>JAUNZM010000289.1:1259946-1889920 GCA_033459285.1 Clamator glandarius | reverse complement strand
GGAGAGGGATGCAGGCAGGGAGAGGGGGAGAGGGATGCAGGCAGGGAGGGGGGAGAGGGATGCAGGCAGGGAGAGGGGGAGAGGGATGCAGGCAGGGAGAGGGGGAGAGGGATGCAGGCAGGGAGAGGGGGAGAGGGATGCAGGCAGGGAGGGAGAGAGGGATGCAGGCAGCAACCCGCTCCCTTTTAACCCCAGCAGTTAGGCGGAAAAAATAACCCCCACGGCGACCCTGCGGCGACCCCGCCGCCTCCCCGCTCCGCATGCGCAGCGCCCCGCGCAGCGCCGCCCCCGCAGGAAGGGGCGGGCGGGCGGACTACAGCGCCCAGGGATCCGCGCGGCTCCGCGCCTGCGCTTCCCCCCCCCCCCCCCAACAAGCTCCAAGTTTGGAGCTCGGAGCTGCCAGCCCTGGCCCATCATGTAGGTGCAGCAGAGCCTTCCCCAGCATTGCAACCACGGGGCTTGGCGGAGGAGGGGTGGGGGGGGGAAGGAATCCCCCCCTTGCTCTGCAAGCTGCCCCGCACTCCGTGCAATTAATTGCACGACCCCCTTCCCCCCCCCCCCCCTCCCCTCCCTCCCCGCTGCAAGGGGAGCTGCTGCAGCAAGTCAGGAAAAAAAAAACAAAAAACCAAAACCCCCCCAAAAAACTCCAGTTTGCATGAAGATTGAGCGCTTGCAGTTTGCATCTTTGTTGCAAAACTAAAGCTCCAGAGGAGAGGCAAGGCAGAGGCTTTTGTGCTTCCCTGCCCCCAGCAAAGCAAAGGGGAAAATGTCTCAGTCGAGAGGTAAGGCTCCTGCTTCTCTATGGGTGGCAAATTATGCAAAAAAGCAGCGCGTGCCTTTTGGAAGCGCGTGCATGCATGCATGCATATCGATCTAATTGATATATAGATAGATATAGAATTTTTTTTTTTTTTTTTTTTTTTTTTTTTCGGGATGCAGCCGCATTGGTGAAGTTTGAGGCTTTTTCCGTGGCTTCTCAGTTGCATTTCCTGTTTGGAGGGTGCAGCCTCTCACACTCACACACACACACACGGATCCTGCTGGCCCTGCAGCTCTGCAGCGACTCTGCAGCCGGGATTACCCAGCTTTTTATTTTTTTTTAAATTTTTTTAATGCCTTTTGCACAGTCTGAAAAAAAAGGGGGTGTTGGAAAAGCGATTGCATTAGCTCCTGTCTGCATGCATGCATAAAAAAAAATAAAGGGGGTGTTGGAAAAGCGATGCATTAGCTCCTGTCTGCATGCATGCAAAAAAAAAAAGGGGGTGTTGGAAAAGCGATGCATTAGCTCCTGTCTGCATGCATGCAAAAAAAAGGGGTGTTGGAAAAGCGATGCATTAGCTCCTGTCTGCATGCATGCAAAAAAAAAAAGGGGGTGTTGGAAAAGCGATGCATTAGCTCCTGTCTGCATGCATGCAAAAAAAAAAAGGGGGTGTTGGAAAAGCGATGCATTAGCTCCTGTCTGCATGCATGCAAAAAAAAAAAGGGGGTGTTGGAAAAGCGATGCATTAGGTCCTGTCTGCATGCATTAAAAAAAAAAAGAGGGTGTTGGAAAAAAGGGGGGCACGGTGCATGCGAATTGCAGCTCGTTGCCAGCGCAGAATGAAATGAAAGTTTTTAAAGAAAGTCCGTGGAGGAGATGAAAGGTGAAACTCGAGTGGAGTTACCGGGAATTAAAAATATACCTATGTTTCCATGGGAAAGTATTGTTCTTGTGCCAGGACTGAGATCACTTTCCACTGATTCCACACACACACACACCCCCCCCCGCCTCCCCTCTGCCTTCGCCTTTAATATTTGGGAACTTTTGCTGGGAGGCAGCGGTGGGTTCTGGAACACGGAGGATCGCGAAGAGCATGCAGGATGCTTTATTTAGCACTTGGGAGCAGGGATGGAGCTGGGGGGGCGCCCCCTGGGTAGGGGACAGCGGGGATTTGTTGTGCCAGCGCGGTGGGGAAGGTTTGATCTTTGCTTTTTTAACTTGCTGCTTATTCCGGAGCGGCTCTGCCTCCTGTCCTGCAAGGGGGTGGGGGGGTGGGTGGGAGGAGGTGGAGAATTTAATATTGCAAAAATGCTGTGGGAACGCAACAGTCCCTGCAAGACCAGGCGGAGATGGTGAAGGAGGGTGTTGCTCTGGCCATTCATTGTGCTAATGGATGCACAGATGCAGCTTTGGGGGCTGCTTTTAAATGTTTGGGTTGGATTTTGCAGCTTTGGGTTGGATTTTGCAGCTTTGGGTTGGATTTTGCAGCTTTGGCTTTGATTTTGCAGCTGCATCGCCTTGCATTTTGCAGGGGAGGGGATGCTCTTGGGGGTGGGGAAGAGCATTCCTAAACTGAGACTAGGTTTTTTTTTATGTTGTTGATTTTTTTTTTTTTTTAAATCTGTTAAGTCCTTGCCTTCCTCTGTAAGCCTTGCTGGGAGGACATAGGAAGGAGGTGCTTTCGCAGCTCTTGCCACACAGTTTTCCTTTGTAAGAAAAATGTAAAGTTGTTGTATAATTTATTCCTAATTTGGGTTTGCTGCAGTCATCTTTTCCAGCCAAGCAGAGAATTGTAAAAGTTTCCAATAGAAAGAGCCAAGGAAGTTTGATAATGCAGAATTGAACCAAGCGATACCCACAGCGCGCTGCCGCTCGCAGGATGGTCCCTGCAAGACCCTTGGAGGGGAGCAGCCGCTTTCTGGGGGTCCCCGGAAAGTCCAGGGCTGGGACAGCTTGGCAATACGGAGCTGGTGATGGGCAGGCACCTATGCTGGTGGCCCTGCAGCCCACCCTCCCTGGGTCTCGTCTGTCCTCACTACCAGGAAAATGGGAAAGAACGAGTAGCCAACCCACAAAACATGATCTCAATGAATGGCATCATTCTTGAATCCGTTTTCCGTCCATCTCGCCCTCTGCAATATGAGTGTCTAAGTTTGAATTCCTTGCACAGATAACTTTTCCAAGTTCAGCTGTTCAGGCTGAGTTTTTGCTCGGGAAGGGGTTTCAGCGCTGGGGTTTGCACCAGAGGTTATTGGTATCGTTCTTCAGGATGAATTAAGAGAGGCATAATCTGCATTTCAGGATCAGCTTTCATGTGTTGCACGGGAGGTTCCTCCTCAGCTTTCTAAAATACTGCGCAGAGCTTCAGCCAGCTGCCGAGCTGTGGAGCCCGCTCCCTACTTTGAATCATTTCCAAAGTTGTGCTGAGAATTTGCTGGAGATTATTATTTTTTTTTTTAATGCTGCTTGTCAGGGGGGGAAGTCATCGGGAGGGTTGTTCTTTGCTAAGGCTTATTCCCTGCAAGGAATCTCACCTAGAGCAGCAGAACTGCTCCTCAGCCCTTACCTGTGCCGTACGAAGAAGCAGAGGTGATTTGCTTTGTGCACAACCATGGCACGTGCTGTGGAAGATAAAACACACCCTGGAATTTGGAAATCAACAGTTTCTTTCTGGCCCTTTCCATAGCAGAAACCAGTAGATGCTGTTGGCATGGTGCTTGCTTAGCCACGGTACCTGTGCCCCAATGGGCTTCCTAAGATGCTGTGGTCACTAAAATATTCCAGAAAGGCACCTCTGGGTGGAAACGGCTGCATTTCACCCCCTGCTCATTTCTACCATCATTCTCTCTTTTTAAGCTGCAAAAGGATTTTTTTAGTTGGATGGAACAACCCATAGAAAATAGCGTTTTCCCAAGCACGGCAGGTACCTGCAGCCCCCTTCTCACCTTCATAGAAGAGTCTCCTCTGGAAAGTGGGACTTGATGTTGATGGTTCAGAAGAAGTTGAGTCGTTGCCCGAATGTGGCACATTTGGCTGTTGCAATTAATAGGATATTATTGTGGAAGAGAAAAAAAAAATGCACAAATCTATTTTAATTATAAGCTAAACACAATTTGAGGCTATAAATCTGAACTCTGGTGACAGCAGATACATGCAAGAGTCTTCCAAATTCATTGTAATGGGAGAATTATTCACTCGAAAAGCCCACATCAGAGAAGCAACCTGCAAAGATGCAAATTTCCTCGTTGAAGTAAGAAAAGGGAAGGGGGAGCAGCTCCCATTAGAGCACTAATTCATAAATAGTATACTGAAGTGAGGTACATTTAACTACTAAATAGTGCTGTCAATTGATCTCGCTCCTAATTGTTAGACTTCGTTTTTTTGTAAAACAATTTTTTTGTGCTTTTATCCCTCATTCTATGATTCTAGGAAAGGGATACTGAGATTATGAGCCATGTTCCATGTGATGCAGGCTGAAGGTGTACCCTATGGACTTTGACCAAAGGCCCTGCGTCTATTCAAAATACTAGATTTTATGTAAAATTTTCTTTTCTAGCTGTGGAACAAAGGCTAAATGGTAGCATGTTTTTTTTTTTTTAAGAAAAAAAAAAAAAAAAAAAGAAAGAAAACCACCCTAGGTAGGTGGCAGGTTTTTGCTGGTATAAAATTAACCTGTAAGCAGCACAAGGCTCCTGTTGGTTGTGCAATGTGCAGTTTGCCTCGTCAGCACCACCTCAGCTTCTTGCCATTAACACACTCCCATGACACAGGCACTTGGCAAGGGCTTTGCCAGAGCAAGGTGAGCGAAGCTGCCGCGGTCAGTGAGGTGCAAGCCTAGCGAAGCCCAGCCTAGCAGCGAACCCAGACAATTTCATGCGAGCTGTTGATTTAGTTTTGATTTTACTTTTTTTTTTAAGGATACGTCCCATCCCTGAAAGGGTTCAAGGCCGTGTTGGGTGAGACTTTGAGCAACCTCATGCAGTGCAAGGTGTTCCTGCACGTGGCAGGGGGGTTGGAAGGTCTCTTCTGACCCAAATCATTCTGTGATACCGTGCTGGATTGCTATTTCATCCAACTGCGTGTGCTGTCTCCTCTTTTGAGGTGCCTGTGCACCTGCCTTGGGTTAAGAAGAGTCGAACATCTATCAAAAGGTTTAAAAGTTTTCATGCAGTGCAATGGAGGAATTAACCAGCATGGGTTGAAAAGAAAACCAGCGAGTCAGGATAGGGAGTATTAGAGTAGAAATGATGTCTGACATAAACCAAATCACAGCTGAGCAAGAGGGAAGCGAGACACCCAGTCGCGCCCCTCTAATTGCTGCGGTTTTCTCCCTGCATCGCACTCGGGGGCATTTGCTTGCTCCTTGGGGAAGGAGCCCTTGCGTCCACCTCAACGCCAGGGGTGCGAAAACCAGAGTGCATCTGCAAGGTGTCCTGTCCCCACGTCCCTACACAGCAGGACAGGAAGATAGAAGCATTTAAAAGCGCAAACTGCAGAAGTAATTATAGCAATAAAAGCGATAAGTTGCAGGGGAAAGGAGCAAAGGGCTGTTTTCTCCTCCCAGCTGCAAAAAGTTTAGGTTTCTCACTGTTGCTCACTTGTTACTTTAGTCACCGAAAAAATGGAGCTTCCTTTGGGGTGAATTCCGACCCATGACACATACACAAGCTGCTAAGGTTAAGCAAATGATACTCAATTAAAACCACAGGAGTAATTTAGAGACAAGACACGTTTCTCCAAGAGTATTGGTATTAATGGAACACGGTAACCTTCAAAGTCCCAGGGCAGATTTGCAAATTCTGTGTACGGTGCTTGCAAACACACAAGATGACCAAAAAGCTGCTTTTTTTCTCCAAACAATGCATTTGATGTCCCTTGTCCTTTGGCTTTTGCTGAAAAGAGCACTAATAACACCCGTAGAAGCCTTTCAGGGAAGGATTTAAAACCACCACCTCTGAAACAACTCCAATCCCTTTTTAAGTTGGAAAAAGAGAAATAGCATGGGATCTTTGATAGCACAGGAGTGGGGACACAGCTCCCCTTGATGAACATGCTTGGAGGACCGTAGTGTCTTTTACCTTGGTCATTGGGCATGGTCACGATTCCCAGCCCTGTTCCACGGGTCTCCCTGCTCTCACCCCATGAACTTGGATTTCTAATGGTTCATCCTGCCCGCAGGTCTCCTCCCGTTCCAGTTCCAAAGGCAAAGCTCTGCTCCCATCTCACGAGGAGCTGAGGCACCCGTGGGCAGCGCGCGCTGGGCAGGTCCCAGCTTCCCGATGGCAACGGGCCGGACGAGTAATTCTGAGGAAGGGAAGGGATAGAAACCAGAGCCCACAGGTGTCCCGCAGTCACTCACGTTCTGGGAGCAATGGGTGCATTCTACAAGTTGGCAGCGTGGCCACCGGCAGCATCATTATATGAAGTGTTGAGTCAGTCTCCGGTGGCCGGATAAGTTGCAGGACTGTTCTTTTAATTTTAGACCTGGGCAGAGCTATAATTAAAAAAAAAAAAAAAAAAAAAAAGGTTTCATTACCTGTAGAGTTACTTAGCTCCCTTCCTTAGGGGCTGTCTGGGAATAGTTTTAAGAGATTAGCATTATCAGAATGTTAGCAGGAGAGCAGATCTGGGACCCTGGAGCTGCGCCGTGTAAGATATTATGCTCTGTGGTGGCAGAGCGGTGAAGGCCGTTCAGTGCAATTTCCATATCTACTCATTATGCAAAAGGTTTGTGGGATTTTTTGCTTTTGACTTCCAAATCCAATATTCTGACTGGAAAAGCGTCTTTGTCTCAGTAATCCTGGCTCAGTAAAAAGCAGTTTGGAGAGGAGAAGCCTGACACTCTTGCTTGTAGGGCTTTGTTTTGTCTCAAAGCCAGAAAGAGAGCTCTCCTTCATTTCAGGCTACAAATTCCAAACACCCAGTTGATGTTTCAGAGGGTTCATCCCACCATGGAAGTCTCTGGGGTGCTAAAGCACTTCTGAGTCATCTTTACTTTGGAGATGTTGTGAACAGATGCTGAACGTCCTTTACGGGAACTCCAAGAAGCCGCTTGTGGTGTGCTGGTTCTAGCAAAACTTTGGTTGAATATTGCTCTGGATTTGCATCCTAGAGTCATGTAAGGGCCTGAATTTGTAGAGGCACGGCGAGAGCAGCATCCGACTGCATCAGGAGAGCACTTTGGGGTAGGAGCAATGGCCATGGCTTGTTAGGCTGCTGCAAAAAGCTGAGTGCAGTGAAGCCCAAGGAGTGTTGTGCAAACAGCCGGAGGGAGCAGCCTCTGCAGCCAAGAATTTCATATTTGTAAGAAAGATTGCAGTGAGAGAAAGCTTTTCTTCCCCCCCCCCCCCAGCCTGTTTGAGCAGGAAAACTTCACCAAGCAAAGCTGATCCAGTTTCTTGCTGCTGCTGTTTTGTTAGCCTACTTAGCTTGCAATTTTATAATCGAGGCTAGACTTTCCTAGCCTGTACTCAAGCAGATCAAAAATCGTTACAAGAACTGAAGCCAGAGCAGCATCCAGTTTTACTGCACGCTGCTGAAACCAGTGGGAGAAAAAAACAACCCAGCAGAAGTTGCAGATGAGATGCCAAAGATAAGGCAGCAATAGAAAATAAGTACAGGAGTCAACACTTCACTGTGTCTGCTATAAGAGGCCTTTAATGAAGGCTGAATCAGCATCAACTTGGTAGCTGCTTTTGAAGGAGAATCCTTTTCTAAACAAAAATATGTAATTGCACTCAATGAAACAATGCCTATCAGTGCCAAATGGCCTCAGAGCATCATCTCCCTGTTCTGTGGAAGGCACAGGCAACATGCTTTTGTGCTTGTTTTCATCCTGCAGTGGGGTCTGATCCTGAAGCTCTTCCTTTGTATTTTTTACAATAGGGCTTATTTGACGCTCAAGCAACAAGTTATGTTATAAAAATTACAGCTTCACTCCATATTAATGTTTATTGCCTCTCCAGTAGTTCAAGGTGAGATCTAGAAAATGACTCAAAGAAGTCTTTTGTTGTTCTGACAGCTCTAAATTAATGGAACTCCCCATCTGGCAAAGACAAGAAGCGTTGAAAGGGTAGAAAAGTTTAAAGGAGAAACCCAGCACCGATCACTGGGTGTCTTTCCCTGGACTCGTTTCACACTCTCTGCTCTCATCAGCTCCCAGCATCTCCCACCTCATACACGGGAGCCCCAGTAGGAGCCCGCTGGACTTGCGTGCTCACGCAAGTATGTGCATGTAGGAGTCAAAGCATTCACTTAGACAGGGCACATGAGATGAGAAGGTCCTTTGGGCGCCAGCTCTGCACGGAGGGTTTGTGCAGCGCCTGGCACTGCCCTTGGCACCAGCTTCTTGTTCTCCTGTGCTGGCAACTGGCACCCATTTAGAGGCACACTTCCCTGCTCACATTTCAATGCAGCCCTTTTTTTTTTTTTTTTTTTTTTCCCCAGGGTTGCTTTCATTCCCTACAATTAGGGTCTCCAGTGCTGCAAAAGTATGAAGAAATAAAACTAAAACTTGGCTTTGAAAGAAGTGGAACCCATTGCTTCTTTCAAACAGTTGATGTTGTGGCCTTTTAAAAAGAAACTCTCAGCCTGTGATCGTAGCATTTATGCCTGTTAATGCCTAGGGATCAAAGCACAGATATATGACATTGTGGTTTTGTTCCAGGACTGAAACACCTGTAGAACCCGAGAACAGCTGTCCCCCTTCTTCCAGATAGATGCATCATGAAGGGAAAGACAGGGACTTTACACACTTGTCAAAATGCCAAAACCCCTTTGGGCAAAGCTACATCTTAAGGAGATTTGTTTAAGCACTGAGCCTCAGCACTTAGCAAAAATGCCTCAGCAGGAGCCTAAACCGCAGCACGGGGCTTTTGGCAGCCCAGATGGGTCCCTGAAAGTGCAGTGGGTCACCTCAGTTCCTGCACAAGGCAGCCAGGATCTAGCCAGCTGGGACTCTGCTTAGTGATGTGCAGACAGAGATGTGACCTTGACTTCTAAATCCCAGCCTGGTTTCGGAGTTAGCTACGGGACGGGGGAGCTGCAGCAGTTTCCATCCTAAGCCTGACCGCTGATGAAGTTTGGTTCGCTGAGATGCAGACTTAACCTGCAGTCCCTGCGAAATTGAAGTTTGCTTCTCTGAATAGAAAGATGCTGATGGCTAAGGCAGAAGTTCACTCCCAAGCAGACCTCAGTACTTAACTGTACTAATTAAATGTTTTCAGAAACCACAAGATTGACCTTAACTGCATGCCCACAGATTTTTCTCTCATTTAACAGGCAGAGGGTTGACAGAGTAGCCTATTAAAGCAGAGAGGCAATGCTCTAGATACTGTTGTTTTTCAACAACAAAGCATCTTCTGGTTTTTAACTATAAGAGATGGAAAACAATCTCCTGCTAAACTACCAGGAGAGACCAGGATGGAGACAAGGAGTGCTTGGCTCAAATAAAGCCTAGTGAACAGTCTTAAAACTGAAGTTTACTCAGATATCGATGCAATAAGTCACAACAGCTGTTATGTACACAGGTATTTAGGCAGCCAGAGAGCCATTCTCTGTGGCATGGAGTTGTCCTTTGGGAGATACCCTCTAGAAAAAAAGTAAAGGCAATTAACATAGATGCCGACTTCCTTACCTTTCCCAAGGATGCCAGTAATTTGCTCATTCCTAATAAAATCAGGAACATCTCTACAGAGAAATTGAACTCCTGCCAAGGAATCAGTTTTACAAATTAACTGAAAGACCCGATTGGTGCGGTGCAATGCATGAAAGGACATCGCAAAACAGTGCTCTGACAGAGCAGCATCTGAACTGGAAGGAGAGCCCAAAATAGTCCCTGGCAGCTGGGGAGGGTGACACAGACGCTGCATTCAAAGATGATTAGCAGTAAGTTGCTTTCTGGAGACAAGAAAGTCTGAATTCACAGCAGGCACCTTTTTGGCAGGGAGGAGGACCCGTGGGCTTGCACTTCTCTAGGGTGACTGGGAACGTGCCCTTGCTCGTAGCCACCTGAGCTAGGCAGCACAGCAAGCTTCCTCGTGGCATGGCTTTAGTTTCATTCATGTCATTAGGCAGCTTCCTTTATAGCTAAGCATGTGATTTTTTTTTTTTTCTTTCTTTCTTCCCCTCAAAAACATTTGGTACTTCCCCCTGCAAGAAATCAGAAGCTTTATGTCTGATAAGAGGCTGGAACAGCTTCCTGCAATAGGAGAGCATTCCTCCTCTCACTCTTCCTGCACAGACCTCAGAACAATGCCAGCACTTCCAGCACCAACTTTACCATGTAGCACACTCCCTTAGGTCCCATCCTGCACAAACACTCCTGCAAAGGTGCTTGCTTTAAATAGGCATTGCTGCAGCTGAAAGGCAGGGAGAATCTGGGAGATTGAATCAGAGCAGGTTCAGAGCAGCTGTAGCCAAGCAGGGCTCTCATTTGGACAAGTGAGGTCTGAACAATTGTCTTTCCCCTTAAAAGTGAAGCTAAATGGGACTTTTTTTTCCTATGCTCTGGTTTTTAAACTACTTGTGCACGTGCTGAACTTGGAGCATAGGATCCCTTTTGTAGGAGTGGGACTTAGTGTGCTTGGAGTTGAGCACACGTGTAAGAATTTACAAGTTTGGGGATGTATTTTGTCCTGGTTGCTAAGTAGGATGGACATAATGGATCTGTGCAGATGATTTATACTACCCTGCTTTCTCTTGTTTTCTTTTTTCCCCAGTTCTGCTTATCTGTTGCTGCAACTTAGAAAGCAGTGTCCTATTTGCAAGCAAATAACTGAAAATGCAGTTTTGAACCTCTCACAGGGAGTTCTCAGGAGGCTTTGATAGAAAGGCTTATAAAAGGAGTTTTGTAGTTACAGCTCTTGATTTAGAAGGCTGGATGGAGAGATGTAACTTGATGAGATTTGATCTATGTGAGCATATATGGATAGAAAAATCTGTCCAGTTTTATCAGGGACACTTTATTGGGGAAAGAAGAGGAGAAGACTTTCTGTCTAGTGCCAGGGTACTATGCTGTAGTGCATTTCTTCAATATGTTCTCCAAACTGAAATAAAATGCACATGGCTTTGGGCTTCTGAGACTTCTGACGTATAACGATGCCAAAGTGGCTGCAGGACCGAGACTTTATGTTTGCAGTGGGACAGACTCGCTGTTGCACTAGTGGTGGTGGAGAAGCTGTGGGTCTTGCCCATCTCTGCTGCTGGTGGGGCAGCTGCTTTTATTGCTGATGGTGCAAACCAGGTGCAGTTGTTCTCCTGGAGCCTCCTGTCCTGCTCTGGTGTTGGGGTGGTGCCCACAGCTGCAGTGCTGGAGACCTAGGTGGGTGCAAGGACTTAGATGGGACTGTGGTTTTGGCTTTCCCGTGGTTGCCCTTAGCTTCTCGCTGCAGGTAGGGTTCCTGTGTGTTTTTAAAGTAGGACCCACGTACCTGCTGGGAGTCATTGCCAGCAGAGGGAGCAGGAGTTAATTCCTCATATCTGAACTGCCCAGAACTGTTAAATACCAACTTTATTAATTATGGTACAAAAATAATCAAATAAACTCTTAAGGCAAAAAAAAAAAAAAAAAGAGTAGCAAAAGAGAGTTGTCAAACCAAGTAGCACAAAGGCAGGTGGGTCAAAGTCTTGACCGTGCTGGAAACTTAATCACAATATTTGGCTGAGCCTTTACAGAAATTCCCTGTGACAAAATGTTAAGTGAGGAAGCAGATCCTCTCCTTCCATGCCGGTGCTGCAGGTGCCGCAGCGTTGTGCTAACTCAGGAAAACCTCCAGGCGAGATTGCCACCAGATTTCTAATCAGCTTCTCTGTTTGGCTTGAGCTCCGAGTGAAGCATGGAGTGTGAGCTGCATATCACTGGGTAGAAAATTAGGTGTTGATTTGGAATTCTTCTGAGTGTTACTTGCACCGCAGAAGAGGAAAGTGCTCCTAAAATTATCTTCAATTCAACACTTCTAGCTGAAACAAACAGTTGCCAGCTGCCAAACAGAACAGTACAACTTGAGAACTGAAGAGAAGTAATTCTGTCTAGAGGTGTCTTAAATGACTTTGGCACTATTTATTGAATCTTTTCAACCCAGAGGTGCTATTTTCCTTGGAGGAGCAGAGCGGGTGCTAGACCATGTGAATTAACGTAGCCCCCCCACTTTTCATCAGGGACCTCCGCAGATGATGAGGACACTTGCTGAAAGACTCCATGGTTAGAGCCAGTCCAGAGAAGGGGCATGAAGGTGATCTGAGAGCTGGAGCTGCCCTGTGAGGACAGGCAGAGAGTTGGGGTTGTTCAGCCTAGAGAAGAGAAGGCTCGGGGGAGACCTTCGAGCAGCTTCCACTTCTCAGAGGGGGTCTACAAGGAAGGTGAGGAGGGGCTTTTTATCAGGGAGCTCAGGGATGAGACAAGGTGGGATGTTTTTAAGCTGAAAATGGGAGATGTAGATTAGATTTTAGGAAGAAATGTTTTCCTCTGAGGGTGGGGAAGCCCTGGCACAGGTTGTCCAGAGAAGCGGTTGCTGCCTCATCCCTGGAGGGGTTCAAGGCCAGGTTGGATGGGGCTTTGAGTGATTTGATCCAGTGGGAGATGTCCCTGCCCATGGCAGGGGGAGGTGCGTGGAACTGGGTAACCTTTAAAGTCTCTTCCAACCCAAACTATTCTATGATTCTGTGATTCTATAACTATTCTCATTTAGCTTCATTGTAAGCACCATCAAGACATAAGAACCTTCCTTGCTGGAGCTGCAGGGCTGAATCGGGCTCGTGAGTCTGCAGCACAGCAGAAATCAGCAAGCGGGTGGAAATGTCACCTTCATTTTCCAAAGAAATTTGCATTTCCTTGGGCTGGCAGCACATCTGACAGCTCCAAGAGGCCCTGGCTTGGAAAGCGTGGTGTGGCTGTCCCTCATTCACTCTGCCACCCCTCAGTATCTGAGCAGCTGAGGCAGATGCAGAAATCAATCTGGTTTTTTTTTCCAGGGGAAATCAAGCTTAGCTGCAGGGCCCTCGCTCCACCAGGGATGCCTCGTGTGAAAACATCTTGGTGGACCCACTGGGAGAAAAACCCACCTGCAGCGAGCGCATCTAAAAAACCTGAAAAGCAAAATTGAAACTGGAGGGGAGACCTCAAGCAAAACGGCATCTGTGAGACGTCTGATGGGGTGGGGGGGGTGGATCTTACTGCTCTAAGAAAGCTGAGTTTTGAGGCTCCGTAGAGCAGTGGGGAAGGCAGGTGGATGTGTAGAATTTTCCAGGGAGCAGCAGGTTTTGGGAGGTGTAGAAGTGTTTGTAGCTGGGCTGGTGGATTTAAGGCGAATCCTGCTCCCACTGTGGCTGAGGCAGACAGAGCACCTACTTTTATCTTGAATAAAGAAGACTTATTGCTGCTGGCTAGATATTTGCATGGGAAGTTTGTCAGAGCCCCGTAGCTGCACGTGGTCACTCGCTGTGGTGTTTTGAGGTGAAATCTCGACAGATAAGGGGAAGATAGAAAAGCCAGCAGACACGATGCCTGGCTTATGAGTGAACCTGCAGCATCTTTAGGCTGAACATTAGGAAAACATTTTTCATAGAAAGGGTCATTGGGCACTGGCAGAGGCTGCCCAGGGAGGGGGTTGAGTCACCTTCCCTGGAGGGGTTTAAGGGATGGGTGGACGAGGTGCTGAGGGACATGGGTTAGTGATTGAAAGGAATGGTTGGACTTGATGATCTGGTGGGTTTCTTCCAACCTGGTGATTCTATGATCTTTGCTCACACGTTGGAAGTAGAAGCTTCACTGTAGAAGCTTCAGCTCCTCGTCCACAGGGCTGCCTTGTGTGTAAGCACCGACCAGTGTAGCAGAGCCTACCCGTCCCTTGGGAAGCTTTTTAAGGTGTGCTGAGGAGCAGAGCTCATTCTGCCTTCTGTCTGAGGAGCGCAAAGCTTGTCTGCAAGGCTCGTGTGAGTCGTGCATGCCATGGTGCATGAACATTTTGGAAGCACTTCACCCTGCTGCCTGCAGCACTCTGCATCTGCTGCCTGCGGGCGCGGGTGGTGTCTGTCCCACCTGCGCATCCCCCCGCACCCTGGCAGAGCCCACCTCCTCCGATGCCGCTGGCAGGTGCTCTTTGGCAGCGAGAAAATAGAAATGAAGGTAGCGGCAATGAAAGCAGCAGCGTCCTCCAAATCCTCCTGCACAAAAGCCCTTTTGTTCCCCGGGTGAATTCCAAGAGCTTTTCTCCAGTTTTGATTCCAGCAAACTCCCACTGCAAGCAGGCAGCCGAGGGTTTGAAAACAAAGCAGCAACTAAAGCAAAAGTCCCTTATAAAAAATACCCACTAGGGCTGGAGGCTCTTGACAAACGGCTTCCCTGGCCTGCCGTTTCTGTGGATTTCCTAATTTGAGATAAGCAGCAAAGAAAACAGGCTCTAGGATGGGAAGGCAGCAAAGCCAGCAGCCCTTGGCAGAGTGAATATGGGCTTGATTTGTAGTGTACTCCGATTTTCTGTTGATGCGTACCCTGCGCTATGTTCCGTGGTGTGCTGCTGTGATGTCTTGTGATAACAGGAGCGAGGGGAGAGATCCTGAGGCTCCCGGTGGCCTCTGTAGCTCCACATGGTCTCTGCTACTATTGCATCTTTCCCAGAGCAGCTGCTTGAATGCTGGAGGCACTGGAGCCCCATGAGGGATGTGAACACACCAGTGATCGTGAGGAGCAGAGAACAAGTCCTTTTTGGCATTGCTCGGATCCAAAGAAGATTTCTCTGAGGCATTACCTTTCTTTGGCTCTCACAGCCTCACATCAGGCAGCTGTAAGTGATTTGCAGGATTTGAGGAGGTTTGAGATGCAAAGAGGAGTGAAAGTGGTTTGTCCCTGTGTGATGTGGAAGGCTTGGGTGCTCCCATGAAATTAAGATGATGGGTGCAAAAATACTTAAGTAAAGAAAGGTGAGAAGGTGGCTTTGAGCCATACAGGATTTCTGTCAGACTGTTGGAGGTGGGGGTGTGCGTAGGCAAACCATGGAATTTTACATTTTGTGGCTTTATGCATGTGCCTCCACAACCATGTGGAGGATCCAGCACATCTGGAGCATCGATGCACAGCCCCAGCCTCAGCAGTGGCAGGGATCTCTGCAGTTAGAAGTTGTCACAGATGTCTCACAAACCTGGTAAGGATCGGTGCTGCTCTCCTATCCTTAGCTTGAACCATGTCCATGGGTTTGGGTTAATACTCTCAGGTGCCATGGGGAATGGGGTGGTGGTGTGAGCCTGTGCTGCCTTGTGCTCCCCAGTGCAATGTGGGCAGCATCCTTCAGCAGCTGCCACCATCCTCATCCATGAAGTCCTTTACTTTGGTGGATGAGTCAGAGCCCAAAGCAACAGAGTTGTTTTGGTCTTAATTTATTATTGCAGCACATCAGCACGCTAGGCAGAGAGGGGGCACATGCACAAACAAGGCTTGCGCAATTTGCCCGTGGCCATGGATGGTGTCCTTAGAGCTGAAACATAGAGCGTGTGTGTCCCATTGCCCAGTCCCTTCCACCCACCACCTCCTCCCACTTTTTATTCCATGGGTCGTGAGGCAGTGCCTGTCCCTGACCAAGCATTTCACAGCTGGGGTGAATCAGCAAAGAACTTTGCACCCACCTGGGCTGTCCTGGCACCAAGGAGGAAGGCGCTGCTCCCTGGAGAACTATCCAGGGGCAGGGCTGGTGCTAGGGGTCAGCTCAGGGCAGCCTGGCCCTGGCCTAGGTGGAATTGCGTGGCATCAGATGCTCTGGTGCATCGAGTGCCTTTCCTGCTGAGTGATGTTGCCACCGTTTGCAGAGAGGTGCTGCTGTTTGCGAGAAGCCGTGCCCTTTCCCCCAGGCCATTGAAGTTCAAGCTGCTGGATGTACGCGCCAGATGAGTTCAGCCAAAGTGTTGTAACAGGATTTTTAATATTAAAAATGTCTCTTGTGGCGTATGCTGAAAGCCATAGGCAGACAAAACTCTCCTATCTGCCATCTCCCGCTTACATTAACACCTAAAGTATGATGGATTTAGGACTGGTTTTCATTGTGTCTGTTTTCTAAAGAAGATGTGGCTAATCTAGAGGCCGCCTCGGCAGTGCAGGATGTCAGGGGAGGACAGTCTCGCCTTGTCATGTCTGCAGATACTGATGTTGTCCTGGCATCAGGTCAACAGTAGCATGATGGGTGGCTGCATGCCTTGCCTGGAGTTCCCGTGCTCAGACTGGGAGTGATGCTGTGTCTGGGTGGGGAAGGGACATTATCTGGAAGAGCTGTTTGTTGTCACCTCCCTCTTTCCTCTGAACTGTTAGTATCAGAAGGGGGCATGTGTCTGCTTGCTCTCTGTTGGTCTGTGAGTGTGAAAATACGTGTTGAAGGCCCCGTTTCCTCTCTCATGTTGGGATTCCTGCAAGCAAACGCTGCAGTGGGGTCAAGGAACACATTAGGGCAGAGTGCAGTTGGGAAGTAAAGTCTAAAGCAATGGAAAGTCCAAGCTCAGTGAGGTGGCAGCAAATTCTGTGAGGCAGAAAAGATCATCCCGAACCTTCATACCCTCTCCCATGCAGCTGTGTTTGGTTAAATCCTCCATCAGATGACCATCTTCATCTGAAAATTGGTGTTGATGTCTCACAAATCCTGCTGGAAGGTGATTATCCGAGAGCTCCCTGCAAGCTCCTATGGACTAGAGCTGCAGAGGGGCTTGGTTTTGTTTCATGGGGGATTACAGGAGGGTACAGAATGGGCCAAAAGCTGTTTCATCTCCCTGCCCCCTTCCCAGAGTCCGTTCAGCCCTGTGTTCAGTGCATGTCTTAGCACAGAATCTCCTGTCTAATCTCTATCAAAGTATCTCTTCCGCTTCACACTCAGAAGGTCCTAACTCTTCTAAAATTTAGAGATGCACTTCTATCAGAGTGACAGACTCATAACCAAAATGTGCAGATAGATAAGGAGAGATTGCATCCCTCTGGTTTCTGCATTAACACGGAGAAGCACAGCAGCCTGCAGCCCTTTTGCAGGATGTGTTGAGAGGAAAATGGGCACAGTACAAGTGATTAGCCTGAATCAGAAAATTACCTTCAAAATTGAATTACCAAAATACAGAGTTTATTGAAAGGCAGGCAAATAGGCTTTGATATTTGCACAGTTTGGTGACATTTCTGTATGTTTCTGCACTGCGGGATCCAGAGATTAGTCTGCTGGAGTCCTTATTGCAAAGTTTTCTGCTCCGCCTTCTCCGAGCGTTTTGTTCTTGTGCTGTTTAGAACTTCGCCACCAAACTGTCTCCTGCTGGAGGCCAATCTTGAGGCAGGCACGAAGGATTAACCTTGCAGTAAAGCTGAAGATCTTTGTCTCCATTGTGTTTGTGCCTCGGCAGAGGTGACGTATGTCGGCTCGCTCTTCCAGCGAAGATGTTGCACAACCTCTGCCACGCGGGTTCATTCGATGCACCTCCATCGCTCCTTGCAAAAGCCTTGCTATTTTGGTTTGGGGCCTCTCCTGTGCTGGGTTTATTACAGGTTACAGGATTGAGTCAGCGGAGCAAGCTGAGCCCTGTGACAAAGAAACCCCAGGGCAGCTGCCGGCACAGCTGGGTGCTGGGGCACGGCCGCCGATGGAGCAGGACAGCAAATTCCATTTTCAGCTTTGTAATGTGGATGCTAATGGTATCGTCGAGTAGTTTGGGATTGGCTTGGGTTACTGGGTGAGCTGTGCCCAGGCCATAGCACGGCATGCTCTTCTTATCTTCAGGAGCCTTGGGAGTTGAAGTGGAAGATGAATAGCATCATCTCATTAGGCTTTGTGCCAGTGGGTCAGGGTTTCCTACTGTAAAGGCTTCCAGGTGTTGGTTTTCCAGATGCAGATGGAGGGGTTTTGTGTCTTCATCTTTTCATTGCTCAGACTGAAAAGAAAGTATCCGCCTCTGGGCTGTGGCTCTGAGTTCATCTCCTCTTTGCCAAAGCAAATTTGGTTGCACTTGGGGCAGTGTTGGCTGCGTTTAAGTCTCTGGGAGGTGCCTTCGAGAGCAGGTTTGCCCCACTCAGTGCAGTGTGTCTCAGCCATCAGTCGGAGCCAGAAAGGAGAGGCAAAGAGCAAGAAGTGACTCAAGCACTCCATTTAGCCTGCTGGCATTTCCAGGTTTGGTTGAGATCTACTTATTTATTTAATTTTTGGAGAAAAGCACCCAAGAGGAAGAGTGGAGGGCAAAGACTTCAGAGGAAATTAGGGCTGTCTTGTGGTATCCCCGTGCCTGGCACAGTGTTTCGGGTGTATCCTGATTCCAGTACGCCTTGGCAAAAATCATCACAGTCATGAAGGTGCTCTTGCCTTTCCTACTTCCTGTCCCAAAATGTGATTCCTGGGGGAAAACAGAAAAGAAAAATAAATAATACTTCAATTCTTGAGTCTTAAAGGTGTGAGCTGCAGTGGGGACACAGGGCACAGTGATAGGGCTGGTGGCAGTGATGACGTGCTCAGACTTGGATGTGGCATCAGCCACCAAATAAGCCAGCAGCTCTGGAGCATGAAAACGAGAGGAAAAAAGCCTGGAGCTGGGAGACATCTCAGCCTCATGAATGCAGCAGGGTCGGCTTCCTTCTCCTGAGCAGCCCTGAAGTGAGTTGTTAAGGAAACAGATTTCAAGTTTGCTGTTTCCAAGGAGTTATTGCCAACAACTGCAAGGGAGGACACAGATAAAGGACGTGTGGGTAACATCTCTGTCCTGCACGGGAGACATACCGTGTTCCTCATTGGAACGTCTCCATGTGCCTCCAAGTGACCCAGTCGCTCATGGCAGTGACGGAGAAGTAGCCAGTGGTGCTTGGACGCTCCTTACTTATCGACAGGGCTGAGGAGAGACCAGCTGAATTACATTCAAGGAGGCAATAAATCGCAGTATCCACTTCTCTTCCCTTGGCCTTTGGTTGAAACTTCAACAGGTTTTAAGAACCTCTTGCATGTTAAATTCTTTTTCTTTGGCTTATTGAAGGATTGGAAAACAGATTTTTAGGCCCACTTCTGCATCACTGGTACTTACATGAACATTGATCTTCTGGTCTTCTCCTGAACCTAGAGCTTGGTTAAAGCTTCGCATTTACAAACTGAATGGTGGGCACAACTCTGGTGCTTGCCTGCCCTGTCCCTGGCACCCTGTTTTGAGCACTGCACAGCACGGTTTTATGCAGCTTTACCAAAGGGTTACCAAGTCATGCAACTCGACCATGGAGTGGTGAGAACTTCGCTTGCACTTCCCCACCCCAGCCACTAAACCGCTGTCACCAGCACCAGCCTCTTATCACCTGCAGATCTGTCCCAAAGGTATTCAAATTGAAGAGACATGATCTGATCCTGTGCTTTGAATGTCTGTATGGCAAAATTCAAAGGCTTTCACACAGACGAAGCCCATGGTGATGCAGGAAGCACTGTGGTCATGGCTGTGGAGATGCCACAGAAGCCCATGGGATAGCAAAGAGCGGCTGCCTCTGGAAAGTGGCCATTCAGGCAGATACATTTATGCTACTAAACCCACCAGAAGTGGCTAGTTCATAAGTTAAGACCATTTGTGTTTGTTCTTTTTGACTAAGGGCTTGATTTCCATTTCAGATAGAATAGAGCCAACTTGTAATAATGAGTCCAGGTGCAGCCGTAGCAGCACGAGACCCACTCATTTAAAATATTCTTTGTTAACTACATATATTTTAATTCTGAAGCACACGATTTGGCAGAAAATCTTAGGCATCTTTGCTTTGGGGCTGTAGAGAGGTGATGAGTGTTTGACTGCGGGGATGACAGGAGTGCACCTGGTCTTCCTGCTCCTCTTCCACTTGGCTGGGGTAGTGTCCCCACTTGTGGGATTCCTTGGTGGAGAGACCTGGGCAATTAAAGGCTTTTACCTTTGAGAACTGGTGAATGGTGACAAGCGTTGCTGGGGCAAATAACTGAGGACCAAAGGAGATGGGTAAGTGCATCACCAGCCCTTGAACTCTCATATGTGTCAAGATGGGTTTGTAATCAGATATGTGCCTTAACCTTTAAAAATTTGCAAGCATAAATAATAAACCTGTGAGATTACCTTTAATACTTGTTAAAAAATGTGGGTTTTTTTCCTTCTATGGTCATTCTGTGTGATGTTAAACATGAGGTTGGTAAGTCTTCCACAGCAGCAGTAGCTCCAGCTGACCTGCTCTGCCCTGGGTTGTATTAGCAGCTTTAAGATATCTTAGTGTTCATGTGCGTGGGTCTGTGTGTTTTAATGGGTAAAGTTCTCAGAGGTCTGGGTATTTCTACCTGGCCTGCAAAGCTTGAACTTCTTTGTGACTGCATCAAATCTACCCTTGCTTGCTGAAATATGGGCTGGAACTGAGCCGTGGGCAAGAGATGCCCTTTGCAGTTGAAGACCAAGTCTTTGTATGAAGAGCTGTCTCCTGCTGGGCATTTCCAGGGCATCTGGGGCAAAGAAAAGGTTAATCTTAATTTCTTGGTTTGTAAGAACCATCTCGGTTTAGAGTTTTGCACCTAAGCCGCAGCCATCAGTCTTTTCCCACTGCAAAGTGGCACTTAGGTGTCAAGTGAGACGTTGGTTGTGCAGCCGTATGGTACAGGGCACGGTCTTGCAGAGCTCATGAGGTGCCAGCTCACTCCTGTTCCATGGAAAAATGCCAGGCATTCCCATTTTGCCCTGATTTAAGGGGTGGGGATTTTGCTTACATAGTCGAGTACAGCTGATAGGGGAAAAGCAGATAATTTGGCTTTCAAAACCTTTCAAGAAATCAGACAAAAAATCCTTTAGAAAGACTGGAATAGTAAATGAGCTACTTTTATCTCTTTAAAAAAAGAGGAGAAAGAGACATTTCCCGCCTGTGAAGTTTTACCAGCAAATTATGTGCTAAAGAGTGTTATTTGAAGGAAAGTGTTGCCACATGGCTATTGAACCCAGCTTTGATAATAAATTGTGGTGAAGACAGAACTGGTTAATATCCTTTGAAGGAAATAGGAGCTTTTTTGTGGCAAGGAACCATTTACTTTGGATTATCTCATAAAAAGTTTTTGACTGCAATGAAAAGTCTGGAGACTGCGGAATGGGATTTTCCTTCAGAAGTAAAAGTTTGTTTTCTGTTGCAGCCTATGTGGGCAGTGAATTCCTCTGTCTTCCCATTCTTTATTCTCTGTTATGCTTCCTACCCTTTTGCTGTGAAACTCTGAAGTTTCCTTTTTCAATATTGATATTTAACACTACCCTAATCAGACGGGGTTAGCAACATCAATCTCTCTGTACCTCTTGTCAGTGCTGGTGGGAAGAGGTTAACGAGCCCATTGGAAGTTGTATATTTCTCTCCTCCCTCAGGAATTGGGTTTAAGACCTTCACAGGGAAGTATTTAATGTGTTTTCATTTAGTTAAGTTTTCTTTTTCCTATTACAGTTTTGCTTTCAGACCTCACTTCACTCTCAGCATTGACTTTTTAGGTCTGTTCTGGCCGGTGCCTGTGCAGAAGGCAGGTGGGTGGGCAGCTGGGCACAGAAGGTTGTGGTGATGCTGCAGCTGAATGCTTGCACTCAGGTATTTTAAAGGTGGCAACTTCTCTAGCATCAGTCAGTTCGCTATTTACTGTGCATAATTGCTTTGCTAAAAGTAGATTTAAGCTTTTCCTTATGTTTACAGGTATCCGGCATATTTTGCTGAATCAAAATTCAGTCCTAGAGGTGTCTCTCAGCATCTCTCCAAACCAGTCTGGTTTTTTTCCCCACCTCAATTATTCTTCAAATTTGGTTTTTGTGTCAACTGCTTGTGGAAGTGTCTGTGTGGAAAACTGCAGAAAGAGCTCTCAAATGAGCTTTAGCTTGAAGGCTCAGAGACCAGAAAGCCATCAGTGGTTGTTTACATGGAAAAATAGGATTTTCTGGGTGCTGGGGAGTAGATGGATGATCCCATCTGTTGATCAGCCAGGACTGTGGACCTTCTACAGAAGGAGCCACGTTTAGACTTCATGCTTTGTATGGTGGCTGGCTGGGGCTTCCCTTCTTTGAAATCCCAAGGAACTGCAGTTGTAGTGATGCTCCGGACCCGTCTGGTTTGTGCCTCAGGACTGAGCCTTGGGTTGTTGTTTTGGTGTCTTGGACACTGGGGGCTTCTGCAGAGCTTGAACGTAATGTCTGATGTCTGTCATAGGTTGCTTTTGTGCTTTAGCCTGCCTCTGAGTTGAGGAATTCCTAATATAGTCACCTGTTATCAGATTTGAAATCTCCGAAAGCTCAGTTTCTCTCAGATAGGCCTGAAACTGGCCAGTGGATTTAAACTTGCCACAAAGGGCACAGACTGGCAGATAAACACATGCGGTGATTTTCTTCAAGAAACAAAGCTAAAAATAATAATGATTCATAAAAACACGATGGAAAACACTGTTTTTCTGGTGGATGGAACAGGTAACATCCCATTTTGTATGTTATTAAGCTGCCTCCACATTTTAAGCTTCTGTACAGATGACTTTCTCTGCAAACTGCAATTTAATGCAGCTTTGTCCTTCAGAGCTGATGTCTGCTATGGTAAACTGGGGGATTTTGTTTTGACAGTGAGATAGTTGCTTGGCGGTTGTTATTGAGGAGAACTGATTGTGGGACCTCCAGTTATTTTTTTCCTTCAAAAAAACACTCTTTAACCGTTAGTTTGTGCCTTTGGGAATGAAATCCTTCAAGCATGTGTGACTTAGACCCTTGTTTTTTGTAGTGACTGCAGAGCCTCAGCTGAGCTCCTGATGCAGCTGGGAGCTGAGGCACGGGGCAAGAGGGGTTCCCCGTGCCCTGTTCCCCTGCACAGCTCTGCAGAGCGGTGCCGACTGCTGTTCTGCGCTCCTGGTTTTAGGGCAGTGTCATGTTCGGGATTGCTGATGAATCCTACGGGACACTTGCAGACGCTGGCCCCAGAAGGCTTGGAGAGACAAGCAGTTTGCATGTCGTAACAAAGGAGCTCAGAAACTTAGTCTGATCTGGTCGAAAGGCATGAAATTGCCTGATGGCAGCCCAAGACTTTTATTAAATAACCGTGTGGTGAGCTGTGGTGCAGAGGTAACCGCTCTCCCCCTTCACACCATGAGCTAATCCCCCAGAGCTGGTGGTGCGGCGGGTGCGAGCCCTGGCCATGGCAATTCCTGTTTGCAATCCCTTCTCCTGGTGCCGTCGTGAAATCTGTCTGTTCTTATTGCTACTGTTGTTGCTTGCTTCTTTCTTGAAAAGAAAACCCCAAAGAACGTTAAACCTTGCCTGTGTCTTGGCAACTCGAATACACGAACAGATTGTGCTTCAAAAAAATGGCAAAGTTTCAAAATATTGTGTTCTGTGAAGAAGAGACGAGGAAAATAAACTCCCCAAAGTGCAGACTTTATTTCACCAGAAGGCGGAAGGCTTTTAATATTTATTTGGGTTTGGCATTTTACTACCTAGTTCTTCTGCTGACACCACTTGTGAACCATGGTGAGATTAAATGCTGCGCAACCTGTTCTAGTTCATGGTCAAATTAGGTTAATTTGCAGTAGGTTCGTTTTCACCCTCCCGGAGCTGCCTGAGAGCAGGTTCCTGAGGCTCAGGTGCAGCATGTAGGATTGTGTAAGCAAATCCCTAAAGGAAAAAAAGGAAAAAGGAAAGAACAGAACACATTTGTGCTTGCTTGGCTTTCGGTTTTGGTTGTGTGAATGTCCTTGCAGCAGTGTGGATGGATGGACGATGTGTAGAAGGATGCTAGGAGGCAGCTGGTGGGTCTTAAGAAGAAGAGTTCACCTCTGGAGCTAGAGAGGCAGTTCCTGCCTCTGTGGGCAATTCGACAAATTTCTGTGTCTTGATTCCCATGTGCAAAATGAGGATGAAGGTACTTTTCTTATGCCCATGGTTGTTTTGTTTGCTTGAGCTGCGAGAGGATGCAGGTAGGATTTTAGAGGTGGAGGTCATGGGGATGGCAGACTTAGAACTTGCTAGAGAAACAGGGTTTTTGTTTGCCTGCACTGCAAGACCTCCTTTCTTGAGGTTCCTTTTTTAGCTAAAACATAACAACATCAAGAACACTGTTACCCAGTTAGGATCTTGTTGGATCCTGTTGCACTTGACACAGCTCGAGCAAGAAATGGTATCTAGAGCATCTAGAACAGCAGGGCTTGCTTCTCAGTTGTGCTTCTAGAGACTTTGTAGTACAACTGAGAAAACTAGAAAGAAAAGGGTCAAAGAACAGCTTGGCTGATGGGAGAAATTCCTTCACTTGTTTTTGTAATGATTTTTACTTCCTTACAGACCAGCTTTTACCTCTTGGGATGGCTGAGAGCTAGTCTTCATGCTTCTGAGTGTCCTTTCTTCTTTATTTTGCCTTTTCTGTGTTCGACTGTAAGCTTCTTGCAGCAGAGCATTGGCTTTTTTTTGTTTTTTTCCCTTTTGTAAATTTGCGGGTCTCTTGATTTCTAATACCAATAGCAAGTGTACACAGTCATTTCCAATAAATGCTTTTCCCACGAGGTGTCAACTAGGTTGTCGCAGGTTGTCCCATCCTGGGATGACTCTTTGCCAAAAGGAGTGAGCACAATCCTGTCTTTTGGACCAGACGATGGGAAAAAACAAAAAACAAAAAAGCTTTGAAAAAGAAAATTGGCAATCTGAATTAACAACTGCCTTCTAAAAGGTAATTTTTGGTTCTGAGTGCCTGCACTTTTAGGTAGCACCCATCCGGCACTGGGATGCACAGATGTCTGTTGACATGAGTTTGTGTCAAGAGGAAAAACAAACTGAGAAATGTATAGGTACAGTTTGAAAGAGAGTGTTGGGAATAGAGAAGAAAACACATGCTTAAAAGAAAAACAGTAACTGATATAAATTCTTAAGTTACAAGTGTTTAATGCCTAAATTGGGTGCTTGTGCCTTTTTGGGGGACTAGGGATTTCATTACATAGCCAAACAGCCAGTTTGTTTGCCTTGGGGTTTTGGTGACATCAGTTATGTTTTCAGGTTATTTTATCCATGAATTCAAAACCCCGTGCTGAAGTGTGGCTGTATGTGTTTGGTCATAAAAAGGTTCTTGTATTTCTCTAGTCTGCCTGGCTCATGTCTGCCTGCTTGGACCCTCTTTACAGGAGAGCCTGCATTTGAACTGCTTCAGAGCTTGAGCTTCATCCAGCTCAGAAAAGCTTGGCTGGTCGGCGTGAACAGAAACAAATGACTTTGAAGCCTGCAAACTTAATTCTGCTATTCTGCTTTATTTTTGCTAGGTTTGCACACCATTAATGACCAAGAGGTGAAACATGCATTTAAACAGAATCAGAATCTGGTTCTGGGCTTTCAGATTCAATTTTAAAAGGATTTTTAATCCTGCCAAGGCTCACAGTTATGTATCTGGAATGGTTTAAAATCTAAGAAACGTTTTAAGGGATCCTGTGTGGGTAGGGCTGACGAGGGAGAAATACCTTTCTCTTTGCATTTTTGCATGGCCTGCTTTTGCCAGAGCTCTTGCCTGTTTTCTCTACCAAGTTGGCAGCCAGAACTTGCAGGTCCAAGTGAAGCATTACTGAACAAAGGCACTTTATGTTTTGGACTCTGTGGCCTGAGTCTACACCACCAGCCTGGCCGGGCGTTTATGTTAAATGAGGTCGACAAATATAG
Organism: Clamator glandarius; assembly: GCA_033459285.1. NCBI lineage: Eukaryota > Metazoa > Chordata > Aves > Cuculiformes > Cuculidae > Clamator > Clamator glandarius. The sequence goes on along the minus strand of JAUNZM010000289.1, from coordinate 1,864,554 downwards.
ACAAGCCGTGTTTTGCAAATTAAAACAACACAAAACAACAACAAAAAAAGTGCCTTTCGTTAATTCTGCCTCTTTCTTGTTTCACAGGCAAGAAGAGAAACCCTGGGCTGAAAATTCCTAAAGAAGCATTTGAGCAACCACAGACAAGCTCCACGTAAGTCTGCAAACACTAAGGGAGAATAAAAAGAAAACCACGAACCCCAAGTGTCTTCCAGCCCTTGCTAGTGCCGGCACTGCCATGGCCAGGGGCCAGCGGTCGGTCATGGCCAGCACCCAGGGCTCCTGCTTGCAGGTTCAGGATGATGGGGACCTTTCATCAGGAACAGGGTAGCATGCTTAAGTTAATTTTGTCACCATCAGGGAGGCTCATGACTTAATAGCCCTTGTATTTCTCTTGTAGCTCTAGGTACAACCAGAGGGTCTCAGCCTGTCACCTTCTACCCATCACTGCCGGTGTGACATGTCTTATGTGCTGCTTAATGAGGTGCCCAGGAAAAGTTAAAAACAGAATGGGCACCTGATTTTAACCAATGGGGCATCTCTGCTACCCAGTTTGAGTAGCATGCGTTTGATCAAGCCAAAAAGTGCATCCCCTTCCCTACATAGTTGGCCTTGCAAAAGAAAGCCCTGTGTTTTTAAGGCGGTTTGTGCAACTCCAGCCTGCTTGGCTTTCTTTGCTTCCTTGAGGGTTGACTTTTATTAGCTTGTTAACCCGTGCTATATGACTTAGGTAATCATTTACAGTGGTTTTAGACCTTTATGCCCGTTTAATCCATTTTTCATACAGGCTGGCAGAGATTTTATGCTTGCCAGCTGGCCTGCCTTTCACAATGAACCGCTCTGGGTTTCTGCACAGGGAAGTTGGATGTGAGAAATGCCACTCTAGCACCTTCCTTCCTGACCCCTTTTCAGGGTGACATTGTGGATCTTGGCTGTATCTCTTGATTCTGTGAAGCTAGGAGACTGGTTAGGCTGCTCAGGGCTATAAGGACTGCTGGCCTGAAGGTGTGAGAGAATGGCCTGGAGGACCCTGGGGTTGTATTTACTGAAGGAAACTTGATCTTTGTAAGGAATGTTTCACATCTTTTCCCTTTTCTCTTCTGCAGGCCACCCAGAGATCTAGACTCCAAAGCTTGCATCTCTATTGGTGAGGAGGTAAGACTAGGAGTCATGGTGAGAAGATGACCTCTAGGGACAGGTGACCATCCTGGGCTGGCTGCTGTGGTGCTGGCTGCTTGTCCAGGCCATCTGCTTATGGGATTGCTTAACTTCAGCCCCTCTAGAAAGGGCAGATTCATAAACACGAGCTATTATGGAAAATGTAGCCCATTTTACTTGAAAAGGACGACAGTTGCTGGATGAATAAAAGCTGTGAAGAGCCAGCCTGGGAGCTTGTGTGAGCCCTGACAGCCGCCTCCAACCACAGAGAGCTGACTAGCGTCTGGTGTTTGTGCTTCTCCGTCAAGGGCTGTCTGCGTGGGACTGGTGGCCCCCTTACCAGCTGCAGTGTGACCTGCTGGTTGTCACTGCTCTGATGAGCATGCCTCCAGACACTCCCCCTTTGCATCCCATCACACCTGGGACCCCTTCACGATTTCCACCTTGGAAATTTCTGCCTTGCCTCAGTGAGGTGCAGCTAATCCCCTGGAAATAATGTTAAAACAAGGAAATTGCTAACAGAAGGTTTTACTCTCCTATGCAGTTCCTTTGCTGATTTAAAGCCTTCATCCAAAGTAATTTGCTTCTTTAATATTGAAGACTATTTCATCAGGAGTCAACTCAGGGTAAATCTTCCTTCCCTGGAAGCAAATCATCTGACAGCAGGGAAACCAGTCTACCTGATGTTCTAAAAACATGGGAGGTTAAAAAACAAAACCAACGACAGCTATTTTGATAGGAATGGCACAGCAGCATTTGTAAAAAAAGCTTTAAAGCTGGGCAATAAATTTATTAGGTGCAAAAGATAGACCTCAGTGTCAGCGAATTAATTTATGAAGTGAAATGCTAATGCAATAGTGTCTTATAATGTCTATCTATGGATACTTCTGTCTTGTTTTCGATTTTCTATTTTCCCTGGCATGGAGCAGGGGCTGGAAGATGGAAAGAGTGTGAGATGCCTCTGGAGCAAAATGGTGCAGCTCGCTGCTAGAGCAAGCACCTGCTCCAAGAAAATAATTTCTCCCCTCTAGTCCCAGGGATGAGGAAAAGCTCAACTGCACCATAAAGTCTCCATGTGTGGAGGCAGAGAGCCTGTGATGTATGGTGCAAAGAGAAACACACTTGTAAAACCCAGAGCTCAGTCTTTTTTATGGCTGTAGAGATGTACTGTCTTGGAGGGCTTGCTTTTCCTATAGCTCTGGTACCTATTTGTCCATTCAAGTTCCTTTTGGATGTGCCCTTTTTTTCCACCTGCCTTTCTGCTCTCACCCCTTGTCCCTAGGGAAAGCCACTTTCCGCCTCTCCCTTTAAACTTTGCTGCTAAATTTAAGAGTGAGCTTGAGAGAGTCAAAATGCTTTTTTGGTGAAGGTCCTGTTGAACAGTAGGAGCAGTGTCAGGCAGGCAGAGATGCTTAAATCTCTGCCATAACACAAAAATGTTAGTCAGGGCTCCTTTTGCAGGCGACGGAGCTGCGAGTGAATGACCAGGAGCCCAAGCGCAAAGAAACACAGTGTATGGGCCCTGCACGCTGCGGCATCCCCAGCCAGCACATTTCAGGCTGCAGGTTTTTTTCTGCTGTGCCGGCAAAAAGTGGTGTGGGATTATGCACTGTGAATCAGTTCATTATAACCCGCTTCTTTCTGTAGGATGATTGACTAATGCGGTTGTGCGTTCAGCAAACAGAATGGCTGGTTTAGTAGCAAAGGCATATTTTAAACATCCAAAAATAATAATAAGCAAAAAATAGAGCTGCTGCACAATATCGCAGCAGAAAAGAGAAGGGCACGTTAGAATGCAGGGCTCCAAACAAAGTCATTCTTTGTGTAAGGCCAGGGAAAAGAGATCTCAAATGCTAGACAAAATAAATCCTCCATGGCTTGAAAATGGGACACACTCAGCTGGTACTTGGCCCATCTACAGCTCTGGAGAAGTAAGCTTTCATAGGCCTGAAAAAAACTTGGTGATACTTCCATGATTGATTGTGGGAGGAGGATGGAAGGAAAAAAAAAAAAGACCGAAGGTGATCCCTAGGGGAGAAGCTGCTGTGGCATTTTCCATCCTAGGATGGAAAAGCTGAAAGCGCTGGCAGTGAAAGGTGTCTGGGAGGGACAGGGGGAGAGCATCCCACCGAAGGAGCGGTCCTTCCGCACCCGCCCTACTCAGATTGCTTGTTGACACAGGTCCCTTGTTTGTGCCATTATGAAACACGTCCTCGTCAGAACCCAGCTAATTACTGCACAGTAATGAATCCTCCCAAAAGCCCTAGAGGACCATGATTTTGTTACTAGGGTAGAGGGACACAGAGGGCCGATTTTGTGCACCAAGCGGGGTTAGATTTTAGGTGCGTTTTGCTCCTTGCATAGCACGTACTCTCAGCGTCTCCCTTCATGCTGATGTTTTTTTCCCCCACAGAACTTTGAGGTAAAAGCTGATGACCTGGAGCCCATCTCCGAGCTGGGACGAGGTGCGTACGGGGTGGTGGAGAAGATGCGGCACATGCCTAGCGGGCAGATCATGGCAGTGAAGGTAGAGTGAGCCTCCTGAGGTGCTTTCGGTCTGTATCGTTGCGTGTGGACACCCTCCACAATCCCATTCATGCACGTTTCTAATCTCGCTTGTTCTGATGCATGCCTTTACTGGGACCAACTTATTTTCTTATGGAATCCTACACTGCGCTGCAGTAGATTTGTGCCATTTAACCAAGAAAAGGGATGTTTTTTAAAAGTATGGCGCTCAATTTGTTTCCAGCATTGCGGTGCATACAAACCACAGGCGTGATAAATGGATAAAGGTGTGATGTCAAGGCGCTATGGCAAATATGGATATGGCTGCAGCAAGTCCCCTGCAGCAGCAGTGTGGTACAGAAGTGCTGACAGCCAACTCTAAAATACTTTGTCTTCCAGCGGATCCGAGCCACAGTGAATAGCCAGGAGCAGAAGAGATTGTTGATGGATCTGGATATCTCCATGAGGACGGTAGATTGCCCCTTCACTGTCACCTTTTATGGTGCGCTCTTCCGAGAGGTATGGCATCCTAGAGATCAGCCACACTGGCCCTGGGAGACTGGATCCTCTCCCAGGCTCTGAATTCCCTCTAGACTCTCTTCAATTGCCATGGGTTTGTTTAATCTCCACCTAGACATGGAGACTTAGTACAATATGAATTTGCTCAATCCCAGTCTTAAGATCCATCATGTGCTGTTACTTCTTGGTAAACGAGGAGAGATGCAGCCCCATCCAAGGAAGAGCAAAGGGCAGCCAAGCCACAGTGCCAGGTTGTGTAGCCCCTGTGCTGAGATGTTAAGGCTTGGAGCTGGGTTTGAGTGATGGGGACAACCATCTCACAGCCTCGTCTGTTTCTGTTAATATTATCCTGACGTGCAATGAGAAAGCCACATAGAGGAAAAATGTGGAAAGCTCTGAAGAGCAAGATTTATTGAAGAGTTTTAAGCATACCTCTGCAGAGCTGAACTTTTCCTGGATGAGCATTTGCAATGACCTGAGCTTGTGGGAAACCTCAGTCCTAACAACTTTAAGGACTTCTGAATAACTGGGACTCTGCGTTAGGTAAAACCAGCAGAAAATATCCCTTAAATGGTAGTGGATGGCACTTCATTCCAGATGGGGAGGAGGGAAGGGGAAGCCCCGGTACAGTTTTGTTGGATTACTTAAAAGACTGGAAAGAGGCAAAAAGGCCAGCAAAAGACAAGTGCCAAAGAAGACCTTTGCATGTGAGAGGCGAGGAAAGGAAAGGATGTTTTGTTCCAGTGGGCAGATACTTACTTTCTTTATCATCCAGGGAGATGTGTGGATTTGTATGGAGCTGATGGATACCTCACTGGACAAGTTCTACAAACATGTCATTGACAAAGGCCTGACGATTCCTGAGGACATCTTAGGAAAAATAGCTGTCTCTGTGAGTATTAGCAGGGCAAGGACGGTTGAGAAAGTGTGTTTCTCTTCTAAACCAAGTGACCCGCTATCCCTGCTGTATTTGCACCAAGAAGAGCAAGCCCCATGAGCCAGCCCACATGAACATTCATATCTGACTTCCAGTATCTCATCTGAGGTGATATTATTTATAAGGCATAAATACCTAAAATGTGCCTGTACACCTAATTGAGAGGCAACACAGCATTAGATGTGGGAAGGGCCCTGCAGCTCCTTTGCCTGGTGCCTCTAGGAGATCCCGGGTTACCTACCATCACCTCGGGGTGCTGTGCCAGACTTGTGAGCAATGGAGTTCCTTCCCTGCAAGAAGGGCTAGAGAGCATGGGGCGGACAGCATTTCTTCATCATGATGCTGCCGGCTGTGATTCACTCTACATTTGTTGTTTCAGATTGTAAAAGCGCTAGAACATCTACACAGTAAGCTCTCCGTGATCCACAGAGGTAAGTGCCATGACAATGCTGGTGTCTGTCTGCCCTGCGTGCTCTCAGCCTCACAAGGTCTGGCCTTGTGACCAGATGCAAGGCTCTTGAAATACCTGAGATAAAATGGGCCTCTGAAAGCAAAATATTCCCCAGCATCTCATGACTAACAGAGGAAATCTCTGCTGGTTTGATCCTTAAAATGAGCACCTTGATCCCAGGGGTTCCCCACGGTGGAGGAGAAGCAAGCTCCAGTCTGACTGTGCTGGCAGAGAAAGGGCCGTTTCCCCCTGGGTTTTGTTTCCCTGATGTGCCATCTAAATCCTTGGTCTGCTTCAACACCTCTGCGAAATTAAACCAGACTTTTCCTTCTCACCTCGGCAGACTTTGGATCACACTTTGTGAAAGCTTCTCCCTTAGTCTGTTAGCTCTGTGTTGACGTGCAGTGAGGGGTGTCTGTGTGCTGGCATGTGGTGACCTAAGCATCCTTCATCCTGTTCTGTGAGCTTCCCTGAGCGCTGGTGGGGCAGGATGGTTTGATAGCTAAAATAGCTTCAAGTGAAGTCACAAATACCCTCCTTAAACTCTTCTGACATTTCCTCCTCTAGAGCATCTCAAAGATGCCATGGACACGCTTAGAAAGAAACCATTTTGCAGTGTCACTGCTTGACACCTTTGTTTTTAAAGGGTTGTTTTCAATTTAACATGAGGAGGAAAAAGCCCTCTCTGGAGTGTGTGACTGCAGGGAAAGGAGCATCTGAAGTGAACAGAGTTCAACTCCAGCAGGCAGTCACACTTTGTACATTCTGCATGTGCTTGGGGGTTGAGTTTCTGCCTTCTGTATCATTTACAGTAGGTGGAAAGTGCTCCTCGGCTTCTGCATATCTATTTGCTTGTTTAATTTCCACTGAAAATTGTCTTATTTTGGCATAGTAACAGATGGGTGAGGATCTCAGGTACCTGAAGCTTTTGATTGCAAAATGGTGATTAGAGAGCAGATTTGAAACTGTAAACCACCCAATTCTAATAGGCAGAACTCAAAAGCAGCTTCTGGGTCCTTTGGATGGTGTTTCACGTTTTCTATTTAATAGTGTATCACATGTAGACAGAGGACCTTCTTGCAGAAAAGACCTCTTATTTGTGGGTGGAAACAGGGAAAAGATTGCTCCCTTTTCAGGATCAGTACTGGGACAAGAGAAAACAGGGCAGCCTGCGCTACTTGCACTGTGTTGAGATTTCATCTGGGAGCGATCACCTGCTGTGACGGAAAGCACCTTGTGCTCTTGTGGATATCATTTACTAGCTTCTTTCCATGCCTTAACTGCCCTTTCTGCTGGTGATTATAACTGCCTTTGTGAGAGTGATCCAAGTGTGAATGCACCAAGGTTTGTAAGGCCCGTGATGGGAAGCAGATAAATCTGGCAGTAATAAATAGATGAGACACTGGCCTAATTTCCATAAGGTGTGGAGCACCCACGCGCCTGCTGCTGTTCACATTGCCTTCAAGCTTGGTATCCTTAAAATTAGAGGCCATTTCTTGTCTTAGTTGACTACTCCCTCCTTCCCCTGCAAACCCTGCTCCTCTCCACTCTTTCCTGCCCACCCCTCATCCTTTCCCCATGGATTTTTCCTCTTGCTGGCATGAGACCAGATCCAGCTGGAGACTTGCTAGGGCTCCATCCATTTGCAGACGTCCTCTGGAGATGCCCTCAGCCCTGCTGAGCTGTTCAGATATTCACTCAGATATTCATGGCCATCTCGTGCATGGTGGGATACGATTGCTATGTGTGGGGTTACTGACTGCCCCACCAATCAGAGGGAGTACTCTGCAAGTAAAGGGATGCTTGCAGGACATATGACAGGCCCATGAGGCAGTCACCTGAACTTCCAGTAGCTGCAGCCAGCCGGGTTTTCTGGTGAGCGTGAAGCGCAAACGTTTGCACGGGCACCTTTGGTGCCCTCTGCTGATAGAAAACTCTTCATGTTTTTTTTTAGCTTGGCACATCACCCATGCAAGACAGTGACTGTGGTATGTGTTCCTTCTTGCAGATGTAAAGCCCTCTAATGTGTTGATCAATACGCAGGGGCAGGTGAAAATGTGCGATTTTGGAATTAGCGGTTACCTCGTTGACTCGGTTGCTAAAACCATGGATGCAGGATGCAAACCCTACATGGCTGTAAGTTGAGCTGCACAGAAGCTGCGTATGAAAGTTGCTGTGGGACAGCCAGGGGAACATGAGCCTGGGCATTGGGTCGTCCTAGAGGGGGAAGGATCAGCCTCTGGCATGTGTCTTGAGGGCTCATTTTGGAAGACGTATCCCTGAAGTTACTTGTAAAGAGGCAGAGAGAGTAGATGAATCTCATGAGTCAGATCAGATCTCCTGGGCACAGATTCCTGCTGCCTTATCACCTCCCTGTGACCTTGAAGGCTCTGTAATTACTCTGTGTTGCATTTTAGCCGTTTGCCCCACGGGGACAATAGTACTTTCGATCTGTAAGAAAAAACAGAACCCAGGGAATGGGTTTCTCAGACTCCTCCTGGGAGCTGCTGTTCAGGAGTCACTCTCTGTGGAGCAATTACACAGGTGAAAATGGTCCTGGAGAATTGAGGCTGATCACCCGCCGTGTGCCAGATGTGCCACCACCCCAAACACTGGTGCAGGTACCATCTGCTTCTGGTGACCCATTTCACTGCCTGCCCTTACTGGCAAAGATGTGGAACCAGATCTGGCCTCACCACGACCAAGGGAGTGAGCTGGTGGCACAGGCTAAGTCGTCCTAGTCTGCCACCATGAAAGATCCTTCTGAGGTCGGTGAGCCCTGGGTGCGAGCATTGCACTGGGGTCATCCCTGTTCCTCAACTGCCTTTGTTTCTGTTCACAGCCTGAAAGAATTAACCCAGAGCTGAACCAGAAGGGGTACAGTGTCAAATCTGATATCTGGAGCCTGGGGATCACAATGGTAAGGGTGACCTAGGGGCTTGCCGCGATGCTGTGAGGGTTGAGAGTAACTTGTGGATTCATTTTCCTCTCCATAGGCCCCTCAGCACTTGTGGCACCGGTTTCTTGGGAAGGTGGCAGGGCAGGAATGGGAATACAGCTCTGGGGGCAGAACGCAGGGTTGAAAGGAAGGAGGATGGAGCTGCTTTTTCCACTCCTTGCTGTCTTCTTCTGCAGCCGTGGTCGTGGGCTGCCGGGAGATGGCAGCATGGGCTAAGCACACGCCTGTCGCCTTGCAGCAGGCTGGATTTCAAGCACAAAACCAAAATACTCCCAGCATGTCACAATTAGCAAAGTCCCCCTCAGAAGAGGAGGGGTGGGTGGTGTCTCCCACGCAGTGTTTAGGGGGAATCCATCTGCTAGCAGAGTCATTTTATAGCTCATTTTATATTCACCCTTTGCAACGTAGTTTTTTTCATTTCCAAACTTTCCCAAGTGATGTCTAACATGAGGGTAACGGAGGGCTGAATATGAAGGGTGCTGGCTCTCCTCAGGCCTTTCCCTTTGGATGAGGGGGGTTAAGCAAAACATTGTGGCCAGGCCATGTATTTGTGCGGGTCCTAAAAAACCGCACCCCTCGATGGGAATCTGAACTCCATGGGGCGGGAGGATGAGCTGTGGGATGTTCACCCCCTATGACTGAGGCACGGACTCTGTCTCCCCAGATTGAGCTGGCCATCCTACGCTTTCCCTACGACTCCTGGGGGACGCCCTTCCAGCAGCTCAAGCAGGTGGTGGAGGAGCCATCGCCGCAGCTCCCGGCGGAGAAGTTCTCGGCGGAGTTTGTTGATTTTACCTCGCAGTGGTAAAATACCCTCTCAGCCTCGCTCGCCCTCCTCCCTGCTTGCTTTTGCCGTGCTGTGGGGATGCTGAGGAGGGCAGGTGCCGGCAGCCTCCTGCAGCCCTGCCTGCACAGGCACCTCTCTGGGGTACAACCCAAATTTTTGACCAAAATCATAGAATCACCAGGTTGGAAGAGACCCACCGGATTATCGAGTTCAACCATTCCTATCAAACACTAAACCATGTCCCTCAATGCCTTGTCCACCTGTGCCTTAACCCCCTCCAGTGAAGGTGACTCAACCCCCTATCTGGGCAGAGTGTTCCAGTGCCCAGTGACCCTTTCTGTGAAGAATTTCTTCCTAATGTTCAGCCTGAACCTCCCCTGATGGAACTTGAGGCCATTCCCTCTCGTCCTGTCCCCTGTCACTTGAGAGAAGAGCCCAACTCCCTCCTCTCCACAACCTCCTTTCAGGTAGTTGTAGAGAGCGATGAGGTTTCCCTTCAGCCTCCTCTTCTCCAGGCTAAACACCCCCAGCTCTCTCAGCCGCTCCTCATAAGGCCTGTTCTCCAGCCCTCTGACCCCTGAGGGGAAGAAACGGGCCTCCATGTCCTCACTGAGCCTTCAGGGCTGGGGTCTGGCCTGCACTCTTTGCCAGAGCACCAGTGGTGGTGGCTGGTGCGGTCCTCCCTGCCTCAGGTGGCGAGGAGCAGGCGCGGTCGCTTTAGAGGAATGATTTTGGGAGTCTTTTTTTATGCAGTTATCCCCATATCAACAGCACAGGCTGTCTATGGCTGGGCTGGTGTGGCCAGGCAGGTGCACAGGGCTGGTGTAGGGTGGAAAAGGGGAGCAGGGCGTGGAATGGCCGCATCCTTCTGCCTCCTGCTCCGGAGGGAACACGCCTTCGAGGGCAGAGGGAGCGCAGAGTTTGTCCTGTGATGGCCCCTGTCGGCGCTCGTCCTGCTGCTGGGGCCCTCCGGCTGCTGCACAGCTTTCCACGGGACTGAGAGCTGGAAGCAGCAGGAGAGTTTGGCTGCGGCGTAGGAAAAGGGTTGGAGCAGATGCGCGCTGTCTGGAGGTTGCGAGAGCTGCATGAAAGCACAGGCTCTCCCAGCACCCGAGGAGACTCACAGCTGCCCTCATCGCATGGTTCAAAGAGAGCTGGCAGCGGCCCCGTGGCTCCTGACTGCTTCTCCCTCCAGCTTCCCTGGAAACCGCCTGGGAGGCGTTTTTATTTTCCAGGCGCTGCAGTGCCATCCGCGGCTTGCCAAGTTGGCAGGTGGATGGTGGGTTTGCGTGGTAGCCAAGAAAGGAGGGCAGATTGACAAATACAGAAATGTGAGACTGTTCCCAAGCTGCCAGCATCAGGGCCTGTAGCACGGCCAGCTCTGCTGTGACCTGGGAAGGGGATTATCAGCCACTACTGCCTGGGGACTTTAAGTACCAACACTGAGATTCTTTGGAGTCTTGTTCAAGCGTATTTTTGAGGTCCCTGTGATTCAGCTGTGCGCCTCGCTACCAGCCTGCACTGGGGAATACCTGCCCGTGCCCACACTGCTCTATGTCTGTCAGAGGTGGGAGCTGGCTTGGAAAAATCCTCTCACAAAATGCCTACCATTTTTGCAAGGCCCACGCTGAGATTTTGGACCAGCTGCCTTTCTCCCATGCTGCTGGCTCGCTAGTTGTTATTGCAAAGTTGCCTGTTTGTGCCAGTCAGGCTGTTGTTCCCCATGGAATATTTTGCTTTTGAAAGCATGGTGGAAGATACCCACGGCTGTTCACGATGATTGCAGCGAGAAGAGTGACCCCACTGAGCAGCACTCATGTCTTCAGAGCTCATGCTTTGGAAAGCATATAGCAGTTCCTCTTCTTGCAAATCCTATTATAGAGTTATAGAATAGTTTTGGTTGAAAGGGACCTTAAAGATCACCCAATTCCAACCCCCTGCTATGGGCAGGGACACCTCCCTCTGGATCAGGTTGCTCCAAGCCCCATCCGACCTGGTCTTGAACATCTCCAGTGATGGGGCAGCCACAATGTCCCTGGGCAACATGTTCCAGTGCCTCAGCACTCTCATAGTGAAGAAATTCCGCTTTATGTCTAGTCTAAATGTGCCCCTCTCCAGTTTATACTAGTCCCTAGTCCTATCATTCCCCCTAGTCCTGTCATTACAAGCCCTTGTAAAAAGTCCCTCCTCAATCTTCTAGATTTGCTGAAGATCGCTCAACACAAGTGGAGTGGCATGGACTTGGAAGAGTGAGCTTTGGCTGCCCATTGCATTAGTTTTGTGGTGTTGGAGTCTGAGAATTTTTCTGGCACTGGACCTGGTTAGGCCAATCTCAGATTTGAGAGGTTGCAGACTGAACCACACTGTCTGCTGCTTGGGACAGTGAAAGTCTGGCTAGCTGTAGTCACTGCAGGGAAGTACCTGGGATGTCTGAGTCAGGGCGAGATCCAAATATCGCTCTTGATTCCTGAAGATTTACATTGATTTTAGTGATTTGTCACCAGATTTCCTGGTGTCGGTAACCTGAGAAAAAGTTGTTTGTAGAGGTTCTAAATTAAGAGGCTTATACCCAAATCCTGCTTCTGGACACACCTAACCTTCAAATTCACCTTACCATCTCAGCTTGGGCTGCTTTTGAGCTCAGAGGATGTGACACATCCCGTACCTTCAGTTCGGTGATATTGGCACGTATCGTTACTAGGTTCCTCTCTTCATTCACAACATGACACTAAACATGAGCCTTCTACACACAGCAAGCAGGAAATATCTATTCAGTGTGTGTCCTCCGCTTCCTCTGGGCTCCAGCAAATCCCAGCAGAGGAGCAACTTATCATCGCCGAGGTTCTCACTTTTGTTTTGCTCAGTGTGACACCTTTTCCCCGCCACCGACGTGTACGTGTGTGAAGATCTTTTCAAGTTGCTCCAAGTGTCTTTCCCCTAAATACACTGTCAGGAAGTGAGTAGAGATTACGTCCTGTCTTTTAAAAGCTATTTTCTGCTGGAGGGAAACCAAAATAACTTCCAGATACAACCCTCCATAGCCATCTGTTGTAGGAGCATAGAAAAAAAGGATGTCCCATGCAACCATCCCCGCTGATAACAGCATGGTGATAAACAAATAGTTGTACACGTGCTTTGAAGCCACTCGGTCACTGCTCCTAATCAAAGGTTGGAGGCTATATCCATTCCCTTAGTCACTGACCTGCTGGATAGTACCCAAAAAAACAATTGTACCTGTGCCCCAGCAACAGGCAGCATCTTGACTGGTATATATGGTGTCTCTGGGTCTCTTGTTTGACCTTGAATTCACTGCCCTTGTGTCTACCATACAGGGACCACGTGCAGGCTGTGTTGGCTGTAGGTGTCCTCAAGCTCTAAGCTGTTTACTTAAAAAATGAATGAGTAGTTGAACTTACTCTACAGGAGCTTGAATCCTTGCTTTTGTCATCGTATAATATTATGGTCTTGTTTAAATTGCGTGTAACTTGACTTTTTTTCTTCTTCTTTTTTTTTTAATTAAAGCTTGAAGAAGAATTCCAAAGAACGGCCAACATACCCAGAGCTTATGGTGAGTGTGCTTGGATTAAACAGTGTATTGGTTCAGAGCTGAGAGGGGCTACAGTGAGATGCTGAAGACAGGGTTTCCAGTAGTAACTGATGACTTGGGATACCTAGTGTCTCTGTTTTCATAATAGATGTGAGCATCATGGCACTTCAGGGTCTAGGGAAGGTGACTGCAGAACAGAGTTGCTCTTTGAAATTTTGTTCAGGTGCTTTTCCTGTCAGATCAAGGGAGAAAAATGTAAAAGCAGTTAACCAATTTGTGAAGGGACAATGAGGATAAAAAGCTCCTCTTGGGTTTGTGTGATGGCTTCAAACACCTAAGCGAAATGCCTGCACCATGAACGCTCCACATGGGCTGCGAGAGCTGAGTATCCCGCTAGGCTTTAGTGTCGTGGTGCCTTGGAGAGGGGACTTTTTGGACAGAGTAATTCCGGGATGTTGCGGACAGAGACAGGTCTGTGAGTAATAATTCCGGTTATTGAATTTCATCTGTTTGCTGTGAAAGCATCTAGGACAGAGGAATAACTAAGGAAGAAAATGCTGATAAAGGCTCATAATGAGGGAAATGCAAGGCAGAGCAAGGCTTTGAGGTCAGATGTGCTTAACTGTGGATGAACTCCCAGCAGTGCAGACACTGATGTGTATTCAGCCAGAGCTCTGGACTGGAGCTGGCAAAAACAGCATCTGTGGTGAGATTTTTCTGCTACATCTCCACAGCTTCATTGCCTCTCTATCTCCTGACTTTCTGGTATTGATCCTGGTGCTTCTAATAGCTGATAAAAAGCAGAAGTACTTAAGGAGTCAATATTTCACTCCCATAAGCATCTAGTCTGTTTTTTACTCACCTGATTCACAGCTTGCTTAGGCAGGAAGGTGGCTAACTTCATTATTTCTCAAGATCCTGACCCAAATGCTTGCCTGTCCCTACATGCCTACTGCTGTCTGGTGCCACTGGCAAGACCTTGTGGGTTAAAGGTGGAGACTGCTGCAGAATTTCCTCAGGTGTTGATGTCTCCTGCCCTATACCTTGTAGGACACGTGTTATGCCATCTAGGGGGGTCAGCCTTATTGCTTCCTGACTCTGTCTGTGCAGAGCTGTTGGAACCTCTGTGGTGTGAATCTGTCAGGGTTTAAGGTGCTCCCTAGCTGCAAGACATGCTGATAATCCATGTACCTTTCGAATGTGAGCTGTAAGCAATGAACAATTCCTGTGGCATTTCTTGCTGGGCCCTCTAATGCAATTAGACTATATATAGATCTGATATACATGGTTTGCCCAAATACTGATTTCAAACAAAGGGAGGCCCAAGGTTTATGGCACTTTTTTCTTTTTTTTTCCTTTTTTTTTTTTTTTTATTGAATAAATACATATATATATTCAGAAAATTTCTGAAGTTTGCCAAATGGCCTTTTATCAAAAAGGTTCACTAGAGCAGCTCCGTCTGTTGCAGCATTAATACCCGTTGGCAAGCAAGCACATTTCTATTGAATTAGGTTCTTGGATCACCTTTCCAGTGTATCTCAATGCTGTGGTATTTTATGGCTGACATGAATGTTGTGAGGGCCTGTGGTTGAGGGTTGCTGTTTTGTTGGGTTTTTTTTTCTCCCTCCTTTCTCTCTTATGGCATTAAATTGCGGTACTGGATTGGACTTGTCATTTAGACCAAGGCTGCTCCCTTGAATTGAGGTTGCTCATGGAAAATATGACTCTGTGCTATCTTGAGCATCAGGAAAAAATGATACAGATGCGTAATTTCATTTTAAAACCCACTTCCCCAGGTGAAGTGGAGCATGAAACTACTGCAGGACTCCTCCCCGATGGTCTGCGCATTGCGTGGAGCACATCTCACCCGATGTGGGGTGTGTTGTGCTATAACCTGACTTAGTCATTGGATTCACTGAGAGATGGGGCTGAAAGCTGCCACTGCTGCCCATGTCACGCTTGTGGGTGCTTTCAGGCTGTGGTAGCTCTGCTTTGGGTGTGACTTAGCTGGGATGTGGAAGTAGTGGCATCAGTCTAAGATAATACAGCAGGGCATTTGGGCCATCTCTCAGAGCGTTATTCAGGACACGTCGATTCCCATGACTGACTGACCTAGGGACATCTTAAGTTGTGCCTAGATCCTTGCCTCAACTCATTCCATCTCTGTTTCCTGCATAATTGTGCTTTCTCTTCCTTGCTGGTGTGTCTTTGGGTTGCTTCCCGGCTGCTCAGAGCTGGCTGATTTCAGCTTATATATTGCAGCTCTCAGCAGCAAACTGAGGCACTGGTGCTACCAGAGCTTTGCTGTTGCTGTCAGGGGGGCATTTGTTTGTGTTTTTTTCCTCTTTATATGTATTTTTCCATTTATGCTGAAATGTAGGGAAGATTTTCTGGCAGGATATCTTCCCATGTTGGTCACGATTAAGTAGTTAAACATACAGCTGCGGATGGCTTTCCAGCCGGGATGGCTTTCCTCTTTGCGGTGGTTAAGGGTAGAGTAGCCAGCTCCTGCTGTGAATATGAGCAATTGCAGGGGAGAAATGACACTCAGAAGTCACCAGAGGGTAAATACACAGATAAAACAGGAAGCTGAGGGAAAACCCACTGCAGTCAGCCTCCCTGCAAGGTTCTCCTTGCTCTCATTGGAGCTGGTGTGTGGTGGGGTTGGTAGCCACCATCTCGGGAGGAGCGCTTCTCCCAGGGCACCGCAGAGCTGTGTTTTAAAAGTTGTGCAGATGAGGTGCTCAGGGACATGGTTTAGGGGCAGGTAGGAATGGTTGGACTCAATGATCCAAGAGGTCTTTTCCAACCTGGTGAGTCTATGATTCTATGATGTGCTAGAGGAGTGGTTTTTAATACTTTGCCTTGCTTTGAGAGCAGCCTAGCTCAGCCTTCCCAGTTAGGGCTGGGTTTAGAAGGAGTCTGAGGGGGCAGCACAAATCTGCAGCTTTCATGAAGCGACCCCCGAGGCTCCCAACTTGCCTCAGCTCCCAAACCTGGAAAGCTCAATATTATGATACTAGTGACAAAATCTTTTTCACCGTCTTGAAGATTGTCTGAAAAGGATTTAGGTTTGGTCTTCAGCATCGTGAATGATAAACTTTTTTATTTGTTCTCTCTTTTCTTTCCCAGCAACATCCTTTCTTCACCCTGCACGAATCCAAAGAGACAGATGTCGCCTCTTTTGTCAAACTCATCCTGGGAGACTGAGAACTGGACTTGTAAATGAATTGCCCTTCTGTGGACTGGTGGGTGCAGGGGAGGGGCGTGTGGCAGGACTTGTCATGACCGCACCAACAGAAAGTCTCCGTGTTGTGTTTTGTTTTGTTTTTATTCTGAGAAACCCCTGCCTCGCCGAAGTTTTTAAAAGGGTTCTTTGGTATCCATAGTGACATAGAACGAGTTGGTTAGTGAAATGAATTTTAATAAGGTTGGTAACCTTAAAACAAAAACAAAACAAAAAAAATTGAAAAGAGTGATTTACATATTTAATGACAGTCGAAGTCCCTCTTCCTAACTTTCTCCTCATCCCCCTTCCCCTCCCCCAAACCAGAATTTGCTTTGTCATGGTAATAGGTGCTATGGTAGTCATGAAGTTGTATGTAGATTTATATTTTGTCCCTTTCATTATTTTAATATTTATGTTAAGAGCTTGATGGAATAGATTTCTGTTTTATATGAGGGTGAATGTGTGGTGATGATGATGATGCTAAATGAGGCCACAGCAAGCAACAGTCATAGGGCTTTGCTGGGGAAAAGGTGTCAAAAGAAAAGAAGAAGTGTCTGTGCTGTGGAAAATATTTAATGTGCATCATAAAAAGAATTTATAAACAAGGATCACAGCTCAGCTACTTGAGCTGCTTTTGCAGCGTGCGAGGCAGCATCACTGTAAGGAAGAGAGGCCCCAGCGTCCCGTGAGGTCACCTCTTCTCCAGACACCGTGCTCCAAGTCCGGCCAGCCTGCTGCCTGCAGTGCACTGCCAGCCTCCTGCCCAGGGAAGGCCCCTGCCCTACATCCCACCGACTTACTCTGCTACATCAGGCAGATAACGGAGTCTGGAGTGGGAAGACATTGCTCGGATAGTGTCTAGGATGAAAGCCCCAGAGGGAAAGAGATTGTCAGATAAGTTGCACAAAGATCAGGAGGAGTTTGTGGCGGTCAGTCCTCATCTCCCCAAGAGCCCAGCAGCGCTGCAGCATCTGGGGCTCCCTTGGGGATGAGCTGCTTTGGGTCTAAAAGGGAGATCCTTTCTCCCTCACCGGATAAGAAAGGATAGCAGTATGCATAGCATGACATCTATGAAAAAGGGGATATCTTGGTGTGAGTTTCCAGGGCATTCGGCACTGCATCAGCAGCAATCCCTCTTTGCTTGCCCACAGGCTTTGGGAGTGCTAGTGAGCAACCCTGGAGCCCGTACCAGCATGCGGTTTGGGCCATGTCCAGCACTGGCTGGGATGCTTGAAGGCAGCCGGGAGCCCTGGGCTCCAGCATGCTCTGCAGGTGTCTCCCACCGAGCTGCAGCCTGGGAAACCATCCTTGGAAACCACAGCCCACCCGTACCAGGAGCTTGTTGCTGTTGGCTGGGTCCTCGGAGAAAAGCTGCTAGCCAAGGGCAAGAGTGTGGGGACTGTTGGAGTGGGAGGGGAAGACGGCAGATCATGCTGCTTTTAGGTAACACAGTTACTGTCTAAAGAAAGGGGGGGACTGTGCACTGCAAGGTGTTGCTGTGAGTCTGAAGCAAGGCCATTCGCTCCAGGTAGATGCTGGTTTGACTGAGCCAAACCTACGTAACAGTCTCACTGGTCTTTGAGGTCCTTTGCCTTTGCCTGTGGCTCCTTCCCCCCGCCCTTTGAAGGAGAACACCTAAGCATTCAGCTGTGCTGGAGCGTGCACATGTGCTTCATGCCCCTTCACATCCTCCCCTTCCTCATCCATTGCTTGGCGCAGACTCTCAGAGTCAAATCCCAGCTAGAAGTATGCCTAGCTCTGCAATATTTAAGCTGTGCAGGATGTAGTTGTGCTTGGGATCCAGCCCTTCCTCTCCCAGTTTAGTGGCTTCAGTCTCTGTTGGTGTAGGTTGGGCTTCTGGACTAGCCTGAGGATCTATTTGGGAAGTGATCCCTTGGAAGGGCTGATGGGGTGGAGAGTATTTAGAGCAGGGGTTCCTGAATGGTGGTGCCCCTTGTGCTAGGGACGCGCCAGATGCTTTGAAGAGGTGCAAGTGGACATCACCAGTGCCTGGGCTTTCACCATGACTGCCATGGCTGGCAGTGCCTGTAGAGGTGGCTGCGAACCCCAAAACAGTGCAGCCCTGCCCTGGGGTTGGCACTGAAGGAGATAAGAGAGCATTGCTCGTGGGGATTTATCAGTCCTTGTGCCCCTCAGCTCTCGAGCAGGGTGGCTTGAGGAGGGCTCGCAGGAGTCGAGATGTGGGAGCTTCCTTGCTGCACAGAGCTCATGGGTCGTGCAGACTTTGGGGAAGATTTCCCCCTTCCTCGGCTGTGTTTCACCAGCATGCCCAGCCCTTGGTAATGATAAGCTCCATATTCCACTTTGTGTCAAGGGGAACCTTTCATATTACATTTTCTTGCGGATGAAACACAAGGATGTTTTACTTCGCAGTGTAATTTTAAGAGGCCTCGCATGGCTCATAATCTGCCCTCTCATATTCCATGGTGTGTGTGTGTGTTTTCTCTCTCTCACTTTCTCAGAGTCGCAGAGCTGTTTTGATTGATTGTCCTCAGCTGCAGCTGAAAGTCCAGCCAGTCAGTTTATAGACTTGGTTCCAGCATCAATTCTCGCTTTGAAAAACATGACATTTAAAACCACCCTTTGGTTTTCCTACATATGGATCTGATGCTTTTGTCAAGGATTGTTTTTAGCGCTTTTCTCCTGGAATATAAGTCTCATTTGGACACCGCATCTCCTTGACCTCAGAACACCTTTATTTCAGTGCCATTGTAATTGACAGGTTGAATTTATGAGATACTGTCAAGGTTCAGTATTAATAGCAGATATTAATGTCACCAGCATTTTCCAATAGAAAATTAATGTCAGTGTTGTCTGCAGCTAGTAACCCTCTAAAATGTTTCCTACATGCCTTGATACTACATGCTGAGTACTTTCTTTCAGGCTTTTTTCTCTTGCAGTGCTTGGGCCGTCTAATCCCTTTGTTTTAATGACATTACAATAGGGCACGCAACAAATCACTTCACTTCCCTCCTGATTCTCCATGACTTTGTTCCTCTGAAAGTCATTTGTGTCAGCCCAGAGTAAGTATGAATTCATATGACCAGTGTGAATGAAAACAATGATCCAAGTGATCACCACTGCAGAAGGTAGTTATGGCAGGAGAGAAAGGCAGAGGCTGTCTGTCTGTCTCTGCATCCCTCGTGGCATGTGTGGACACAAAGCTTGCCCTGCCCCAAGATTTTCCTTGAGAAGAACCTGAGTTGGTGTGGGGCAGAGAGCCAGGGACTCCTGCGTGCTTAAAAGCTTTGAAAACATGGTGGGCTACAAGATGAAAATCAGACTGCCTTCTCTTTCCTTTTTGTAACCCTTGTGAAGACTCAAAAGCCTTTAATCAGTGCTCAGAACCTTCCTTGGCTGTTACATGAACACAAGGGTGCCTAGGACAGGTGTGGCTTCTGAGGCATAAAGCCTTTCCCAACAACCATGGCCCCTGAATAAGCCAAGGAGTTGAGGCTTAAAGCTATTCTTAAAAAAGCTCTCTTTTGTTTTCGGACTGCACAGGGTTCTGGGCAGTGCATTAAATTGTTCAGAACTGGGGTTTTTAAAGTGCTGAGTAGCAGGTCTCGTGCCATAACCCCCAAACCAAACCAAAACCACACCAAGGAGCAGAGAGGAAAGAAAAGCTGCTTGGACCTTAGCACTGAGCTGTGACCTGTACCAGCTGCATGAATTAATTCCAGCACAGTTAGCCACTTGCAAGGCAGGGGTGGCTTCTCTGCTGTGCCATGGGCAGTGGTCACTGGGCTGCATGAAAGCTGCACAATCCATCCCTGAGGCAGGCAGCAGGGGACCACTAGGGCATGTCGTTCATCCTCCTTTTTTCCTTCACCATACAGCTCTTGGTGTTCCTGCAGCCTTCTAGAGGCCTGAGGCCTTGCCATCACTGGAGCTCTTGAAATGTCACTGTCAGGAGAGCTGCTTTCTGGGTCCCCAAGAGCCCATTGCTCCCTTAAACCTGAAAGACAAGTTGAAGGGCATTTGCTGGTTACTGTTTTTAAATGCCAGGTTCATGCTGCTGCAGTGGGTGAAATGCCCATCTTTTCTGGAGATTTTCCAGATGTGCAAAACTTTACACAGATATCTATGTACTGTATTTCTGCATGTTTTTCTGACTTTTGTCAGGTTTACTGGTGAGGAAGGAGGCATTTCTGACTTGTTAAAAGAGGTAGGAGCACCAAGTCTGGAGGCAGTCGGCCTCCTTTGTGTGATGGAAGGGGCAGTTTGTGGGTCACTTCTAAGAAAAAGCTCTAAAAAAAGATATGCAGCTGACCTCCAAGTTGTTCAGCAGGTGCAGAGGGAGGTGGCTATGAGCCTGCTGGGTCAGTGCTGGCTGCACCTTGTCTTAGTGGGAAGGGGCTTACCCTGCAGTGCCTAGTGCCAAGGGCAGAGACACTGGTGTGCACAGCTTTAGCTGGGATTTCTCCATTTTGCTGCAAGCTAAGTATGTGCCTGCACATTTCTGTACTTCCCTCGACACTTTGGAAGAGGAAATCCTGCTCGGGCAATGCAGCATTGCTTTAGTGGCTGGTCTGATGTAGTTCAAACAAGGTTCCCACCAGCTCCCTTAATAGATCTCTTTTTTTATTAAAAAACAAAATGCAAACCTCTCTCTCTCAAAAGCCAGCCAAGATGCTCTTTTTTTTCCCTCTCTCTTCCATCTTGTTCCTCTTAGAGGAACTCTGGGAGCCTGTCTTGGTGCTTTCAGTCTTTCACATGCCAAAGATTGCTACATCCCTCTTAGTTACACTCCTGCCAAACCAGATCTTATGGTCTTGCCTCAAAAATCATCCACTTCCCTGCTCCTTGGGGTTCCTTTTGTTCCTGTTGCTTTTTCATTGAATTTCCTCTTGTTTATTGACATGTCTATTGTTGAGCTTCCTGGACACATGCAGCTCTCTTTTTCAGATACAGAGAAAGACAAATAGTTGCCTTCACTGCTCTGCCCCTGCTGTTGGGGAAATACTGCTGGTGATATGATTCCTACAGGTGGGGATGGGTCTCATTTAGAGCTAGGGTCATGGAGGATGTAAACTGGCATTGCTCCACTGGTTTGGCTGGAATAAGGCCAGTTTTGTCCAGCTGAGAGTCTGTCCTTAGTGTCTAAACAGTTATTACACACTAATAAAGATTAATGATTGTAAATCCCCATGGATTATACATAAAATAGCAAGTTTTGCTCATTAATCTTTATTGCCATATTATAGCTGTTTATGTTAGAGAAGTCTTCTCTCTCAGTTCTGAACATGCACTTAAGAAGTGGGGGTTGAGCTTGGGGGAGATGAAGGGTGCACAAAAGAGACCAGATGTCCACATGTTTTACAGTCTGTGTCCTTCCCCTAAGTTGGTTGTTTCCTTGAAAGCCGTTAACCAGAGCAAAGGATGTATCACAGAGCTTTGTCTGCTTCGCTGGCCTCTGGCTGAGTTATAAAATCCAGATTGTTTCTGGTGAGAAAGGATCAGATCTCCTAATTAATATTTCAGCTCAGCCTTTACTGGAACAGATGGATAATATGAAATTTGACGTGTGCTCTGGCTCAGCAGCACAGTGAGATTCACTCTCTTGGACTGTGGCTGGAAGAGATGCTTTCTGTGCACTAGGCAGCTGTGAGGCAGGTTGAAAGGATACTGTTCCTTCACATAACCCCACACCATAGAAGCAGTTGATTTTATTGATAAAGAGGGCCAGAAAAAGCTCCGTTGAGTCTCAGCTTTTATGTGGCTGCAGCTGTGTATAGATCACCAGACGTATAGCTGGTGGTGCCGGTGGTCTGGACATGAAGGTTCGTGTGTGGTAAAAAAGAAGAGGACTCTATTAGTGTGGTAAACTACAAGGGTGGTTTTAATGACATAGGAACAAAATTAATCCTGTGATAGGCAGCTGGTGTCAATCCACTCTGCCAAGGAGGGTCTGGAGTCAATGGGGAAGGTTGGAGCAAAAAGAGAGTGTGAAGCGACAGCTACAGACTACATCCACTACATAGCCTGGTGAGAGCAGCCTGTCTCCCCTTTCTCTTGCCCTGTACTCCTCCAGGCTCAGATTTGTAGGTAAGGGGTTTGCTCACAATTCCCACACTGCCACTGCATCCCCACTTCCAGCAAAAGAACCAAAATCTAAAATCCAGAAGAAACCCACAGGGAAAAACTGCAAGTGAGCTGATGCTTGTTGCCTACTTCATGTTCTTGTGTGTTGCTGCTTCTCCTGCTGAGCTCGTCAGTGAGATACAGATGTTGGACTTAAACAAGGGGGGAAGCATGGGAAAGCCTTTCGTAGCTGAGAAGGAAGAGAGTAAACATTTTAAGGTGGTCTCCAACTAGCCTAATGGTGGAAATACCTAATATACAGGCCAGAGGAATAAATGAATTCTTCAGGGACCTATGCAGCCGGCAGTGTGCTTCTGCTGAGAGTGATTTTGGCTGCATGACGTTCATTACATGACCTCCTTTAGTGCACTCCTGGGTTGCTAGAAAGCTCTTTGCCTCCACCGACACATTACGACTCAGTCACCTTTATGTTTTGCATTTTATTGTCTGGGAATTTACTAGCAGCCTTTATTCTAGGTGGTTGGTCAGAGTGAAGGCAAGGGAAAGGGGCCTCCAGCCAGCTCTCCACAGAGCGCTTTGGGAGAAGAAGGGGCTGCCTGTTATCCAGTGCCTGCTTAAAAGCCGCAGACAGGGGCTCGATACCCTGCAGGTATCTAGCCAAAGTGACAACTTCTCCGTTTGTGCTTCACTGGCGTTGCATTAAGCATCCCTTCTGGAAGCGAAGCAGCTCTGGAGTTGCAGCAGTCTTGCTCCGAGGTGCCTTTGCCAGCAGCCAGGCTGCAGGACAGGCCGCGTTTCCTTCCTCGAAAGGCTCTTGAGTTTCTCTAAGTGATGGGGCAAAAGTCCAGCGGCTGCGAGGTACCGCGAGGATAAGCTGGGAAAAGCTTGGAAGCGCCTTTAATGCTCTGGAAATAGAGATGGAATCTCAAAAGATCAGACGCCGTTCGGCGATTTCCAAAGTCGTGTGGTTTCAGACAGACCTGAAAACCCTTCCTAGAAGTTTATTTCAGGGAACTTTGATATGTTACTTTCGCTTTTGGGCCCAGCTAAATCTAGGAAGCTCGAAATAGTGCAGTTTTAAAATGAAGAGTAAACACACCCCAAGAATTACTGAACCGATCAGGAAAGTTTCTGTTTGGTTTCTCTTACGGGAAGAATTGAGGCCAGCTAAGGATTTATCCTAATTCAGTCTGGTTTTGCCCAAGATTATTATTCTTTTTGAGGAAATAAGAGATCAGACCATAAGTCTTTCCAAAACACCGTGACCCATCACGCAAGGTTACAAACCAGAAGCTGGATGGAGATAAGTGCTACAGTAAGAAGTGGCAAGTGTCTGATGGCAGGATACCTTTTTCCCAGGGTCTGCCAGGTCTCTATTTTTCCTTTTCTCGCTCATAAAGAACATTCAGGCATCTTGGAGTGTCCAGGAACAGTATCTGAAAGTTTTTGGTATTTCTCAGCTCAGTTTTATGATTTTTTTGGGGACAAATATTGTGAAAAGTCAGGATGGACCAAGTGTCCTTGATTTACGCAGCCAGAGTGAAGAGATGGAGTTTAAGTACCTCGTAAGAGCCCAAAAGGTGTATTTAAAGATAAATTACAGCCTCTGCCATAGCTATTAAGTCAGGATCAAATTTTCACATACACAGGTGAAGCTGCAGAGTTCTTCATCCACATTTAGCTCAGATTTATTCATGAGGCTTGCATAACTATCTGAAAGCATGGACCATGCCATTTGTTGGGCTTCAGGCAGATTTGGGCTCTGCAGAGTACAGCATTGCCCAAACCAGAATCTGGCTTCAAGCATTTCCTACGTAATCTAGATATGAAGCGAATTTCCAGAGCTCTGCCTCTCTTGTTTCCTTCAAAATTGTGAATCGAGCCGCTTGTGCTTGGTGACGGCTGTCGCTGTGCCAGTGGGGCTGCTGGAAATAGTTGCAACGTACCAAATTGGAAGTTTGCATTTCTTAATAGCAATACATTGAGGGGGGGAAACTCCTAAATGTAGTTTTCTGCAAACTGGAGGTGTGTTGGAGTAAAACTTGTCATTTCTCATAGAAAAAAAAAAAAAAGTGTCTAAAAATGACCAAAATCTTCAATTTAAGGAATTACAGATTTTCTGGCAAACATCCATGTTTCACAACAAAACATATGTAATTTGTAGAATTTTTGTCTTATGGTGTGAAATCTGCTATTTCTTAAGATGGTGGGAGATGAGTAACAAGGATATTTCTACTGAATATCAGCTAGAAAAATTAAAAAAGAACGGAGCACCATGGAAAAGCAACCACTTCCCAGTGGTCTGCTGGTATTGAAGACGGCACAGGCAAAGCAGCTGTCTTGCACACGTTAGAAAAGAGAAGGCTTTCCAGCCTGCTGTAATAAAGGTCCTTATTTTACTTCAGGATTTTTTTTACGGTAACATCGTTTTTTTCATAACTGTGAAAGTCTCTGCTTTTCTTTACACGTGGAAGGCTGATTATACTTCCTCATGCTCTTATTTATCCATTTCTGGTACTGTCCAAGATATGCTGAAAGCATCTCCTCGAGCCATATGGAATCCCTGTAGTATCTTCTAAGAGCTGGGATGGCAAATGACAGTAGATGGCAAATTATTATTTTAAATTATATTTATAGCAATTTAGATTTTCTGTTAATGACCTGATTTGCTCTAGAATTAGGGATGGGGATAAGGAATTTTATTAAAAAATTGCATTTAAATTTTTTTTATCATCTTGGAGGTTTCTGAATAAACCTACTTACTCTTGTTTTTAATAGGAAAAGCACTGGTTAAGTTTTAATTGTTCCTTCAAGAAGGGGTTGACTAGCATCAGGGTTCAGTTTAATGAGTAAAAATGCTCTGTGTCACAACTTAATTGACCAAAAGTGCACAGGAATGATCAGAAAACCATTATTTTCTACCTGAATAAAATCTGGTTTGTGATAAACTTGGCTTCTCCAAGTCTTGTGCCAGGCTTTTCTGCATCAAATTTGCATGGAGTTTTTCTGTAGCCCTCTAGCCAGTGAGAGTCAGGGTTGCCAGGATTGCTTTGAAGCAGGGTGGGGGGCCCCCCAGGCCCCTTCTGGCCAGGTAGCTCTGGGTATGTAGGACACGAGTCCTACAGAAATGGTAGAGCGACAAATGAATGGCAGCTTCTTCATCTGTAAGAGGTGTTAAAGTGAAATCCCGCAAGACAAGTGGGACTGGGGATTCCAAACCAGCTTCTCATTCTTTTTATTCCCCTTCTCCTCTTTGCAAAGGTGCCTTGCTACTCTACTCCTTCAAAAGCCTCCTCATCCTTTCTGATAAAGAATGCTGTGGTGCATCTGTTTTCAAACAGCTTGCATTGGTTTTCTGGTTTGTTTTTCCTTCCCCCTGTGTATAAGAAATGTTGGGTAGCAGAATGTGGAATTCATTAGAAGTTCATAAAGCAGGGACCTCAGAAGGATGTGGGTATAAATGCTTTTCAGCCATCTGAGGTGAACTTTAAAAGGAGCTTTGGTCCTCTTGCTTTCTGCTTTTCAAATACCATTTATGAGGAAGTGGAGCTGTCAAAGCCATGCATGAACTTTGCCTTCTTGCAAATAACTTGTCTCAAAGTAAATTGTCAAAATGCACAGGAAACTTGTTTCAAAGTAAATCCAGTAGCTCTACAAAGCTGGAAATGTTATGTGCATTTTAAAGAGTGTGTGTGCGCGTGCATGTGTTGTGTGTGGATGGGTGGAGTGAGTAAGTTTACCATTTTGGAGATTTTAAAAAACACAATGCAAGCGTTCTCAAAAAAAAAGGCAGTGTAAAATATTTATTTCTTGGCAAAAGTACATCAGACCACATCTCCCATCCTTCTTTTAATTGCTTCGTGTTTGTTTTTGTTGTCTAAGTCTTTGCTGGCCTGTTTCCTCTGCAGTGTTCGTTGCTACTTAGCAGCCAGTAACCTCACACAACCCCTCTCGCAGCAAGGGAATGCGTAGCACAGGGAAGCTCACAGGAGCACAGGCTCATCAGCAAAAGCACTGGTGTTCACATCAGTGGGTGGAACGGAAGAGGTATTGGATGAAAAGGCAGGACGACGCAATATGAGTGATTTTCAGTTTTTAGTCGTGTTGAGGAGGCTGTCCTCAAGGAAATCAAAACTGTCCACATCCTAATGCAAGACCACAGACCATAGCTTTGGGGGAAGGTGGGTTGGTCCAGAGATAGCAAGCTTTGAAAGGCTTTCCCTGCCTTGGTCAGTTCTCGTGAGCACATACTAGTGGTATATTTAAAAGAAATGACATGCTGTCATCTTTGTGAGATGGCACCCAAGTTCTTGTCAATTAAGACTGGTTAAAGGTCCCATCGGGCTTTGCTGAGGGTTTGTAGCAGTGCAATACTGCCCTGTGCTGTGATGAACCATCACTCTGAGCTCCTATTCCTGTCTGCAACCAGGCAATGTTTCATCAGTCAGGTACCGCAAAGTTCACTGGGTACTCCCTGCATTCCAGGGTACTTTGGTGGTTACCTGGCTGCCAACCCATACAGCTTCGTGTCTGCTCCGTCTGAAACACTTCTTAACCTATGTTTGTCTTCATTCATGTCAAAGCTGTTCCTCATACTTTGAAGAGGATAAACAGTAGGAGACTGACAGTGGGCCCATGTGTGTAACATTAGATAGGCTTTTATTTAGTGGTGGTGTTGTTTTAATGAGATGCTTTTAGGGTCTGGATTGTAATGGATTAAGGATATAGGCAGAACAATGAATTGGTGTTCTTTAACCCCAAGTGCTCTAGGTCCTTTCCCTCCACCTTCCTCATTTAAAAAAAAAATAGACTGGGAGAATATTTTAATGTGGAAAAAGTTAATCTTTACTATGCTTTGATTTTATTTCTCAGGATATCCAAAGGTTTATCACTGCTGCTGAGAGAAAGGGACAGTACACCTTTTTGAACCTTCAACCACTGTAACCATTTTCCAGATGTGTGTGTTTGCGTGCGTGCTTGTGTGTGTTCAACTCAGCACCATGTGTGTGCGTGTGTGTCTGTGTGTGTGTGTGTGTGTGTGTGTGTGTGCTGCTGAATATTGTGTGCATCTATGAAATGCTTCAAACAACTGCCTGGAAGTCAAAACCAACCACCTCTTTCCAGTCATATGTTTGCCGTGACTTTTCTTAACCACACTTGAACTAGTGGTCTTGGATGAAATATTCAAAGAGCAGGGCATCTTTATAGCAATGGTATGTCAGTCAAATTATGACAAATGTACACAAAAATAAATAAATGAAATTTAAAAGTAACTTGCTGTCAGTCTACCTGTATTTACCCAGGAGAAGTACTACTGGGGGCACACTTTGTACTGCTTTTGCTGTTCATATGAAAGGATTTTAAGGATCATCTTACTCGTAACAGCTTGTCATACATTACTGTAAACTCAGAAATCTCAAGCTGCTCTGCAGAAATAATTGTCAGTCTTTCTGCTGTTGGTTTTTCTTTCTGTGCTTCAGCTAGGGTGGCTGGTGAGAGCAGACACATCCCCATCCCGTCCAGCCCAAATCGAAGGCGTGAGCCCTGGCTCCCACCACAGCTCTGGCAGGGTGCTGGTGTGATGAGAGGGGCCAGCTTCTTGCCTCCCCCCCCGCCGAGAAATAGTAGCTTTCCAGCAGGGATGGGTGGATTCAAGGGGCTGCGAATGGACATATCCGTACCCAGTATTACCTGAAGATGTGGGGCTGGGCTGACACCAACACGTGCTGCTGGGATTGGAAGCCCAGTGGCTCAGTCAGCACTTTGCACTGATGATAGAATCATAGAATCACCAGGTTGGAAAAGACCTATGAGATCACTGAGTCCAACCATTCCTGTCAATCACTAAACCACGTCCCTCAGCATGTGGCTGAAGTGAACAGTGTGTTTTGTGCAGCCGCTGCACTCGCAGGCTGGAAAAGAGACATGTGGCTTTGCCTCTGTCTTTGACCAGGTCCTGGACCCAACCCTTGATTCCACTGCCAACCCCATCACCCTTATCTGCAATTAAGCCTTGCATTTCTTTAAAGGTTAACTATTGGGCTGTGCATTTGTCGTGATGCAAAGCCAATTTTTACCCTGAATTTATTAGGCTAAGTCAAATAGCATTTTGCTTGAGTAAAGCATGCTGCTCTGGGTCATGCTGAAACATGAATCGCTGTTTCCCTCTTTCTCATGTAAATAAAATTACGCTTCCATTTGTGTTAGAATTGCTGAAAGAAATATATCAGCCCCCTCTGCTGATCCTGCAGTCCCAGTTAGGGCAAAAAGCACTGTTTAAAGAGTTGATGTGCTAAGGAATGAACAAAACAAAAATGACCCTGTTAATATAATAACCTTTAAGGGCACAGGAAAGGAATCAATGTTTATTGCATAGAAGAAAGCGCAGCAGCCTGGGGTAAATGCTTTCAGATTGTGTAGGGAATGTTATTCGGTGTCGGGGATGGGAAATGCTGGTGATATGGAGATTGCTGTAAAAACGTCTGAAGAGTTGCAAAAGGCACATAACCATTTCTGGGAACCCTAAACAAAACAGCTGCTGAAGTTTTATCTGCACTGTGGTATATGTATTTGTATGTGTGTTCTGTTTAAAAGGAAGACATTAGGAGCCATAGTTTTATTTTATCAAATCAAATACCCTTGTATGTTTGGAATATTTATGCATCAGTACTTTTTTTCTTTTTTATTAGAGCTTATCTCACTGTAATCAATTCCAAATACAAACCTATTTTTAATGCTGAAATGCAGCAGTAATTTATAAGATGTAGACGGAACGCACACGAGATGCCAAAAGCAATTTTATGGAGCCTCTTCTGTTGTCATCTACAATGCATCAGTTCTTGCCTTCAGCCTCTCATCAATTTTAAAAGTCCCAAGATAAAAAAAAAAAAAAATAAAAAGAAGTAAGTGTACTGAAGCAGCTGCCAACCTCTGAAATAGTCTAGAGATATGTATGCACCTTTGGGACAGAGTTTGATTGAACATGGTGCAATAATATAAGCCGTGCTGAGCTTTGTAATACAATTATTTTAGCTGGTGAAACGGCAGATCTTGTTCCCTCTGTCTCCCTCATATTTATGCAGAAAAAGAAATCGCAAAATAATGTCCTGCATTATCACAACTAGCATCACATCGAGATGAGGAACAGAAGAAGAATGGAAGTTAAGATTCTTGTAGCCAAACAGAAACTCCAGCTCTGTACAAGACAATATTTAAACGTGCTGAAGCTACAGCATATCTTTTATATGGTTCTGCTTCAGGTTACTTTCCCAAAACCTGAGTCACTCATGCTGGACAATGGCTTGCAGTGGGTTCTCAGAAGTTGCAGGCACCCATCTTAATCCACTCTGATCAGCAACAAAGGTAAAACCCTCTCAGAGAGAAGTGTGAATGAAGCTGGAACGAGGTCCTGAAATACCTTCTAGCAGCAGGAACTGAGTTAAAAAAAGAAGAGCAGCCATTTCCTAGAAACTGAAGCATTTGTGAGGTGGAGACATCTGCCTTTTGGTGTTACACCCATACAAGAAAAAGGATTTGATCTTGGGGTTTCTGTAGTGATAGTGGTGATAAAGTTGCTACTAGAGCCTTTCTGAAATTCTCTAGGGTGGCAAGAGGTGGCTGCTGAAATGCCTTTGCCTGGTGGTTGTGCACTTGTGAATACACCATTTTGTGGATTATTTTCTCTTCACACAGCACAAGAGCAATTCTCTGGCATAGTAAATGGCACTCGGACAGAAATATCCCTGCCCCTGTGGAAAGTACCTTGGGCACCGAACATGCCTTCGTTTTCTATATATGTGGCGCTTCCTGAAAATGGAAAGAGATGATAAGGAAGAATGAAATGCTGAGGCATAAACAGTATGCAGTCATTAGAGATTATAAAGTTGGAGAGTTGTGTTTTACAACTCTTCTCACTAAAGATAGCCTTGAATATCTATAATCCACTTTTGATTTGTGACTTCTGCTGTGACACTCTCTGGCCTGTCAAATGGCATTTTCCTAATGCTTCTCCTTGGTGACAGCTGTCCAGGACTACGGACTTGAAGAAACTGCAGGACTGTTTTTCAGGCCACTGTACTTGTTTAAATACAGTTCTTCCTCTGCAGGTTGGCTCTACTGCTGCTTGATTCCCTTGTGGCTGCGACAAGACACACGGAATTTAGCAATCGGGTTTTTATGAAATGGAGCATGAAACTAATTTGAGGCGGCACAGGTGACTCTTCCTTGGCAGGAGCTGCTCTGTCATCCTATCTGTATCATGAAAAAGGGGATCCTAAGTTAGCCCAAGAAGAGCAGCACAGCGCTCCCCTCCTCAATCTCTTTCTTCCTCTTGTTTGGGATCCCTTGGCATGCAGCAATATTTGCTACCAAAATACAAATATGCCAAATGAAGCGCTCCGAAATCCCTATCCCAGTTTTTTTTACCCATCAGCTGCTGGTGAGCATTTGCTCTGTCTGGCAAGGCCCTGGTGCCCCTTGGGAGTGCCTGCAATAACAACATCCATGTGTATGTTCATGATTACTGTTCTTCAGTCTGTATCTTTGATCTTGCTATTGCCGTTTTGCTCTCTCAAATTACCCTGGTGTTTCCTACTCCAGTACCACACGTCGCCACTCCAACACACTTTTGGTTGCTGTTCTGGTGCTGGAATCTCATGGTGTGACACTGAAAGCAACACATTGCAAAGTTTCTTAAGAATACGTTGCATCTAGAGATGACGTGGTTTACTGATGTTAAAGATACAGATGCTTAGTTCTGTTTCATTTGCCTGCCAAATCCTAGAAAGTTATGAGAGGAATAGCCAAACTGGAAGTGTTTTCAGTCTTAAAAAAGCATCTCGTTTTAATACCCAGTGACTGGTTTTAACACATTCATGTTAATAAGTCTCTTTCAATATACCTTTATTGACTATAGGTATTAAAAGTAAATGGAAGAGCATTACAGAGTGTTAACAAATTATTAATGGCAAACATTACTAAGACACCTTTCTTGTTTGCCTACAACTTTCACATTAGACTTCTTTGGGGAAGTAATAACAATAATTAAAAAAATCTCTCTTGAAGGAATCATTACTAAATCATTTTGCATGCAGATTACTTTAGGCTTCAGCATTCCGACCCTCGGCTAGGTTAGGAGATGAAGGCCAAGTTTTGTTGATTGAGATCAGATGGCTGGTGGCGAGAAGGAATCTAGATGACTTAACTGGAGGGATTAAACTCAAGTCTTTTGGCTTCCATTTGGCTGTTTTATAAACTTCACTGCTGGGCCAGCTCGTTGGGCTCTGTTCCCCTTGTCGTGGATGTGTGATGTTAGCGAGGTGGTTTGTAGTATCAGGCGGTCCACCAGTCTTAGCAGTCCAGACGTTCTGGGTGAGAAATGAAAAGACAGTCTAACTGAAAGCTAAAATTAGTCCCTAAAGCACCCATCCATGCACCTCCAGCTCGGTGGCTGACCTACTGCCCAGCTGCTTCTGGTTGGAGGAAAATGGGTGAGCGCTCTCTAGCCCAGCTAGCAATTGAGTTTTTTGATGGCATGCGGATGCTGTTGGGCAGAGCCAGCATTCCTAAGAGCTCCAGCCCCATTTTCCTGCCCTGCCTGGGAAGAGGCAGGTGTCTGTGGCACCCAAAATACAACTGGCGTCTCCTGGCAGTACAACAGCTGATGCTTCACTGCAGGGTGATGTGCCATAGGGCACCAGAAGAGCAGGGTTTTGTTATCAGCAATCCACATTGAAGCCTAACCCATCACTGGGCACTGGAACAGGCTACCCAGGGACGTGGTTGATTCACCTTCCCTAGAGGTGTTTAAGGCACGGGTGGACGAGGTGCTGAGGGGCATGGTTTAGTGTTTGATAGGAATGGTTGGACTCGATGATCCAGTGGGTCTCTTCCAACCTGGTTATTCTATGATTCTATGATTCTGTGATTAGATGTTCCCCCATGGGAGGAGATTGAACTCACTTTCTTCTTTCTTTTGGAGCCCTAACCTTTTATTTTACCACACTGATGGAAACCAAGAATGGAAATAAAAAGTCAGAGCTACTCTGTGTTTTCCTTCCCCTCCCTTCCATTATCTTTTTTCTTTTCCATCCATCCATCCTCATTTCACATGCCTCTCAGATTGCGTCCCCCTGGTTTTCCAGTTATTTATTGACCCAGACCTAATTCCTTACTTCCAGAAATATGTCATGAATCCTGCCTTTGAGTCATTTGCTTTTTGCTTTCCAGGCTCACCTCTTTGACTACATTTTCCTGTAAGAGATAAAGATATAGGGCTTGTGGAGTAATCACATCAGGATGCCTGGGTTTCATTCATAGATCAGTTGCCACTGGCTCATTATGGAAAATTAGGAGAGTTATTTCACCTTTCAGTGCCTCACCTCAGTGTCACCATCTGTAAAACAAGGCGAGTAATTGTTATCTCTTCCTTGCAGGAAAACTGGGGAGCTTCGCTAATGACCATCTGCTAAATGTTCTCAGAGCCTCACATGAACATTTCTACTGAAGTGCAAATTATTATTAGAAACTAGGGATTGTTACTGGATTGATATCAAATCATTGTCGACAGCTTCTCTGCAGGGAAAACTTAGGCTCAGCCAACAAGAACAAGCTGCATGTTTTGAAGTTGTGCAGTTGATTATATTGGCTTTCATCTTCTCGTAAGAGGATCCTTTGCCATCTGAACTCTCTGATCTCTGGGAACACAATTCATCCAATCAATCTGGAGGAAAATAAACCTCCTCAGACAAAAAAATAAAGTATCCACCTTAGATCATATGAAGATGGAAGATAGCAATTAATTCCCAGCCCCCATTCCTTAACTCTTGTAAACCCAGTCTTTTTTCTGGCCCGTCAGACAATGCTTAAAAGGAGGATATAAAGCATCCATTACAGTCTCAGTATCGCTAAGAGCCTTGTGGGCCTGCCTAGGCTGAATTATAATTGAAAACATGCAAATATTTTGCAATGGTATTGGTGCCACTGAAGGTTTCTATGGACTGTCGGAGGGATTTGTGTTGATTATGAGGATAGTCTTATGAGGAGTGACTGAGAGAGCTGGGGTTGCTTAGCCTGGAGAAGAGGAGGCTGAGGGGAGACCTCATTGCTCTCTCCAGCTACCTGAAGGGAGGTTGTGGAGAGGAGGGTGCTGGCCTCTTCTCCCAAGTGACAGGGGACAGGACGAGAGGGAATGGCCACAAGCTCTGCCAGGGGAGATTTAGGCTTGAGATTAGGAAAAAATTCTTCACAGAAAGGGTGGTTAGGCATTGGAACGGTCTGCCCAGGGAGGTGGTTGAGTCACCGTCCCTGGAGGTGTTTAAAGTGAGGATGGATGAGGTACCTAGGAGCATGATTTAGGGATTGGTGGGAATGGTTGGACTCGACGATCCGGTGGGTCTCTTCCAACCTGGTTATTCTGTGATTCTGTGATTTTCTGGTAGCATACAAAGATTTGCAGTGGTCAGACAGATTTCAGCTGCAGTTTCTTCCTGGCATGAGGCACCTTGGGGTGAAGGACTTCCCTGTATTGCTTCTGAACCTGACCAGGTACATTGTCTCCCTAGGCCAGCTTCAAGCTGTCCACCCAGTGCTAACAGCTGATGGATTTAGTTCAAACTGGATTTGGAGCCCGTGCTTAGCACCACATTGATAGAAATAACCACTGGGTAATCATTGGTGTGTGCCCCATGTGCCCAAGAACCGAACGAGCTCCATTTTTACAGGGAACCACTGTCTTAAACTAGCATGGCCATCCTTTTAGTGTATGGGCTCATCTGCTGAGTTTTCCCCGAGCAAGAAATAGAGAGGGAGGATCACTGGAGGCTACAACCCATTACTGGGTATTCAATAGCAATGCTGTCAATACAGACAAACAAGCAGAGATGGGGCTGGAGGCGGAGATGATTATAACACAAGGACCAAGCTGTGAGGACCAGGGAGCTCAGATCTCCCACAACACGAAAACTGAGAGTACGTAACCAGTAAGGCTTTGCAACAGACCGAGACCTCCCCATCTTATACCATTATATATGGTCACTGCCTTAGTTCACTGGGTTTAAGTAAAACAAATGTATTTTAATGACGCTGTTACTATCCAACGTCATCAGTGGTGCTGTACTCATGAAACGCTTTCTGAAGCAATGCTGTGAGAGCTTACAGGGAAGAAAAGAGGTGAGTCTAATGCTTGGGAACTGCAAGGCTAATACAAATAACCCTGATGCAACCATCTGCAGCGTGCTGGGGACTCTGGAGAGAAGACTTGTTTCTCTCATGCAGGGCAAAGCATGTTTAAAATGGAAAAAATAGCCTAATAGGTTTTTAATTAAAAAAGAGTAATAACATCTTGTGTTAAAAATTTAAAAAGCAATCTTCTACATTTAAAAATCTACCTGTAAAAGAATATGTGCCTTTCGGCTGTTTCCTATAATATGTAACTTCGGTCGCATGGCTCTCATTAAGACACGAGAAAATGTCGTAAACTAGCATTTATAAGCTCAACATAGGAAATTCTGTATTTTTATTTTGAATTTATAATCCTGGCCCAAGATTTGCTGAAAGATATGAAACTTTATTTGAGGTTTTGGAAATGGAAGAATTTCTGAGCAGAACAGCCATCTTTTGGTAAAAACTCCCATCTGCTCAAGCCTTGACGTTTTCTTCAGGAAAATATGATTTTTTATTTTTTTTTTTTTGCCTACAAATATGCAAATACTAAAAAAAGAAAAGATATTCTGGTGAAGGGCGTAGTCACTAAAACTGAAAAAATGCAATGTTGTGAAATATTAACAGTTTAAGATAAAAGTGCTTGAAATGTGTGGCAGCAACGCTGCATCCTCTCAGCCCGTCTCTGCAGAGCTGAGGAGCGCTGCCCTGGATCCCTGGGTGCGTTTAGCATGGGGGACTAGAAAGTTTTGCTCTGAAAATGGGCAAGAACATTAAAAGCAGGGAAGATATTCACCGCATATTTTTAAAACTGAGGTTTGAATAACACTGTCCCAGGTAGTTAATAATTCATACTGCCCAAGCACGGCGTCAGATGGAAACTTCCCTATTTCCTCTGAGCTCTGGACAAAAGTCAGGCTCTAAAGTTTGAAATCATAGAATCATAGAATCACCAGGTTGGAAGAGACCCACCGGATCATCGAGTCCAACCATTCCCACCAATCTCTAAAACCCACGACCCTGGGATTAAGAGTCCCATGCTCTACTGACTGAGCTAGTGGATTAATTAACTTCAACCTTGATAAGGGCTGATGCCCATCATTCCTGGATATTCTAGGGATCTGGAAGTGTACAGGCAGTTCAAGACCAGCCTGCAAGTCTGGTTTCAGCAGCTCGATCCCGAGTGCAGCTCTTTTTCAAGCAGGCTGCAGGTGGCAATACATTTATGCTCGTGTCTCGGAGCATGAGAGTTTTCCCTGAAATGAGCTGCAATCAGAGTGGAGGATGTTGCTCTCAAAGAAGAAATGTATCAGGAGGGAAATACGATAAGCGTAATTGCAGGGTATGGGTTAGAAAGAGATCAGACAGGTTTTCTTTCAGTGGCAGCTGCTCATTTCTAAAGGCAGAAGCTGTGATTTTTCTGCTTCACCCTCTCAGCCCATGCCTGGCCAGTGGATTATGACAGGAGCCAGATGAAGTTGTCTGAAAGTGGAGCAGTGTCCCCTGCGATGGGCAAAGCTCTAGGGCATATCAAGGAAGCTCTTAGAAGTAGAAAGGATAAAGTAAGGCAACTTTAATTCTCCTTCCCTGGGCTCCTTGTCGTGTTGTTCTCCCAGGAGCAAGAATACAGACCCACAGCTCCTCCTCTTTCCTTAAAGATTAACCAGAGTAAAACTCAGATTTGTTAAGCTGTGTTTTATAGCACCTCTAAGTGCATTATACTGCCCTAGAATTGCCCTTACAAGTGTCCATCTAGCAATCTCACTTCTCTAAGTGTTTTTATCCATAACAAAAATCTTCCAGGAGGGTTTTTTTTGTACTCGAGTTTTGCTCATCAACTCTGTTAAAGGGTATTTAATCTCAGGAGATGGAGGGTCACTGGCAGAACAGTCTGGGAACGTGGGAAGGGTAAAACATCATCCCTCTCCACATGGAGAAATGTTTCTGAAAGTGAGGTGGCCTTGCCAGGAGGGCAGGGAAAGCTGCGGGACAGGCTCTGATATTGCATAGAAGCTTTTGTAAGCTGCACGGGGTGTACCTCAACATGCAAACCAACAGGTTGTGTAAGCCTTAGGCTCCACTGGTTCTTCAGCATCAGTCCTTCTGCTGGTGAACTGAGTGGTGCTTTCTGCCTCTGTGCAATGGCTCTGAATCTTTAATCTCTATTAAGTGCCTCCTCTGGAGAGTGGCCTTTATTTGCTATGCTGTGGGAATAGGACTATTATTAAATGGTCACAAAGAGTAATTGCCTTAAAATAATATTCCAGAGTACTCACTGTGCTTGCTCAGTTACTCTAATAACAGACTGATCAGCCCTGAATGATGCTATTATTAATTCCCCGAATGGAGAATATACAAGAGCGAGCCCATGAAAGCACTTTCTGACAGAGAAGAATACCCTGTTTTACTGAAAAAGTATTTTGATCAAACCATCGTTGATTAAACTGCCCAATGACACGACTTCATCTAAATCAAGTTGCTATGCCAGGACTGTGCCTGTGGGGCATCATTGGACATATAAATATTCATGACTGCATTCATTAAGTGTGTCTGACACAGCAAGCAGCACCCTTGTGGCTGCCAGCGCCTGGCCAGAGAGATGGTACAACCACTGCCTCCCTTCACCATCTCACCTCGCTCCTTTTTTTCAGCTCCATCACCCTGAGCATCCCGTCCCCATATCCCATACAACTCCAAAAGCCACTAGACCAGCTCCCGTATTTGTGGGTGTATTGATAGCAGGTGATGGGGACATGTCCGACTTAATTCTCTGCCCTCCTCCAGCTGAAGGGAGAGCCCAGAAAAGCTCAGGGCACAGAAAACCTAATCAGGGGCTGCGTGCCCGAGTGGTGCATGGGCAGGACACACCAACAGCCTCCGCCCTTCATTTGGGAGTTTGCAAACTGAAGAATAAGTCGATGGGATGATGATTGGGAAAATCAGCTACAGGCAGTCCATATTTTTTTTGTAAGGTATTTCTGTTGTTCATGGAGGGGAACAGATTGAGGGGTGAAGCCAGACCTGCTCCCCACGTGGGTGCTGCCTTTCAGCTCAGGTCTGCGTCCCAGCCTGCACTAAACCCATGAGCAGGGCAAAAGGGCAAATTCAGCAATACCGTTGGCTTATCAGTGACAGAACAAATTGATACCAGACTTTTTAGAGGGTGTGGAAACGTCTCTCCATAAAAAGAATCTAAATTTACCATCGTGTTAACAATTCTGTTAGGCTTTTTGGCAACTCCTAATGGAAATTTCAGAAGCAGATGGAAATATTTGGAAACGTATAGAACACATGAGCCTGCAACATCCATTTTTATTTTGTCATTGGGAGTGTGGAATGGTTTCATGTTGCTTTTAATTTTTTTTTCTTTCTCTCTTCTGGATACTAAGAAAAGCAAGAGAGGAAGCAGGCGATAGATATAGGCAGGAGGTGTGTTTTCTGGTTTTGCTCACTTGATTCCCCTGTGCGGTCTGTGGTGGGATTCAAGAGAAAATAGCAACAGTGCAAGGTTTTTTGCTCCATGGTTCTTTGGGAGTTCAGCAGGTATGGGAGGACACCTGCTAGCCTGGCTCTGTGGGGTTCAATGGGCCAATTAACCTTTTCCAATGTAAATTGAGGTGGATAACCAGGCTCTACCTCCCAGGCAGCACGTGAAGTTTAATTAATGAAAGAAAAAAGGCCTCAGGGATTCTTTAACAGGAGATAATGCCAAAATATAGAGAATGGTTTTTACTACCCATGATGGAGATAATGCCAAAATATAGAGAATGGTTTTTACTACCCATGATGGGCAATGCCCAAGGTTGCAGTCTCCCTGGGAGAGGAAAATCCATGGAGAATATTGAAATGATGGATCAAATGTTTCCAGACCCTGTTGCCCAGAGGGCAAGAAAAGCTTTTGCTTTTTAGATCCTATAACCCAACATAGAGCATGACATTTGGTGCAACAGAACAGGAATCAATAACAGTAATAGACACTCTTTTATACAAAAGCTGGGAAGAAAATAATAGCTCTCAGCCACCAAGTTTTTGGACCACTGCTGATCAGTAATGATCAGGAATGAATGAATATGCTGGATTTTTCCATCTCTCTGATGGCTTAGCACAGTGAGGGCTGCTGCACTGGCTTCACTGCTGGTCTGCTCTGGTAGATCAGCTATTACAATATTCTATGTGGGGAACTCATTTGGAAACGGAGGCCTTTTCCAAGGTGTTTACCTTGTCCCGATTCCACCAGATCTCAGCAGCTCTTGGAATATCCATCCCCGAAGCCTTTAATCAGAGAGAGACTTCTGAGGCTGGTGGTCGCAGCATTTATTGTGCTTGGAAGAGGACTGTTCTTGTATTACAGCAACAGCAAACTAACCCAGCGCCAGCAGCAGTTCCGACAGTAATCACATCCATGGCTAGATGCACTTCACGATAGCGCAGGCTTTGGAAAATGAGTGCACATTTCCCTTGAAGGCCAGGGAAATGAACCTGGGTGTTGACAGAGCAACTTCTCTCACAACCACTTGAGCCGCTAATGGAGAAAAATGAGTCGCAGATCCTTCTCTGTCTCTGCACGTTGACAGCAGCATGTACAGATTCTTCCATTTCGCTGTGCTGAATCAGAATACAGGTCTGTTTGCAAACTGCTGCCCTTTCTGATGGGCGCTGCTGTCATCCTCTGGAAGCAAATGCTCTGCAGAGACAGGGAGCAGCTTTGTGGCATCGTGCAGGTAGCCTAGTGTGGTCAGGGTACCCATCCAGCTGCCCTCTCTGCCCCTCTGCTGCAGACAAACGATCCAGGGGTGGCACTTAGCCCTCTCCCTCTCTGCTTTCACTGCACAAACTCTTTTTCCGTAGTGGGATTAATGCAAGGGAATTGGGTTAAATTTTCTTGAGTGTTGGCCCTGATACAGGACCACATCTGCCCAGACCTGCAGAAGTCATTCAGGTCCTAAATTCTCTTAGTCATATTGCTTCCTAGTGATTTCAGTGCAAAGGGATGTTGGCTGGGGAGCTTTGCAGGCTTGTGCCCATGCCCAGAGCTTCTTCCATCCTTAGTGTGAGAAGGTGTCACTGATTTGGTCCTGATACCTTCACTTTTGCCCAGAGGCAGTGAATGCTAACCTGCAATATCTTCAGGTTCTAGCTTTTCCCTGGAAATACTCCCCTTAGTACCTTGCAAAACACAAAGAAAGCATTTGGAGTGATTAACTGTGGGCTCTTTCTTCCTAATTGCAATGTGATCCCATGTGTGACATGGAAGCTGTTATGATAATTCTTTTTTTATTGACTAGTAGTGAATAATTATATTATAAACCCTCCATCTCTGATAAATATGCATAGCACACTTGCAACTGCTTCGAGGCTGGTTTAAATCACATGCTCACACAACTTTAACAGATGCTGTGGACTCCTATTCATCCCAAATCAGAAGAAAAAGCAAACAAAACAAATCCTAAACTCTGTTTTATTCAAAGCAATTAGCAAATATAAAACCCCATATAAAACAAATCATGGCATTGGATTTAGTAGAGCTGCCCTTTCCCACTGAAATGAAGGTGCCTCCCAAATGGAATGTTCCTACGAAATCTTGGAGCTGCTCAGAAAATGGCATAAAAAAGATTTCCCTATGGAAAGAAGGTCCCAGCTGCAGCAGGTTGTGAGCACAAATGGTTGTCCTGGCTGAAAGCAAGGCAGAAGTGGGTTTTGGAGGATTTTTCCGAGGTGCTCAGCTATCAGCCCTCACAGACAGGCATGTGCTGGTTGCTCATGGTTGTGGGGATGACAGTGATGATCTCCATGAACAGAACTCACTCAGTGACTCACCAGGACCTAAAAGCCAGATTTTCTC
This sequence comes from Clamator glandarius, assembly GCA_033459285.1. Lineage (NCBI taxonomy): Eukaryota > Metazoa > Chordata > Aves > Cuculiformes > Cuculidae > Clamator > Clamator glandarius. Next base: position 1,824,395 of record JAUNZM010000289.1, on the reverse strand, counting down.
AGCTATTACACATTAGCACTCTGACTTGAAGGCAGCTCTGCTGCTTCATCCCAGTCACTGACCTGTCCCCAGCAGCCTCTTTTTTTGTTGTTGTTTGCAAAAAATCTGTGAGCAGATACAAATTTCCCTAAATTTCTTGGCTTGTTTGATAAATCCCCTTTATTGACTGATTTATTTGTGTTTACTTTAGTGATGGACGGCATCTGTTCCTGTTGCAGGCAGGCTGTCTGCCTGTGACCGACCCCGGGGATTTTTCTTTTCCTTGCTCCTGTGGATGCCTGAGTGCTGCTCTCACAAACACCAACTGGTAGAAAATGAACAATTCAGCTTCGCCTTCTCTCCCTTGTACGATGGACTCTGGAGAGGGAAGATTGTGACTATTGCTCATTCATGTAGAGATCTGCATGAATAACTGTGGAAAATATTTGGCATTGCCCGGCCCCAGATATAACACGATTAAAAATGTCTCACAATTATGCTTAGTCTAAAATTATAGGTCTTTAAATACCTTGCATACCGCTCACAGCTGGTATATCTAAATTTAGGGGTTTCAACCGCTGTGAACAGTGCAGCGGGATCATGCACTATTGTTCAAGAGGACGCGGACTCTCAGGTCAACCTGTGGCAACAACCAATGCCATTTGCTTTTCTAAATTCCTTTGCAAGCTTTTGCACCGCTGCCATGTGGGTGATTCACATCTATCCAGCACAGCGCAGGGATGGATCGAAAGCTCTAGTGCCCTCATGCTCATCCCAGGCGTGAGCAGCACCTGCTTGCCTGTCCCACCACCCCCAGGCACGGCTCTGCTCCTGCTCACTGGCCCTGGAGAAGGAAAGAGCTCTTTCAACTTCTTATTTCCCGGTTGGGCTTTATTTTTCTTTCCACCACCTCTCGACCCTGGACGTGGAAATAAGAGCTGGAGTCCACAGAGCTGAGAAAGTTCTCAGCATCTTCTTTCCTTCCTGCAGACATCAAAAGGGGATTGTGGGCTCGATCACGTTTTACATCACGGCCAGTTTTGATCCTTTAAGCATGAGAGACATAAACCTTTTTCCTCTTTTTCTCTGTTTGGGTGTCGATTCTTTCCTGTATTCTGAAGTTTCTCAGGAGCAAATGCAAACAGGTTTACAAGCTGATTATCTGTCTACAGATTTTTTATCTTGGTGATTCTTATCGTTCCTGTTAGACACTGTTGGATAACATGCTGACAGTGTTTGGAAGGGAGACCCTTCCAAACGGCAAGATTCTTCCTGCAGGGTGCAGAAAGGAGAGCAGGAGCTTGAACTTGACAGTGAACAGACCCAGTTTAGAAGACTCATGGCTGTGCTGCTGCGGTGGGGAGATGTCTCCAGCAGTTTGCGGATGCTGATAATGGTGGAGTCAATTTTTCAGCTTGGCTAAGCAGGGGGAGAAGCAGAAGCAGGCTTCCAGAATCATCTCCTCCAGGAACATCCCTGGGATGAATCAGGGCAACCCCAGCTGGAGCTGCAGGTCAAAACTCAGATAATTCTAATTTTACTCCAAGGGAGAGAAGCCATTAAACAGGGCATCCCATTCCCACAGAGAATTACAGCTGCCTGTTTTTGCCGAGGTGATTCTTCCAATATCCACAGGATCATGGGGCAGAAATAATACCTTGGTGTCTCCTTGGGCAAGAGACATTTGGGCCAAAGGCTGTTTTATTCCATGTTTGAAGCACCTGAAACATAGACTGGGGGATTTCTTTCCTAAACGAGTCCTCTCATGTCCCTGCAGGATCCAGATCCCTCGTTCAGAGCTTCCTTCACATCTGTAGTGGAGGCTGAAGGACCCAGAAGGGGGTGGGAAGGTGAGGAAAAGGTGAAGTCCAAAGAGCAAGAGTCAGCAGGGCCAGATGTACAAATGTCAGAGCATTTCCTAGCCTTGAGCTGTTGTTCGAGCAAGTGAACATCGCCTGCGTCACTGCCTGCAACTTTGCCTTCCACGCGCTTGTCTGCAACATCCCCACAGCAATTGCAGCGACTCTTGCCTGGACGAGTTACGTTAGGACAGTATTAACACATTTGTGATGCCTTTTTCATCTGCTGGAGAAACAGCTGTGGAAAACTAGGTTAACTACACGGAGGATTCTATTTTCCCCCATGTGCACGGCTGCGAAGTCGCTGCACAGACAAGGGTGGAGGCGCGAGGTGGTCATCGTCACCACCATCCGCTTATCGCTGCCATGCTGCACAGGGACAGTGTGCACGCTCCGCTCCGCGTCCAACAGCAGATGTCGAGGCAGGGAGCACGCAAGCTGCGTGCAGCAATTCCCCAGCCACTGCCTGCGAGCAGGGCTCAGCCTTGCACCAGCTTATCCCGGGCCAGTCATACCAGCGAGCAGGACCACTCGTGGCCAGGCATCACCCACCAGAGGCTATTCCCTCTCTTTAATGAAGCACAATCACTTGAATGCAGAAATTTCAGTGATTTACTGCCAGGAGCATGAAAAAGAAAAAAAAAAAAAAACAAAACTAAAAAGGGAATGGGGGAGGGGAGAGGGAAGGTCATTCCAGTTTCTTCCTGCTTACACCCCTCGCAGCTTTCGGATACAGGATATTGCTGAATGGCAACCTCCATGCTGCATTTATTTTTAAGCCACTGATAGCTTTCTAAGTGACCTCGCTGTACATGACCAACATCAGCCAAGAAGCTGTTTTTTTCCGGCCCGTCGACGTCAGATTGCTTCCTTTGACACCTCTGAGAGCCAAAAAATGGGAAGCATTCTCTTCCCAAGGTGACTTTATTTTTTTTTCCCCTGTGATACTACCGCTGGGTCTCTCTCATGCTCGAGGACAGCATGGTATGAATGGCACTGCCCTGGGGACTTGGCCTGGAGGTGAAAGCTGGAGATTGCTGCTTTAGGGCAAAAATGCCTGAATTATCCACTCCCTAGGGATAAAAAATGCCTTGGCTGGAGCCAGTGTTAGGGCAACCTTACCCTGGTTGAAGGAACTCTGGCACGCACTTGTTACATTTATATTTTTCGATTTTTTTTACCTTTTCAGGGCAGCCAGGGCATTCCAGGATATCCCAGCTCACATCTCTGTAACCTGTTTACTCCGATCTTAGATTTAGTGGAAGTTTTCAAGCTCATTCACAACGGAGTGCAAGTAACCGAGTGCTGCTTTAGCATGAGAAGTCTTGACACCAGGAAAATCCTTCACACCTGCTTTTGAAAGCACAGGCAATCTGAAGCACTTTTACATGAAAATAAAAAATAAGAAAGGCTTCTGGAGCATGTTTTGGACTCTACAATGTAGCTGAGAAGGTGATTAAGCAATTTGCTTGCTTGCTGCCTCGGTTTACCCTCTAATAAACCATTGCTTTGCACTGACTTAAAGACTGCTATGCCCTGCAGCTTCAGTCTGATGTGTTTTTTTTTTTTTTCTATCCAGTCCTCTACTGCAAACTGCAAGAGAGGTTTTTTAATTAAATAAAGATGGACTGGGTTCAGCTTCAAGTGCATGTCCCAATGGCGTCTTATTTTCTCAGAACTAGGAACGGGCTTGAAAAGCCCCTGGAAATCAATAGGAAGAGCCTTGCTGGAGAAGATTCTCCTTGGGATGCATGAACCTGGACAGTACTGTTCTGCACAGCTCTCTGGGGTTACTGTATGGCTGGAAAAGGGGGGAAATACCAGGCTGGGATGCGGTGGGCTCTCATCCCCATCTCTGCTTTGTCTCTGCCCTCCATCCAGCACTTCACAGAGTGCAAGTGCAAAAATCTGGCTGAGAGGTATCCTTCAAAGCCACTTCTTCTTGCGTCATTCATCAAGGAGAGGGCACCAGGCTCAGATATGGATTTCTGAGCTCAAAAATGTCAGAAGGAAGCGATGGACTTGGAGGAAATTCTTGCGACGGTCTAGGAGGAAATGGGAGATGTGAAAATACACGATGTATTTTCCTCCCACAAGCTGTGTGCTCTGTTTTTATTATCATAAACCTGGGCCCAGAGGATGTCAGCTTGTTTATTTATTTGTTTAAATGAGGTTTCGCTCCTTGTTCAAACATTCCCATGTTGGCAGCTGCTGCTCTCCAGGCCCCTGTCCCGGTTCCCATCTCCCTTCCCCTAACGAGGGGACATGTCAACCCAGGCAGCGTCCTTGGCCTCTGGTGAAGAGGGAGATTCTGAAGGGAGAGTGGGAGGTGGGTTGGCCCCAGGGTCCCCCTGGCAATCACAAGCTGCAGCAAGAGCCCCTTGGGCTGGTGGCACCACCGTGTCCTCATGCACAGCACCGCTGTGTCACCTGTACAGCCTACCTGGTCCTGCAGGTTCTCTCCCTTGCAGTAAAGTCAGAAATATAAATTTTTTTGGCCTGTCCCCTCGAGTCAGTGTCCCTACAGGTGCATCTGCTTCCTCGCCACCACCAGTGTGCAGAGCAGCCCCAGCAAATATGTGCAGGACACAGCACCGACCTCCCATTTTCTGTCATTTTGAAATATCGCCAAGGGTCATTGCTATGGAAAATCACACTGCAGCGCTGGGAGCTTCTGTGCACACCTAAAACTGCTCATGCTGCCTCTCGAGGGCTTTCCAAGGGCTGGCCGGTCAGCAGCAACCCATGGACAGTCTTGGGGTGATGGTCACCCCTTCCACGCCAAGCTCCCTGAACGATTGCTGTTGCTGCACTATCATCCCTGATAAGGTTGAAGGATGCTCAGAGCCCCACATGAACCCAAATAACGTGGGAGAAACTGCAGCATCCATTGTGCTCTGCCCAGGTCTTGCTTTTACTATCACAGAGATGAGGGGAGGTTTATTTATCACCTTGCAATGCTGGCCAGCCCAGAGCCTCAGCTGAGGTGCTTTTTCACCCCACCAAGGTGGCATTGCCCCGCGCAGCTAAGGATACAGGAGTCAGGGCAGGGTCACATCATCAGGAAGCCAACTCTCACCCTAGTGTGGCAGGGGAGCCACGGGAGATGCACCTGGGAGGAGAAGCACTTTGCTGAAGGAAGAAAACAGGATCTAACATATAAACAACATCCTCAATGGCTCAGCAAGTGAGTCGCTCTTTCCAGAGCATGTTTTTAAGTCATTGTTGCAGCACCCCCCCGGCTCCCGCCACCCCCTCCAACTACAAAGTGCAATTAAATCATGACAATAGGAGCCATCAGAGCTCTAGGCATGGTACTGCTCTGCTCCTTCTTGCAATGCTACGGCCCTGGATGGACCCAGCAAGAGCAGGTCTTGCAGAGGTGTAGAATATTTCCTGGCTTCATTCCAGGGTATCTTTGGGGCTGAAATACATAAGTAGGATGCAACTTCCACCTCCACTACCTGAAAATATAGTTATCAGTAGGTGTTATCTCAGTGTTATTTGCAGCATTTCTTCTGCCAGGTTATGACACGCCCGGAGAGATCCCTCTGTCATCACCACACAGCCCAATGCTCTGGCTTTTGCTAAGGTCCTTCTGTAGGGATCCTCTCCCCGTCACCCTACAGCCCCATGGACAATCCTCAGGCTCCTCCTAAGGACCGAACACATACCCTGCCTTATCCATATCCCCATCACTGCAGCTTCCCTCCAACTGTCTTCAGACAAAAGATTAATGTGAATCCACTCCCACCTACCCATCTCCCTCCATTCCCTGGCTTATACGCTGCTTGCTTTATGCCTGAAAATATCAACTAATGCTGTTTTCTTCCATTTTCCCTTTTCTGTTTTCCTTCCTTTCCTCAAGTATCCCCATTGCAGCTCTTCCACCTCCAAGGAGACCCCCATCCCATGCTGCCCCAGCTCTGGTGTCCCCAGTGGGGAGCAAAGGAACCCCAGCTGTCCCCTCTCACCTGCCCTGGGGTGCCCCAAGGGGCTGGGGCATGGGACCTCCCAAAGGGTTAAGCCACTCTCCAGCACAGGAAACCTGCAGCCAAAGCCAAATTCCCAGGGAGGAAATATGCCGTTTATTATGGGAGAGAAGGTAAGTGAAGTGTTAACACGACTGCCCGAGCAGAGGTCATCGGCGTATCCTGCTGCAAACTTCCTGAGTAACCTCACATGAGAAAACAACAACCCTGGGTACGGGACGTGGTGGGTTTGTTTTTAGTTCTGGTTACCTTGGACCTACTTTCTCGCTGGTGCTCAAGTTTCTCCACGTACCTGCCTTGCAGAGTTGCCGAGGACCTGTTTGAGCATCCTCTCCTCCCTGACTGACTCTTGGCAGGGGAGTGTGAAGTTTCTTGTGTGACTGTTTGTATTTTTACGCCTTGAACAGGAGCAGGGGTAAAGGGAGAATGGAAACAAAATGAGCTCTGAAGATTTTAGGCTTTTTGGGAGGTGCTGTCGGTGTAAGCGGGATGAGCAGCCCCATCCCAGAGCTCTGCTATGGCAGTGGAAGGGAAGCCACCAAAATTTTCTGCACTGTTGTGTTTCACTTATGGCTCTCAGGATACAGAGCAAAGAGGGCTGGGGATAACTGTAGGGATAACTGTGGGAGGAGATTGACACTAGGGGAAACCACGAGTGGGACCAAACTGCTACATTGCCTTCCCCAGCCTGCAAAAGGGAGAAAAAATGTCTCTGCTGCTTTTCTCAAGCCTCCAATTTTTAATAAAAGTAAGGATTTTACATTACTTGGTATTCCTGTAAAGAAAAAACCCAGCCTTTAAAGATAGAAAATGCCCACGATGCTACACCAAAAATGATGTTTAGACAGAAATGACTCAGAAGTTTAAAAACTGGTGTGATGCAATCAGAATTATTTACATACATGTGCAAGAGCAGTGGCAGGTCATGATCAGCACATGAAACTATTTCATTCAGGTCAGCACTGGTTTATTGTTCCTTAGTGAATTCTTGGTAGCAAGAGGAGACTCCCACAAGAGGTCCATCAGAAATTCTTGCTGTCCTTGCAGAAAAAAATGGGATGAGCTGTATGAACTTGAACTGACGGCCAGGACATCATCCCATGCAGAACCACCAACACAGCAGGTGGAGAAACTGCTGGATGTCCACCTGCTTGTGTCCTCCTGCCCTTCACTGCCATGTCCTCCTGTCCCTTTGTGTTTGCCTTTCTTTATATACACTTGCCTAAGATGCAGAGTTCAAAGTTCTGAGGGTCCAGCTACCCTTGAATAGGATTAAAGAGACTTTGAGGCTTCCTAACAGCTACTGTCACTCCGGTGGTGGCAAGGTTCAGTGGACTGGACAGAATTTTAATTCCTTCTTTTTCCTAGTCTTGGGACTTGGCCAAAAGACCTGTTTCACAGCCACTACCATCGGTCATCCCGTGCTCAGTATTTATTTGCTTTGAAGGGTTTGATAAAAGGAGAATTCAGATCCACGGGCGTGATTTGGAGCCAAAGGACAGTGGTACAGCCGTACGTCCTTGGAGTAACGCGTGGCTCCAAGGGAACGCAATCAATGCCGTGATTAGCTATGCTAAATTGAATTCTTATGATCTTCAGGGTGGTTACATAAAACACCAATTAGTATGCGGTCTACATTGTTTCGTATAAATGTTTTTCATTATATTTTGCTGTCAGCAAATGCTGGTGTGAAACCAGTTTTCATTCCTCATATGGCCACCATGAGGAGGTTGAGAAATGCACTAGCTTGACTGGAGTCTTCCTTTAGACAGACACATTACCTGGTTTGCCCAGCATAGATAGAAAGTCTTTTTCCTGGGCAGTAGGAGGACGCTTCTGTGTTGGAAAGAACAAACCCAGAGGTCCAGAATCTCCTGCGCTTCCCACAGGTCTCACCAAAACTGTCCTGACAAGTGCACCCAGCACTTCTGTTCTGTTGCAGCTGTTCTTTGCCTTTTCAAGTCTTATTTTTTATATCATGGCTGTGTCGATAAAATGCTGAGTCACAGGATCCAAGAAATATTTTGCAAAATAGCCACAAGGGACTCTTATTTGTTAAGATGTCTGGGATGCTTCCTATTAAATAATAACAAAATGCTGTAATAATAACTGAGCGGCTTTCTGCCTCCGTCAGTCTGATGCTCAGTGCGAGTTTGCCTTCCTAAAATCCCTTTAAGTGTTTCTACAAGTTGCACGATAGGAAGGAAGGTCACCTCACTCTTGACTTTTGCCTGATAAGTTCTTGTAATGAGCAACATCTTGAAAGGATGGAAAGGATGAGAAATACATCTTTGAATCACGTTAACTGGCAATAGCATGGGTTATTACACACTGTATTTCCTGACAAAGCAGGGACAGGTTATGGATTTTGCAGAGCTGTGGTCTTGGCAGGTTTCACCAGACGTGTAGGTATGGGTCGCTAGTGGCTTGTTTCACCTCTTGGGGAAGTATTACAAAACCATTATGTTTGAAAATCAAAAGCAAAAAAGCAGGAGGCTTAGTGCTGGCATGCTCTCCATCTACTTCATGTTCCTATTTCATGATCTTGCTTAAAAGTCTTTAGTAACAAAAGGTTTTAATTCATATCTAGTGTCAATGCCTTAAATGAGCTGCATGGCTGTATCTGTGGGCATCATTTGGTTTCCATTATTTATTAAAGGAACTTGTCTGCTGCCTGCTAGATTTACCCACTTCCCTGGCCTAGGTGGCACCAGCTGTCCCTGCTAGAGATCCCTGCACGGCTGTGCATGCTCCTTGCAAAATTTCAGTGCTGGGAAGTCTTTCCAAAGTATTAAATTTATTTGCCCTGAATTCAGGATGCTGGAAGTTGAACCAGCTGAAAGATCAAATACATTTTGCTGATTCCAGTATGGGGTTTTTTTTTTGTTGTTAGTTTTAATGAGAAATGCCATACAGAGCGTTTGTTAAAATGTTTTGCATGAGTTACTCCTATACTTTGTAGATCTCCTGAACAATCTGATCCAAAGCTGTGGAATCTCAACTGTCTTTCAGACAGTCTGGTTTTGCCACATATTCTGCTTTACTGCTTTTCCTGCATTTGCTCCATACAAAGTTGGGGATTTTCATGCTCCCTTTGAGGTCACCTGTGGTTTTGTTAGTGGCCACAATCAAGCCATCATTTCACTCCTGATTATCAGTAACAGTTGAGGGGAGTTGGACACCCAGCCCTGTGGGACCAGGGTGATGCTGAGGACGTGGAGCAGCACCTGTATGAGGAACTGTGGGCAGATGCTCTCACTCAGGACGTGCCTGAGCTGCAGGTTGCTGGGGCTGACAGAGAGTTTTGGGAGCCGTTCCTGCAGGGTGAATCTATCTCATCCCTGAGTACAGGATGCTCGTGTTGAAGCTCATCTTCCCCGATGCGGTGGCTCTTATGGTCGTCTTACTTTTTCCAGAGTAAAAGGCTTCCTGTTTTTCCCCTGCATGAAAGTAACCCTATAAAACTTTAATAAAACAGAGAAATCTGGAGGAAACCTGCTGCAGGAATACGTGTAAACCCAGAGGTGGCAGTTCAGTTCCAACACCCAAACAAACCTTTCTCCTATTCTGATAACCAAAGACCTCAGGAGACTTTGATTTCATGTCTATACATCTGAAACGCTGTATAAGACAAGCATCATCACAATGTGCTCCTCCCCTAGTAAGAGCACTGTCCCATTTACATTTCTCTGTTCATGAGCCGCTTTCCCCAGGGGTGTCGGAAGCACTTTGCTGTCAGGGTAGCAGCAGGCAGCGCGAGATGTGGCGTGCGCATCTCTCCAGATCACGGCTTCCCTTCTCCACTAAGAATATTTGAGCAATTACAATGTGAGCTATCTTCAGTGAGCCTCATGAGGTGTCTGAAGCTGCTTTCTGCATTTTTTTCCAGCGTGATTCGGATCATCAATCGAGATATGTGTGAAAAGAGTGGGACATATCACCGAAAGCCCATTTCCTGCTGCAAATGTTGCAAGCATCACTCTAAAATGATTTATTATAGTCTTAAAACTGAGATTATGTTTTAGAATATCAGAAATAAATAGTATGAAAATGAATAATAATAATAAAGAATGTGAGACGTAAACAAATAAAGGAACAGGGAGATCTTTTGCTCAGGGAGATCCTGGGCTGAGGTTCTGCCTTTGTAAGCTGCAAAGGTGCAGGAACAAGATGATAAGGTACAAGCAATAAAAAAAATAAAAATCACACAGTTGAGAAATAATCTCATCAACTGGAAATCAAAGAGGAGGAGATGGAATATTACATTTCTGTTGTATAATGATGGCACATGATGCACTGATGAATACAGCAACCTTAATTCTTGAAGTGTCCAGCCAATTATTTCTAAGAGAGATAAGGGAATAGTTCTGTTATTGTGCAAAGTCTAGATAAAGGCATCTCAAAAACCTGTGCAGTTCTGGCGACTCTCTTAAAGAAAAAAGTATTTGAACTATTATGGATTCAAAGAGAGTCTATTAGATGCCTGGAATAGAGAACTCCTCCTGCAACAGAAAAATAGGAGAGGTTATTTTTGCTCAGCCCTGTACAAAGAAGGTGCAAAATACATATAAGAACATCAGGAGTAACTATAATGGGAGGAGCTGTAAAGTACAGGAGAAGACAAAACCAGCCCTGGATGCAGTGGGGGAGATTTCTAAACATCAGAGCAGGAGGCACTGGAGCAACCTTCACATACCTGTGGAAGAGGCAAATGAACCAAAAGACGGGGTTTACTCCCTTTTGAAAAGGGGGTTGTGCAATGGCAAGGAGCATACGAATCCAAAGCCACATCCATGCTTGGCTTCACAGCTAGCGCAGAAATGTTTCTAAAAACAAATACTATAATTTACTCTGTCCTAACCTAGCAATGAAGTCCAGGCTCCAATGCAGTGAAGGGGAATTTACCGCTGATTTAATATGATTAGGATTTTTTTTCCTTGAGAGTTTGTGTCTGTCTTTTTATATTATCTGCAGGGTCAGACCTGAGTCAGGAAAGCAGCTAACTTAAATTCATCCCTATTCGCAGCAGAAGTCTTTGGTTTGACTTCAGAGTGATCCATGCATGTGCTTAACATTAAGGCTGTGCTTACAGGCTGTCCTGAATAATATGCTATAGTGTATTTTGAGAACTCATTTTTACTTTTTATTACAATAAGAACTTCTACAGTGACATGAATTCCAACACGAAGCACTGAGAAATAACATACCCTTCCAAATGGTTTTCCCCTTTATACTGTTATTAGAATACATATTAGGAGAGTGGAGTATTATAAGACAAAGCACTTTCCAGAAGGCGGATTTTTCTCAACCTCACTGCAGCAGTTAGTTTATAGTTGAAGATTAATTATATTACCAAGTCTGCTTCTGCAAATTGCAGTCAAACGTATCATTAAAAGGAAAGGATAGTGGAGGCCACTGCTAAGGTATTGCTTCCAAAGGGCTCAACTCTTGGAGGTGCTGAGCTCCTGGAGCTTAGGTTGGCCTTTTTTTCCCTGTTTCCTTTTCAAATTTCACACTGGTGTTCCATAAAATGATGTGTTTGAAAAACTGTCCTGCTGTGATTCTGACAGTATATTCCATTACTCTAAGAGAAAAGCTGCCATGGGTACTAAGCCCAGGATTATAACGAATGGCCAGTCGGATGGGATATGGAGATGCCTAATAGCTCCCTTTGTGCTTATTCGTAATTCCCACTTAAGCCCTAAATAGTGACATCAGACACAAAAGAAATGATGTCCATAAGCCTTGAAGGAAGATAGGAAGAAAACCCAGACTTATTAATCAGTGCAATAAAACCAAGGAAGGTGGAAGACAACCCAGACACCATCAAATGTAGGATCACCCCTTTGTTACTTCTCCAGCTTCAGGAAAGGTGGTTGTAGGATGGGGCAATGGTGGCTCACATAGGATTGTGCAGGAGAAGAAGAGAAGACAACATGACCGGGGTCACTTATCTTGCATCGCTCGGCTTCTGCGCCCAGACACTCACGTTACAGGCAATTCCTGTTGAGTCATGCCAGGTTTTAGACCAGATTTCTACAACCATGATGAAAAAGGTAGCTTTCTTTAAGAGTAAGCTAAGAGGAAGAGTCAAACATACACATTCAGGCTCGTGTTTCATCTCAGAGTTACTGCTGCCCTGGCAAACCGCAACACATCTCTGCAGGAAGGAGATGATAAGGTCTGGCTTGCTCACACTCCTTTCTGAGCTTCTCATCTTCAGGGGAGAGGAATGATGACAAGATTTCCATTTAAAATTAAGCTGCAAAAGGCAAAACAAAACTTGAACTCAGCTAATTTTATCTGTGGTTTAAAAAAGAAACAACTGAAAAAAAAAAAAGCTAGTTAAAAAAACAATGGGAAAAATGAGCACTATCTGCCAAATAAAATCATTCACTCAGTCCTCACATTAGTCAGGAGAGGAATAAATTTTTAGTAGGCCACACAGTAAAACAGATCCCCAAGTATAGTTAGAAAACAATGAGTCAAGATCCCTGCTTGATCTTCTTGAACTGCTCTGTATTTTCTTGGGAAACAGCACGTTGCTGAAAAACGGAGCCTATGCCCCCAGGATGTGGAAATAGAGATGGTTATTTAGACCATTTTGTTAATGCAGACTCCAGAAGAGATGGAGTAATTGAGCCAATTTGCTGCGTGGGCGTGTGGTTGTTTGTGTCGTATCTTGGTACCACTGCAGCGTTTGGAAATCCGCTGTGACTCACCTCCGCACGTGGTGGCTGAGGACAAGCAGGAGACTACCTAGAAGTAAGCTTCAGGAGCAGGTGACGGTTCCTGGAGGCACAGTTAGTGCTTTTCCTTACAAATGTTTCTTACTCTCCCCAGAGCAGGGAAGTTTCGGGGCTGGAAAGAGCAAGTTTTGGGGCTGGAAAGAGCAGAAACAAACTTTTGGGTAATTTTTCACAGTGATGCTTTCACGAGGAGGCAGCATTTCTCCCGTGCATCACCCCCGATTCCTCCAGTTCCTCTGAAGTGTGTCAGAGACCCTGATAGCATCAGGACCACATTACTGCTGTTTCTCTTCCCCGTATCAAATATCAGACCACGGCCACGACGGGACACGGCTGGGCATTTTCCAGATGGCTGCTTTTCACTGGGGAGGGACCCCAAAAGTGCTCCCACATTGCTTTGTGGTGCATGCTTCTCCAGTCTAAATTTCACTTATTTCCATCTCAAAGACCTGGCTCTTCAGAGAGAAGAGATCTTTGCAGCCTCCTGCTTGTGGCTTTATACATTTTGGCATGTGCCTGCTCGTTTTACAACAGAGGAGCCGTTTGTGCCGCCGCAGACATATTTCGTAGGTGCAACTTAAGCAAAACTTTTGATGTGTTGGGCTTAGAGGTCACCCAAGGAATGTCAGTGTTTGTCATCAGGAATATGGGCCAAGTCCTACTCACCTTCTCCCAAAATAACCTCTTTGAAGTCAGCAGAGGCACTCATGAGCACAAGGGGAAGCATTTGGGCAGTAGAAAATAAAGGTGAAGTTCACACTGTGACCTTTTATTCCTTTTTTTTTTTTTTTTTTAAAAAAAATAATGTCTTATGGAAGTTTTTCTCCTCTCCTTCCCTCCCCTGAATTCAACACTGATGTTGGTCAGACAAAAAAGTCAGACACCCAATAAGTATTGGGAACCTGGTCTGATAGAGTTCTAGAGGCTGGGAAATCTGATTTCTTTGCAAAGTATTGAATATAACCTGAGTTTATGCAACTGCATCTTTCAGAGTATTGGGAAGGTGCTGAGAACACAGTAATAAGCATTTTGTTTTCTGGGATAAACTTAAAAAGATACTGAGAAATACAACAAGTAGAGAAAAAAAAATTCTCAGAAAAGTTGGCAAATCCTTTGTAAAGACAGTAACAGATGCCCCCAAAGAGGAAATTACAACATATGGCAGCTGTGTTTTTTTGGTTAAGCAACTTTTTTGCAAAAGTTCAAAGCATCTGGGGAAAGTAACTAGTAACAGGGTGAGACAGATTTATGGAACTCACACATGGCAATATTTTTGTATAACATTGGTAAAAAACCATTATATCCCTAGATGAAGAGATTAATTCCTACAAGTTTGCATTCTTTGAAGAGCAATCATATTTTTGACTCCCTAAACTGGAAGGACTGAGTAATTTCTTGGATTAACTGATCACAAGAGTTGTAATCTGTAAAAAAAAAAACCCACTCAAGGCTGCCAGGCTTTGTTTCTCAGATGATTAGGGTAATGAGTTGGCTTGACATTAGCACAGTCCATCCCAGGCTACAACCCTATTACCTGGATCTAAAGGATGGGTTCAGAAAGAGCAGGCAGTTAATCAAAGCCTTCAACATGGTTTTTTTTTTTTTTTTTTTTAATGTGAGGGAACTTATTGTTTATGGAAGTTGTTGGATTTTTAAATTTGGGAGAAAAGCTTTGCATCAGTCTGTGGCACATGGCACGGGCACTGCTAGCCAGCCTCCTGCATGCTATGTGCATATATAAGCCCCCAGAAATGTCCTTTGTAGCCATGAAAAGGACAGTCTGCAACAGTTTGGCCTGCAGGTTTGTGTTTATTCTCTTTTTTCACAGTACTTTTGTGGATTTGTGCTTTGTGTTTTGGTGAGAGAGCCAGAAGAGACCTTAGCCATCTGCTGTCAGTCGCTATGTGATGGAAGAGGAGAAAGGCTCAGGTTTGTTTAGAGCTAATAAAGCCCTAAATTAAGTTTCTAAATAAATGGTAAATGTTCCTGGGGCTTGGGGAGTCTGTGGCTACCTGCGGCGACAGCAGCTCAAGATGTTTCCCCTGCTAGTTCTTTCCTTGTCCTGCGGCTCCTGCTCCTCTGGTGCTGGCATGTGCTGAGAGCCACATCAGCGAAATGATGCTCCTTAAAATTAAACCAGAAGTTATTTTGCAGCTGGGTTATTTTAAAGCCAGATCAATTCCCAGCTTGGTTCACAGTGCAGTCGTGTGTCCAGCTGTGCTGGCACGGGAGGAAGCTTTTGCTAGCTGTGGTAGGAGGGTGAGCAGTCACTGCAATGAAGAGGACCCAATATCATCTCTGATCACTTTGTAGTGTGAAACCATCGTCTGGGGCACATCCAAAGGGTTTGGGTTTCACATCTTTACATCTTTTCATGGTGGTGACACTGTTACAGCAGCTGTTAAAGTCAATTAAAACACGCTTGGATTCTTTTGCAATCATTCCTGCAAAGCAGGGACATCTCTGTGGAAAACAGCCAGTTTATCACATGTATTTTATTTCCGATCTTCTATGAGACTTTGGATTTTCATCCCCAAACCTTTGATGCATCCACAGCATGGTCCAGACCAATTAACTCATCCGCAGATGAGCAGCAGAAGGCAAGGCAATAACCTCAGTGGTTACCCTTTGGTATGTGGAGGGAGAAGGAAGCGCTAAATGTGCTTTCCCATCCCCTCCTCCTCTTGACGTGCCCATCCTAGATGTGCAGTGGCCATGGCAAAGGTGGACAAGGTGCTGAGGGACATGGTTTAATGTTTGACAGGAATGGTTGGACTCGATGATCTGGTGGGTCTCTTCCAACCTGGTGATTCTATGATTCTCTGATCCCTGGGAGTCCCTGCACTGCTGTGCCCTGGAGGTTCTGGTGGCCAGAGACGAGCTAGTCCCCCCAGCCTGTGTGCACACAGGTGCTCCCTCGTGGAGATGCATTTACAGAAGGCAAGAGAGGTCGAAGGAAGCCGCAGTCACGCGAGCCGCATGTGGTTTAAGAAGCAAGTGCCAACATCTCTCACTCTCACTGTCCCAGTGTTGCTCCAAGGGCAACCTGATCTGCCTTTAATCTACTCTGACCACAGGACAAATGGTTTAAATAAAACCCTGCATGACTGAGTCACTCCATTTCTGGCTTTTATACGACATACTGAGAAGTGATGGTTTACTTTGCCTGAGTAACAAAATTAATATAAAAGAAACATTTTTGTTATGTGGTGACTAAGAAAAAAAAAAAAAAAGAGACAGAGAAATTTGGGTGGGATGTTTGTGCGTGATAAAAGGAAAATCAAGGAAAAGAAAGCAGCCGTTTTTCCTGGAACAGCAGGTAAAAGGAACAACAGATAAACAGTTATCGCAGGCAGGGTGAGGGCTCTGGTTTAGCAACCGAGTTATTTTTTGAGAGCAGACAGCTGAAGCTGTGATGCCCTCAGCCCAGTGACAGGCAAGTTGTCATCAACGAGACACCAGCTTCCTTACACGTGCCTGGGGAAGGTGCGGGGAGAGGCACAGGCTGAGCGAGTAGGGTGTTGTAGGGAAGAGTAGGAGCAGGAGAAATGCCTCAGGAGAGCTGACTGAAGTTACCACTGCTGTTTAGTGCATGGAGAACACACACATGTGTGTGTTGGAGGGAGCAGAGACGGATGGTCACAGGGATACACCCTGGTTTGCTGGTGGGTATCAGCTAGAGCTGGTCCCTGCCCCTGCTCAGGCTGTATTTTGCAAGAAAATGTGTTGTAAGAGACAGTGCCCTGAGTATTCACCATCATGTACTTATTGTCCAGGACTTGTTGCCACCAAAAAAGAACTCTTAGAACTGTGCAATTAATCTTGATTAGTGAGTACTTGCATCTCATCATCCTGAGTCTCGTGGGAATATGTGAACATGAGCTCAAAAGAAGGGTAAAGTTTAAATCCAGCAGTGAGTTTCACACATCACAAACCAATGATGCCTAAAAGGCTGTGCCTTTTTCATTCTTTTCTTCTTAATAAGAAAAATTCTAGTGATTTCTGGTAAGCTTTAGGACATGTAAGGTAATATCCTGCCCTCTGTGAGAAAAACAAGAAATTCCCATGATGTAAAATTGTTTTCACATCAAGTAATATTTTTGCAAGGAAGGATTTGCCATGCTGGATGGGAGCATCGCTGCCCACGGACACCTGGCTCCTTCCTTCTGCCAGCAGTCTACACCTCGTAGAGATGATCTTCAAACCATCTCCAGGTCTTGCAGGTCTGGACATCCTTTCTGATCCCTTGCAAAGAGATCAGAGAGTGAAGCTTGAGAACTCATCGCCTTTGTCTTACTGCATGTAGTTTCATAGTATGTTTAGGGTCACTTCTCTTTTGTGTTTCATCAAAATACCAGTACGTCATGCTTGGGATATGTTCCTAACGCCCGTCACTGCAGCACGGCAGATCCACTTTGAAGTGGGAATTTTGGTGCTTTTTACAGCAAGCGGTGCAAGAAGAATGTTTCCCTTTGATGTTTATTACTTATGAGCATTGCTGGCTCCTTTTGGAGTTGATTTCATGCATGGTCCCCTTTAAGAATCGGAAATACATTTTACCAGCATTTCAAATGTTATGAAATGCAGCGTTGGGTGGGAAAGAAAGAGACAAATGAGAAAAATATGGTACTTCTTCATTCTCTGAAAGAAGTTATAGCTAGAAAAAAAACGACTTTATGTGTAAACTCAAAGTGACTAGTAATTATTCTACAATGTTTACAGCTCTCCGTGTCAGCAAGCAGAGGCTCTACATGATTTCTCAGCTCTTACACACTCCTGTTGTTCATACTTTGCAGACACAAGACATGCTTATGGATACTTCTTCTACAGCTTTTTGGGGTCATAAGCAAAACAAAGTCAGCAAAGACCATGAGATCCCTATGTACTTCCCTTTATTGTCTTTGGATTCTGTTTTTGAAGGTGAGTCAGTGTTCATCGATATAAAAATGTAAGAAACAATGCACTATCAGTGTCGTATATTTTACCATGTGTTCTTTGTCCCTGCACTTGCTGTAAAATCCATGTGATGAGGAATTAATGAGCGGACACCTGTTTTCTTGGCAGAGCTTGTATTTTATTTTTAAATTTTAAACAGCTTCTGAAAGTAGTTGCAAAGGCAAAAAAACAAACTTTCCCCTCACAGATGGCAAAGGGAGTTGTTTGCTGAGCAAAGAGTAGCCCTGGTATTGTGCATCCTTGATGTATCATTCAGAAAATCTGGATTGCTACCTCTGGTCTGTATGGAGTGGCTGCTTCTGAGGTTTATCTCTGTTTAGTAGCAACCCCGGGGTGTGAATCAGCTCCCTGAAGAGCTGATACAAGGCAGATACTAATGTTTCATTAACCTCTAAGATAGGAAATGTCATGCCAGGATGCTTAATGCAGTAGTTAAGTTTTGCATAAAAGCACCAATCTGCTTTATAGGGCTTATTCACTTCATTATAATTTATTTGCTCACTCATTAACTGCTCCAGTAGCCCGAGACAGAAATCTCGCAGTCGGATTTCTTATTTGAGGAGTTCTTTTCTGCTAATACAAGATCTTTCATCAGATGTTGTTTAGAGCAAAGCCCCTTTCCTCTGCTGTTCCTCAGAACTTCTAGAAGCACCTACCCTACTTTGCAACATTATGTTTGCACTCAGAAAATATGCAGGGAAACGGTCTTTTGCAAGGCAGCATTGGCCAGAATCAGGAACAGAAACACTGGTGAATCCAAAAATATCTGTAAGAGGGAGCAAAAGAGAAAGAGAAGTGGTGATGTCTTTTAAAATTCCTTCAGAAGTGTTCTGTCAAGCTGAGATGCCCCTTGGAAGATGGGGGCAGAATCATCTGCTGGGATCGAGGAGAAGGGACTCTTCCCTTCTTAAGCCTGAAATTTATCAGTCAATGGGAAGACCAAACTCTGTCTATGTCTTGCCTTTACCCAACCTTTAATGTTGATCAGCCAGACACATAAACCAAGTTAGAAGAAGTAATTTGCAAGAGAATTGCAAAGCTTAAGGTGACAATAATACTACATTGAGTAATTTTGTGTCACATGTAACCTGGAGATGCTATCAGCTTACTAGAAGTGAATAAACCATAGGGAGAAAAAAGGCAAAAAGTCTCTAATTCACTACCTTTCAGCCTTTGGTAAATGCAAGGTTCTTCATTTAATTCAGACATATCTTCCAGTCCAAGGACTCTGGAGTGATCAGAGAACTTATTTGGGGGTGGTATGTTTTTTTGTTTTGGCAGGCAAAGAAGCCATGAAGCCTGAATGTAGGCAGAGTATAAAGGAAAAATTCCCCATGCAACACACAGATGGATTTAACAGCCCTCCTCTTATTCACATGTAGGTGTTTATATGGAAGGATTCCAACTTTATGACAAATTTCAGTGTTTTCTAGCCAAACAGGGATCCTCTCCAGGGATATGAAATTTGGGGGTGAACAACTTTCATCAGATTTTCATAGCAGACCTAGAGTCAGAGACATAGATAACAAATTGTTGTATCAGAAAGTCTTCCCTAGAGACCTGCTGTGGGTCTGCAACTCCAGTTCCTGCTGACTCTAATGAAGTCCTGTAAAGGTTTACACAAGCCAAAAGTCTTCTGCTGCTGGAGACCATTGATCTCCACTGAGGAGCAGGCTGGCCTCAGCTCTTTGGAAACCCAAGAGATATTGGGGTTCCTAGTATGATGCGGGACTGAGGTCTCTGCTGGAGTCTACAGGCTTGATCTGGGTGGAAAATGAGAGGCATCCGTGTGGAAACACTCTCATTATCCCAACTGGATTCCCCTGTTTGCAGACCTGCAAAAAAAAAAAAAAACAAAAAAAAAAAAAGAAAAAAACCCCCAACTCATTTCTTGCTATAATTTTAGCAAGTATGGCAGGTGCATGATGTTTTCAGAGACATATTTTCCTCTCCTGGATAATTTGCCTTAATTTCTTACGTACGAAGATGTCCTGAGTGCAGAAATAGCCATACACTGAGCTGCTTGTGCATGCACTGTGGGAGCAGCATGGAAATAAATGCATGGCAGGAGCACAGAGAGCTTTTTGCAACCCACCATTAAATCTGATCCCTGAAAACCTGCCCTCTGAACACTTGCTAATGGGACATTCTTGAAGATTCTTGAAGAAGATATTTTTGCTTAGCTTTAATTTACTTTTCCTTCTCATGTACATGTGGGCATGTTCAGGGGTTCATTTTTCTGCTGCACTGAATTTCAGATTTCACTCACTCCATCTATTTCCCACCTGAGATCACATCTCTGTGACTGTAGCATCAGAGTTACTTGCTGCAGGTAATGTTAAAATGTCATGCAGCAACACGACTGGGGAGTATGTGGAAGCACCCAATCTCGTCTTAAACAATACCAAGCTTATTTTGGTAGAATTACCCTTAGTTTTGATAAAAAGCAGAAAACATGGGACTTAAAGGCAAAGTAATCTCAAAACACAATGTTCTAAAGTTTCCATTGACTGTCAGTTGCTTTTTAATTAGAAACCAGAGGGACATCAAAGAAAGTTGCTAATTTTGAGCACATCATAAAAGTGTAAATGCTGTGTCCCAGTTTTATAATGGCAACACCTTAATGTGGATGCAAAAATGGGCCTGGATTGGCTAATGAATGGAAAAATCATGGGATTTTTCTTGAACAGCTCATGAAGAGGCATCTGCAGTTATAAAATCAACTATTTCCTTTGGAAAAGGAATGAAAATATTTGATAAAAATACCTTCAAGGTTTTTTCTTTCTTTTTAACTACATCCCAGGAATAATCAAGATATGCAGGCTTTGTAAAAAAAAGTGTTCATAAATCAAGACGGCTTTATCGAAAACCATTGGTACTTTGAGCATTTTATGATCTCTGAAATCATCTTAATTCCAACTTCTTTTGTTTGCTCTTTCTGCCTTTTTGAACATGTACTGAAGATCGGTCCTGAAGTGAGTGAGATCTACTAGCTATGGTGGAAAAGCTGTAAAAGGAAGCGGTCCAACACAATAAAAAACCAACCCAGATTGTGCCTGCAACTCTTTATTTAATAAATCAAGAAAATCAACTATGATCACCTTCAAAATTGTTCCCTTCTGAGCTGACACGCAGCTGAATACAACGGTGTGATGTTCTTCTTGGTTCTGTTGTTTGTTCTCTCTTGAACCGTCTCCAATCTGAGAGAGTGAAGCTGTGTCTTTAGTTGCCTCTTTTCTGCTCCAGCCCTACTGTAGATAACAAACTCCCCTGAATTTTGTACTCTGGGTAGTAAGAAAAGAAGTAGAGAAGGTAACTGAGATGTTTAAGGTCAGTGATTTAAGCAGCAAGTTGTTTCTGATTTAAGTCTCTCCATGTTTTGAAATCCAGACTGGCCTCTCTCAGGCCTCATTTTCCAAAATGTATGACAATGCTTGAATTGATTCGAAATGAAGGTGCTCAGCACTCCTAAAACCAAACCGGAATTATTTCTTGTTGGCTACAAAATTCAAATTGTACTTCCCTTTCTCTTGTTTACCATCCTGAAGGAACTGGTAATCTAATGTTGTGTACAGATAATCTTATTTTGCCTCATTTTTCTCTATTTTTTGTTTTGTTTTTGCGGGACAATATGTAAAATAACAGAGAAGGAAGAAAAAGCATTACTGAAACATCTTTTTCCTTTATTATTACAGCATATAAGGGAATTGACACCTATTCATGGAACGATTTGCAGTGATGTGGAGTGTGACAAGGCCTCCAAAACCCTGATGCAGCTGTAGCCAAGTGGGCTGTACTTGCTCTCCACGTGCAATTTGGTGTCCATCATCATGGTGTAACAGCTGAATAAACTACCCAGAAAGAGCTGTTCCCAAACATTTTACTTTCATCGTTCAGTCCTACCACAGCAGCCCAGTGACTGACAGCAAAGTCTCTGCTACAGGAAGGCTGAAACAGAGGAGTTAACAGGAGAGCAAAGAGAATGCTGCAGGCACAAAACCAAACAACGAGTTAATTCGGAATAAAAAAGACTCCCAGGAGGTCAGGAGATGGCTTTTAATAGGTTGCATCGTTAAATGGATGCAGGGTTGATCGATGATTCCGCATCACTCACTGCAGTGAGATGAGTGCATTACGTTGTAAGTGTGGGTTGCAGTGGATCAGTTTGAGTACGACTGCCTGCCAAAAAGATGAAGGAAGTTCATAAATTACCCTAGAGTTATGGAAACAAATCCTTTCTGCAGAGGGACCCGGGGAGCGGCAGTGTCCCTGGGTAGCCCATCTGTATCCCATAAAGAATCGGATACCTGTAATTAGTGCCATGAGTTATCACAACTGCGCGCAGCACACATACGTCTCCATCTGAGAGGACAGTGCCTTGCAAGTGGGAGCATTTAATATGGAAATAACCAAGACAGCTGAAAATACAGTTTCATTGGAAGGTTTCCAGCCAAGATGTTTGAGGCAAAAGCTTACTTTTGCCAGTATGGGAGAAATCTAAGATTCAGAGTTGATTGCATTTCCAAGAAACAAAACAGGGAAACTTGGACACTGTTACGGAGTAGGTGCACTGGAGTTCATAGTACACAACCTCATGACTGGCCTTGTTGATGGCTTCTAGGTGCTCAATTGAGGTGCCAAAGTGCCAGTTGGGAATTAAATACCTTGAGAAAACAGGATTTTGTTCGTATTGTTCAAAGCCGCAAAGCTGAATGGAGGACTCGGATCCATTTTCCCTCCCTCTGTTCCCTACCTCGCTCTTATTGAGACTTAAACAAAAGGGCAAGGAGGCCAATGCAGAGTAAATGAGGCCCTTAATTTACCATAAAAAAAGGACAACTGGCTGTTAAGGTTTTATCGGATTACAATAAAGGCTCTTTGCACTTAGGAGACTGTGGTTTGATTCCCGGCATTGCTGGCGGGGCTGGAAATCATAACCACAGATTATAGCAATAAGCTTCCAAATTTCCATATTCCAGCCAAGGGTGCTGCTCCCTGGTGCGGCTGCTGCCCTGTGTAAGCCATGCACTGTGTGGTCAGGGTCTGCAATGACCTCCTGGAAAAGGATCTTCAGCCAGGCTCCAGGTCTCTGCAGGCATTGCTGGTCAAGCTGGAAGATCCAGCCTGGGACTGCGGAGACCTTTCCAGCTGTGAGATGGGAACAGGAGCAAGGTCACATGGTGCTATATATTTAATTATCCAGCAAAACTTTAAAAATAAGCTACCTTCTCCAGTATCCCTTTATGCTATAACTTTTCACTTGAGAAACCTCCTTCCTTCCTCCTAGAAGACACCATCACAGTGAAGTAAGAGAATCAGATTATGATAAATGAAATTCCTCCTCCATCAACAAACCTTAAGGTTCTTCTCAAGCTAGAATTTTATTATAAAAATAATTTTATTAATATAACATGTCTTCTTTCAGCATCAAGAGTGCTGGCATATTCAATCACTAGCAGCCTTCTTTGCAAGGAATGTGCAAGGGAAGAGTTTAACTGATGCCGTGTATTTGCTGCCTGGAAGGCACGTCTGCATTTGAACCTGTAAAATGCACCTTTATTCTTCAACCCTTTCTTGCAGTCAGTGCATAAACCCCCCATATGCTCCTGTTTGTGCACAGGAATGTGCATCTCAGTTGTGTTTACGGAATGTAGCTCACCATCAGCTTTTAATTTCTCTACTCTTTCAATCCCATGGACTCACAGGAGGTTGAAGCTGCCTAGCACCTCTGGGGACCACCTCATCCCGTAGCTCAAGAGCAGGATGCTCAGGACTTTGTCCAGTTGGGGTTTGATTATCTCCAAGGATGGAGACTCTGCAACTTCTCTGGGCAACCTCTCTGCAATCCGCATGTCCAAAACAGACATTTAAAATTATGAGCAACAAGAAGGCAAGAGTAAAGAGATTAATTCTAATCTTCTAGAAAAGTTGTTCTACTTGTAATGGCCTCTTTGGCTGGACGCATACAGCATTGGTGCAGCCTTTTGTGGGAAATACTTTCTCCTAGCTCTGTACCACCAATGTCAAAATATGGTAAAATATCATGTCCATAACGGGATGCAAACCAGTCGGTGAACTCTCTTTATTTCTTCAACATTTGACATTGCTGCTGATAAGTCCAGAGGAATCTCATGGCGCATCTCATGTCAGGGAAGCAAAGGGCAGTCCAGATGAGATTCGCATGCAGGAATCTCCCTCAATTTATCCTCATAAAACCAGCACCTGATGTTTTTAACCCAAGCTGGATCTATGCTAGAAAATGTATATCTGCTGGGTCATCCTACAGGATTAAGAAAGATATTGTGGCTGGTTTCTCTCTACTTCATCCTTCAAAGCCAACACAGTGTTTAGTCTTTTTTTTTTTGCAAACCAGAGATTATGCAAAGCTCCAGAGTCAAATTTTCCACAGGAAGAGTCCAGAAAATATTTTCCTGTAGATAAATCCAATTATTTTCATTATAAGTTTCTAACGTTTATTCCTATAATATAATATATTTAATATATAAAATATTAGAGAAAATATAACAAAACTAAAAAATTCAAAACAAGAGCCCTTTCAAAAAGGAAACTCTAAACATTTTGTTCTGAAATAGTCAAAACAGAATATTTTGACATTGTCAGAATTTTTTCCCTCAGGTTCTCTTCCAAAACAAAATTCCAAAGGAAAAAGCCACAACATTTTTTAAGCATTTCTATTTAACTTCCACTTCAGCCCTTCAGAATACAGCAGAATATACTTTTTTTGCAGTCAGCACTTTTATACACAAACATGCACCATGTACAGAACAAATGACCATATATTTTGATGACAAACGCTTTATATTTTCATATGTAAATAAACTAGATATCAATTAATCAACTTAGAAACCTTGCAAGAGTCAATCTGCAATTGATAATGAACTTAAATTTTAATTTGTCTACTGTTAAAGCAGGACAATAGATTCAGTGGATGATCAGATTAATATTAATGAGCATAATTATCTCCCTATTTCAAGTATGGCATCTTGATAATGCTAATTTTCTTGTTAACTGATGAAGGTTGTGGAACAGATTTACACCTGTGTGGGAATGCAAAAGAATTCAAGAAAAAATAATTAAACAACGTTCTTGAATTTCAGCATGAAAATATACATGCATATATAGTTGTTTTTCCCAATGGGGACTCCTCCTTGAGATGTAGGTCAGTATTTAGCCTCCCTGAAGACAGCCCTTATAGGACTTGCAACATCTGCAAGATTGAAGCGTGGCCAGCAGGTTGAGGAAGGTGATTCTGCCCCTCTATTTCTATCTTGTGAGGCCTCATCTGGAGGATTGTGTCCAGTTCTGGGATCCTCAACACAAGAAGGAGATGGAGCTCTTGGAGTGGGTCCAGAGGAGGCAAAAAGGATGATCCGAGGGCTGGAGCACCTCCAGTGTGAGGACAAGCTGAGAGAGTTGGGGTTGTTCAGCCTGGAGAGGAGAAGGCTCTGAGGAGACCTTAGAGCGACCTTCCAGTACCTGAAGGGGCTACAGGAAAGCTGGAGAGGGGCTGTTTGCAAAGGCTTGCGGTGATAGGATGAGGGGCAATGGGTATAAACTGGAGAGGAGCAGATTTAGACTAGACATAAGGAGGAATTTCTTCACCATGAGAGTGGTGAGGCCCTGGAACAGGTTGCCCAGGGAAGTTGTGGCTGCCCCATCCCTGGAGGGGTTCAAGGCCAGGTTGGATGGGCCTTGAGCAGCCTGATCTAGTAGGATGTACCATTGCAGAGAGGTTGGAACTGGATGGTCTTTAAGTTCCCTTCCAATGCAAGCTATTCCATGATTCTATGATTCTCTGACTTTATGATCTGCAAAACTTTTCCAGGAATGGCTCCATAAGCTGTCTTCTAAGCCTTGAAAAAGGAGATTTGCCAGAGGTAAGCTCACAATATTGCAAAAAATTCCACTCAATGAGTAGCAGGCTATAGGAAAAACAATATTGATGTATTTTCCTCTATTTGTGGTTTCTTTTGTCCGCAGAGTGTTTTTTGTCTCTCAGTGATGTCAAAGCAAAATTCTCTTGCAAAATGACAGCTGGAAAATAACCCGGAGAATATATTGGATTTCCTAACTTGTAATTAACTAACTCGAGATTAATGGAATGTATTATATACTTGACCACAGAAGATTAGAAAAACAAAAGTAATATTTTTTTGCAATGGTTGAGGCAAAGGCAATTTAATACTTCACAACTGCGTGTTTTTCTTCCTAGAGTATCTGTACGCTCAAGCGTGTCACAGCATCCTTATCAGTGTGACAACTGCCTGTCACACACTCAACCCACTGCCCTTGGAAAGTGTGAGGGCATGGGCAATAATGCTTCCTACACTTAGGTGACACGCACCTCATCCTTTCAAAGAGCAATTCATCTTCTAGGAGAAAACGTCCTGTATTTCACGACCCCTTCCATCGCCTACAGTGACACTCTTGGCCTGTCATCTAACTTCGAGCGTCCCAAAACCAGGCAAGAGGCAAAGCATTCCCAGTGATGGTCAGAAAGAGTTGGAGATCTTTGACAATCCCCTTCTCCACGTTCAATTAGGAAGCTGTTGCAGTCACCAGAACTCGGTCACTAATTCAGATCACTTTGTCTTTTTCTCCTCCTTGGTTCTTCACTTCTGTAGACTGGTCATATTCTCAGGTACAGTGTTTTATTACATATCGATGTTTATAGCTTTGTAAAGGAAAAAAAGTCATCTGGTTTTCACAGGACCCACTGTGTCTTTAAGGTTGCCTCAGAGAAACAAAAATACAAATTTCGGCATATGCTCCATTGTGTAATATCGGAAGGAGCAGGTTTTACTGAGATTGTCTGAGACAAGCTTAAACAACAATGGACATTTTTCCTTCCTCTATAAAAGTTTTTTTTTTGTGACTTTACACTATTAGGTGCCGTGCAGGAATGGCTAAGAAAGGAGCCTCAAACCTGAATTCAAAAAGCTTCGTCCAGGCTCTTTTTTGTGGTTTCAATCATCTGTTGCTGAGGATATTCTGCCTTACACAACATGCACCAGTTTGAAAGTGTAATCACATTACATCACTGCTGATTAAGCTCCCATGCAGTAGACACTTGGTATGGCCCCTTTCCAACCCCATGCATAGAGAATGAGTAAAGAAACCCACTAGAGAGGTCAGTGCCTTTAAAACTTAATTAATTGCAGAGTAACTTAAATGCTGGTCATCCATTGCTTTCACTGAATAGCTTACTTCTAATTAGAGGTTGACAGCCATGGCTAAAGCAGTTTCTTCTCTTGGACTCCCTGACAATGTGTTTCAGGGACCAGTAAAAACACTCTTCTGCGTTATTTATCCCTAACTCTGTAGTTCCTAGGGAACATCTATCTGGAGCTATGGAGCACAGTACTGACATGGATTTGGTGGCCTAAAATGTCTTTCTGTTCTTATTTTGTATATGACCTGTTTTCTTCTTCCTCCTATTTGCCCATGTGGGCCCACAATCACTATGGGGAAAATTAAATTTCCATTTCCTTGTGCATCTTCCCAGATTATAGTGAAAACATCCGTCCACTTACATCCAGTAAAATGAGACACTGTGATCATTTGCTCTGGGCTCCTCTAAACAGCTTTTAGGTTTCTTGGAAAAGATTTAGTTTTCCAGAGAGAGTTTTTTTCATGATTTCAGTGAAGCACCAATGTGTTTTAATAAAATTCAATATAGTGTATATATGTCAGGGAAGACTTAAAGTTGATAGTGGTGTTGTGCTTTGGAGATTCAATTATCCTTGGGTGAAAGAGACATGAACGTCACCGAGTGCATGGATGAAAAAGACATGAAGGTTACTGAGTGCAGGAGAGAAAAGAGAACTTTAAAAAAAATTCTGCTTTATCCAGCCAAAGTGGAAATTGGGTGAATAAAGAAGTTTACGTTTTAGCCACAGGAGATACTGTACATGTGTTCAGCACTGCAGAAGGACCTTCCTGTCTAACAGACAACAGTGCTTTGAGACCTATGAAGCAAGTGTTTTCTTGCTCATACATCAGCAAAAGCAGATGTTCAACCTGTCATAAACAGTGGGGTTGACATTATATCTGTTGCAGAGCTGGCTGTTCAGATCAACGGGGTTTCTTCTGATGTATAGTTTGTAACTGGAACAACATGATCAAAGCTGCTATGTCGGTGTGGGAAGATCCCTTCGCTGCTCTCTTATCGGGGCTTTCCAGCGCCGTAGGTTGCACTTGCAAACTCATACCCAAGCCCTGCTAAAAACAGTGACAAAATATGATTTAAATAGCAAGCAGACCCTGAGCTGGTTTCTTCCACTCTGGCTGAGCCCCATCCCAGGGGGATGTTAGTTTGTATTGCTCACCGGTCACTTCTTACTTCCTATGTTTGACTCTGACCATGGGAATTTGGTAAAAATCCTGGGCTTTGTGGCAATCCATGCTTTAGGTCAGGGTTTTTAAGAGTGTCCTTGATTTCAGCCAGCATATCCAGGAACCTGGTGTCAGCTTTGAATTTATAAGAAGACCGGAAAGTGGGAAAACAGTTTGCAAAGCTCAGCTTAGCACTCCTCCCTCAGCAGCTGCTGCCACGGACAGCTGAGGAGGTGAGGCTAACTGAATCCAAAGTGAAGGAAACCAAGTTTTACAACCTATGCAGAAGAAGTCATTTATTTAATGGAAAGATTTGTCTACATTATTTTGGATGTTGTGGTTTATACATCAAGTGCAAAATTACCTTTTCAAAGCTCTGGTATGAAGTTCATTTTAAGTACTTTGTATTAAAACAAAAAAAAAAAAAAGAAAGACCACTCTTCCCCCACATTTGGGAAGCAGTGAAATGAGTATAAAAGGGACATTACAAAGCTGTATCCGCTGTCTGCCAGTGGCCCATGCTCACTGAGTGCTGTGAAGGACTAAGCTTTCTCCACTATATCCTCCTTTGAGATAGCAAAGATGATGTGCTCTGCAGAAATAACCTCTTAGCAAACCACAGCCTGTATTTATTTCTGCTTCAAATTACTCCATAGGTCCTTAAAAACTGAGAGGCTCATTTGCTTTTGAGGGTGGCAAACAAAGCCAGGGAGACTTTGTTTTCTTTACCTATCAAGAGAAGGAAGCGCACAAAGAAATTAAAATGATTTTTTTTAAAAAGCCCCTTTGGAGGGAGATATTATTGAAAGCTAAGTAATTAAAACATGGGTCAGAACTGTGCCAGCCTACCTGGTTATCCATGTGTAGGTAGTCTAGAGATGGCAACATTTCCTAGGGTGTAAAACAATATTCACAAGCACTTCATGTTGCCTCTGTATAATTGCATCTGGAAAGGGAAGGTCTCCTCTCCTCAAGTGCTAAGTGACATCTTACAACCTGTTTCTTTCCAGTCGTCCTGGAAAATATACACTCGGATTTCAAGGAGGAGGAAATATAAAGTATTTTCTCATCAAACTTGGCATTATCTCTTTAGCAGACAGGCCTCTCTCCTGCTGCACAGATTTTTCCATTGTATTGAATCAAACTTTATCTTCAACTCTGCTTCCCTATTCTAATAATAAACTTTTAAAGCGTGGCTTCGCAAGTGATTCATTTCCTCAATACTGTTGATTGGGACTTTACACTAATTCAAAGGTAGGCAGCAATTTGGCTTTTTAACACATTAGAGATAACATTTCTTTTGCATTGGGATGAACTCATTATGGGCTTTAGGACCTGATTATTTGCAGACACAGGGTGTTACTCTTCTGCTGATAGGAATGGAGAGATGAGGCAAAGAAATAGATTGGGTAAGAAGTCATTAAATGTTGAGGCAGAACAATAGGCTTTTCCAGCCTTTAACTCCTTAGATTCATCTGGATCTTTCAATCTCTGCATCCTCCAGCCACTGGAGACTAAAACAACAATGAACTGAATGCAGAAGAAGAGCCAGGCAATTATTTCAGTTTGGTAAAAAATTAATGGAATTCATAAAGTCGGAGGAAGATAAGAGTGCAAGGAATAAATTGGGTCACTGAGATTCTGATGTAAGGAAAAGAGAACAAAACCGGCAGATTCTGAGCTGGTAAGTATTACCCTTTTGAAGTTGGCAATGATTTTATGAGGAGCTTTAAACATGGACACTAAAAAACTTGGGAGGATCTATCTATAAACTCTGGACTTACCTACAGCTGCTCAGCTCCTCTGAGAGCTGGGGTGCTTGTGTTTTAGCACCTAGACATAAACTCAAGCATGTATCTATGCCTTATATTCAGCTGGTCCATGTTCTTTTAATGTAACTTGGATTGCTTTCCATGCTTGACAGGCTGTGTTTCTTTCTATTGGCCATATGCAGCACTGGAAATGCAAAAAGCCAACCTGCAGTAGCCAATTCTTTTTCTTCTGAGGTTTACATTATCATCTTTGCCTCATTATTCCTGGATGGCTGCCCATCATTTTGTATATGGCTCTTTCTTCAAAAGATAAAAGGAGAAGGGTGTGGGAAGGGAAGGGAAAGAAATCTTACTTCTTCTTGCAAAAAAGAGCAAATAATTCATTGAAGTGCATAGGTTTTATTGTTTATACAACATACTTTGGGATATTAACATGTGAGTCAGCTGAGAACATAGAGAAAGGAAAATAAAGATGCCTCTGCTGTCAAGGGAAAAATCCCACTCACCACCTCATTTCTCTCCCCCTACCTCTGACGTGGCTTATAAAGGAGGCTGCTCAAAAGAAAAGAGCCAGATTAGGAGAGTACAGATCGAGAGGATGGTAGCATTAGCTGTGCCTTCTGCTGTTCTTATGCCATGGAACGACAGCAGTGACAGGCATGGTCCCAGCTCCAAGGATGTGACACAGCTCATCCTTGCCCAGTGTGAGCTTCAACACAGCAGAAACATCAATTTTTTCTTTCAAGACCTTATTTCTGGTGTAACTCTCAAAACCTCTCTCCTGTCAAGCTTTATAAGAGCTATTATTAATTAACATTTCTGCTGATTCAGAGTTCCAGCCGCACTTTAATGAGACTTTCAACCTGAGTTCACAACATTCTTACCTAGGTGCCACTGCCACCACCTCCATATGGAGATGTCATCCACCCTTCCTTCTGGTATCAAGGACAAGCAGAGGTGATGATGTTCCAAAAGGCACATCCCCGTTCCACTTAGCATCAACTGCAGGTTGCACACACAGACTAGCGAGGAGGGGGCATTTTTTTGTTGTTATTTCTTGCAGGTGAATTCCTAAGCCATCTGCAGAAAATTTTCCCTTTTCTGGCCAGGAACACATGGCCCAAGGGTTGGTGGGGGTGGGTATTTTAACTCCCCACTTCCTCCCCCAGGCTGAACAAAGCCCTTGATTGAGAGATCGGCTCTGGGATTTGCAAGAAAAGAGAGCTTGGGGCTTTTGTGCGTGTATATGTCTCTGTGTGTGTGTGTATTTTTCTTTTCTTTCCATCATACTAATGAAATTTGCAGACACAGAGAGGAAACTAGGAGTTATTTATAGGAGTGAGAGGAATGTGAGGCCTAATTGTGCTTAGTCTATTGCTAAGTATGTAATCTGTTTGCTATTAAATTTTACAGTCTTGCAGCAATGCACATAGGTTCTGTTGTGGGGGTTCTTTTCTTTTAAGGGGAACACATGCATTTGATGGAGAAAATAATACCAGGCTATGGTGCTTGCAAGCTTTAAGAACAAGTGATGCAGGACGTCATTTTAAAGGAGGCAGGGGCATTTTTAGGGTTAACTGGCTGGCTTTTTCCATGGGAGGTGGCAAGTCTGTGTATGCACTGGACCTCTTTGCTGCCTTTTGTGAGCTTGCTCCACTTCAGGACCCAGCAAAACCATCTTAGCAGTTAACTTTTTTCCCTTACCACTGACTTCAGCAGCGAGAGGCTGATGATCACGGGGTGAAATGCTCTGTAGAAATGCAAAAGTAGTGAATCCTTGCTTTTTTTTTTTTATGTGTGCTGTTCTATGGAGAAGCTTCTCCAGCTCTCCCACAATCCCTGGGGCATCCCACCTGCAAGGAGCAAGGCTGCTGTAGGCACATGATGGTGTGTTCTTGCTCATGGGTGACAAGCAGGGACAGGGGCGCAGAGTTTCCTTCACAGGGGAGCCCTGACTGCTGTAAGGGAGGAGGGAATTCAACTCTGCAATACTCAGCCTGGATCTGGGGGACAGCACGGGGACCTGAGCTGCTGAACTAAGCCTCATTCCTCATGGAAAAAAAAAGAGGAAAAGTCAGGCATGCAATCTGATACAACCTCTAATATCTACCAGGCAAAACTCAAGCACTCAAACAGCTCTGGAGTTAGCCGCTTTTTATTGCTTATCGCTGTCCACCCATGCTGGAATATTCCATTCCTTTAATTTCTGAGAGGCTCTAGAGGATCCTGTCACCTCTGCTGCGTCTAGATTTCTCAGACAGACACTTTTCCTGGGCTATTGTGCAAAATGCCTCTGTGAGTCACTCCTGTCACTCCTCTTTGCTGGGTTAACAACACTGAGTGGAAAAACAAATTATATTTACTCCCTGTGTCCAAAACTGGCTTTGCTACTGTGAGTAGAATTTAGAAAGAAGGAAATAGAGGAGTGATTATGGAGTGTATTGCAATTAAGAGACAGATCTGTAAGATCCTCCTCCCGGGTTACAGCCGAGAGCAGAGATGGACTGGCTCCATCCAGGTTGACTGCTCCTGAATGGGAAGCAAAGCTACTAGAAAGCAGCAGGGCTGGGAGGGATGCTGCACTTTCAAATCAGTCTGTCCCCTCCCACAGAGATTAAAAGCCAGAGATAACCAGTGGCAGCTAATCAAGGAAGGAATAGAGAACTGCAAGACAGCTCTTTGCTCATTTCTTTGGCTGCTAAACCCTCCAGCCTGCCAGCGCACATACAGGTGCAGGACAATACCTCTACCGTATTTCTTGCAAGCAAATACAAAAGAAGAAGAAACGAGGCTGAAGAAATATTGTGGCAGGTGACATTTAGGGCTGAATCGCTGAGAGATGTCCATTGTGCCTCTCCATGGGAATTGTCTAACCCTTCTCCAGCTTACTCACACTTCCCTTTCAGACTCTCCTCCTAACTCTCAAATTGGTTGACTGTTTTTTCCAGTGGGAGAATGAAGACCTGTCCTGGTTACCATGTTTCTGCCAGCCCACTAGGGAAACGCTAATTCGATATGTGACATTTGGTGTGTTTGTAGGGTAAACAGGAGAAAATGCCAGGCAGGTTATCTGAGCCCTCCTCCACCGCAAACAAGACATGGGATGCCAGTTGGCCACTGGCCAGTTATTTGGCCACTGACCAACTGGCTGATGTTTGTTTCTTCCATACTTTACTCCTGGACCTGACGGGAGGGGTGTTTTACAGCAGCAATTGGTTTATTCCTGGGGTAAACAGTAGAAATTGGAGGGTAATTGCAGCAAGAAGTTTGCTTCCTGCTCCAGTGTGAATAACCCGCTGGATGCCAACTGGATGTTAGCCCTTCAATCTGGAAGGCCAATTGGCAGCTGGTCCGCATTTGTCCCTCTTAGGATTTGCAGATGTATGTTGGAAAGTGTGGGAATGGGGATCCCATCAGTCCATCCATCACCGAGGTGAGCTGCGGCGCCAGCAGCCGCACTGAGAGGTTGCTCGAGGCAGGGCATGGAGCAACGTCGCTGCCAAGGCGAGGTGAGGGCTGTGTTGAGAGGTGCCTGATGACCCAGTCTCACTGCTTTCATCTCTTTCCCATCCTGAAAAATGGACATATTTCCTCCTTGCAGTCCTGCTGGGCCCTGACATACATTAGTTGGTAATACAACCCTGCATGTCGCTGTTTTATCCCCTGTTTTCTACTCAGACCTCCTGCACCTCGCCTGATGTTTCTGCAGCAGGACCTATACATTAGCACAGGCTTTTGATCTGGATAAAGCTGCTCGCTGGCCTCAGTTTCCCCCTGTGTTTCCAGAGTAACTCTCTTAAAATTATTTAGCTGGCTGAGATTTGCTCCATTCAATGCTGCCGCTACACAAACAAGGAGGATGTATGTGCCTCTGCTGACTTTTCTTTGTAAGTCAGGCCTGACAAGTTTCCTATCCTTTTTTCTCTTTGCTTTTCTCCTCTAGTTATCTTCCTCTTTGGCAGCAATCTCCCCTCATCATGCTGCCAGAATAGAGCATAATATACTAGAATATCTCCCCTAGATGAGCTATCAAGCAACCCATCCCCTCTTCCATCACATCCTTTATTATCTCACGTTTTTTCTTATTCCCATTAATCAGATGGACACTTAGATCAATTTGCAGGTTTTTTTTTTTTTGAGGTTACAATATTTTCTTTCAAGTCTCCTTTATTATTTCACTGTCTTCAGGCTCGTCTCTATTTTGCATTTTGAAATTTCCTCAAGGCTGATGTCTCCAGGCCAAGGTATACTGCACTATTTTCCAGCTGGGAGGTAATAAAAGCATACGGTCCAGAGGCAGGATGGCTCTGCTAGCATTTCATCCTCCTTCTTCTTGGATTAGAGCAGTGGTGGTGGCTCAGAGCTGGAGGGCCAGACCACGCTCTCCACTTAGGTGGTGAAAACCCCTCAAATCCATCCAGCCATTTAACTGGAGTAACACTGAGCAAAAAAGATCAGCTCAGCATGTCCAAGGACAGCTTATTCAAGTTGCTAACATTACGGGCATAAGGAAATATTTATACGCATTCGGACATTTTCCATTTTCACTGAGACCTCTGGCGTGTGGCCAGGAAAGGAGCCTGGAGAGCAGAAATAGGAGAACAGTGACCATGGTTGTGCCTACGTTGCCAAGGGCATTGAGCAATTCTTTTGCCACAAGACTAAACAGAAAAGTGGAACAGTAAACTGCTGCCTACCAACATTTTATTGAGCAGCTACGTTACAAGATGATATGTGGGGAACTAGATTATATTCAAGCAGAATTTAGAATAAATTTGAAACAAATCTTTTGACTGAAGCATCCTTGAACTCAAGATAAAGACATTTCCATCCCTTGGATATGTTCTGTCAACTGAATATAGCTTTGTGAAATTTATTGGTTTTGCAGAAATCAGGACGACATATTTTAGGATAGTCCAGACATCTCTGGCTGCCTGGATTTCCTCAGTTTAAGCTCTTTAGTTCCCCTCCCCCTAAAAGAAATAAAAAATACTAAGAACTTTTCTTAACCTCTTTGTTGGGTACGGTTTATAACAAACAAACAAACAAGCAAACAGCCTCCATCTGGAAAAAAAAATCTGGCAAAGAAAATATATTAAGGAGGGGAAGTTTCTCTCACAGACATTAACCTTCACTATTTGAGATGGTTTTCATCCTTCAGAAATGAGCAGCTGTCTAAATCGTTAGGAGGTTGCTAAGGATTAATGCTAGCCAAAATATGTTCTTTTACTGTCTTAAATTTCCTCAATGTAAAATAAACGTAAGTTAAGCTGCTCTAACTGTGGATGCTGCCACTGCATACCCAGAAACCAGTTTTGATATGGATGGGTTACACCCCTTCTGATATTGATTGGATACTTGCGTGTGACCTGAGAGTGTGAACACATGGTGGGGCACAGCTTTAAGGGGAATCAGAGCCGTAAGAAGGAGCTTGGAGTCCACGTGCTTCAGCTAGCAGACACGGTTCCCAGAAACCTTTCATGCTGTAGCTGTGGGACCGCTGAATGTAATTCGCCATGACTATTGCTCTACGTATTTTTGAAGTTAGTAAGGGAAGAGCCTCCTAAATTAACATCTTTGGGTCAGGGACAGAATTTTGATTGTCTACCACGCAGTCCCAGCCACACTGTTTCTGAGTCATAAGCACTTCCCATTTGCTATGATTACCAATAGTAAGGGATGATAACATCGTCTGCCACCTGACAAACACGTTTTGTTCTGCTAACACTAAGTGTATGCTTATTAAAAGGGAAAAAAGTCTTATTTTTCACATTGGCTCATCAGCTCTTTGCTTCCTTCCATCAGATCTGGAGATGGTCAGTATTTTGCAAGATCATCCCAAAAGACAGAAACAAGGTGAGAAATGGTGATCTAAATATGTACCAATGAAGTTCCAGCTTGTGCCTTATAGTTGCAGGAGTCTCTTCTCTCACCTTCCATCACCACTTCTAGTTTATTTATTTTGCTATGAAGCATTTATTCCTTGGCTCTAGATGATTTTCTGACCCTTGGTGATGTTTTTTGTCCTTGATGGAATTCGATACACTCTCCTTGTTATCATTAACTATAGATGCTGTCAGCTTTGCCTCAGTAATTGTCATGTAATAGATCTGAATGAACTGAATATCCTGTAAAGAACACATACCTAGAGATCTTACAATGTTTCTGGGGAACGCTTTTAAGTAGTTGTACTGCACTGAAATGAAACCTACTTGAAGAAAAAAGGCTAGAAGGAACCACTGTGAGTGGAGAAGCTGTTAACCCTGTACCTGGCCTTGCTAATAAACCTTGTTCCTTCCAGCACAGTTAAGAATCAGCTGGTGGGATGTGAACTCCACTGTTCTTCAATGTCCTACATGGAACAAATTTCAAGCAAGCAGGGATAGAATCATAGAGTCATAGAATCATAGAATCACCAGGTTGGAAGAGACCCACTGAATCATCGAGTCCAACCATTCCTATCAAACACTAAACCATGTCCCTTAGCACCGCATCCACCCGTCCCTTAAACCCCTCCAGGGAAGGTGACTCATTCCCCTCCCTGGGCAGCCCGTTCCACAGCCCAGTGACCCTTTCTGTGAAAATTTTTTTCCTAATGTTCAGCCTGAACCTCCCCTGGTGGAGCTTGAGGCCATTCCCTCTCATCCTGTCCCCTGTCCCTTGGGAGAAGAGCCCAGCTCCCTCCTCTCCACAACCTCCTTTCAGGTACCCACTTTGTCCATCCAGAATCTGATCCACTGCGCCAACCAGGCTCCAGGTTGCAAATATCAACAAGGAAGAAGAATGAGTTTTAAGTACCTCCTGCTGCCTCCTCCCACCGTTACCAACTTCCAGTTCGGTCTGATCCTGTACGTACAGGACAAGTGGATCTGCAGCCAGCACAGCCCAAAACTCTGGCTAAAACAATGCCGGTCCAGCAGCAAAAGCAATTTCCTTTTTTCCCAGCACATGCTGTTTTGCAGTCTCATCCTTTCTTTGGACCGTTTACAGAAGAAGGCATGGCAGCGAATCAAGAAGTTAAGAAAGTGAACAACAACTGCAGCAGATATTTACAGCAACATTTTACCTTGTAGAAACAACATCTTAAATTAGATTTCAGCTGCACATGTCAAAAAGAGGACAAGTCTAGAAATCAGAAATTCAGCCTGTGTCATACTGGGCAATCTGCTTTGTATCATGTGCTCAACAGTTGAAAGGAAGAGCTGGCAAGCAGTTTTTGTTATATATTTTTCTTTTTTTTGGTAATCAATTGTAAATCAAATTCTTTCAGTTGCCTTCTGCTGCTAACAAAATCTCTCTACTGGCAGGTTGGTGTATTTGATTTTAAATGTTGTTTGGATGTGTGTACGACACCAAACAGTGTAATTAGCTGACCAAAAGACCAGGCCAGGTGATGGATATTCACAGCTACATATGTACAGGTTTTGAATTTATCCTTGCAGAATTTTCTAGCATCATTTATATTAATTAGCCTTCAGGAATAAATAATTTAATAATTTTTCTTTTGTGCCATGTCTTTCTGACAACAGTGAAAGCAGCTGTCTTATTGTAGATAACAAGAACAAAATATTCATAATTTAATATTTCCATTTAATATTAATTACTATCCATTTAATATATTTAATATTTCCATGTATTACTGTGTCCACAGTGGATCTCAGCTCTTAAGATCCTTAATATATTGACAACATAGAAAGAAAAATGATTTTCTATGGTTAGAAAATAACAAAATAAATGGCATCTCTTTGTTAAAGATGAGATACCTAAACTGTAAGCAACAAGTTTACTTTTCTTGGATAAGAAACCGTGAATCATCCTGTAAAAATTGAAGATTAGTTTCTCATGGTATTGCTGAGGAATTTCAGATCATTCCAATGGAAAAAAAAAGTTTTTTCTTTGACCAACCCAAGTCTAGCTTGTTCAGTACTAATTTTTTTCTTGTATAATGAAGGTTGCCCAATGGTAAGGAATGTCAAGATCTAGAAGTAGAGCCACATAAAAAAGAGAAAAGAAAAAAAAAGATATTAAGACAAGATTGAGAGACCAAAGTTAAACTGAGACACAAATCAGA
Organism: Clamator glandarius; assembly: GCA_033459285.1. NCBI lineage: Eukaryota > Metazoa > Chordata > Aves > Cuculiformes > Cuculidae > Clamator > Clamator glandarius. Next base: position 1,786,661 of record JAUNZM010000289.1, on the reverse strand, counting down.
CCATTTCAGCTTGGCAGAAAGTTCAGAAAAGCTTAGGACTGTCTTGCTAAATACTACATGAAAATATATTAAACCACTGGCTCTAGAAGCCTCCTCCAGCCAGCTGTGCCAGTTGTAAATAAAGCAATCCAGAAAGGTATTTGGATACAGATTTCAAGAGTTTTCTTCTATTATGTGCAGTCTTGCAACTGCCCAGTATCCAAGATGTGTGTTAAGACACCAATAAGCCTGTGAGATTACTGTGAATGAAATACTCTTCATTGCTACTAGATTTTACTTACAGATGTCAGAACCCAAATCATCCCAAATCACTTTACAACTCAAGGGTCATATGGCTAGAAGAAAACGGACCTAAAAATGGATCAATAGAATCATACAATCACAGAATATCCCGAGCTGGAAGCTACCTGCAAGGGTCAAGTCCAACTCCTGTCCTTGCACAGGGCAACCCCAACTTTCACACCTTGTGTCTGAGTGTGTTGTTCAAATGCTTCTTGAATAATGTTAGGCTTGGCATTTCTTCCCTGGGGAGATGTTCCAGTGCTCCATAGTTTTTTTTCTTTTTTTGTTTTATGTCTGGCATTACTGAAAGGTCAGACAAGAAAGCTGGTTTAAGATGACTTACCCTGGGATTACAGATCTAAGATGGGATTCCCCTGGTCTGGCTCCTGTTTGCTGAAGGTCACAGGCTCAGCTGTATGACTCTGAGAAAGTTATTTTCGCTCTCTGTTGACCTTGTGGGTTGCCATGCTCTTCAACCATGAGTGATGATAACCATTGTTCAGTCTTGAAGTTTATAAATCCTGATTTTTAACACCTGTGGGCAGGAATCATCTCACTTCATACTCAGATTCTGCTCGGCCGAACAGTGCCTTGTGTGTATTTTACTCCTCTTGGGACTGTTGACACCCCAACTGGCACCACTGTAAGATCATAGTGAGACAAGCAACTTGAAGAAGGCAGATTTTTTTCTCCGAATAAACTGAGAAATGCTGAGTTTACTTCTGTCTTTGAATGTATGAGTGGTTTTATACCTTTCATTCTCTTATGGTGCTAATATCTCTTAGATGGACCAGTAATACAATGGATTTTTGAGGACTTTGCAGGACTCTCTCACTACTCAACAGCTGCAGAAGTGTCTGTTTGTTCTCCGGCTGATATTGACCTATTAGTAATCCTGGACAGTAGCTATATTTTCTTAATTAGCCTTCTGTAGACTGCTGCTGGTTTTGTGCATGCCCAAGGCAATAAAATTCCAGGTCTTGACCTGACTGTACTGTTGCAGATGAGGCATCGGGAAAGACAAGCATCCCTGATTCCACCATATGCACACGGTCAGAGGCTTAGTGGGGGAGAGAATCTGTGCACAGCACTCATCCCACTTGGCAGCAGCCTTTTTGGAGTGGGACACGGCCTGAGATCATCATCTACTTTCTCCCATTGTCAGCAAGGAAATGATAAGAGCATCCAGAAGGTGATTCATCCACCTTGCTCGGGATGGGGTGAATCACCCTCTGAAAGCAGTCATCTCCCATCATCAGTGACTCCAGAGGGATTGCAGACAATCGGTTGTAAATAGGTGCCTAACTTTAGATCAGTAAATTTAGGTGAAATCAATCCCATCCTATGGGATTCTTAGTCTCAGATCAGTCAGCAGTGTCCCATTACGACTTCCTTTCAGAATATTCTTCTAGTCATGATATATATTCTGGGAAAATCTTGCCTGCTACTTGGACAATGGTGGGAATGTTCTGAAGTATGTGATTATTTTTCATTAATAAAGCCTTTAGCCAATCACACTGAATCAGCAGAGCTGAGCAATAGCAGAAAGTGAAGCTACAACTGCATGGGTAGAAATTTTGATGCAGAGGGTGAATATTATTTTGAAGTGAAAAGTATTACGCTATTTTCACCTCCTGCTTTTCAAAGGAGTAGAAGGAGAGAGAGAAGGTGCTCACTAGAAGTCCTGAGTTAGATTTTTAATAATGTAGGCTCCCCCCATCACTTCTACCCCCCCGCCCCTTTCCTTCACATAGTGAGAAACTTCCCGAGGTTGCCAATGGCACTAAAACAGTCAGTCCACTTTCAGAATTTCAGTCACCTCTTAAACACTTAGAGGCTGAATTGAGTGAAAACCCGTTTTCAGAAGAGTTTCCAAGGAAGTTGAAAGTTTCCACACCCTGCATCTTGCACTTACAAAAACGGAGACTGGATCATTGCTGCCAACAGTCTAAACTGTTGTATCATAAGCTGCTGAATGCCATATTCTGTAATAAAACTGCAAAGGTGCTATATTAAAACACATACATAGACTTTTAGAGGTTGAGCTGAACAATATATGACTAGTTATTTATTTTTTCCTGTATTTTCAAGGCATAATGTTGCTTTTTAGCTGCACGGATAGATAACAAATAATTGATAAAATCACAAAACCTGTGTTTTGTAAAAGTTCAACCTCTGCATAAAACCCCTCCATAGAAAGACAGGGAGGAATGTGCCTTCTATCAAACACACCCGGATAAGAAAATCTGTATAACTAGCCATTCGTGAATGACTAATCAGGGATACTATGTGCCCTGTGATCTTTTACTGATCCTACCTACTTACGGGTTTAGATGTAAAGTCTGGACTTCACACAGTGCTACAAGGAAAAATCTGTGTTCAAGAGGAAAATGAACTGAGATTCTGCCCTAGAGACTGCAGTTATTTGGATACTCCTACTCTGAAACATAAGAGAAGCTTGAATTTATGGCATTTAGGGGTGTTGAAGCTTTCCACTGTCCAGTGAGGAGAGGGGGGCTTGCTTCCTTTATTTTTTTTAATTCCTTCCCACAGTAGCCCTCAGCTGGACTCCAGCAGTAAACTTTTTGGAGAGTTAACTTCACAGTTGACCAACCTGCATAGCTCTGGGAAGGTTTTATTATAAACCAGCTCTCTTTTGCCAGCTTGCTGCTCAGACAGGGCTGAGTACCAAGGGTTGGCAAAGAGCATTTTATGCTGCTTGCTGTTCATGATGAAAAGGCAACGGAAGAAGTCAGATGGAAAAGGTGGATACGGCTTTCTGCCAGTTCCATAGGACTTGACCATACTAGAAGGAACTTTATAAGAAGAAAATGTTAGGGTTTAAAAAGCCATTCCTTTCTGTTCACTCTTTCCATTCAGTCACCTTGTGTCAATGATTCTGCCTGATTTCCAGATCAGAGGAGGGTAGAAATGATAACAAAGTTGGGTAGGGCTTGATAATGAAGCTGCTTAGGAACGCTGGTTGAGAAACTGGAGAAAGTGTTCAATGACATTTTGGGATTCCTCTGTGCTAAACACTGATATTTGCTGTCTTGCTAATCATTTTGGTCCAGCACAGTAAAGCTGAATTAAATGACTATAATTAAATTGTTGTTATGTAAAATCTGATTGCTTCACATTGCTTTTTGTATTATACAATAGAAAGCAGTTCTTATATAAAGCAACCAATCAAACCCTAAATCCTTTCCAGAAAATCTTTCTCATTTAAAGTGTGGTCAAATATTAAAAGCCTTTGTAATGATCAAATAAATTTTGTGAACAAGATTTATTTCTCTACAAACTGACTTATTTTCCATTCCAGTCCAAAAAAAGAAATCATCACCTTTTCCTGTTGAAAAATTTCAGGATCAAAATGACAAGTCATGGGTGGGTTAGGAAAATCTCATTTATAATCAAAGGCTTGGCAACCTTCCTACATTTTTTACATTTTAATTATACACTACGTTGGGATCCTGCTATAAAGGCATTACTTTCTGGAAACTCCCAACTATTTACATGACTAAGACTTAATTGAATCAAGGATTCTTGCTTTTTCTTCTCTCTCTGTTTTTTTTTTTTTTTAATAGAGAAATATCACTATCATTCCTTGTGCCTTTACTTCCATTGAATGAGGGTAGCAAACACAAACAACACAAACAAGACATTTCTCCTCATGCAGCATTTAAGAGACATGACCAAATTAATCAGGACCTATATCTTTTGAGGCACTGTTAATTGCTGCTGCCTAATCAGATTAACAGCTCCTATTAAACCAATGTACTCGTCCAAGTTTCATGCTTTTCCACTAACTTGAAGCATGTAGATATGGCTTTGGTATCTACTTAGGAGCGTTAATCTCCACTAATCCAGAGTGTTTGAACTGGAATTTACTGCAGTTTAACTAATTCATTAGGAAAAAAGTTAGCTCAGATTCCTTCTCCTAAGTAGCTATAGGGGAAAAAAGGAAAACTTGATATAATTTTAGTCCATGAGGATTGTCTTCAAAATCCAGAGCTGTATTGAGTCTGTCAAGTCCATGAAGGCAAATGTGTTGCCCACATATATCAGATTAACAGAAAAGCAGGGACCAGAATGCAGGATATTGGATGCTCATCTCCCTGCCTTGTTGAAACCTCAGCACCAGCTCTTCAGCAGATGGATGGGCTGCAGGACCATTGCCCTGTGTTCATCATTCAGGGCCAGCCATGGCTCGGATGTGAAGCCCTACCTGCTCTGCATGTGTGATGGATGTAATTTAATTCTTCTTAAGAAAATTTAAAAAAAAAAAAAAAGTATTTGTAAGGTGCTATAAGCCAAGGCTTTTTCAAGCATTCAGTATGAAGATGACAACACTTGCTTGTTTAACCAAGTTGTAGTGAAAATTATATGTCTGCATAAAAAATTTATGTGCAGCATTATCTTCTCCCCGTTGTAAGACAAATTCTAATTCTGGTAATTACAGCCATGCCTTCCCTTTTCTAGATATTTCAATGGGTCCAACACACTTCACTTCTTGTTACAGTTTCTTACACTGAGAAACTCAGAATGAATGGTACTGCTGAATTGGAAAATATTATTATTACAGTAATAGTCATAAGGAATTGGATTTGTACAAAAATATAAAGCAAAACACACAGAGATGATTCATTATGCATCACATGGAGAAGGACGTAATGTTGTTAATATGGGAGAACAGATGTGGCTATGTATTTTAAATATCTCTTTCTCTTTTCTCTGATGAAAAGTTACGTGCTTTTTTTTCTGAAGGAAAAAAAGAATAAAAAAGAATAAAAAACAGCCTGATCTTGATTACTGGTACTATTGAGAAAGTTCATTGGGAAATTAAAACAGTCACTGCTGTTGCTATTAATCTCATTTTATGTTAGTTTGGCTTTTACTGCAGAAAGCAAAAAATCTTGGGTTTCTTTCATATCCAGTCCCATATGTGAGTTAGAGAAAATCTGACAAGCAAGTCCTTGACGTAACCTCACGCATGTTATGCTGTGGTTAGAAGCTATATAGCAGCAACAACCCAGATGTGATTTCCTCACTTTATTCAAATTAATTGGGCTTTAATTAAAACTGCAACTCTTTGTTTTGTTTTAAAGAGACATGGCTAAGGGTGATCATTTGTGAGCTATCTAGATTTTTTTTATGGCAATATTGTTTTGATGTATGTGAGAAAAAAAGTTCTTCGTTTTTCCATTCTGTCATACCTCAAGCATTTTGTGCAGTGACCAAAAACATGCTCGTGAGTTAAAGTGATCTATAGAACAATACCCTGTGATTTTAAACGAGACTGCACTCCCACCTTGCCTTTAGGAACGAGGTCAGTTTATCGCTGTCTAATGTCTGAATGCTACATCCTCAGTGACTGAGCTCTTTCTCCAGTGGCTCCATACTGCAGACACTATATATTTTAATATCCTTTATTGCACAGACCAGTTAAAGACAGATCTATAGAATTTATTAGATGATCCTTCTGGATTTTAAAATTATATGACACATTTATACAGTGGAGTTGTTCCATCTGAATCCCAGAGGACTTATTTGAAATGCACAGGATTTTTTCTGTCTGTATGGTACAAGGAGCTGCCTCCTCTCTCTGCTGTGCTGGGAATAAGGAGTAGATGTAGCCTTTGCTTTTAAAATCCAAGTAAGTTAAAGAAGAAATATCAGTAAGCCTCCCTCAAACAATGCAGAGCAGAAAATGGCAAGGAAGCCATTTGGGTAGAAGGGATCTAGAAATAGTTTAAGGGAGCAAAAGCAATTGCAGAATCTGACCTTAAAAAGGAAATGCTTTGGAAAACATTCTCTTCACAAACCTTTTTGTGCTGTGGAAGAGCAGCCGTGCCCTGTGCCTTCTACCTGTGGTGGCTGCCACGGGAAGAGAAAAGCCAGAGGCTCCATGCCAGAACAGAGATTTGATTGCTGATCATTTGAGGAGAGATGGAGGCAGGTGGAGAGTGGCACCGGGGTGGTGCATCAAGGACACATCCATGTGCAGAGATGCTCACCTCACCTCCGATGCCTGCAAACAGCCAGATGAGGCCAGTGCTCAGTGGATTGACGCAGAACCCAACGCCAGCAGCCCATCCTCTTGGGTCTGGCTCTGTGCTAATGATCACAGAATCACAGAATAACCAGGTTGGAAGAGACCCACTGGATTGTTGAGTCCAACCATTCCCAGCAGTCCCTAAATCATGCTCCTAAGTATCTCATCCACCCTCCCTTAAACACCTCCAGGGACGGTGACTCAACCACCTCCCTGGGCAGACCGTTCCAATGCCTAACCACCCTCTCCGTGAAGAATGTTTTCCTAATCTCAAGCCTAAATCTCCCCTGGCGGAGCTTGAGGCCATTCCCTCTCGTCCTGTCCCCTGTCACTTGGGAGAAAAGGCCATTACTCTCCTCTCTACAACCTCCCTTCAGGTAGTTGTAGAGAGCAATGAGGTCTCCCCTCAGCCTCCTCTTCTCCAGGCTAAACACCCCCAGCTCTCTCAGTCGCTCCTCATAAGGCCTGTTCTCCAGCCCCTTCACCAGCTTCGTTGCTCTTCTCTGGACTCGCTCCAGAGCCTCAACATCCTTCTTGTGGTGAGGGGCCCAGAACTGATCACAGGATTCGAGGTGCGGTCTCACCAGTGCTGAGTATAGAGGGAGAATAACCTCCCGGGACCTGCTGGTCATGCCATTTCTGATCCAAGCCAAGATGCCATTGGCCTTCTTGGCCACCTGGGCCACTGCTGCACTCACCACGGGTGCCGCCAAGCGTAGCTCTGCCAGCACATGGTTGTGCAGGCTCAGGCTGAGAAATCTCATGCGCCACTCTTTGGTAACCCAGTGATTACTGTCATTAGTTAGACACTATTTTATAAGCACCCAAAGACTTGCTAGGTCTTAGCCACTGTTGGAAGTGATGACTTTTTAATGGCAACCAGCATACTCGAAAAATTCCCTGAGATTGAACAACATTCTGGAGACAGACGTTTCCCTGAGGAGCCAGCTGCCTGCCCTCTCATTGCTCAAATATTGAGGTTAATTGGGGAAGCGGAGAGCTTTGAATTACCACTACGGTACAAAGACATCTATGTGCTTGTTTTTAATGTTTTGTTTCAGACTCTTGTAAAAATACCGATGCAAGTTTTAGCTATTACTAATCACATTAACCTAGTGGACACATTTTATGATTTGGCAGCAAGTTTATCCTGTGTACTGTAACTGAGCCCATAACAAGATTCCCACTTCATTTTGTTGGCTTACGCGGTAGTGCAGATAGAAATGGGAGGATGCTGAAAATGAAAACTCTATTTAGGCCACATAATCTCCTTCATTAAGTCTCAGAGATGCTGGGTAAGGCTCACTTGGGGACCTATTAATGGAAACACATCTGCTGCGTTCATAATAATAAAAGACTGGCTATAAAGTGATTAATTGCTGTTAACAGAAGCAGGCCTTGCTTTGGGAAGGCAAATATGTGGCACATTTGTGTGCACAAAGCACTCCAGGCAAAGGAAGACGGTGCAGAGACAAATAGAGCTCTTGCTCAGTTCAGTTTTCAGGGCTGCAAGGAGAGCTCAAAGGGTTGTCTGAGCTAGGACGGGTCAAGCTGGGCTATCATGCCTTTGGCTGACAAGCCCACCTCCCCCAGACTTTTCCAAGGTAAGAGCTAACTGGAAAAGAAGCATCACTGCGTTTTTCTGATTCAAATGCATTTTATTAGCAGTGTATGTGTTACAGTAGTCACAAGAGACCCTAATCAGACTGGGGCCCTCTTGTGTTAGACACTGTCCAGACACAATATAAAACATCTCTTCCTTTTAAGAACTGAAAGGCTTGCAGATAAGTCAAAGCATGGAAAGAGAAAACCAGACAGAAAGTGGGGAAGTGCCATGACCTGCCTGAAGTTTTAGAAGACAACTGAGATCTTGTAGGTCTCAGTTTAGGATTATTGGACTGTACCTTCTTTATGACTCAAAAATGATGTATGAGATCCTCAGCAGAGACGAGCATATGGCCTTTAGCAGAACCATGCTGCCTTGTGCATGCAGAGAATCTGGGAGAGTCTTGGCTCTGGAATAGGGTGCTGAGGAACTCGGAAATAAGAAAGAGAACACTTGTATTGGAAGATGGTCAGAATGCTTGAACGGAGAGCTCAGAAACTTTCCTAACTTACAGTGACTTTATATGAAGGAATGTCATACCCTCTCAAATGGATAGAAAGTATGAGCCAGAATGGCAGGAAAATAGGGCGTATTTCCAGGCAGTACGCTAGCATGTTGATTAGAGTCCAGATGAAGATAAAAGGGTTAGAGATCCAATGCACAGTGCTGGAATTGTATGTTTCTGTAGAAGATCTAGTGTATTCATGCTGTCAGGTCACATACATTAGACCTAGAAACCTGATGTTTTCTTTCTTCTTTTTTCCCCCTTTTTTGGAGGAACTTGGAGCAAATATATTGAATGAGACGTTTGCAAGCATGGAGCCCATTAATAACACAAGCTGAATGCAATGTTGCAGTCTCATTCATAATGCTCTCGGGAGCCAAGGAAATTAAAATCCTATACGTTTCTTTCCTGCACTGGGGAAATCAAAGCCAAACCATGAGATGGAGCTGATTAGAGACAGGTGAAATGTGTGTTTGTTTTTAAAGCTTTACAGATCCCATTTTGATACTCTCTAGATTTTTCCAAGTAGATTCCGCATATACCATAGGAGAGGTGGCTGTAAGAGAAGAGAACAAGTCTGAAGACCCTGAACCTTTCCAGATGCCAAAGAACAAAAGATGCTGCAGCAAAGTCTCCCTGCTAACAGCTGGTAGAGATGCCCATCCACTTTTTTTATTCGCCATGCCACAGACTGTTCAAACTGTGAACCTGCAGCTCCATTTGTCCTAAAATGACAATAAAAAAAGAATAAAAATAAAAACTTCCATGAGTCTAATAGAATGAGCAAACAGTAAAACAGACCACAATTATGAAATTCTGCATATGCATATATTGTGTACATAATATTAACTCGTCTATACACGGATATATTGTCACTGTATACAACACGCATCCTTCTTCAAAGTGCATAAAGAGCCATGTCCATGCATGTATAATCCTTGGTACTGATCCTTCTCTAGGCAACCACTGTAAATCAGGATGCAGATGTCCATTAGCTGAGTATTAAGTGGGCAGACACACATCAAAATGACTTTGTCACGAATCTGATGTTCTCATCTAAATAGATACAAACGGTCTTGTTTTGTAACTGCTTCCTCCAGTCAACCTCCTATGATATCCTAGGCCTGCTAACGTTCTTTTTATTGCTGCCATCTGATTGTATAACTCTCCACTGATAGCAGCTCGTCATATTGCATCGATTATAAAGAGAACAGGAAAATGAACAAAATGTACTCATTCTGTTTATAGTTTGAACTATAATTTTGTGGCCCTCCTTGGACGCCTTAACAGAAGAATCAGATGCACTTTTCTCCACGTTTGGCAACATGCTCATAATCTGGCTGGGAGCTGTGTCCAAGTTTACTCAGCTCTTGTGCTTGCCTGCTTTCACAAATGGCTTTTTTTTTAGGACATGGGAGATGGACAGGTCTCCCAGTGCAACTGTTGAGACACAGCAGGACCTTCTATTAAATCGAGACTTTCTGAAGAAGAAAGGTTGTTCATAGACCCTTGGTAACCACCCACTGGTGTGTGATTGGACTATGAAGATTGAGGCATGATATATGAGGGAGACGGATGGTGATGTGCTTGGCAGAGATTATATTTACCCTCCTACTTAGGAGCATAGGGCTATTACTGTTCATTAAGGCAGGAGAGGATCATAGCCTGCTTCTATTGACAAAACTTCACTCCCTTCTCCTCTACAGCATGCTGCAAGCCTTGTCTTTTCTTGATTTGAAGGTCTGAGATGGACAGTAGACTCATTTTCAACTGTGAAATCTCTATTTTCTTGCTTTGCTGTACTTTGGTCAATTAAGTGGTGAATGGTTCAAGATTACAATTGCCTGATTAAATTAAAGTTTAAAGTAGAGTTAAACTGATTTTTGCAGAAGCTGAAAGAGAAAAAAAAAGAGATTGATTTATTTCTTTATCTCTCCTTCCTTGCTAAGAATTTCTATATAAATTGAACTAGTTTTTACAAAGTAACTTATTTGATTTAGAGCCAAGTGGTATAAATCTCTTCCTTTATAGCAAGCAAAACCCTTGGACCAATGTGTTAACTGCTTCAAAAGCTAGCGCCTGTCTTGCACAGTTTTCCTCAGACATATAGAGGAGAGAAATTTGGTAAAATTCTGTAAAACTGAGAATGCAACTCTGTGCAAACTAGGCTAGATTTACTTTATATTTAATAGGTTGAGAGCCAAGCGGATTTAATAGGATGAGGCCAATCCCAAACAAAAGACGGTCCTGGTTTATCCTCACGTACTTCTGCTGGAAAGTATGTACTGAAGTTATTGTGGGAATGTGGGTTTTTCCTGTATCACTATCAAATTTCTCTGTATATAGCTATGTAAAAAGGTTAATTGGAAGACAGGAAAATCGAACTCAGTTTCCTCAGTTTCCATTTTGCTGAACAGTGATATTCAAAGCAGCGTCGCTGTCCTAGTTTTGTTTTGTCTCTGTTGTCTTTGTTGACTGAGGTTCCTCTCAAGGAGGCTTCACAGCATTTCTTCCTGGGCCAAAAGACCCGTCGTTCTTGAGGTGATCCATTAGCTTAATGATGGGCTTTAACTGGAGAGCATGAGATAAGGCTACATAATGGCAAAAAAGTCCCAATCTATGAACAAAATGTTGCAATAATAAGGGTAGTGGAGGACCAGAAGGCTGTAGGATGTCTCTTGTGGATGTTCAGAAGGGGCCAGCCCAACTCCCATCAGTATGAATGAATCTGCCTTCAGTCAAGTTATCAACTGCACAGTCTCTCAAGATTTTGTCCAGTCCTATTTTCTAAGGCAAGGCAAAATTTGTCATTGGCAAAATAAAGATTAAATAAAGCATGAGTAATGTGTATGTAGATCTGGAAGATATCTTGGCACTGAGATCGGTTTCCTGCTCTGACAGATTTAGAAGTGCTCAGGTTCCTGCTGTGACTGGAAAGTTGTTTCAGAACATCTTTCCTGTGATGCTCAGAAACCTTCTTCATGTTTCCACCCTCTATTTACTCACAAGCAGTTTGATTCAAGGCCAACATTGTCCTTTGAATTAAATAACTATCTCCCTTCCCTGGGGGTTTACCTGGACTATTTATAGAAAGCAATCATTTTCCTAGCCTTTTCCTCCTTTTCCTAGCCTAAATAAATCTATTTTAGTTTCTTCTCCACCGCCCTAATTGCCCCACATCTTCCTCTGCGCCTGCTCCATCGGCCAGATCCTGGTTGGTCCCAGTGCCCCACACAAGGCAGGGACCTTCCTTCTCCGTCCTGAATACATCAACTCTTTATCTGCCTCAGTCTTCTGCTCTCATTACACTCATTTATCCTGTGATATTTATACAACCATATATTTTTTCTTTTTCCATTTTTGAGCCTTATTTATAGCAGAAATCTCTGTAGTTTCTCCCTCGTCTTATCTGCATGCCATTTTTTTTATCAGCAGAAGGAGATATGTGGATGGGCAGCAGTACAGAGAATTTGGGTATTTCTATTGCCATGACAATATAATTTTCCTGATTTATTATTGAAATCCTATAAATAGGCCACTGACACTTCAGTCTGGGCTTGTTATCTATGATCCCTTTATTGCCCACAAGAAGGCATACGTTCATCTCATCCTCAGACCCACGTCTACACATAGAGGGCAATTTCAGAGGTGTCTGCTTTTCTTCAGGGAATATGAAGAGATGCCAGGGCATTAGCCCAAGATTTGTCCTCTTTATAGATGAAGTCAGGTATGATAAATTCCACTTTTATATAGAAGTTTGCACATGAACAAGGTAGTGATGGCTTTTGGATAAACCAGTTCTAGCTGCTGAGCAGCAGATTAGGAACTACCAGACAACGAAGAAATGTCTTTTCTGAAGATGACATTCTGTCCCATTTGGTTTGGGCATGTGAAAAACAGAAAGAGAATTTCAAACCTCTCCAGCACTATGTGAAATCCGCTCTTTTTAAAGTGCTAAAATGAATTCTGAAAATGTCTCTTACGGTATCTGAAAAAAATCTAGTGATTTTAAGGTTGATCACTTCTCGACCTGTGCTCAACTTGTCCTTGCTCTACTCTTGCAACAGATCCACCAGCCCAAGGGCTGAAACTTCTTTCCCAGAACCCCACCAAGGCATCTCTGCTCTCGTGAGGATCGATCAGTCCTTTGTTTCCCTCTGCCGTGACTGCCAAGGGGGGCTGCAATCCTTTGCTTGTGTCTCCATAAAGCTTGTAACATCGGGCAGACATCACAAGGTAAGTGAGAGGCACGTAAATCCTTGGACTGTTTGTTGTGATGGAATCTGGGCAAGAAAAAGGACTTGGAGTTCTCAATGGAAAATATATTTGAGAGCATTTACTCTGGGGCAGCAATTTTGCTCAGCAAGCGTACAAATTATTTTGGTATACAATAAATCTTTGTAGTTCCGCAGTCTCGCTTGTCAGCTCTCCCAACGAGCATCCTCCCCAGTCCAGATCCTGACAGGTTTAGCTTTTGATACTGTGCCTAGCTGGACTGTTAAGTACTCACTAAATTCTTCTCTTTTCCCTTGTTACTTCTGCAAGCTTTCCATGCTGCGCAAACTAGAAATATGTAAACTGAAGGCGTTTCTTTTTGTTTAGAGGGAAAGAGAGATTGTTCTGCATATGCATAGAACGGTTTTATCCTAGACATTATGCGTACTTATAAGCGCCTCGGTTCAAGGCACCAGCTTTGAAATGTTCTGCTATGAATTTTGAGCCTTTGCCCCAAGTATCCCCCTAGGCAGCTGTCTGCAGACCTCCAGGAAGCGTTATGGCACTGGCAAACTGATGACTCAGGAAAAGAAAACCCAACATCTCAATTTTAAATTTCGCTAACAAACATGACGCCGCTGGAAGAGGACTGGTTTCATTTGGCTTTTGAGGCAGTCGCTAACCGAAGGCCAGTGGTGAGTTAAGCACTGCTCAGATGTCTTCGGATAACTTCAGTGAAAGTCTGCTGGCACATTTCAGTACAGTGAAAACAACACAGAAATATTTCAGGGTAGATTATTTGCAGAACGGCGAAAAAAACTTACAGATGCATGGTAATTTATCTTGAAATTTGCTTATGCTATTTCTTTTCTTCTTTAGCTTTTGTTTAAAATCTTCAGCACTAGCTGAGAACTGAGAGGACATTTTTTAAAAAGGTCTTAGTCCTGAACAAATTCTGAAACAAAAGAAAATAAAACCAAAGCATTTTGACCCTGACTGGTCATGGGTGTCGCCTTTTTTTTTCAGATCACCAGTCAAGTCCAAACACCAATTTCTGTGTAGATAAATATCCAGTTTATTTAATTTACTAGATCTTCAGTTCATGCTTTAGTTTAGCACTCTGACTAAAGATTATTTAGCAATCGATAGTTTCATTGGATGCATAGGATTTTATTTCAGGTGAGGAAACCATGGATACGTTTGCTTTGAGAAACAATTATTTGCAGGAAGGTGACAGATATTGCCCTGAGAAGCAGCTTTTTATCCCTTGTGGAAAACACCATAAAGTTTTTCGGGAAAGCGCAGCATATTTTATTCAAAAATACCATAGTTTTTTTTTTTTTCCATTCAACTTTGTCGGGATTATCTTTAAATAGGAAGTATTGCATTCTATAGGTGGCTTGAGTTAATCATTTCCCTTTATGAACACCCTGGGAGACACGTTTAGTCAGACGTTTGGAGGAGCACATCAGCGCGATGGGAATGGAAACAGGAGCAGAGCCTCCACTCACAAACCACAGGACTGTGCATGACCTAGGAAGGAAGTAAAAGGATGTTTCCGAAACCCATAGCATATAATAATTCACTTTAATCTTCCGTTGTTGTCTTGCCTCCATGGTAGGGAAATAAAAATGAATAAACTATGGTGGAGATTTACTACAGCAAACTGCCTCCTGGCTTTCTGGCCCTCAGCTGTAAAAGCAGCGTTCTCTGATAGAGATTACAGTAGATAAAGAGGACAGCATTGAATGAGCTGAGTTGGGCCACACAAACCTTTGATTTGGAAAAAGATTGGAACGCATTTCCACAGGCCAGAGTTGGACCGTGTGGAGGGAGATGCCTGCTCCTAGGTCTGTGGATCCCTTGTGTTTCAATAGCCTGAAATGGAAAATTCTCCCCCTCAGCATCCCCTTTCCCCCAATAAATTTTGAATTATCACCTTGCTTGACGCAGTGGAGGGGAGACTATGTTTCTAGGAGGGATATTAGATGTATTTCCAGCCTCTATCAGGTAGCACAACACTAAACACTTCGGAAATTTGCCCCCTCTTTTTGTACAGCTCAAGTCACGCTGCGCTGTGGATGCCTGATGGAAACCCTCTGAGAGCAAAATAACCAACAACAGACATTTCTTGGTTCCCATTTCCAGAGCCTGGAAACGCAGCTAGAGTTACCAGTCCAGAGAACACTGTTTGCCAAGAGGCAAAAAGCAAATTGCTATTTAAGACATCCTCAAACTCCCATTGGGCCTCATCACCTCCGACAGATTTGTGAGTCACTAAGAGGAAGTATTTTACTGTTATCCTGTTTGGTCAGCAGGTGGAAGGGAAATAGCTCTCGCAAACCCTGGAAAAAATTAATTTAACAAGACTTCCACTTCAGCACACTCTTAGTGCTTTCAGCCGCGCTCTCACGGTGAGTTTCATGTAGTGCCAAATATTTTCTGGGTATTTTACAGAGGAAGACAACAAGACAAGATCCTTGGCATCAAGAAATTTTTTTACCCTATGTAATTTTTGTGCTACTTCCCTACTTTTCATCCAGTAATATCTCCCTAGCAAACCTAAAGAGCATTTTTTGCTTTTTAATATTTCCTCTGATGTTTCAGAATTCTTACTTCTGCTCTCCAAGAAATGCTACTGCAAGATGAATATTATTATATATTTTTTTTAAAACTACAGCATAGGATTCAAAAAGGACTTGGGTAGTTCATAAACTTCACAAAAGGAATGAAATTCACCCCTAAAGAAAACTAAATTGCTGACATCTCTATTTTTCATAGTACCATGAAAACAGGATAATGAGCATTGCTGAAGAGATTGGAGAAAAATATTTCCTCATAGAATTTTAGGAAATAGTGAGGAAAAAAAAAAGTTCCATCTCTACCCAGTACATTTCCCAGGTGGAACCCTAGCCGACTGAAGTGCTAGCAGATAAATTATAATTTCTGTCTCTTCATGAGACTTGTAAGAAGATGAACTCTTTTGCTCTAATGTTAACTTGTTTGCCAAATTCATTTCCAGGGTGTTGCATTCTTTGTCAAAGACTTCACCAAGGATCCACATTGCACGACGTGGTGGTTGTACAAAGCACCTACACTGGGATCCCTTGCTCTAGGCGCTCTGGTTTCCCTCAGCTTCATCACAACACTAAGGGAACAATGTAGGCATAAACCTAGAGGCTTTTGATGCTGCCATCTCCGCTTTCCTTTGTGACAGGTAACTCACAGAATCATAGAATCACTAAGTTGTAAAGGACCCACTGGATCATCAAGTCCAACCATTCCCATAAAGTCTGTTGTTGAGATTTCTCTCCTTGGCCACGAGGAAGAGCTCAGATGTTCACAGAAACCAACCAAGAGAGGAAAGATCTTTGATTTTTGAAGGAGCTCCATAATAAAGCTCAAACCCTGAATATTTGCAAGGCATTGCATTATCATTATCAGCCTACTGCCTTCCTTATTTTTGTCCACTAAAAGGTAAGAACATTATAACCCTGTTCCTTAAACAAGCCTTGAACACAAATTAGCCTTAAATGCCTTTTAGAGCCAATTCTTCTCACTGTTTATACATTCCTGGTTCAGCAGATATCCATCTCAGAACCATAATGAAGAAATGGGTCCATTATTTGGTAAAGTATATAAAAGCTCCAAAGTTTCCTTAAAGATGTTCCAAGGTGATAGATGATCTCAGGTGCTCAAATCTGAGATTTATAAGAAACGTTTTAAAGTATTCTTAAATAAATTAAGTCACTGGGTCAATTCCAGCCAAGCTGATGAGAGAACAATGTATAATAGAGAGAACGACCTCCTGACTCTCATCATGTGCCTGTTTCTGTAACTATATCCAAAGAGAGCATTTTGGAAAGCCCTGCGACGTTTTGACACACACACACATTTCATTTTCAGGTTCCACCTGGGACTTGTAGTAGCCGCACAACAAGGAGAGCAATTGTTTTTGTGGTTTCTTTCTGGCTTTGACCACAGGCTGATGCACCAGAAGTCTTACGAGAAATTCTGCTTTGTTGGGATTTCCTGCATGATTCTGCACACAAAAGCAGCCCAAGCGATTCAGCTGACACGGTTATTGGAACCTGCAGTTGATTTTCCCAACACAGATTAATTTGGGAACCTCTGCTTTTCACCCACTACTCTTTGTTACACCCTACGTACTTCCTGTATGATATAATTTGGACATAGTTTTTCACAAATCATCACTAAGTGTTATGAAGTGCCATTGTATTCTGCTAAAGCATTGCCAGCCCAGGGAGAGCTATATTTCAATTGCCAGGAAGAGATTTCAAGTTACTGAGACTTAGCAGGTTACCATATGTGCCTTTTTTTTTGGTTTCTGCATCTGTGGCAAATGCAAAATGAGGCACCTTGTTTTAAGCCCGTCTCTCTGCATGCTTGAAGAGAGTTACCTTGCAGTAACCACAGACCATGATTACACACGTTTACATCTAGTGGGTAGTAACTCATTAACCACAGGGACATGGGGCTGAGCATCTCATGCCTGCAGTGTGAAACAAATCCTGAAGTCTCAGCAAGAATCAGCACATTGCTTTGCATATGGCACTGAGGAGCAGAGGCAGTGACTTCTTATCACCTCTAACAGGAACATCCTAAAGCACCAGCTCGTGCTTCATGATGAGACGTGACCACCAAGGATGTGTGTAGTATTACTAGTCTAACACTTTACTTTCTAAATATTTCCTCGTTTATATGATGATCATGTAATGTTCATAATGTCTTAGCTGCTCTTCTTTCCACAGGCAAAAAAAAATACACTCCACATCCAACCCCAACACACTTGGCTTTTGGACTGGAAGTTTGACAAAGCAAGCTGTTTCACTCACTAATGGATGGTCATTCTGCATTTTCATGCTGATGATTAGACCAGTGCTACTCCATATGATCTTTACTTTCCTGGGTATCACCTGAACCCTTTGTTTCCACTTCCAGAACAAACCCCTGTACCAGGTAGGAGCAGGGGCAGAAAATGAAGGGAAAAATGAGCTTGTAATGCAAAGTTAGGACAAGATTGCCAGTAGGAAAATATTCAGTTTGCATGAGTAGAAAAAAAACATGATTAGAAAAAATACCCACAAAACCATCCAAACCAGCAAAACCTATACAAACAAAAACTCAAGCACTGTGATTACAGTGAGTAAATGAGAATCAAGAACACATTAATGTACTTAGCAAATGAAAAGGAAAGAGATTTCTTTGTCTCACCAGCCTCATTTTATTTGTACATTGAAGAGCTCAAAGCTGACCAGCTGGTATTCTGAGACTGCACTGAAAGTAGTTTGTGTTTTTCCTACTGAATGCCTGTTTTAGACAGTAAGGCTGATGCTTCTCTCTATAAAGCCTAACAGGAGAAGTACTGCAGTGACCTGCACTTTGGAAAGCTGGTTCCTGAGGAGTGGAGAGGGAAGGTCTTGCCTTAGGGGAGAGAAAAGGAACAGATTCCTCCTCAAAAATCTCATTTGGTCCTTACTTTTAGGCTTTTATGGAGCTTTGGTATGGTGGTTGGCATCCCTGGAGGTGTTCAAGGCCAGGCTGGATGGGGCTTGGAGCAACCTGATCCAGTGGAAGATGTCCCTGCCCATGGCAGGGGGGTTGGAAGTGGATGGTCTTTAAGGTCCCTTCCAACCCAAACTGTTTTATGAAATTGAAAAAAAAAAATAATTGCAGTAAGATATGGAACTGAACAAGTTAAATCTGAATTACTGCAATTTTACTCCTAAAAGCTTTAGTATATGGTGTGAGTCACAGTGTTGTTTAGTTCTTCTCTATGCAGAGTTTACAATTATTATTTCTTTTTTTTTTGTAGAGGCAGAAAATTCAACAAAGTAAATTAGGCTGATGGTTTTATCAAGCCCAGAAAGGCAAGCCTGGCTGTCCCTTACACCTATTGATCCCACAGAAGGTGAGAAAGCCCAGTGAAAACACCTCCCTGTCCAGGTGGCAATTTCCTTTCGAGGAAAATTCTTTCCCGATCCTTGCTTTAAAGAAGTGATTTGAGATGCATATAAAGTCCATTTGTCATTTTGGTTGTAAGAAATGTTAATGGCTTTACCAGCTTTCTGCATTTTCTACAAATTAAGCTCATATTGTGAATTTTTCTTTTAAGAACAAAGCAGTAAAGAAACACTCTCCTCTAAATGGCAAAAACCAAACTAAGTCGCTCATCAATTCACTGCTAATTGCTAAATGTGTTTATTGCATGGGAAAATTGATAACCTGTAATAAGATGTGATGGATTTAGCCAGCTGGATTTCTACAATTTCAGTCTGGTGTGTGTCCAACAGAATCCAAGAGCATTACATGAGTACAAAAAAAAAAAAAAAGAAAAAAGAAAAGAAAAATTACAATAGTGTTGATTCTGCACTGGTGCATTTTCTTTTCCTGATTATTTCTGTAATAACAAGTGTCTGATAAGTGGGTTAAAGATTGACTGAAGGAGATGGGATTGGAAAAAAATTGCAGTTATGTTTGTTGATGTTCCTCCAGTTAATTTGAAATGTAGGCAAGTCATGGAATAATTTAGACTGGCAACACATTTCATGAGACTTCCCTTCTCAAGCTAAAAAAAAGAACACACTGTCTGTATTAATAAGCACGCAAAGTATTTAGATAAGTAAATGGAGTCAGAATGAATACTGCCTACATGAGAAATGAATGGAGACAAAATCCACCACAGAAAGAGTGTCTGCTTCTTGCAGACTTTGCATCGCCCGCTGGAGCAGCCCAGTGTAAAAATCACCTGTTGCAAAGCCCTGGATGTACATCCCTGCACTTGCCTGTCTCTCCCATGATGTCCTGCCCTTTTCAGCTGGAAGTGTCTGTGCAGCCCTCTGCTTTCAGGACGTGGCCACTGTGCTGCTGCTTAGCCCTCCCCAGCACCAACCTGAGCAGCCAAGGAATACGGCTGGAAGGAGCCTGCTCAGAAGTTCAGCTACCCAAACCAGAGAGGCTCCTGTGGGGCAGACCTGCAGCTCCTGATGTATCAAGGTCTGAGGACAGTGTGGCGCCGCCCTCATCTGGTGACCTTGTCTTTATTTTCCTCTTTCACAGAATCACACAGAATCACAGAATGACCAGGTTGGAAGAGACCCACTGGATCGTCGAGTCCAACCATTCCCACCATTCCCTAAATCATGCTCTTAAGCACCTCAAATTCATTAGCAAATCCTCTCCTATCAAAATCCTGCCAAAAAAAGTAAGCCACCTCAAACACTGGGAACACTCACATGATACGTGCAGCTGACCACATCCTCCTCAATGTTTCTTCATCTTGACGTACGCAGCCTATGACCTTGCAGACAACAATTTGCCCCTTGCCCAATGGGACTTGTACTCAACCACCATTCCCAAGCACTTCGGTTTAAATTGGGCACGATCTGTGAAAATCTAGTATGGTCTCAAAAACCAAAGATGCTCTGATGATGCCTGACTAAGAAATGTATGGTGGTCAAAACCAGTTAATGAGACAAGACCATGTTAGCTCTACAGAAATCATAGTGATTAATCATACAAACAGATGAGCACACAAAATAATAGAAAGCAATGGACACCTTCACAGAAGACACAGATGTCTTCCTGGAGGAAAATTTGTATGGGATGCAAGATTCCTGAGCTTCATGCAGCCCTTTGATCTGTGCACATGTGGTCAGATTAGAAAAGGCATGAAACTCTGGAAAACTTTTCCTTGATCACAAAAGAAGATATGTATTAAGAAGATTTCCTTAAGGAAAATCTCAAAGTTCAGGGTTTTGACAATGCCCTCAAAACCAATTAGGGTGTGGTAAACCTTGGTTTGCTCTTGAAGTCACCTGCATGAACTGAAATTGGAAATAGAAACACTACAGCAGCTTCCTGCACATTTTCTCAAACTGGATTTCATTAGTATCTTCCCCGAAGTGGGATTATTTTGCTCATGTATGATGTTCAAATCTCTTTAGGCTTCATTTGGAAGCAGGAAAACACTAATGGAGGCATCCTGTGTAACCTAATAGAAAATGATAGTGTTGAACAACTTTTCTTTTTATTTAAACAACCATTAAAATTTAATACATAATCATATCCCACTATGGAATTCTACAAGAGCGTTAAAAATAACCCAACAGGAAGCACAAAAGCACTTAGTAAATTCTACAAGCATTTATAGTAATTTCTGCACAGGACTATTAAATTTCCATGACATGCTCAGTCCCAATTCTATCAAGTTCCAAAGAATTTTTCCATAATGGTCAGCTCTTCCTGTCCAGTTTCGATGAACGAAGAAATTAAGTAGCCTCCTTCTTGTCTCAGAACTTGTCTTAGATCAACAACAGTGGCTGCAAAACACAGCACCGGACTCTCAGCTGATGGAATTCAGCAAAATTTGTTGCCTTCAAATCTGAGTTCAGGGACTCCAGCTCCTCCTCTGTCTACCACTCACCTCAGTGTAAATCCATGTGTCTCCTCCTTTTGGCTGTAGTTCACCAGCTAGTCAACATGCAAAGCTATTGTTTTGAAACTCAGTATATTTTAGTAGCTGTAAAATTAGCCGTGTTAGTTCATAACTTACGGGAGAGGTTCCTGAGATGCTATTCCCTTTAACATTTTCTAGTGGAGATGGATGGGGTGGCCAAGGACTGAGGTCATTGATGAGTTGGGTTTAGCAGGAGAGGGAGAATTTGTGGTGCTTTCCAGCAGACTGTCTCCAGTCCAGTGACTGCCAGGGTTACACAACTGGATGTCTCCATGGTGCCCTGGAAATCTATTATACAGCCCATCTCTGCTAGAGATGCTCTTTCCGAAATAGACTCTGTCTTTCAAAGAATGACACTTTCTGACTTCCCAGACAAAAAGGCGCAATCGTTTCCATTACAGACCCTGTCTCATCACCCCAGGTTGTGCTGGCCCCGAGGAGCAGCTGTCTAGAGACCGCACAACAGGGCTGTGAGGATGGGTCATGCTCTCTACAGTCGGTTGCCAAAAATATTTCTGGGAACAAAGACACTCCCTGATTTTTCAGCAACTGAAGTAAATCTTAGACAAAAAAAATCCAGAGGGAGCTGTTGGCACACATCACGCAGCCATCAGACAGGAATCTTGCTTGCAGATCAGCCAGCTTCTTGACAGGCAGGAGTTTAGAAACCATTTAGCACATGAAAGCTGGCAAATATGTGTGTGTGTGCGTGTGTGTGTATGTCTGCACGTGAGAGACTTACGCACAGGGAAACGGGGCTAGGCGTATCATTTTCCAAAGATGAAAATGTGTCACTCAGCCATAATTGCTAAACTGAGAGCAATCCAAATGATTGCTTTAAAAACTGTGATAGGCAGTTCAATGAGGGCTCTTAGAGATACTTACACCCACAGTTGTGGATTTAATAGGGTGGTTCTGGCTAGTGGTTGAGTAGATGCAACTGCACAGAACTGGTGAATGTCAGTATATTCTTTTGAAAACTTCACTTAGTAACATACCGTCTTTGCAGACTGCAAAATTACCAGTAGACGAGGGTGCCTTTTGGATACTGAAGTATAAACAGATGCTCCCCTGCAATTAAGTCTAGAGGAACTGCATATTTTCATTGACTTTGCACTTGCTAGTAGAGTTCCTCTAAATTACTCCCAGACAGTAACTTCCCTGGTTTGAGAGCCCAGAGCTGAAGCAGGAAGCATTTTCAGCACAGTTGCTCGTTATTTTGCAAGCATCCTTGGGACAGGCTGCTTGCTCTCAGTTACTTTGTGAACCACCGGCATGAATGATGCCACTTGAATACCACTGAGCCAAGAAATAAACTCCTAAAGCTAAGCACAAACAGAGATGAAAGGCATTTGGGGGAATCTACTGTCATCATTTGTTTATCTTCAGCAACTGCTCAGCTCTTCCTGGTGAGTGATCAGTGTCCGTGTGACGCCAACTGCTGTGAAAGGGATTGGTGTTCGGGGAATTATGGCAGAGTGATTTCAAGGAAGCTTTGATTTTCACTGTTGTATTGACTTGCCTGCTAAGTGCGTGATGAACTTTGGTTGTCTCAGATAAGTTTTCTGTTTGCTAGTTCCTCTTACCTTTAAGCTACGTGGTGTGCTACACAGTTTTCTTGGTTTGCATCTAGCTCTGGCTTCTTGATGGAAGAAGCTTTGTATTAACACCCCAGACATAAAAAAAAATGTGAGCTCTCTTTGAGCCAGTCACAAACTAAGAATACATCCCTTGACAAGGCAGCAATATCTCCTCTGAGACCCAATTCTTTAGAAAGCATCTCCCTTTATTTCCAGATGCAACTTGTGCTTCTGAAAATTGGATTTCTCCTTTAAGTGCCTGGTTCACAGCTCAGATCACAGAGGCTGGAGGTAGGCACAGGAGAGTGAATTCCCCTCCCAGTTATGTTTGCAAAGGGAGTGCCTGTCCTCTGCCTCAGCGTGACCCTGCCATGCAGACACCTCTCCAGTCGCACCCACAGCATGGCTCATGCACATTCCTCCCCGGACTGCCTTGTATCCATTATTGCTTCTCCTGTCTCTGAAAGAGATGTGGCAGTGCTGTTGAGAAACTCATTAACATAAATTAGCGCAGTGCCATTTGATGAGATGGCTTCAGTGCCGCGTTTGGAGCAGCATCATCCTCTTCCTCTATGAGCTGCAGGCACCCGCACACTGTCCTGCATGTGGGGATGCTGGCAGCATGCCTTCCTCTTCCTCCTCCCAGAGCGGAGATGTCATTGTCCCACAGAGAATCTTGACAAGGTTGTTTGCCACCGTGAGAGATGCACTGTTGGTATCACTTCAGGGAGTAAGGCGGGACGGGAGACAGAAGCACCACAACACTTTGTTGAGCTTTGTCTCTTGTTTTTCATGGCATTTGGAGCAGGCATGTCACCTCCTCAGAGCACTCTATCTCCATCTCATGAGTCCTTCTTTTACCATCATTTTACCATCCCACACATACTACAACAGGCTTCAAGCCCTTCAGGGAGCCCTCCAACGCGCAGGAAGAATGGTGTAGCAAATGCAAGTGATAGCTTGTGTTTTGATTTCATACTCTCCATAAAAGTCTGTTCCATCTTGGAAGAAGAAGCAAAGTAGTTTGGGAATCCAATCACATCCCTTGGAAATCTCCCAGATGACTCCAGAAAAGTATCAAATCTCCATAATGCAATAAAGGAGGCAAATGAAAAAAGATTCTGTAATTGAGGTGAAGTCTAAATTTCTTCCATGTTGATGGGAAAAGTCACTGGTCTCTAGTCAAGAGCATGTTCTGTGCTGACCAAATAAGTAATACACAGTATCAGAAGATGAGCAGTTTTGGAAAGATTGTACAGTGGGAGAATAAAAGGCTAAACTGATAATCCTATCAGGGAAATATAACTTAATCTGGAGCTACATACAAAAGATCAAATCCAAATTGTAGCAAATTCACTGAATTTGCTTCTCCTGCTGACAGAGGAATTGGCTGTCCACTGTTTTGTTAGTACACAGTGCGGGGTTGTGTCTAATTATCTGCATTATATGTGAAGTGCGTTGTTTTTCTTAGAAGAGAACATTTCTTTCTCCTCCTCCCCCCCTGATTAATCCTCATAAGAGGATTCTTGTCCTGTCCTTGGCACAGTCAGGTTTGCCACATTGCCCTTAGCAGGAAAAGGACCTTGCACACAATTCGTATATGCAAGCAGGAGCTCCTTGCACAAAGCTCCTCCGACTCACCAGTGAATTTCTTTGCTGCTGTTTCTCCTAGAGACTCCTCATGGCCTGTTAATGGTACACGCATAGGAATTAAGACTTTTGGGTGCTGAATTCTAATATGCTCCATTATGCTGACTCTGAGCTGCAAGCTGACTGAGCCACCAGCATCTAACTGACCGCAGGGGCCTGTCTGCCTGTGGGGCAGAAGCAGCCTGGTAGCATCTCATCCTGTGGCACTGAGCATACAGATGCTCGAATAACATAGTTTTACTTTAGCAGATACAAAAATCACGCCTCAGACAGCCATGTGTTGGAAGGAGCAGTTCCACCAAGCCTGGCCTGAAGTTTTATGATGTCTATGAGGGATATAACCAACAACATAGATGATTATCCAATCAAGCCCACAGGAACACACACAGCAAATAAAAAAAGCCATTCATTCACTCGCCTTTGCAGTCACTGAAGGAAGCTCACTAACTCCCCGCAGGAAACAGAGATGTTTTACAGGAGTGAGGATGCTGGCACTGGATTCACTCTTTCTTTTGCCAAGGATGCACATCGCTATCCAGTGTGATTCCCTCCAGCTGCCCTGGTCTGGAAGCTGCAGCCCAGAAAATGAAGCCAAGAAGCATTGAAGGATATGAAAGGATGCACAAGGAGCTCACTAGAGAGCACGGCACAGGCCACTGAGAAACTGATAATCCTATGTTCATTCACCACCAAACAGCTTCATCACCTCTGTGCTGTCCAAGCCCGGCTGTTGGTACATTCCTGGGCAGAGCCATCCTCCACCTATACCAGTGAAGTCAATGCCCTCAGTTCACACACATCACCCCATGACCCAACTCTCTCTGCTCACAGACACACACAAATCAATGGGATAAATCTGCTGAATCAATTAATGCCTTGAGCTGCCACAGCAGAAAGCAACACACTAATGAGACCACAATGAGCCTATGCTAACCAGAGGGGTTCATTAAACTACTTGATAAAATACCACATGATAGCAAGTAAAACTTATTAGTACCTCTGCCATGAAGTCATCAGATAGTGAATAATTGGAGGGGTGAGTATAATAGAAACTCATATTTGAGTTAATTTTATTTTTACTTCCTTTGAAAAGAATTCTTTCTTTAAAGGGGCTCTGCATGAATTTTTTGCAGAAGGAGCATAGTTTCGACTCGCACTCAAACAAGCCAGGAGCCCCATTTCCAGCAGAGGTGAGGGTGCTGGGCAAGGGGATGGCAATTAGAGAGAAAACTCCCAACTGTGGATATGGGTAGAGGACATTGATGCTACGACAAAGAGGAGGCTTCCTAAAGGGCGCATAGCAATAAGCTGGCCCTGAGCTGCTCATGTCCTACTGATGCTGGCAACCTGTCTTCCCATTCAGCAGTAAAAGTTATAAACAACCTGCATCAGGGGAATACATAGGCTTAAAGACAAAGCTTAGCAAAAGATAAAAGAAAGAGTCTCATGCTTGATACAATGGTACATGATGTTCTGTGAGCCCTGACTCTCCTCTGCAGCTTTCAAGCTCCCCAGTGGCACTGGATCTGCCTGTAAAGCTACTGGCAAAGCATCTGATGCCCCGACGGTGCACAGCCTGGCATGCAAGGAAGGACAAATAAAAACAGGCTTGAGTCACTGTGGGGTTTGAGGCCACCTAGTTAAAAGAAGCTGAAGCACCACTCAGCTCTCTGTTCAACATAAGCCGCTTTTGGAAATGAATGGAGGAAAATAAAGTGAGTGTTCTTTTGTGTAGTACATAGCTGGGCGGCTTTTCAAGGCAAAACCACTTAGATCCCAAGCTTTGTAACAACAGCTATGAAGTTACCTCTTTGCTCTGAGGCTCTGTACATCTGTAAGACATTGGTGGTTGCAGTAGCGGGGCCACATCTCACCCTGTGACACTGGAAGGGTTATCAGTGGGCTGCAGGGACACAATACCTGGGACTGCATGCCAGCAGGATGCAGAGTGGATTTAAAGCAATGCAAGCAGCCCAGCTGCTAGAGATCATTCAGACACTAGGTCCCCAAGTACTGTGTCACTGTTGAGCTTTAAACAAAATGCACCCTAAAAAGGGGTTCTTCAATGTGTGCTCAGCAGAAAGCTCTCCCTAGGAGACCCTTCTCACGGTGATGATGCCAGAGGTTGGTGGCTCCCTATATGGGACAGGAAAATGCTTTGAGCACACAGAGCAAAGTTCCCAAACAGTCCTGAACTGCTGTAAACTGCCTGCAAATTCCTTAGCTTTCAGGAGAGAGCAGCACAGTACCCAGCTGATCCTCCAGTCAGTGACATGCAAACCTGCCAGCCTTCACGATAAGAGATTTTCATAGACATCTACTCAAACTTTTATCATTCCATCATCAGGCTGCTAAATCTCTCCCGTGCCCTGAACTAATGTGGCCTTCTTCACACTACTTCAAGGCCAAGTGTCAAGTGCAACAAGCACAGAATAAACCTTTTCCACTGAAGAACTCCTTGCTCTTTTGTGTTCTCCTTATACAAGTGACTGTGGCACTTGAAGGAACTGCGAAGAGCCCTCTGCCCACTGACACCACAGGCTACCCTGCTTAGCACATGTAATTTGTTAATCGGGTAATGTAAGCGTGATTGGCTGCAGATGTCACAGCAGATTTAAGCATTGGGTCTGCATCAGAATTCCTTTAATGTTGCTAATACAGTAAACTGATTGATTAATTGGCCCGCAAACCATCTGACTTCCTGCTTTTGTGGCAGCATGTGCTGGGATATCAAGTCACTTGACGGTGAGTAGAGAAAGAAATATGTGAGATGCCATGCATACCACAGGCAGCAGATTCATTTTTTTGACCAGCAAAATAAACACTTCAGGTCTGACCGAAAGATGTCTTGTTTGGAAATCGCTGCAGTAATTAAATGCAGGAAAAGCAAAAAAAAAAAAAAAAGAAAAAAAAACAGCTGCCACCTCCTTGCTCAACCGCTCACAAGTTTGGGGGCTGGGGAGGTCAGGCGGGGCAGGCCAGGATTTTGGAAAACTTCAGCAGGTCTGAGGTCAAGTGTGCAGTACCAGAAACCGAAGCCAGATTCTCAGTCATGCTCAGCCTCCTTGTCTTGCTCACTTGTAGAAAAGATCAGCCCTCCAAACACTTGTTCAGCACAGCAGCTTCGCATCGATGCTGCTGGGAAGAGTCTTTGTGCATGTCCTGCCTCCTGCCCAGTGGCGTTTACTGTCGGGTCTCTGGCAAGGCAGCAGCTTGTTTAAATAAAGATATTTGCTCAGAGGAAGCTTATTAATTCTCACTCAGTGTCAGGAGCAGTGGAGAAATGGCATGACAAAGAAGTTCAAACGCTGGGGAAATACAGTCAGCCTATAAACAGGAAACTAAAAAGTAAAGAAATCTAAATCCCAAGGCATGTCCTGCCCTTAACCACCACGTGCTCAGATGCCACTGCCTTGCTGCATTTTCCTTACTGGAGGCATCTGAGGTTTTAGTTGCTTGTCCTTAGGTTTGCCCTTGGTCCCCAGTAGCAGGTAGACTCCCAGGGAGCTGCATTGACAGCAGCATCTTTGATGGCAGAACTTTTTAAATCTCCAGCTCCGTGCTGTATAAAGTTTGCTTTTGTGCTATCACGCTTCAGAATTCGGCATATTTGTGGCAGTTGCATGCCAGGCTGTGCACGTGCATGGAGGAAATCACAGCATTTAAGGCTTCAATGAGCCAGCACTTGCTCCCAGTGCCACCTTGAGAGTGATGGACCCTGTTCTGTACACAGTTTTTGTCCCAGGATATCGTGGTGCATGGCAGTGGCTGTTCATGCCCTCTGCTGGCTGGATTCCTGTAAGTTTGATGGTTTTTGTGCAACAATATTTTTCAAGAACAAATGCATTTAATTCAGCCCTGCTCAAGGGCTGGGGTTTTAGAAAAGCTGGGTCAATGTCTCAAGGAAAGATGCAAGCCAGGCTTATAAGATTTCTAGCAGATTTGCACATACATTGTGTTTTTCTGAAGGTGTCCTATGCTAACTGAAATCCACCCAATAGGCTTGAGCACCAAACCACGAGAGCAGGAGAAGACAGGGGCAGGACTCCACCTGTGGGACAACTGTGGACCAGCAGAGCAGGGTGGTGGTTGAAGATGGGATGGGATGATGTGTTGGTAATGCTCAAGAGCCAGACTCAGAGCAGGAGAATGGGATTGGATAAACAGGGTTTGTGCTGCATTTATCTGAATCCAGATAAATGAGAGCCTGATCCTATGGGAAGCTGCACCTGCAGACCCTGAGGGTGGAAATCTGTGCTAGCTCTGTTTCACAGCCAGCTACAGGAAAAGCCTGGACCTTGATGGTAAACTGGCCTCTACAAGCCATCTTACACTCATTGTGGCAAAACCATGAACTGCTCAAGAACACTCTGCCAGTCCTGTTGGGAAGGACAGGCAGTGTCAGCCCATTGCACAGGCTCAGACCTCTGTGTTTCAATTCATATAACTACCTCCATGTAAAATCATGGCCTGAAATGACCAGGCATTTCTTTGGAGGTGAGCTGAGAAAGGCTTTTTGTCCAAGGTCTTCAGAGATGATTGTCAGACCACGACTTGATCTTGCAGCCCCCACTGAGGATCTTCCACCTGACTGGACATTGCAACTCTTCCTATCATTTCGCTTTGACTGAACCCAAGTGAGTGTAGTTGGAATAAGACCCAAGAACAAATTTTTGAGCTGTTTAGCTGCATCTGCCAAGCTGTCGGGCATGTCCCTGCGTGGTTGCAGGAAGACCCAGGGTGGCAGTGGCAGGACAACTGCTAGTGAAGGAGCCAAGGGACTGAGTCATGGACGCTGAGCCCATGCCAGCACTGCCAGCTCCCACTGACTTCAGCGGCTGAGAGAGTTCTCGGTGTTTCTCCCTCTTCCTTTTCGGCACAGGAATCGTTACTCATTCCATACACAATGCCAGATACGTTTCATTGTGGAATGGGCAATGACATGGAGCGGCTGGGCATGGGAATGTAATTGATTGGAACTCTGGATTTCCTACATGACTTCAAATTATAACAATCCAAGTTATTATGATTTTGGCACCAAGAACAGTTTGGAGGATAATTATGTGCTATGATCTAATTTTTTGGATCTGCAAGTAGTGCCAAATCTCCATGGCTTTCCTGTCTCCCTCGAGAGCAGTTCAAGCTGCAGGTTCCTTAACTCTCTCTTCCCCCAGTAAGTTATGACTTTTTCTCTTTGTTCCATTTTTCTTTTGAGTATTTTGGGAAAGCCTTTCTCCAAACTGAGAAGAAGCCAGGCTCTTCTTCTAAGGTTCTTAGTGTTATAGACCATGGAGACGAACAAATTCAAGAAGGACAGGGTTGGCATCTTTTAAATTTCATGCATCATTCAATTCTAAAAGTTGATGCTTCTGGAGGTTTAATAACTGATGCCTCTGTCAGGGGTTTATGGACTCACACACACAACCAACCTCCCTTCCCACACACTTTATCACTAATGATAGAAAAGACATTTTCCTAAGTCCTTATAAGTAAAAAATAAATATGCAAGTCAGGAGAAATGCTACATCCTAGGTATAATGTCCCCTGTGAAAGAAGTCCTTGTAAAGTTTCTTTACACATATGGAGAAGTGAGGTCTTCAGAGGGGACAATGAAGCTTCACTGGTTTTCTGCACTCCGTTCTGGACTTCTGATGCCACCACACCCCCTTTCTGTCTGAGATTCCTTACGATGAGGCAAGTTAAGTCCCTAATGGTGGCTGCTGCAGTTGCACGTATTTTGCTCTGTGTAAATACCTCAGCAAATACAAAGCACGACCTGAAGTGCACAAGGGAAATATTCCTTTTATATCCCTGAAATGAGCAGCAAACATTCTTTCTTTCAGGCTGTGCTCACAGTCAATAATTCACGCTCTTTCAGCTAAAAATTGCTCTGGATATTAACTCTGCTGTGATTCACTCCATCACAACAAATTTAATTCTTCGGAAAGGCTGTTTCACTTTCTATGACTAATTGGAGGCTTTGTGTTTACCTGCATCAGAGAATCTCATCAGCAGCTGAGTGACAAGAGGTGGAGGAGTCACAGTTCTAAGCTGCGTGTGAGATTGTTAGGAACAGTCAGTAATGATGGGGCAGCACTACCCGGAGACACTAAGAAGCTGCACACCTGAGTTTAAAGGAAAATAAAACTCAAATGGTATTCAGTACAGGCTGGCATTGCTGTAACACCCTCATGTTTCAGTTTTCAGCTTATAGCTTATGGCCCCATTTTGGGGATCACTGAAGCTGATTATCTCATACTGAACCACTGACTTTTAATGTCTACAGGACATGATTTAAAGGTCCATCAGCAGAGTCCTAAAGGCTTGGAGGTCTCCAGGCAGTCTGTGATCCATTCACTAATGGTTGAGTCTCAAATATGTGGATTAAACTGGTCTGCCTTATTTCTCCACATAGCAGGTTTCCTGTAATTTAAAACAAAATTGGGCTTTGATTTTGGGCATCTCAGTCTGGGGAGACTTTGCTTCATTTTGCCAAAGAAGCCACAATTTCTGGCAGGAATGGTCCCTTTACAAGTCCCTCTGTCCCTGCATGGTTGAGCAGAACTTTTCCCCTAAGCAGCAGCTTTGCCCACATCCATCAGCAGCCTCAGACCTTGCTCTGGGACACTGGTACCCACAGCCAAAACACAGCAGCGTTGAGACAAGCTCATCCTGAGCTTGCTCTAGTAAATTTATTCTCATTTCCTAATAAAACAAACCATCCCCTTCAGGCTCGCTTCTAGAAAAAAACAAAGAAGAAATCAATCAAATAATAAAAACATGCTAAAATAAACAGCACACACTGAAAATCCATTTTCCCTTGTTTTCCTTAGTAGGAAGTCAGCAGCCTCGGCGGGGCTTTGATGTGGGGATACACATTTGATGTCAGCACTGCTGACAGACAGGCCTCAAAAGGCTGTGAAGGAGAGTTTGAGTTCACACAAACACTTACACGTTCACATACTTCTCTACAGGACCATCTGAGTGCTCCCAGTCGCCTAAGTCTGCAAAATCTCATGGGGATGGGTTTCCTCGGGCACCTGCTCGAGCTCCTGCCACAAACTTTTAAGTGAAAGGTTTATTTCTTGTTCACTTTGGTTCCTGTTCTGGTGAAGAATAAAAAGCAAAGTGTCGAGAAACTAAACAGAAGCCCTCCTCCCCTCCAAGGCACGGTAGATGCTCGGGGAAAGGTTTGATTTTGCAGAGGATTATTCTGAACCTCTGCGAAAACTCAGGTGAACCCAGGAGCCTGCTCAGGCTTTTAAAAGCTTGTGACCTCCTGAGAAGAGCTGCAGCCACTCCCAGGAAATATCACACAGTCATCCACAGTGACATTCAAAGCACTGAGAAAAAAAAGCTCTGGCTTATTTTTTTGACTGAATGCTTGAGGCTGCACAGACCCTGTACTTTGCTTGTTACACTGGTTAACAAGGTGCCACTCGGTCTTGCTGAAAATCCTTTTCTAATAGTCATCATCCAGCTAAAGCCATTCAAGGAAGGAGGATTTATTTCTTCTCGCAAGTAGCAAGTGATGGGAGAAGAGAAAATGGCCTCATGTTGCATCAGGGGAGGTTTAGATTAGATATTAGGAAATATTTCCTCACTGAAAGGGTTTTCAGGCACTGGAATGGGTGATCTAGGGATGTGGTTGAGTCACCATCCCTGGAGGTGTTTGAAAGACAGGTAGACAAGGTGACCAGAGGTATGGTTTAGTAGTGGACATGATCTCAAAGGTCTTTTCCAGCCAAACAATTTTATGATTTTATGATTTTTTTTCATTCTCTTGGAGTCTGAGGAGTCCTGTTACACAGCCCTGTAACTGCCAGTCTCTCGGTCACCTACACCATGCTGATTGCAAATGACCAAGTTCTCATAACTCTATCAAAACCTAAAAAAAAATCATTAAGATGTCTTAACATCAGATAAGCAGGACTCTTTACGTTTGGGTGACACAAAGTGAAGCTTTTCTGCCTAGGCTGGAACCAACCAAAGTCCTGGGACTCCTAAAACAACAGCCACTTGTACCAAGCTGTTGCTTGAC
The DNA here is from genome assembly GCA_033459285.1 of Clamator glandarius. Taxonomy (NCBI): domain Eukaryota; kingdom Metazoa; phylum Chordata; class Aves; order Cuculiformes; family Cuculidae; genus Clamator; species Clamator glandarius. The sequence goes on along the minus strand of JAUNZM010000289.1, from coordinate 1,754,248 downwards.
CACAGGGCTGGTTTCTGTTGACACCAGATGGTTTTCATATAACTCAACATTTTTGTTCTGAAATAATAACATTGCCAATTGTGAATGAATTAAGTTGTCTCAGCCCTCACTTTCCCACCAATTATAGTGAATTATGAATGACTCTTGAATAAGAGATTCTCCCTTATAGTTACTGGTGCTAGAAGATATATTTGCCTTGTGGTCGACTCTATATTATTTGACTGATTTATAGATCCATAACTTACGGAATTAGAGGTGATCTTTTTTTCAGAGCTGTAACTCAAAGTGGTTTCTTTTTTTTCTTTGAAATCCTGTGGAAAATGAAGATGATAGATTGTCCCTCCATATGTTTTCAGCCCTCTAATAACAAGTTGAATCTCACTTGCAGCTTTCTAGCCTGCACCCTCACCCTGTATTAATTCACCATTCCAAACACACCCCATCTAAGCTGAAATGGACTTTAAGTTTTCTAAAATATTGATCAACCTTTACCCCTGCAGAGAGCCAATATGAGACTCAGGAACTTCTTAATAAAATAAGGCATATGGTGACTTTCTCCATTGAAAGCCAAACCCCCAGAAACAGATCTTATATGAAGAACAGTTTATCAGAGTATTATCAGCAATAATCATCTTGCAATGAAAGCTACATTGCTGTTGCTAAAACAGAGGCTTTGGTCAAATTTATTTGAGACACAGAAAAAACCTCTACATTTACTTCTACTTAAATAGACCTGACACAATTCCTAAATGATGGAAAATTTTAAAACTATTGTGTTACAACATTGCTATGTCTGACCCGTTGTGGAAACGTCGGAGTCAGGATGCCTCCTCCTACAAAGGCGTAGGTTTCTCATCAGTCCTACTGAAATTTATGGGGTCTCCATGGTTGAGTTGAGTTTGGAGGATTAATTTAGCAAGACAAAGATGCCAGCTCTCCTACACTTATCTGAACCTAAGGCAAACTCTCAAATTTCTCCAGAACAAATCTGTACTTGGAGTTGTTGACAAGATCAAAAAAGAAAAGCATCCTTGTACTTCAGAAGTTATTCTGGGATTGAAAAAGTCCCAGATATTTAGAAATTTTAAAAAAGTCCACTGAAGAAAACAGGTTCTTTGGCTTCCTTTTCTAAAGGCTGTAATCTACTGGAGTAGATAGCTGTGTGACATTTTGAGTCTGTTGGACTGGAGTTCAGTCAGATTATTTTTTTTTATTGAAGCTATTTTTTTTTTTGAGCAATATCTAATAATATGAAAACCTGTCACAGAATCACACACAGAATCACAGAATAACCAGGTTGGAAGAGACCCACCGGATTGTCGAGTCCAACCATTCCCACCAATCCCTAAATCATGCCCTTAAGTACCTCATCCACACCTCTGCCTGGTCAACCTGCAAATGATGTAATGGAATTTTTCAGCTCCCTATGTGCTGGCCAGCCAAATGACTCCTCAGAAAAACGGGAGAAGAAAGTATTTGTTGTGAAATAACACAAAAGAAATATTTAATAGGTCAGGCTTGCAGACAAGCTGGGCCAGTTGCGGTCATTTCAGCTCCCCAGGGCATGAAGCATTAGTATTATTTTCCATGGGCTAAGTGCAAGAGAAAATTGGCTCTGTGTGTTCCTCCAGTACCTGTGCTGCCTGCAATGATTTTTTCAAATCCCAGTATGAAGCAGCACTTGCTGCTGGAGCTCTTCAAACTGGATTATGAAAAATCAGTGGCACTCTGCCTCTATTCTTCCATTAGTTCCATTCTCTGGATCACATTTTCCTTGACCCAACAGTTAATTCTTTGCTCAGGCCTCCCCGGGCTCTGACAGACACCCACCCTTTGAAGGCATCGAGCACTATCTATGTGAAGCTCAATACATACAGGAGATCCCTGTGAAACTCAGGCCCTGTGGCTTTCCAAACACCCTGAAAGGATGGGACAAGCTCTTCTCCTTGGGGATCTCCAGATTCTGTGCTTGCCTCCTGACTGGGATCCCGACTATGGCTGAAATACAAGTATAGAGTCCAGTTCACTCTTGACTCCTTGACATGCGGAAAGAAAAGAGGTGCACTTCCAGATGACTCGTCCAAACTCAAAAAAACTACATCAGGATGGGTGGCAACATCCTGTGGAGATGCAGAGTGGTGGCAAGGGAATGAGACCCACCACACTGCCTAGTGCAGACACTGGGCTCTGATATTTGTTCCTGCTAAGCATCCCCCTGCTCATGACCTACCACCAGTTTGTTAGGACGGCACCAAGAGCCTGAACCATCACTGCTTTTGCATGAGGAGGGGAAGGTACAGCCAGGAGAGACACTGGAGGGTTGTGGTTCATGAGGACTTGTAAGTCTGTCCATGATGGCACCATCACCTCTAGTGCTACAAATTACTGGTGGGGTCCTGGAGTCCGTGAGGACTTCTGGAAAGATGCCACACAGCCACTTTACATTTCTCGGACTCACATTCTCCTGCCATCTGCACGCGATTATTGCAAAGCTCAAAGTCCACTGGCTCCCGAATAACATCATCCAGTTATCCCAGTAGGCTAATTCGATGCGGTGTGTGCTGGGGAGGGAGGAGGAATGCTGTTATTATTCATCTCATGAACGAAAGGTGCTCAACTCTGGTTTGTTTTAATGGTGCAGTAACCACAGGCTAATATTATTAACTGGTCCTCAGCAGCATGCCAAAAATCCAGTCCTGTTGTGAGGGGAAAAAAGGAATAAAGTACTTGAGAATCCAATATCTTTGGTGCTAATTTTAGGCATGTATGCTGGCGCAGGGAGCTTGTTTCATCCACTCAAATCTGGTGCTGTGCCACAGAGTCAGATTTACAGACTATTAGTGTCTCAAATAGCACTTCATGTGCAAGAAGCAAGGGGAAAAACACTGGGTCCCTCAACTTTTTGGGGTTTGAGCCGAGTTATGCAAATAAAGTTACTTTAACTGTGGAGTTATTTACAAGTTGGCTCATAAAATCTTAGTGACAGATTTAAATGAATTAATTTTTCTGACTTTCATTTGCCGTCTTCTCCCTTCTTCCCCCTCTAGCTATTACATGTAATTACAGGAAATCTTAGTATATCACATCTTCAAAAAGGCACAATGAAAAGCAATAGCAAAGATATTCATTTCTTCCTTCTTTAGTATTTTTCTTGGATGTGAAGAAAGGGTGTGGTGGAGCTTTTCCTTGCAGCACCTCTGAGCTCTGGTCCCATCACCCGGCACAGACACCCCGAGCACTCCTCTCCTCTCACTCAGTACAGCAAGATCTGGCAACCCTGCAATAATTACTTAGTGGTTTTTTTGGCCTTTGAAACTGCTTTTAATGATCATGCGAGACACTCACAGTAAGCAGTCTTAACATGGCCTGGGTTTTTTTTAAGCATTAAAGGAATATAAATTTAAGTCTTTTAAATCTATGTGTTTGCTTGGACCCCATGGAGGAAGAAAGTTGTTGACAGTAATTTTACATCTAAGCAGTAAAGCTCAAAAGCACAAGCTTCATTTTGATTCCGTCACTAATCCAGAAGGAAAGGTACAGCCATACCTGTCAACAACTCCTGAACCAATGCGTGCCCAGAGGGAAAAGACAACAGCTGGAATTCGCCATAATCAACTTAAAATACCACTAAGAACATCTTCATCCCAACCAGAGCATCTCCACGAAGCCACCCACCAGCACTGTCTCCAGTGGATCTGCCTCTTAACCCGTGATGCAGCTCGCACTGCACCTTTTGCAGCTTTAACAACTTTTTCCAGTGTGTCAGAAGAAAAGCTAAATATCACTTAAGGCAAAAGAAAACTTTTCTGAAAGGGCAGCTGAAACAGAGCTACCTACTCTTTTTTCCCCCTAAAGATCCACCACCTGCTTTTATATTTGTATTAGCTGGTTGTAGAAAGAGCATATAAAGATAGATTAGGAGAGAAAGAAAAGTAACAAAGATGGTGGACAATTGGATAAAATTAGGGAGAGAGAAAGAGAAAAACACTGCTATTTTGATTGCCTTCAAAGAAAGAAATTTGGTTTTTAAATGGAAAAAAAAAAATTCCACTGGAACCTGGGCAGAAAGTCAGAATTAAATAGATATAATTTGAGGCACAATCCCAAGTGAGGGCTTACATTACTGATCCTTTTTTTCTAAATGATCCTTCTTTTAATTTTATGTACTGTCGAGAAAACCTCTTAAATACATAAATACTGCTGGAAGTTAAACTGTTATAGAAGAATCTTGTTTTGTTTTTCTTTTCTCACAGAGGCAGCCACATGATAACGGCTTGCTCTATGAAAGTAACATAACGAAGTTTACCTGCAAAGGAGATATTATCACTTAAATTGAGTACGAAAGGCTTGCAAGCTACATCAAATTACAAGGCACTGGCATAGATAGGTATAAAGGGAACTTGATTTAAATCAGAATTGGGTCCAATTCCTCATCCCTATTAGTGAGTTTGGGGCTACAGGTGTGTGCACAGGAAATAACTTCTAAACATGATTCAGATGGTTCCATCACCTCCACTCATCACAACCATCACGTTGGCATCCTCCTTGCAGTTTTGTGTATTTTTACTGTCATATAAATTGCGTTGAAGCGCGGCGAAGCCACTGCCACAAAATCCTCATAATCCTCAGAGTACATACAACCAGAGGATTTTAAACACCTTTACTTCTAAATTCTTAATAGAGAAAAATAAATCACTTGTTTGATGAAACTTTATCTTTTAGACATTGGCACAGACATGCCCGTGACGTGAAATGCCAGAAGTGATCTAAGGGTTAAGCACAGGAAGTCAGACTAAAAATTTGACTTAATTAAATCACAGATTTAAACTTTGTTTCTGATCTGCAGACGAAGGCTGAGCTACCGGTGAGCGACATGTGTTGTGTTTTGACGATCAGCATGACATATTTCAGGTATCTCAGAAGTTTCCGAGCCCAGTTGAGCCATTTGTCTCATGCCCTGCAGGGGCTGTTTTGCAAGACTTTTCTTTCCCAATTAAGTGCCTGGTCATGAATCTTGGCAACACTACAATGAGCTCCAGAGAATGATCCCACTCTCCTAAGAAAATATATGGGCTATTAAAAAAAAGGAAAAAAAAAATTACCCCGTATCACCAGAACAAATGGACCTGAAAAGTCCTCAGAAGATTGCAGCAACCAGAAGACAGTAATCCCCTTATCCCTTACAGATACAGGTGTAGCCAGGCTAGTGGGCCTTAACAGCTTTGCTGAAAGCTGCTGCTAGCTAGGCAAAGTCCTCAGGGAATTAAAAATCCCAGCCATACACATCCATGCAGAAAAATGGCTCTTATCTATGGCGATGCCCCTCCTTTCCTGTTGGAGGGACGTTAACCACGGGGAGATGGAGAAGGACTGCAACGTGGGACACATCTGCTCCAAGTCGTATTTTAATTCTTCTCAGTTGTTCCCTGCAAGTACCCAAAAATAAACAGATTTTCCTTAAAACAGGCCATTATGGTAATAATCCTATATTAATTTAGTTTTATACGCTGAGAATTTATAAACTGTAACAACACCACAAACAACAGAGCTAATAACAACTCAGTCCATTACTAAAATGAGGCCAGCACGGGAGTGAGCACCTTGGAGCTTTTTCCATGGGAAATTGGTGGGGGAGTTTAGGGAAAGAAACTATGAACGCACCCAGCTGATACAGATGTAAAAGTCCTTTGCATCCCTTCATTTCCACACATATTTTCTTAGAAGATCAGGCTGAAGAGGCCAAAAGCAAACATCATGCACAGCCCCATACTTGTAGTGCATGTTTTAGGTACCTGAACATCCCACAGGATGCAGCACAGTGATGCCAAATCTTTATGAAACTTAATGTCTTTAATAAGACCATTGGAAATGTATAAATGCTGGTCCAAATCCAAATGGAAATCTTAAATTAGGTAGAAAATATAAGCAGTAGTTTAGGTTCTTTGGAAGCGTGGATGTGCAGCAGTGAAATGCTATCCCTCTGCAGATGCTAAGCTTGCTGGGGTTATTCGTTCTGCAACACCTTCTCAGTCCTGTATGGCTACGATTTTGTTTGCATTTTTTTAACCTAAAGAAGAGTAAAGTGAGAAAACAGAAGGAAAAAAAAAAAGTGATTTTTAAATCAACTGTCATTTCTGGCAAGGCTGAGGATCCCAGCAAGGTATTTGTTTATTATCAGGTATTTCCTCAGGATCAAATCCAGAGGAGAGAAGTCTGGTACTAGTTAAAGTCTGTTTAAAATCCTTCTTGAAAAGAGATTTATGTGAGGAAATTACCTAACCTCAGGACAGAGGCTTAGTCAGTGGCAGCGCGGCTCTGCCGTGCGCATTGTTGGTTGCAGCGCGGGGTTTTTTTTTAGCCCTGCCGAAGTCGCACAGTGAGAACAGCAGCAGATTTTCGCTCACATAACGGGATCAAAGCTCCCAATTGTTTCGAAGGAAATGACCCAGCAGGAGGAGTGTGTCCCATGTTGGCTTTTGCTCCCAGCCTCCATGAGCACCACTCAGCCGCTCGCCGTAAACCAAGCCGAGAGGCACGGGGGGACCCCAGTTTGGGTGCGAGGTACATGAGCATCTTGCCCCAGCAGCCCCACTGCTGCAGGGGCACTCACTCCGTTCCTTAGTAAAAGGGAATTGTCTAAATCCCATCTCCCCCCAGTCCGCCTGATTGTGAGCCGGGGCTATGCAAAGATTCCCACCTCACTGGGGTGTTTTCCCAGTCCTTGGCCACGTTTCCCTCTCCAGTGGGAGAAGGAGACACGCAGCCTCCTGGGCTCATAGTGACGATGCTCAGCATTGCAGTTGCATGCTGCTCGGGAGGAACAGCACGAGAAAACCAGCTCTGACAGCCCCAGTTGCTCTCACATCCCAGCAGGTCATGACTGGTGCATGGGTTGATGCCCTGAGGAAGTAGCTGCATCCAGTGCCACTCAGCACCAAACAGCAGCAGTGGGTACATACTATGACCCATCTAGGCAATAGATTTAAAGCATAAAGGATGGAAAAGACCTACGAGTTCATCCCTGCTGCTTCCCTGCCAACAGCGAGTCGGATGCATTTAATTGTCTCATGATGGGACTTCCACTGTTTTTTTTGGGGAAAAAAAAAAAATTCCCATACATAGCTCACCTCAAGGACACTTCAACCCACGGTCAGAGCAAGCAGCTACAGAGCACATGACCGGGGTTGAAATGAGGTTTTGGAGGCAAAACACCGACTGAGCAGGTTGTCATATTATTTTTTCAAGGTCACCACTAAAGTATCTGGCAAGCTTATCTTATGGCTGGGAAATTTTACTGTACTTGCAGAAAACGACCAGTATTTTTTATTCTGGTGCCCAGCTCCTTGCTGTTTGTGTTGATTTAACTTCACTGACCCTAAAAAATGAAACTAGAGTAGCTTGGTGTTGAACTGGATCCTGATATGGGTATGAATTATGTATGTAATACAGTAAATTATTGTGAAACAAACATTCAGCAAGCATCCTGTATGGAAACTCTTTCTTCTTTCATCTCCATCGATCATTGACGTCTCTGCTGACAGAACGTGGTTATGCCGGCAGCCTATGATCACTTAGAAATATCTCAGAAATATGTCTCCATGCAGTTAAGGTTTTCCACTGCTAAGAAATATCTTAATGCTAAAGGTTTATTTACATGGGGTGGCTGTTTCCACTTGCTGGAGCATTTAAAAAGTTGTTTTTTCCAACCACTAAGTAGATCTAAACATTAAGTGTTTCTTAAGTTGAGTTTCCAGCTCCTAGACTGCTATAAACATTAACTTTCATTGGTTTAAAGCAAAATAAACCAAAAAAATTGCTGCTTTCACCTAGCCTCTCATAATGTCAAAAAAAGAGAGCATTTTTAAAGATGCTTTATATTAAAAGGCTTGTTGTGCAATTCCTACACTGGCCCCTCAGCTGGGTGCAAGGCCATGGTGACAAAGCTCTTCCCTGATTTTCTGGATGGTGCAGGAGGGGTGTTTTTTTTTGTTTTGTCCCCTGACCTCCTCACTGATTCTCCCTGAGGGAAGGGAAGCTGGTCGACATAGTCTTTAGTGGATGGAAGTGTAACTCATGGTGGCTTCCTCAGAGGGAAATTACTTAGGCGTAGCTGGCTTTGGATGTTTTCTGGTCTACAGGGCTGCAGGGTATGAGCTCTGTTCTGGTGGGACCAGTTCCTTTGCTTGTACTTGTCCCTTATGTTTGCAGCAACCGTCCTTGTGATAAAATAACCCCTTTCCTAAGCCAAGAATCAGGGTAACTGGGGGCTAAAGCCAAGAAGAGCCTAATGCCCTCCTCCTGACACTTGCTTCAGAGCATCTCTAAGTGTCTCAACACCACCAACACCAGGCGGGATTTGAAGAAATCACTGTGATGGTGATTACCATAGTCACCTCATTTTCAAGAGCGGGTGATTGGCCACTGGAAACAGTTGGCTTCTCTGCAGATATTTATTTACCATTACTGCCTGAAAACTGACAACCCAGAGTAGTGATTGCTGTTTGAAAACACAGGCTGCTGTATCATTATACATTTCCAATTAGATCACTGGAAATGAATGATCAATAGTAAAATAATTACTGTTTTGGAATGGAAAACATAGTGTCTGGAAAACACTACTACAATATAAAAACATAGATTCAGTCATCTGTAAGTAATGCCCTTAACCGCTCCAACAGCCAAACACACCCACCACTCTACAAAAAGGGCTCTTGTTCATACCCAGGTTGTATTTACTGTAGTATTTTTCCAACCTCTGTAAAATTAAGGAAGGTCTAGTGTTGGTGGGAGTTAATACATGGTTTGGACATCTTGAACCTCCTATGAACTCTGCCTAGGCTGAAACTCATTGTGGTTTCAATATCTGAATGATTCAATTTGAGTCGGACCGGACTAGCTGCTAAGTGTTGGGACATGCCTTTCCTCATCCTGAAAGGGAGAGCCACTTTCTGATGGCTTCACCTGGGGCTCAGGTTACGATAATCTGTTGTGAGAACTCACAGCAGTAGATCAAAGCGCATAACATGCCGCACTGTTTGCCTGGTGTTCACTCTCCTGCCTTGGTTCTGAGCCAGATCGGTCCCCAACACTGACAAAGGTATTGCCTGGCCTCCTTCTGCTGCCATCGAGCTGATAGGAGAGCTCAAATATCATCTGGTTAATGTCACAGAAAACAGCCATGAGCTCAAACTTAACACATTTCAGATTGTGAAACTCCACATTTTTTTTCTGTCTAATTTATCCTCGCTTCCCTTACAGGAAAGTTCAGGTGCTGGAAGCTATCAATTAATTGGTCTGAAGTCATAAAACCTTTTAAAACAAGACTAAAGTACACATTCAAATTCAAATTCATTTATGAATTCATTCATGAATTCATTTTTTCACTCTAACTGTATTATTCTTACTAAGAACGATACATCACCAGAATTTTAGAAGGGTCCAGGACAAGTTGGGGGAACTCAGAAGTGGAATCTCATTGCTACTATCTCCAACAGCCTTGGTGCAGATGAAGGAGAGATGGTCATGATCTGTCAATCCCATAGTGTGGTTGTAACGTCAAAATAAAGTGATTTTTAATAGAAATTCTGAACGTGAAAACATGTTTTCCTTCTCCATTGTTATTATTCTGCAAGGTACTTTTAAATAAAAAAATACATGGACCTTTTCTTGATGAAAATAAAAGCTACTTGTATCTCCAAAACATTTCAAGTAGAGATTGCACTTAAAAAGCATGTCGCTACTATTAAGCAAGAAGTATCTGTCACACTTATATGCAGCCACTTCTCTGTTTCCCCTATCATATTCTTCATTCAAATGCAACCACAACATCCAGGTTTTCAATCATTGGAGTTTATTCTGGTCTTTCTCATTTCCTTCTCTCACCATCTAATGATCTTCATTTGCTCTGTAACTCCTACGCTGCCCAGGGCTGCTGCAGGAAACACCAAGCATCAGAGCATCCACAGTGAGAAGAATTCAACAGTACCAAAGAAGCCTCTTCCTTTAATAGTTTTTCCTGATATAAGTCAGCCCCAAAGAAAGAATACGATGCTGCAGTCTGCACAGTCTTAATTCCCTATCCAAGCACAAGGACACCAGCATGGTTTCTCCAGCTTGTCTGAGAGCACCACAATGCATGGAAGCTAGCGAAAGTTTATCACCAGCCCTCAAAACAGGGATGATTGCAAGGAGACAACACATGTTCCTGCACTGAGCAGAATATATAGAGCCTTATGAATGGCACATTTCAGAAATGGCAACAGGATATGTTTTTTTCATGGTTTGGGAACAATGTGAATACTTTCTCACACACTATTGGTGAAGTATTTTGGCACACCTGTGCATTTAGAGAGCGCTATTATACTCCAAGGTCTCTTAGTCAGCTGTTAAAGACTCTTTTCCTCTCTAAGAACATGGATTGATTACGTGGAAATGTGATTTGGTTTTGGATTTGTGCTAGATCACGGATCAGCAGGAAGCTGTATTGGCTCTTGAGCGGAACTTTCTGCTCTGTTCTCCACAACCAAGAGACAAGCAAGGGCTACTTGGAGATGTTTACACAGCTCTCGTTTTTATTTTTGACCAAATTGAATAGGAAGAATTGTTTACATGCTACAGAGGATGTTTTACCACTGTTACTTCCTACAGAAACGTCCTCAACCTTCAAGTGCTGGCAGAAGCAAACTGCTCCTCATACCTTTGGTCGGTGTCTCCCCGAAGAGAGGACAGATGTTGTTCCTCTATTGGACCATCAATCCTGTAATCTAGATCTTGTTGTTCCAGATGACATAATTTTGGATCATGTGCACAACCTTGTGCAGTAACAGGAGCTCTCGAGTCCCTGAGGCGAGTGGTGGTGGGATGAGCATTGCCCCCAGATGCCTCCATCCCACCCCTGCCCCAGCTGTGGGCTCCTGGTGGGAACTATGTAGTCGTCGAATGCAGTTGGCTTTTTTGATATCAACTCAAATGTATTCAGAGGCAAATCTTTTATTTGATTAAAGCCACTTTGCAGGACCAGTTTGGCACAACAGTCTTGTGGGGACAGGGAATGGTGACAACAAAAGAAAAGAGCTGCTGCTTCAAGAAGTGGATCCCATGTTGCCTCCTGTTTTGAGGATTAACCCAGAGAATTCAGCACTGAGAATTTTCCCTTGTGTCCAGGCGATTCCTCGGCTGCCTCGGTCCCAGCCAGTGCCTCACTCAGCACTGGTAGAATTAAAGATCCCCTGAGAAAGTAAATTTAGAGTCCTTCATATTTAAGCATCACTATCTGGGCCAAATTTTCAGATGCACTGACCTCCGGCAGTTTTGCAGTTATTAGTGCAGTTGTGCCACGTAGGTATGATAGCAAAGCCCCTGAAGAGGCATTTTTCTCGGTTGTAAAACAGGATGGCTGCAGTAAATTGAAAGTTTACCAGTTTCCATCCCCACAAAAGTTAAACAGGGCACAAAAAGGCAGAGAATTGCAACATTTTCCCCATAAATATTCTTTAAAAATATTTTCAGTGATCATTTGGCACAAGAATATAATTTCCATCAGAACCTGTTGAGGGACAGGAATGGTTTCCCTCCTTCCCCTCTGCAACAGGGAAGAGAAATTTATCCCTGCAAAAGCCATAAGAAATTTTCCAGATTATAAACCAAGCTAAAAGCAATACCTGGACACACACGTGCAGGCATACGCACACCCTGATGGAGCTCTGATCCCCTTCGTGAGCCAAGGTGCTTCTGCGAAGCGCAGCCCATGCCATGCTGCAGCCTCGAAAGGGAGTCGGGAGAAGTAAAATGAAAAAACACATGAGACAGCATCATGCACAGTGGCCGGAGCTACCTGTATTTTATAACATCCACTCTGTTTCCAATTTCATCAGCTTGGCAAATGCTCTCCTGGTGGAAATAATTGAGGCCTGAAAGTCCAAAGCAGTGGAGGAAATATCTAAGCTATGAAATGTCAAGTCGCTTTCCAAAAGGGTTCCGATCTCCAACCACATCAAGAAGGGTGTCTGAAAAGACAATCAGGACTTTGGTCAATTAAACATCTTTTTAACTTTTTCTTTTGCTTGGGAATGCAGTGCCGGAGGAATGCCCAGTGTGGTGGGGTGGTTATCCTCTGCAGCCCCACAGACTTTGTTTTTCAGCTACAGGTTATGTTTTTTTTTTCTCCTGAAGTATTTGTATTTTATATAAATCTCCATTCAGATTATTCTACATGAGCAATTTAGGATCTTGTTGTTTTCATCTTATTTTTGCATTGGGAAGGTGAAACCTTCAACGCTAACAAACTGAAGCCAAGGAAGCAAAACCTGAGCTGAAAGCAAATAATTATACTCCAGTTAGCGCCTACTAAGAACACATTTCGACCTGAGAGCACAGAGCCTATTGCACAAGGAGATTAACTTCATATAAATATCAGTCACATCCACTGCCCAACTAATCTTTAAATATAGTGGCTAACAGTCAAAAAATCATCTTTGAACATGAATCACAAGACATCATAGGAAGATGTCTTACATCGGGGTACCAAAGGTCCTGACACTTGCCTTTCCAAGTGATGATTGTTTCTTATTCCTGCAAAAGCATAAATTCAGCAGCAAATCTGGGCACTTTGAAGCCTTTTAAACATCATGAAAGACAGGAAAGAAGGATGAATGTATTCTTAAATGTACCGAAAAAAAAATCAGCTTTATTTTCCCAGAGAAATTTAACTATATTAGTTTACATCTTGTGGTATGAATAATAAACAATCCCTAACCAATTTGAGACTTGCTGCTGTTTTGGCTGGAAGAAGCTTTGCTTAGAAAGGCTTGACTAACACCATGGTGCTGAGCTTCCATTTGCTCCTTCTACTCACTTCTGTGCCACTGGGCCTCCCTCCCTTCCAATCTCCCTCCTTGCTGATCATTTTCCTTTCCTGCTTCCCAGCTTCCCTTTTTACTTTTCTTTTAGGAGACATGGGCCTTTTCACATCCGTATTTTTTTCCCTAACACCTTATCACTCTCAATTGCCAAATTGTTTCTCGTTTCACTCCACCAAGGAGATAAGAGATCTTACTAAAATTCATATTTATAGAGTAGGGCTAAATAATACATGGACTAAGAATAAATAACACATTTAAAATAAGCCCATTAAGTCCTGCAGGATGGGTCTGGGTTGAAGTCCTTGGAATCTCTGCTTTCACTGAGTCTTCTCTGTGACATCTTCCCTGTGCATTTTTACCTCTCCATTACTCTGCAGTCACTGGCTGTGTCCCATCCTACAGCTCTGAAAAGCAGCAGAAAAGGAGATACTAAAGTGGTAGACAGCAAGGTGATTAAAACCTTAAGTATATTTAAGGAACTTTGAATAACAATAGGTGTGTCTTCTAATTCAAGAATGCCATACTTTCCTCCTGAAATCGAATAGAACCTAGGGAGCACGGCTCACCTCCTTCTGCACAAACAGGCTGATCATATGGTAACAGCTGGAACGTATATGATTTTACTTCACAAAATATTAGATCTGCCAAACTGCCACCTCCTTCCTCCAGCAATGTGGAAATATTAAAGTGAGGCTTTCCAAGAATCCTGTCTATGGTGAAGGCAAGGAGGTTTAACACAGCTGCAGACTGGGAAGAGACCTCAGGGCACGCTTGTAAAAAATACCAAATCCAAACAGCACAGCTGACCTGGGCACAAGCTCACAGAAAGGAAGGTGTGCTAATTATGCTTGATTAGAAATGAGAAGGGTGGTCACTTCACTTGCTGAGGAAGCATAGATATAATGGGGAAAAGCAAAAGCAAGTGCTAGCTGAGCTGCGCTTTTTCTCAGTGAAATTTCTCAAGGCAGTTGCATTACACCTGCTTGTGTTGGGTTTCTAATTCAGGTGCTTTAAGCTACCCATTCTGGTACCCAGTTTGCTGAGCTGTTTAAGGAGATGAAGCTCTTAATACATGTGTCTAATTTAATTTTAATTTCTATGCCTATATTAGAACGTGAAGTTAACTCTGCTTCAGTGAGGTGGCTGTTTCTATCAGCCCCCTGTGATGCAGCACTGGTCGGTCTTTGGAACATCGTGATTTCCTTGGGACTGGACTGTGAAGGGATAAATTACCCAAAGAATCAGCAAAGAAGGACCACAGTGGTTCCTCACTGGCCCTGGACTTGTTCCCACCATCAGCATGTCTCTGCATGTGCCTTCAGCCATGGCTGTGGTGCACTGAACGATGTTGCATTCTCAGTCATATGAGATGTCTTGATATTTGAGCTAAGGATCCCCTGGCAGCCTTTGGGGACATCGTTCTTCATTTCACTGGGCTCCCGCGTTTGCTTACTACAATATCCTTCCAGCCTCCAGCCCAGGACAGCACGATACTGGGATAAACTCTGTAAGTACCACTACTACATCACATGCTGAACCTGCACCCTGGCAGGTGTAGAGAGCATCTATGCTTGATTTCTTTGCTGAAATCAAGCTAGAAGGGAAGAAAGCCATCCTGGGGACTAAGCTCGGTTGGAAAATGCTGTTTATCCCCTTGAACTCCTGCAAAGGACACAATAGAACAATGGGCTGGAGGCAATGGAGAGGCGAAGCCCTGAGGTCACCTCTGCCGCCTCCCAGCTGGTGCAGCATTGTTCCCTGATGGGAATTTCTGTGTGCTGCTCAGCTCTGTGACCATGTGTTTCCTACGACTGTTACCCTGCTTCTCCCTCCCCCAGTCCTTCCGCCTCTTTTTTACTCCCACAGAGACTGTGGATTATTAATTAAACCTTCACGCAAACATGAGGTAGGTAGGTATTAGGAACCTTTATCTTACAGATAGGGAAACTGTTGGAAAAGAATGAGAATGACCTTGTGAAAGTCACAATAAGAGGCAAGATCAACACCAGCCCTAGAGTGCAGGATTGCCTGCAGGCCTCCGTGCTCAGAAAAGAGCAGAGCAGAGACCCAAGAGCAAGTCTAGGCCTTATGAGGAACGGCTGAGGGAGCTGGGGGTGTTTAGCCTGGAGAAGAGGAGGCTGAGGGGAGACCTCATTGCTCCCTCCAACTACCTGAGGGGAGGTTGCGGAGAGGAGGGAGCTGGGCTCTTCTCCCAAGTGACAGGGGACAGGACGAGAGGGAATGGCCTCAAGCTCCACCAGGGGAGGTTCAGGCTGAACATTAGGAAAAATCTTTTCCCGGAAAGGATCATTGGGCACTGGCAGAGGCTGCCCAGGGAGGGGGTTGAGTCACGGGTGGACAAGGCCCTGAGGGGCATGGTTTAGTGTTTGATAGGAATGGTGAGACTCGATGATCCGGTGGGTCTCTTCCAACCTGATATTTCTATAATTCTATGATTTTCCACAATAACTTTAGTGAGGATGTCTACATCCTTTGTTGTAGCAAATCTAAAAGAAAATATTTTTTTCTTCTTTATTTTTTTTGGTTTTTCAAACTGCCTGCAAGAACATGAAGTAATCTCCGAAATATATTGTGTGGTTACCAAAAGACTTAGGGGACTTTATCCCCTCCATTAACACTTGTAGGCATAGCTGCACGTTCTTCCTATTTCACTCAGGACTGTGTCTGTGTCTTCATCAATATGATTTATTTCAGCAAAGAAACTCTGGATAAGAGTCTAACAGGAGGGAAGTGGCAGTGGGACTGCAACACACCCTTGGGAAGCGCATGTGTCCATTAACTGAAGGACCTCCTGTTATTACTAGGGATCAGGTAGAAGAGTGACAAAGGAGTCTCAGGGAGAAATTTATTATCATTTCTTAAATATCTGACATCCTACTTTAAAAAAAATATATATATGACACCCTACTTTTAAAAAATATATGTATGCATACACACACACACATATAATAGTATCTAATGGCTTTTGCAGAATTCAGAAATTGTTCCAGTGGTCTGAGCTGGAAGCTTCCAGTTTGTGGCCATATGGTTGGCTGTGAACTTGACTAATAAAAATGGAGTGAACTTTTTTTCCTTTTCTCTTTTTTTTTTTTGTTCTTCCTGACCCTAGTCAGCGCCATAAATACCTATATGTAGCAAAAGTTTTATAAATAGCACAGTAGCATCCACTGACACCAGAATGGTGTTAAGTCTGACCAGCAGGCTTTGGATTGCAGTAATGTGGAGCTAGAGTGGTCTGGAGGAGGAATATGTGGCCAATAAGGATCTGTGAAGCTAAAGTCATTCAGAAAGCTCAACAGAAGGCAAAACTGGGCAAAAAATACCATAGGACAAGGTTCTGAAATGGAAACGCTTTAAGCCAATATTGCCCCTCTAAGATGGCACTGAAATTCCATATAAATTTATGGTGTGGCTCACCGTGCTCTAAACTAACTTGGTGTGTCTGGACATCTGGCACAGCCCAATATCAACGTGAAAGGGAATTTTGTATGTATCCTTTGCTGATGCTGGGATTTTAAGTTTGGAATTTTTTGTTTGATGGTTGTCTAAAAATTGTTGGATTCTCAAATGAATTTGTTATTCAAAATGGTTCATAAATTTTCTCAGCACTAGCTCTTGGTATGCAAGACCTTTGCAATTTAAGTGCTGGCCGTTAGGTATTCAGCTTATACAGTAATACGAAGAGACTTACTGGAGAGTCCCTGTTCCCATCTACCCGAAGCATTTAGAAGTCATGAGTCAATGCCCTCAAATCCTAGGATTGGCTTAAAAACAATATTATTATTTTTAGCAAAAACATGTCAAAACTGATGCTTTTTATTTGCTTTCTTGCTTTGAATCTGTAGGGCTAATGCATCCAATGTGCTGGAAACCAAGCTTCAAAATAAAGGAAGCTGTAGTTCCCACATAAATTCAACACTTTGGAATCTAAAAATGGAAGTTTTTCCTAAGAAGCCTGATTTTAGATGGGTTTTCAGCCTGATGGATTCTTTGATGCCCAATACAAGAGTAAGTGCCAGCTGATGCTTTTCCCACTGTTGGGAATTTTCTAATGTTTTGCTTTGGTGTCCCTCCTCTGGTGTTTATGATGGTTGAATTTGCCCTGCAGAGCATCCTTCAGCAGAGAGAGCAATAGTGTCTCGCCCTGCCTGCCTATCTCCACACAACTCTTACAAAAATACTCTGAGAGTGGCTTATTAAGAGCTTATATCTGCCACAGTCAGAGTAACGGCAGCCATGCAGAAATTGCACTGGCTCACTTCAAAACAAACTATTTCCAGGAAAAGGCTTTTAAGTATTTTTAAGCTGAGTGGAAAGATAATCTTTATCTTGGTTATGATTCAGAATGGCAGCGTCAGAGCAGAGCTGAACCCACACAAGGGAACCTCCCTCCTGTCATACAGACCTCTATTTTCCCTTGAAGAACAGAAGAAATTGATAAATTGAAATGTCTGGAGGGGAAAAGTAACATTTTCCTGTTGGCAATTAAATAGTTCTTACCAGTGAGTCTTCTAAGGGACACGTATGTTCACAGCAGCGAATAGTTAGTAAATATCGGGCCTTGGCTTCATCAGGAGCATGTGGGATTTTTAGTTAAACCATCTATAGTCATTCTAGGACATTGCCAGGCAATCCTGAAGGCATCTCACAGGCTGCAGGAGAAGGCCTGTGCATTACAAAGCGCAGCAGCTGATGGAAATGGAAGGAGCTTGAGGGCTTCCGTGCTCCCATTCACTTAGAAGATGCACACTGTGGGTGCTGCTCCTTTGCGCTTCAGTAGCTTTCAGGGTGACAATTAGTCCTTTTCCCTCATTTCTTTTAATCCGCTGCAATCCTCCTTAATTACTACCTCGGCTTTTAGTCTCTCTCTCACCTCACACTGTTGTGCTGAGGTAAGAGCAACTATTTTAAAACACTGGTTCCTCTCCGTGGGTGAAGTGTCACATCAATGAAGGCAGAAAAGCAAATAGAGAGGCAGACCCCTGCCTCGTGTCCCACCAGAATGCAAGAATTGACCTTGTTACACAAAGCCCTCTACCTCCTTCCTTGCTTCACTTCAAACCCACCTCCTCTGAACAGGACCCTTCTTTTTTTCCCCCAAAAATTCTAATGGAAAATCTTAAATACATTTTCAACTAAGATGTCCAAATGTCTGTGTTTTATTTCTCTTTTCTATTCTTCTTCCCTCTTTTCCCTGTCTCTTCAACCCTTCTCCCTCTCTTTTCTTTTAACTTTTTCATTGACAGAGGAACAAGAGAACTGGGAGGATAACCAAAATTTTCACAGTCACTTCTCAAATCTCAAATAATTTTCATTTTGCTTTGCCTCACAATACAAGTTTTCTAACATTCTGAGCACGTTTTATCTCACAAATGAAAATCGTGCTGGACTTACCTACAGACATTCACAAATCCTACCAGATGCAGCAATATGCATCTGAAGAACTGCCTTTTTTTTAATGATTCTCAAAGCAATTTTCCACTTTACTTCATGCATTACAGCAGACGGGAAATCATTTGAGCCTTCTGTGTATGTTGAGCCTCTCCAGTAAGGTAAATGTTTTTCTTACAAATAATGCCTTGCACGTTTTATCAACTTTGTAACCACAGTATCTATAAGTGCCTCAAATGTTAAACAACACTTGAGCCAGATATATTTACTAGCCAGGAGATTTAAAAGCCATTCTTGACGTCAAGCTGTGAAGATCAAATATTCTAACTTAATGGCTGCCAATACGGTTCTCAACCATTGTCTAGATCCAAAACCCATTGTACTTGTTTTTGTTTTTATTTTTGGCATCTGAAATAAGTCTTTTACTCAGACCACTTCTGTTCTTACATAAATAAGTTTCTAGGTCAACTTGCTGATGGATGTTGATATAACTATAATTTAAATCTAATGGTGGTATCAGCTTCTATTAGAGTACAAATTAGAGTTGTTACAGTACAGCATGAAGTTAGCGACTTTTCCATAGAGTAAGTCTTTTCTGTTCCTAGTGCAGTGATCCAAATTTAGAGATTCAGCTTTCTTTCCTTTCTTGGTCTCTTTTTCCTTGGGTGTCTTTATACCGCAACCTGTGCGGATACCTCGACAGAAAGCATTAACCCACCTCTCTTTCTTGCGTATTTGATACCTCTTCCCTCAGAGAGACAGAAGACAAAAGCTTCTCTAACCACATCACCTTTGATGTCCACCCTGGGATCAGTGAAGGATATCGAGCACCATGTAAGCTCTCGGCGGGGCTGTAGCTCAGCGATTACCCAAGCCCCAGTCACAGTAAAATTTAATTGCTCTTGTCGCTGTGCAAACATGTAGTGAATAATCTGGACTTCTGAGCAACTTTTATGTAAGTAGAATTAGATTTGTACTGAGGATTTCTCTGTGCAGGCTACAAAATAACTGTAGAAGTCTAGGGCCAAATTCTGATATCATTACTTAGGTTTAACATTAACAGTACCAACGAGTGATGATGCTTGTGGAGTAAACAGCTATTAAAACAGAACAAGTGCTTTAGACTGTCTCTCTCCACTATTACAGTTAACAAATACATAAAAAACTGGCTCTGACATGTCTGGGACAACTATTCCAACCTTTCCATACACTGATAAGCACTTACAGCCTTTGTGGAATTACAACTGGGAGTCATTATTGCTCATAATACATATGGATTGCTGTATTTAACCTAGAGATAATCTGAAATGCCTTTATGTTCCTGAGAAGGCAATAAACTTCATTTGCATTTACTCATCTCTGATGGAATTTATGGCTGAGGAAATCACTTGATGTTTTTCTGTTTCCTTCTTTCTCCTCAGCTTAGTTTTATGAACAAACTTTTTATGACCCA
Organism: Clamator glandarius; assembly: GCA_033459285.1. Lineage (NCBI taxonomy): Eukaryota > Metazoa > Chordata > Aves > Cuculiformes > Cuculidae > Clamator > Clamator glandarius. The sequence continues at coordinate 1,734,523 of JAUNZM010000289.1, read as the reverse complement.
GATAGAGGAGAGAGTGCATGGCCAAGGTTGGGAAAGCTGGGAGGTGGGATTCTGCTGGTATTACTGATGCACTCAGCATCGTTTGTCCATTACTCAGGGACTTGATGGGATGCCTGAGGCTTTGTCCCCTTGTGACCTCAGCATCCTGGACATCACGATTCTGCAATGCACTAAACTGGTTAATAATCTGCTATGGAATCATGACAGCATGTTCTAGATTTTATTTTAACAGTGCAGAACAGGGAGAATGGATGAAAGAATAAAAGCTGGCACTCAACATGTTGTTCAGCATGAACAGTGAGAGAAAAAAAAGTACCTGACTTAGCCATCTTCTGGGTAATCCAGACACCACAGTGCTCTGAAGTGTCTGCCTTTCCCCAGATTTAGTTACTTAGTCTGATGCTGCTCAGCCTTTACACCCCAGCTCAAGTCTGAGCTGGATGCCCATGATTTAGTATTTGCTGTGTGTCCAAGAACACAAAATGTGTTGCAAGGTACAGAGGCACAGACTGCACTGTGCCTCTCCTCTAGCCCCTGAAATACAAGTTAGCCAGTCTGGTATTTGATCACGGGCTGTTCTTAAAGTAGATTTTTATTCTGTACTTTTATTTTCCATGGCTATTGCCAAGACAGAATCCTCTCCAGGACCCCATCCCATCCCATTTCATCCTATCTTGTCCAATCCCCTGGTTCTTCAGCCTTGCTTTCCCCCTTTTATTTTCCAGATCAAACCTTGGCTCCTTCTACCCCTCCTCTTCCACATTGGCTTTTGTGGCCTGCTTGAGAACTTGCTTGTGTATTTTATGCATGCCCATGAAATCTCACCTTGCTGGCACTGCATCATCCCAGTGTTCTCAGCAGTTACTGGTTTTGTGTTTTTTTAACATTAAGCCATTCTGCCTTACTCCTGGATATTGGACTGCAATGAAAAAGCCTGTAAATTAATGAAATATCTATTGCAGCTGACTTTAAATGATCCTAAAAAAATAGAAGTTTAAGTCCTACTAGTTTTGATTAGCTCAATTACCTGCCAGTACAGGCTTCTTCTTTATATTTCCTATTTCTTTGCCCAATCTATTATTAAATGTTTGAAGGAATCGCCTTCCTCTGCTTTCATTGAGGAAATAATTCCAGTGCCTAATAGTTCTCCCTGGCAGGAAAACTCTTCCTAAAATCTTCTTTTTGCACCTCCTCCCTTTGCCCGGACAATACTCAACAATTCCTGTCAATCCTTGATGAATACATGTCTTTACATATTCATAGGTAATTATTATTTTTCCATTTTTGCAAGCATTTGGCCACCAAGTGGTTGAACTTAAAAGATCTCTGTCTCAGATACTTTGATAATGACAATGAGGACATTGCAGAGTTACTGGTAGAGGCAAGACTTCCAATGTCTCGTCTCAGCTCCAAAAGCCGGCACCAAACTCAGCTAAGCAGCACTTTGGGCTCTGCTCTTGACTTTAGAAGAAGTTTTGGACTGTCAGGTTTTGGGAAATGACACCCAATCATGGCCACGTTTACTCTTCCCTCTTCACTGGTTTGGGAGCAATCAGATAAGCAGCCTGAGCCCTAATGCAGCAACGTCCTTGCTTGGAAATACGACACAATTAGCTCCATTTCCCCCAGGAGACACTTTTCTTCTTAAGGGGCTCACCATAAGCTTGTGGTTGGCCTTTTGGGGGCGAGGCTGGATCCCTTGGTTTTACAGAGGTCCTGGGGTTGCCTGGACTGCCCCCCACCAGCATGCATGGCGTGAAAAGTTTTATTGCAGAAATGTATTGTAACAGCGGAATAACTGCCTCCATGGTTTCATGTCTCAAGCATGATGGACGCGTCCAGTTAAATTCATCATAGGGACACACTTGACAAAATGAAATAGAAATGTCGTAAAAGGATGAAGTTTGAGGGAGGGTGACAGAAAGTTCTGCTGCTTCACCAAGGGATGGGGGAAATGGGAATCACTGGTTCTAGGGGAGAATTAAATTCCTGTGCTGTAAATAGATCTATTACATTATTACAGTAATTTAATATAGCAATTATTTCCAGTGTATGCCCACACGCATCAAGGTTCTCATACATGGAAATGTTTCATGGTTTGCAGGCTCTGACAGAAAGTCTTTTAGCACTAACGTTTAGGCAATATCTTTAGTTCTTGTTCTTGGGGCTTTGATCAGGGCTGGACCCGGTCCCTGCCTGCACCGTCACCTCTGTGCTGTGCAGCTGGACACGGGGGACCAGAAGATGTGTGTGTTTGGGGGTGGCAGCACAACTGCCTGGTGCTGCTTTAGGGTTTATGACATGACTCACACTTCAAAATGGCATTTTAAACAACTCTGATCTCCGAGAGAAACAAATATGCTTATGTGCTTCTTGCAGGGTGTTTTGCACATCACTTTTAAATTAATCAGATATTGGTTTTGTCACTCTGGGGGAGGTAAGGCTTCCTCCAGCTCTCAGGACTGTGATACAAAGGCAGTACACAGCTCAGATGAGCCGATGGAGACAATCCCTTCATTACAAATATTAATTATAACACTATTTGGGCACTGCTGCCTCAGTCAGTCTTTCATTTGAGCTGATCAGATACAGGACTCAGTTTGTATTTCATAAAGTGCTCTATAACTACAATGATTTAAGATCTTCTTGGGGGCTGGGTGGGATGGTTGAGCATCCAGGCATGCCAGCTTCAGACTGATGGGAATTTAAATGGCTTAGTTTAAAAGTCCCATAAAATAAAATAAAACGGTGAACGATCTGAATGGAAATTATTCACTGCCACAAATGGCATCAGCAGAAATGCCAAGCTTATCTATTTATAGTGTTATCTGTGTCTAAATACTCATAAATAGCTATGTAAAACACTGCCGTTGTATGTATGTGTGTGTGTATGTCTTTTCCAGCCACTGAAATGTTAAATCAATTTTATAACAAGTTGCTTTTCCAGCCACTGAGTGGCTGTATATGTTAAGTGTTTTTACAGGCGATTTTTTCCCCAGCTGCTAAGCAGCTTTAAATGTTATCAAAAAAAGTTGCTTTTCCAGCTGTTCAACCACTCTGAGCATTTTTAATGGATTTTTTTTTTAACTTGCTAAAACCTATTTATATTTTACTCACAAAGCAAGTGCAAAACTGTCCTGGCTCTGTCTAGGTCTTGTTTTTATTGTATTTTTTTTTTAAACCTGTGAATAAAAATTCTTTCTCTGTCTGAGGAATTTTTTTTTTTTGAGAAAAGAAGGGGTTTTGTTTTAATGAGTCCAAGATGAACATTATGAGTTCATCTTAGCATTTAGATACCTCAAAAGCACCGTCCTTGTGGTATGTTCAATGGAAACACTGTTCTTGCGGTACGTTCAATGGAAATACTGTACTTGTGGTATTTTCAATGGAAAAAATATTATTGTGGCTTTTCCAATTCAGGAAATGCTGCTCGGTCTTTAAACCAGGGGAAAAAGAGGGAGTGGAGGGTGAGAGAGCTAAATTGAGGTGACAGCGAAATGGAAGAATTATTTTATTGTAATGAGGTGGGGAGAGATATACGAAGAGTTTAGGGCAGGAAAATGGAAAATTCTTGTGGCCCTTGAGGATTCATAAGAGTGGGAGAAGGAAACAGATCTGCGGTAGCATTACAGAAAGGTGTAGGACGAAGTTAAGAGGTAGACAAGAATAGATTTAAGGAAAAATAAGATATAAAAAAAATAAAAATGAGACAACGTAGAGATTTGTTAGGAGAAAGGGGAATAAAGAAGCAAAATCTCTTGCTATATGCAACAATTAAGAATGTGACTTACTTGAAAAGGCACAAGAAGACCCTTTATCTTTGGGTCCCAAGGTCAAGTACCATAGGAACCTATTGCTACACTTTCAGAGAAGTTAGAAGACTTGCCATTGACTCAATGAGAGTGAAAATCCCCCAAGCCGAGCCCTCCCCGCGACTGCATCAGGCTTCTGGTGCCCACACTGGAAGAAGAGTTATAGCAATTCAGATCCTCTTAACTAGTAACCAGCCAAGGAAAATTGATGGTCAGTTGGCTATTTACTGCTGCTGGAGCTCTAAGGGAGTAACTGTGATGCTGAGATGGCTGCTGGAGGAAGGTTGGGTGAGACTCCTTCCAGACCACAGAGTCCGGCTCTTGGCAATCATTTACAAGTTAAGTAGGCTAGAAGTCACATTTCTAGGGCTAAAAGCACAAAGGTTCCGGAATAACATTTGAATTATAATAGTTAGAAAAATAATAGGGAGAAAATTCAAATTAACTTTGATATCCGTCAGTTCCCTGGGAAAAAGATAGGATTTGTTTTAGATGGGAAGCAACCCAGAAGTTCTTTCCAGTCTGGTATTCCTAATTGTAATGATTTTTAGTGATGGTTACAGGCACGTGTAGGAGACCTGCTCAGACCAGCTGTGCTTGTGGTGGAATTCAGATGCCCTCTCAACTAACACAACATGTCCAGCAGAAAATATTAGACATATAGACACCATGTCTTGTTCCTATCTATTAAAAGGATACGTGCTACATTTCTGTGCACATAATGATGACATGATCCCAGCTGAATTGCTTTTCACTTAAACCCCCAAGTTTTCCATCTGCTTTAGTTCAGGAACTGTGCATCTTCTTAAACTTTTACAAAAAAATCAGTTTTACTGCAGCTTTAATGTGCGCTTTAACTGATATTAGATTCACTCAAATTTGCAATGAAGCCACTTTGGCCACGTTCACATCTCTTTGTCTTTGCTTTCTAAGAACTTTTGAGTTATCAAGTTTTACTGGCCAAAAATGTAGTGGAGAGCAAATTTCAGAATCACACAGAAGTATTTACAGAAACTGACATTTCGGTTTCTACTAGGAAATATTTGCACCAGATGTGCTTACACACGCCTCCATTCAGGAGTGGAAACGCCATCATGTGATTCATATGACCAGTCAGAGTTAAGTAATTCCAATCAAATTTTGAAGACTCATAATGAGTCCCGGGAGCAAACAGTTCATAAATATGGTGTTTATGGAATGAATTTAGACGGTCTGATAAAATCCAATGACCCAGCAAAGTAAGCGGGCAGATTTCTCATCTCTTTAGAAACTGAAGGTCAATACCATCATGAATGGATTTAAAAAAAAAATAAAAATAGAACTTGCTTTTAGATCATCCATAAGGAGAAGGGAAAAAGGCAGCAAGTGGATTAATCCAAAACACTACTAATCTTGCTGCTGAATTGTTACAGCTGTAAATCCTGCTGCATCTTTTCTTCATGTCATTTTCCATAAAGTAAGTTAGCAACTTAGATCTTCTGATATTAAGTTATCCACACAGACAATAATTTTACTAGCCTGTTACTAAAATATATGGATACTTAATACTTACATTCTCTCCTGAACATTGAACTATCTTATATGAGGCATTTAAATTGTTTTGCCAGAGCAACACAGAAAAACTGCTGACTCCTTGGTCTCCCCTGGGTGTCACCACTGGTGCTGAATCTGAACGTGTCCTTCAGGGGCAGAAGGCAAATTTTAGGGTATAATATGTTTCTGTATGGGCTCAACTGTGTCAAATTGATTTCCGTATTCTTTTTGATGGTCTGAAAACTTACTGTATCTTTTCCATTCTCTTCATGCTCTCTCCCAGACTACTCCATGTGGGTGGAGAAGGCTTCCTGAACTCCAGGGTGTAATTGACCCTCAGGACAGCAGAGCAATTCATATATATGTGTATGTCTGTATATATATGTATGTGTGGGGTATATATTATGTTGTATTTTCCTGGTTTAAAGTTGCCATATATCTTGCTGAGATGAGAGGTTGATGGCAAGTCCTACTTTCTTGCTTGCACAGGTTTTCTCCTCAGTGGGTAAGAGTCATCCCTGTGAGCTGAATGCGATGAGTGAATGAATCTTTAGACATACACGCCCCATTGATATTCTCACCCTCTGGGCACGGATTGTGTGGTGATCAATGAAGTTAAAGGAGGTACTGTTGGATACATTGACTTGGTCTCTTCCGTTCACGCCCTTCGCTACAGCAGGACCAGTTAAGGTTTATTTTTAGTCTTTTTTCCAATCTAATGGCAAACTGCTCAAACAGTGGAGCTTCTCCCACATCCTTTGGAATAATTTTCCACAGTCTAATAAGATTTCAGCACTTGGAAGTTTGTCCTGTTATTCAGCCTAAATCTTCCTCTATTTAACATTATGCTTTTAGTCCTTATACCCCTTTCACCATCCTAAACAATTCCTCTTCTTCTCAGTGTTTACAATCCACAAGATTTCCTTCTTCCTTCCAAGTTGTTTCCCATCAGTATTTATAAAATGGAAAAATAAATGACAAACAGAAGGCTCAGTAGAAAAGAGCCTCCTGCACTACAGCAGTCAGATGTTTGTGCAACAACTGCATATATTTCAAAATAGACACAGTTTCTATAGCCTGCTGGTATCCAACTATACCACCAAAGATCCTAGACCCATCTTGAGTCCAAACAAACTTTGGGAACTAGCGACTTGCATACCTTGAGCTTCCAAAGTAATGCTTTATTAAAAAAAATTAAAAGCAGCCAAACAAAATCAGGATTTGTTTTCTTCATTTCCTATTGTTATTTTTGCCTGAGCGTGAAATGAGTGAGTTTACATGGTTAAGGGCATGTTTGTGAAAGAGAGCTGCATGATGGTGCTTGGGCATCGTGTCCATATAAACAGTTAAACCTTCCAGGACGCAGGATCTTTGTTGTGTCTGATTAAGGCAGACTTTCATTAGGCCTTTTACCACCAGCTCTTGGAACTCTTCCACTTCATGCAAGTAAAAAAACCACAAATATTCCTCTACTTATATCAGTACCAGAAGCTGGAAGCATGGAATGCTTCAGAATGCTTTGAACCCCATAATTGTCTCTTGTAATAATACATTTTTTTACATTTGAACTCATGAGTTATCAAGGACAAAGAACGTAGCAACTTGGTTAAAATAAAGAATTAAATTATGGTCATGGAAAAAAAAAAAAAAAAAGGTACTTTCCACTGTTCTCAAAAGAAAGTGTCTTTGGGAAAGAATGAATCAGAACAGATCTCTAACCTTGTCTGTATGACTTTGTATTGTATTTCACAGACCAAGGGATGGTCAGTGGGAGGCTCATGGTTAGACAGGCTTTAGATAAAGGTCTTCCATATGCTGGAAGTATCTTGTGCTATAGCGCCTTCTGTGAACCAGAAGAATAATGCTGTTAAATGTAGTGTTCATATAGCATATCAGGCTGTATAAGAGAACAGGTAAATGTTTTTCTTATGTGTTATGGCCCAGGCACAGAGCTGTTCTGCACCTTACCTAAATCCTCATAATTAGTCCAGCTCAGGTCCTTGGCAATATTCCCTGATGACCCCTCTTTTCCCAACACTGCCTGACCTCAGCTCTCTTGCACGCAGCAATAAATCACCTTTTGCCTTGACTCTGCATCTTATTTCTGTAGAGTTCTTAGATCTAGATTGGTACCCAGCAGCTCTTTTACAAGAAAACACTCAACGTGATTCAGTCTGGTTGTTTCAACTGCTTGACTGTATGTGTGAACACTGGGATCAGAATAACTGCTTAGTACTTGGTTTTTTTTCTTCTGGGACATCTTCCTCCTACAAATTCTAGATGAGCTGTATTATCATTTTATCACCATGATCTTCCAAAATTCAGAATTCGTCTTAGGGGATTCTCTAATATTTATGCAAATGCACCCCAGGAAAGAATCTGGCCATGGGAATCCTAATGCTCTCACCACACATTGTAGCAACATGTGTTGCTCTCCTGAGAAAGCCCATGATGAGGAAGTCAAAGAGAAAAAACAGTCCTGCAAGGAGGGAAAAAAAACCCTATACACATAATTTAAAAGCTAGTTCAAGTCATTGATAGTACCTTCTCATTCAATTTGAACCCAAATCCACAATATATATAAGAAAATGAAAAACAAAACCAATAACAAACCCTAGAAATGTTATAAAAGACTTTACAGCATAACCATTTTGTATTAAATTAAAGGAGTATTTTCATCTGGGAACATGCACATGAGAACAGTCTTCTTATTTTTTCTAGATTGATTTGATGATGTCTGCTGCATTAAGACATCAGTGTCTGAAACAAAATGTGTATTTTTGACCCCTTTGACTACCAAATTAAATGGAGCACTGTACAATACAATCTAGATGGCTGGAAGGACTGGATCACTTTGGTGCTGCACTGACACATCCATTTCTAAACTCTGTTTTGAAGAGCTTAGACCTTCAGATGCCAGTGAAGATCCGGGTGTAGAATAACACAGACTTTTCATGGACTTCTCGCACACGCAACCTCAAATTGTCTTTTGAGAAGGAATTGAGAACTGGCACTAACGACGCTGCCTGTAGCCAAACCTGTTTACAAGTCTTTATCCAATTCATGTCTCGATTGCAAGACAATGCAAGAGGTACTTGGATTTGGGAAGGAGCTGAATGGTAGCAATGAAGGAACAGAGGAAAATTTCTGTCAGCATTTTAGTATTTGTTTATAATTTTAAGAATTTATTAAAAAAAGGGAACTTCATCCTGGTTCAACCTCATTAAAATATGATGAGGACTTTGGTTCTTTGTTGTTTCATCCTTGAACCACTCTCAGCATCTCTTGGGAAAACTGTCCCTTTTTTGTCTAAGGGGACAAACCTCCCTCTGCCAGGGGAGGTTGAGGCTGAACATTAGGAAAAAATATTTCACAGAAAAGGTCATTGGGCACTGGCAGAGGCTGCCCAGGGAAGGGGTTGAGTCCCCTTTCCTGGAGGTGTTTAAGGCACGGGTGGACGAGGTGCTGAGGGACATGGGTTAGTGATTGATGGGAATGGTTGGACTCGATGTTCCGGTGGGTCTTTTCCAACCTGGTGATTCTATGATTCTATGATTCTAATTCAGGTCCTGCCCTTCCACGATCATTTGGGATGTGCCCAGGGGAACCTCAGCTGCTGTGATCTGGGATGACCATTACCCAGGTCTGGATTTGCAGCATCTCCTGTAACTCCATGGCAGAGGGTCAGAGCAGACAGGCCTTTTTGATGAAAGGGTGAATTGTCTGATAGCTCTCACTACAGATTAATGGAGAACAAATCCTTTTGTTACCAGGCTGCCTTTGCTATTGAGAGCAGAGTCAGATAAAGGAGGAAAAACGACCGTTTTTGTAACTGTTTTATGTCGAATCTGTCCATTTTGGCTTTATAGTCTCACATGGTAATAACTCACTGCCACATGTTATCAACATTAATCAGCCTCGACAGAGCCACACACAGCACATGCCGAGCGCAGGAAGAAAGCGTGCCAGGCTTTGTAAGAGGAAAAAAAGAGTTTTCTTTCTTAGAAGCCCAGTGAAAACAAAACTAAACCAGTCCCCAAATCTAAGGAGAGCATGAAAAAAGCTCTTGGAGATAATTTCACTTCCCCCTCAAAATCACAAGAGGCGGCTTTCAGCTGATGCTTGGCCACGCTTGCAGGGCAGGAGCACTCAGGGTGGGCCATAGAGAGCAGGGCACCACAGGACTCAGCTCTATCACGGTCCCTAGCCAAAGAAAGCAGCGCATTGCACTCCCCTTTGATACTTTATCTTCCCTAGCTACTCACAGTAAAGCTACAAAAAGCGTGAAGAATAAAGAAACACAAAAGCAAGTTGCAGCCGTATTTCTCTACAAGGATCTTCTCCCTGTGGGAACCACCAGTGCTGGTTCCTGCTAACACATGACTTCAGCAACTATAGATAGTGGAAGTTTTCTGTGCTTTACTGCCTCAACAATGGGCTTGGAAACTCATACAACCTTTCATTTCCGTCCTTTTATTTGTAAATCGCTTTCCTTTAAGAATACTGCTATTTAATAGATGGGTTATGATGTCAAACACTTTAATAAGAGCTATGCTTTTTCCTCTGCAGTTTTGTTTTTATTCTAAACATGCTTTTTTTTTTTTTTTCTAAACAGATACAATTTTAAGGAGGAAAAAAAGGCAAACATGACCAGAAAAGACCTTATTTGTTATGGAAAAATTATAACAAAGATTTTCTGTGGTTTTTTTTTCTCTTTGCTCTTCCTGTTGTTGGTAATAAAAGAATTTTTATTGTTCTTTGGTGGTAAACCTAGCTTTATGTCAAAAATCAGGAAGGATTTTTTCCTTCTTTTTTCAAATTCTGTTCTTGGTTTGGTTCTCTGGTTTGTAGCCTGAATGGAACTAAACCAAGCATTGAAAAAGCTCACCACACACGGTCAGAAATGACACTCCTTTGCCTGAGCTTGCTGGGCAGCGTGCACACTGATGCTGCTTCACAAAACATCGATTCCCATCCAATGACTATGATGGTATGAGGAGCTTCCATGCATCCATGGTAAATTCTGATCTGGGTTATACAGCCGTAAGCGCAGGGTAAATCTTACTGGAAGATTTAGGTCAGGTTGACCCCACATTAAATGAGACCATAGGCTGTGAAGCACCCACAACTACCTGGAAGATGCCGCAAGGTACTGGCACTAAGGACAGCTGAAATTTCTGCATTCCCCCCTAGACAAAAATAGTTTTTATGTAAATCTATTTTTGGGGGATTAGGCTGTATTTCATTCTATTTTTTCCTTTTTCTTTCCTCATGGTGGTGGTGGAAAGCAACAAATGGTAGGAATTTTTGTTTCTGCAAAACTGGAAAATTAAATTTTGTTTTTAATATGAAAAATACCAGCAGCTGAAACGTTATAATTTCAAGACTAATTTAACTGATACACTGCCTAAGTAAAATCATGTGCTAATGATGATAAGCTTTCTTTTCCTTATCCCATATAAGCTGTTCTGCCAATATTTCTGTGAAAAGCCTTAGTTGGCACCACTGTCTCCTTTTTTTAAAAAAACAAAAAATCTCTTCTTTAATTAGTAAAAACATTACACAAAGACACACCACCAGCAAAACAAAGTAAAGCAAAACAAAGTAAAGCAAAACAAGGAAAAGTGCTCCTCTCCTCTTCCTGCTAAGAATAACTATATTCCAGAGGAAATATGGGAAAGTGAAGGTGTGCTCGGTAACGATTGTGGGACGTGCCTGTTCTGTACCTGCTGTGCCTTCGCAGGCTGCTCTACTCCATGCCTTGGAGATCCCCAAGAGCTTTTCCATGCAGCATAAGCTCCTACGCAGTCCCCAAATGCCTCTCTGCTCAATCTGTCATTAGGAGCCCAGCATATGGACTGAGCAACATGAAGGAGATGGATCAGAGCACTGAAAAGTGCTTTTCCACTTGCCTTTACCCTTTTATGATGGTGACAAGAAGAAACACTTGCAAATAATGTCTCTTTTATTATAACAGAGTCTATAACTATTCAATGCGATTGCTCTGGTAAGACTTGGAGAGACATTAGACTAATAAAATATCCTTAAATATCAGTTTTGAAAGGTAATTCATTTGGTGCCGTACTTTTTTTACCAGAAAGGGATTTTTTTTTTGCTGCAAACATTTGTTGATTTTTCAGACGAATGGAATAACACAGCAATCCCAGAAGGATTTCTGGAAATTATCAATATCCCATTTGCCACTTGAGCCTTCTTACTCACCCTGCAAATGAGCTATGCAAATATATTCTTTGTGGTGGGAGAGCTGAATGCCCTGTAGCTCTCTGAGAATCCAGGCATAAAGGCTCAGCCTCTCATGTTTCTCTTCTGCCACCCTCCCAAGGAAAAGCAGACCTTGGAAATCACAGAGACTTTGCTGCCTCTTGCAACCAACAGCACTGAAAGTAGTGCAAATAATGTTTCCATTGCTCACTATTTCAGATTGAGAGCATATTATTCTTGGAGCATTCTTAACCTTTGGGATCTTTTCATGTTCTTTAGCCATTGTGTTTGCCTCTTCCTTGTTTTCTTACAGGGAAAGCCAAGAGGACTTACAATTAAAATCTTTTTTTAACAGCTTTCTCCTGTTGCTTTGCCAAACAAATTTTGAACGGTTGGAATGATACAGTGCGATTTACTCCCTCCTCAAATAGTTTTCCCCTTCTACCAAAAAATCCTGCTCAATTTGGATCCGATCATTTGCTTGTGTATACAGGGACACCTCTAGGGTCTTAAACAAAACTGGAAAGATCCGCACCAGCTGAAAATTTTCATTGTTAAATCAAGGGATATATTTACTTATGCTGGGCCAGTTTCTTTTAGCGCTACTTGTTTGTTTGTTTTTAAATTTTGCAGGATCATCTCGTGATTCACGGTGGTACAACTGAGAACAGAATCTGGTTAACTAATTGAAGGTGCTAATGACCAGTCAGTCTATAACTGGAGGTACCCCGTAGCCACAAATTGCTAATGTGATTCACACTGTAAAATGTGGGAGGATTCAAGATTTAAGAGTCTGGTTTTACCCATCCTGGTAACAGAACCCAACCAGGGCACTCCCACATGAAGGCAGGAGCTTTATGCTGTCATCTCAGCTCCCTGTTATAGGCACAGACCACCTGCAAGCCTTGAAAGTTTTCCAGTTCAAAGCTTGGGCTCATAACCCACCTCAATTTACAGCCCCTTTTGCAAAATCAGCTCTAAGGAGGCCGTGTCCTCAGCAGCACCATCCGCCGTCACCCATTCCTACCCATTTCTATGCTTGATTATTTTCCTCAGTGAGTATGTTTACTCTGAAGGTAGATACATAAATCGCATGAGCTGACACTCAAGCAAGTATATGACAGATACGGTATTTTTTTAAGGTTAGTTGTTGTTCTTTTTAATGAAAGAAAAACAAGAGGATGGGGTTGGACTTTTATGATGTGCAAAAGAGGTTGCAACCACAGAAAAATCTGCCTCCAAAAGCCAAATATTATTCATTTTGGTGGAATGCACTGTTAAAATAGCTCGGCCTTTCAGGAAGAGGCACGCTTATGTAAACCATCTAGTTTACTTTCTTTTGAACCTGAAAAAAATCCTATCTGTATGTACATGTGGCATCTTCATATATATGTACATAGACTCGCACACGTCCACACAGATAGTTGTGGTCTTCAGCAGTTTCATAAAGAAGATTTAAGAGGCAATTGCAGAGAGGGTCGATGCCAAATGCTGTGACAACTTACTGGTGCCATTGATTAAGATCAACGAACACCAGTGCTTTAACAAGTGTCAATAATTCAACTCCTACACCTTGCTCATCCACCTCATAATTTTTTTTTTACATCTTAAAGGGGCATAATAAGGGCTGAAACATCATCTCCCATCCTCTATCAGAGCTTGGAAACAACTGCCACGAACAATATGTCCATCTGAACAGATGATCAAGATTCTGGTACATCTTCAAATTTTGAACAACGTTTCTTTAATTGACACCTAACTCTCTCAAGTTTCATGTTACAGTTCAACAGATATGACACTGAAGAGTTTAATACTGTGGTTATTATATTGAGATTTTCACCTTTCTTGAGTTGCTTAGTGGGATTAAACACAGGGTTGCGTGCATTCATCTAAATGGTAAACTCATCTTACATTGCTTTCATCTGCTTTTTGTTCCTTGCATACTCGGGACCTTTTCTTCTTTCATATATCCCTTATATTCTTTCAGTAACATCACATAACTTGCATTTATATACATCCACAGCAGCTCAGCTCCTGCAGCCTGAACCTTGTACACATCGATGCTGCTATTTAAATCCCTCAGCTGCCTGTTTCCCATTTTCAGCCTCAGGGTCTTCCAGACTCAACCCACCATCTAATCCCCCAACTTCTTCAATAGAAGATCGAGCCTGAATGTCTCTTTACTTGGAGCTAAGTGTAATTTTCTGTAATGTTATTTAATAACTACTTGGGTTGTAGTGGGGATGACTGAGTGTAAGAGAACCAGTAAGAGAGTAGTTGTGTTTGGATGCTCCAGCTATTGTCCATAAGCTTGAACTGGGAACTGCAGGGAACTGTGTGTGGCTCTCAAGTCTCTAAAATGTATAGGCTACATTTCAAAACAGACACTGCTAGATCTTTGCATCTTTTCTCTTTTAATTGTCAACACTGTTGGCATTTGTGGGAAAATAGCGGCCAGTCCTTAAAAAGTCTAAGGGAAAGTCTTTCTGATCTTTCTTTCACCCGAACCTTCCACCATCTTTTCCAGAATAAGGCCCATTTTGAGGACAATTCCCCCAAAAAATGTATAAGATCTCCCATTCACATTATTAGTGTAAAGATTGTGAGCTTCCCTGGATAAGGATACTCTCATGAATGACTTTGTTGCTGTTCTGCCCTGCAGTCAGGCAGCTAGGAAACTGTGCTTTGAAAAGTCAGCAAGAGTATCACGCAGATTAAATATTCATGTTTCTATTTTTCATACTTTGATTTTTGTCCCATGTAGCTGTAGGGGGAAAAAAAGAAGACTGAACATATGATCATTTAGTTGAAAGTTTAATTTGAGAGAGTTCAAAAACATTTAAAATAGAGGACGAACTAGTTAGAGTGATTTCTGCTTCCATCATGTTGATAATTTGCATACTTTGGTTTCTTTTCTCCCACCACTTTCTGTCCCCATCAATTAGATATTTTTTTTAATCCTGCTTAATTTTTACTGAGAGTAGATGAAACGCTGTGGCTGCTTTTCTTGGCCTGAAGGAAAGTTATATGTGTGCACTAAAACTACTCCCTGCTATTATCACCCTAGGAGTTATACACATAAAACCTCTTTTTATCCATGAAATAAAAGAGAATCAGAAATGCTTATAAGTTATTATAATTGGTGAAAAATACTAAATTCAATAGGTGATTTTCTCCACTGTTACAAGTGGAAGTAGAGTCTTTCTACCTCTGTGGAACAATGTTGATTTATACCACTTAAGGATTTCACCCGGAATAAGAAGGGAAAAACATAAAACAGTTTATTTTTTTTTTTAGTGACTGTGAAATGCACTGAGATTTAAAGGAAAAAGTGTGTAAAGAGCATACTTTCACAAAGTTTAGGGTCAGAAAAATGATAAAAGGCAAAGCAGAACAGAATAAAAATAATCTAGGGAGAGATACTAGGTTACTTTTATGATTAATCACATGGTTATATTACTCTGAAGTATATAGTCACACACAGAATTTTCAAGGAGTGTTTTGGGATCGAAATAAAACCTGGTAAAATTGCCAGAATTTAGATGTTACGTTTAAGATGACTTAAGACGACAAAAGCTCTTATCGAAAGAGTGGATTTCAAAGAATTGTACTCCAGAGCAGTCAGTAGGGATGGGCTCCTTGCTTGTACGATATTGTGACACTAAGCCACTAGTTTGCTTAAGTTTGAGGTATTCACAGCACAGGGTATTCAGGTAGCCGAAATCATAAAATCATAGAGTAGTTTGGGTTGGAAGGGACCTTAAAGATCATTCAGTTCCAACCCCCCTGCCACGGGCAGGGACACCTCCCACTGAACCAGATTGCCTAAAGTCTGTGGGACTTCCAGTAGGGGCCCTTTTCAGTTTTCCATGGGATCTTTATGACATATAATTAGTTATTCTGTCTTCATTGTTATATGCTCACGAACATACGTGTCCCCCTCATCTGAAATCAATGCTAGGAGCAGAAAGACACAGATCTTTGTGACGTGCCAGGTTTCTGTGCTGGTTTCTGCAAAGGAGAACTTTAACAAGAGATCATTTGTATTTCGCATTTTGGCTCGTGCAGCACCCTCTCGTCCAGTAGACAGCGGGATGTTAGCAGTTTGATGACGAGGGAAAAACAGCTTTGATAAACATCAGACCCCGTCATTATCTCATTTTGGTGCACTCTACATTTTTTCCTAAACAAATTCCATGGAAAACTCATGTAGGAAACTATAACTTGCTACAAATGAGAACCCACAGTTTGATTTTTTTTTTTTCCCTATTCTTAATACATGAATGCAGGGATAAAATTACTTCATTGAGAAAAATATGGCATGCAAAAGAACAGAGGGATAAATGAAAAAAATAACCCAAATCTACTAGTATCTAATCCAGTTGTTATGGGGGAAAAAACCCCAGTCCTGTCTTAAAACTCTCCTATGCCACAGTGTCTAGCAAAGATACTTGAAACCAATGTGCTGTAACTTTTGTTTATATGAATAAGCAATTATTTGTCATTAATTATTCCCATTTTTATCAGGTTCCAGCGATGATGTTTCTTCAAACTGAACATATTTGATAATCATGAAGATGTTGATTTACAGGCAGCTTGGAAAACACGCCAGTACCATAAGTAAAAGAGTCATTAAACTGATCTTTAAGTCTCCCAACCAAAATACTAAACCTGAAATTTAAATGAAATCAATGTTACTCAGATCAAGTTCAACTTAGGACCTAGAAATGACTGAATATAACTTAAAAGCTTTACAGTTACTATAATGCCTGGGTCAGTGTGCTTGTAGTGTTACTTAACAGTGACTCAAGCTTATTTATGTATCACTGAGTTGGTTCTGTTGTTGATGTGCACAAATTTCCTCCTCTGAAGAACTGTTCACCTCCAGTGTTAGCCAAGCATAATAGCATGGTCTTTGATACTGTGGAAACACGCAAAAATAACAACCCAACAACCACTGTGATGCTGGCCTTATTTCTGTGGAGGGTAACAAATGTAGGTCTCTCTTCTTAAGAAAATCAATGCTTTGTCTTTTTTTTTTTGGTTCACTGTTGTACAGGATGTGTATCTAATTGGAAATTGCTCTATGGAAATCATCAAAAAATGCCAACTTTCCATGTTATAATTTCCTGATAGAAGTTTCACTGAAATGCGTCTGAATTTCAAGACAACAAAAATAAGGATCAAAAAAAAAAAGAAAAAAAGACAACCATTTCAAACTAGCCAGTTACAGGGAGATCTCTCGGCATTCCAAAATGCCACATTTAGGCTCTTGCCATGGTCTACCTGATTGCCATCAAGGCACTGGGCATTCTAGTAGAACTGGGCTTAGAGTCCTTCTGGAGTTTCCCTGGGGTGGATAACTACTCCTTAGCTTGGTCTTTGTCACCTATATCTCATTGATGTAGATTAAAAAAAAGTGTCACTGAGTTCCCTGTCACAGAGGAGGAGCAAAGGTTTCAGAGACATGGTCTCCTCATGGCTCTTTCCATCCCAGTGACCCCTGTGGCCCTCTGTCACCTGAAAGCCATATTAAAAAGCAGTTCCCCAGGAGTAATAATAACTGATTATCATTAAAAGCATTTAAGAAAAGCAGTAGTAAACATGCAGGGGAGCAAGATGACTATTATGAGGCTATTTGGAAAGATCTAGTTTAGTGAAATAGCCTAGTTTAGTGTAACATTTATTAATCATCACTTATTGACTTCCCAGTTCCTATAATTTATTAATATTCTCAATGCATGCTTCTTGTCATCCTTTCTTCCTCATGAATTCTGAGCTGTGCACAAGCTGTGATTTGTGATGTGGAGGACAAGGACTGAGCAGGCATCATCTCTTTTGTCATCAAACATTGAAATCACATGCCGTCATTTCTATGCCAATCATGAATCTTTCAACAAGTGTTCTCCTTCAGCTTTGCCATATTCACTTAACAGAGAGGTAAACCAAAACATGTTTCCTTTGCTATTTAATACTCACTTAAAGAAAAAAAGGGCTTTTCTGTTGAACTGGTTTTGCCTAAACCCCTTCTGGTGAGCAATCAGGTTTTTAGCTTTTTTTTTTTTTGCTGATGTAAAAGCAAATGTCTGTCTTTTTGAAAAAAAATGGGAATTTTTACTGGAGACTTCAGGCAAAAAGCGAAAATATTTTGGCCCCAAACCAAAAATTTTAAGCTTAAAATGGCAAACCTCTCATTTTCAGCCAAACAATGAAAACGTTGGTTTTGGCTGGACATTTTTGGTTTTTCAACAGAAGTGATCTTTTTCTCGGTCAAAAATTTTCCATTAGGTGAGGAATAAACATTACGGGTAAAAGCCTGGTGTAACTGGAAGGAAGGAGTAAAGGGAGAGATAAGGGATAAAAACAGTTTATCACAGCCATCACAAAGCTCCTGTTGCCAAGGTCTGTTACAAGCCACTGTACCAATCCGGTGAAGGAACCCTGAAACCTATACACCTTGATATATTTGTAGCATGATTCATGGTCACTGAATGTTCTATAAACAAATTTATGGAACTGTTTTTCTCTCGGTTGTTTCCCTTTTTAGAAAATTATCACAAGGCAAAACACTTGCAGATTGTTTCTACCTGGACAGAGTTTTCATAGCTGTCCTCATGATCTCAGTTGCTACAGAGGCAACAAAAAGTTCCAGGCACTTGATAGTGACTTTATTAATTCAAGATAATCAAGAATCCCCTGTGAGCACCTGGCAGGGAGAGAACATGCCTTGCTACCTCTTTCCCACCAGCTCTGCACAGTCTGTAGGTAGAAGGGAGTGTGTTCAGGCATGGAAAAGCCACTTCAGACCAAGACGTGAGCCATCCAAGCACCAAACACAATACAAGCAGGTTGTCCTACGTAGCTCTCGACCACCACGCAGCCTTAGTGAATCAGTTACTCCCGCAGCATAAATCGCATCCACCACTGCCACTGCAATGCGATGTGTTTCACGAGGGAGTGGACTGAGCAACCACTGCAGAAGGGGCAAGATGGGAAAAGCTGGAAGGATATGGAACCTCCGGGTTAGCA
Source organism: Clamator glandarius (assembly GCA_033459285.1). NCBI lineage: Eukaryota > Metazoa > Chordata > Aves > Cuculiformes > Cuculidae > Clamator > Clamator glandarius. The sequence continues at coordinate 1,715,927 of JAUNZM010000289.1, read as the reverse complement.
GAGGGAGGTGGGAAAAGATGTTCTGCATCCAAGAACTGGCCAATCATGAAGCCTGCTTTTACTGATGGTGCATACCTGGTTTATTTAACTATTTCTAATGTTCTGCTTAATATTTGGTTCTAAAGAGCATGCTTCAACACAGCACAGGGTGAGTGCTGGGCTGAAGAGTAATCTGGACAGTATTGAAAGCTTGTTCCCCCAAGTCACTAGTGCAAGTCCTTGTGTTTTCTTTTTCTTTTTCCATATCTTCAGGAAATATTCCATCATTCATGAAAGCACTGCTGTCTGCATCACACATGTAAATCTGACTACTTGGGAGGACGCAGGTGAATTAAACTGTTGAGAATTGATGCATTCACCTTGCAGTTTTCGTGCAGGATCCATGATCAGAGACTTTTTTTTAATCACTGTTATAATATTTCCCAACCAATTCATAAAGCCGCTTTCAGGACATGACGCAAAACAGCAGTTTAAAGCCATAGATCTTTCTAGTTAATCTAAATGATTAAGCACCTCACAGCCACTGGAGAGTGCTCCTTGGAACTACAGTATTATGGCCCTGGATAAATCTGCTTTTATAATCCTGCTTAGTCTACATTGATCTGGATAAACAGAGACCCATCGTTTAAGAATGAAGCTCAGAAAAGCGTGATTTAGGCAAAGGGAGGAAAATAGAAGCCCATATTTTCAACAGGGACAGGAAGGTGGCATAGGATGTTAAATCGTGTTAGGGACAAAACATAATCCCCAGCTGCCCTTTACAATGACACTTCACACAGAGTCACCTTACTAATAAAGTCCCTGCAGAGAGAAACAACTGATCAGCCTGAAGAGGAAGGCTGTGTAGGATGAGGATGACAAACCAGAGAAGCTGAGGTGGCTGCAGCCAGCCTGGGTACAGCTGCCACCCCCAGGGACCCCGTGGGCATCTCCCACTTGAAGACACAGTGTGGATCCTGAATACACACAATTCTGCTGAGCTCAAGGAGCGTGTAGGGCAGTCAAGGCATACACTTTCGAGGGCAAAAATAAATGATACTTATCAACCCTCCTCACCTTGGGGAAAGAACCAAGAACAGAAGTAAACACGAACACAAATCAGTTGATTACTGGGAATCCCAGTTCACCTACCAGCACTGAAACATGGGTACATTTATTTCTAACAGAAATATCTCGTGGGAACTCAGCTACTAACCCAATACAACACCCCTGCTGCACTGATAACAGTCTTTAGCAATCAACAGCAGTGACTTTTGTTTCAAGACATAGCAGTATTTGTCCTCCTTTGCCTTGCTAACTTGTCCTTTATTGAAGGCCGTACAGCAGAGAAGAGAGGGGGCATGTCTTGCAGGCACAACCATGCCATGATGCTGGGGAGGTGGCACGACCTTACAGATAGAGAACTGGATGTGAAGGCAAGGAGACCTTGATTTTTCCCCCCCTTTGTCCAGATGCAGTTGGATGTAGTTGAGGCAGCTGTTTTCTCCTTTTTCATCATTTCTAAGACATGAAGAAACAGACACCTTATTTAAAAAGATTTCTGATAAAAGGCTGAAGTTCTTTCTGTATTCTGCACTAAAAAAAACTAAAAATGCTTCATTTAAAAGTTTTTATATTTAACTACAACCAGCTCAAGTTTAAAGTGTATGAGATCAGTCATTACATCATTATCTATGGGGTTTCTATAGCACAGATCAGATGACTGAAGAACTGGAAACATTTTTTGCAATTGAGGATCTTAGGAAAGACTTTCTTAGCACTTAGACAGGGAACACGTGCTTGCACAAATATTTGTGAATAATGTGAAATGAATGAATATGTTTAAATCATATATTTTCTGTATTTCTGTAGGAAAAGGAATATTGCTTGCATTTCTGAAGATGTACAGCTAAAACATAAGTCACTAACTTAACATACAAATTACTTGGCAAAAATCCCTTGTCTATGTTTGCCACATAATCAGATCAGGGGGTCACAATGGCTTTATATTCCGAAGAAGCTGTGAACAAACAAGTTGGGCACTGGATCTGCATTTGCAAACAAACACTGTGCAGTTACACCACAAAGAATAATTACAGATCTTTCTAGTATATAGTCTCGGTCTATTTTGAATCAATGCAAAACTTGGCAGTGAAGACAGAGAGACTGGAAGTGTTGGATGTGCAGAAGTAAGTTCCTATTCAACCTAAGTGATAATATTAAAATAAACCTCCCACAAATTTTACGGCAGCAAAACTCAGAAACAATAAAAGAAAGCTTTAAGAAAACAAAGAAACCATGAAACTCATTGCTATGAGACAGGAATTATGACTGCTATTATTATTATCTAGTGCCTATAAGCTGCTATGATGAATAAGGACTCTTCTTATGCCTTGTATGAATAGCAGGATAAGACATCATTGTCGTCACAAATTTAGTGGATTAAGAAAATAACACACGCATAATGAGTCTCCTTAAATAGAATATTGGCACGACATTTTAAAGCTAGCTAGAAATCATCATATCACACATGGCTTGAGCTGACAACTAATTAATTTATACTTGAAAAGAAATACCTCCCTTCTGTGACTTTTTTTTTTTAAGATATGTTTTGGTGCTTTTGACTGATTGCCCAGATTGACTGATTGGATGTATCGTGATTACCTGAGTATCTCTGTGGCTCACAAAAACTACCATGGGAACATGATAAGAAAGGAAAGATCCAATTCCCAACACACTTGTCATTATGCAGAATCTTAGTTGTCGATGGGAAACCTGGAGCTAGTCTCTGCACTGATACCATCAGAGCTACGGTTACAGAAAAGCTTTGGGATGCAATTTTCCTTTTATTCACATCAGTAAAAAGGTTCTATCAACTATTCAACAAAAAGTGTCAAATCAGCACTGAAGATCTCGTTCCTTTCTTCCCTGACGCTGTTCTCTTTCCACTGCCTTAGAGGAAAACTTTGTCACTGTTGGTGTTAAAGGAGTGTGATCCAACTTAAGCAAAGGTTACACAAGCTAGTACAATTACTAGTCTCCATATTTTACTAATAACGAATCTCGCTCTAATTCAGAAGATATGCCCTGCCTGGGAAACAATGCGAGGTTGAATAAGGACAGAGCAAAGAATGACATGTCATAAAAGCTCTTGAGTGCCAGCAGAACTGTTTCCTTCTGATGGGTGCTCTTGGGTAGCTAATTTGAGGCATTTGGAGCATTTGGTAGACAGCTGTTCTGCAGAGTGCAATGGCAAGCGTTTTCAAGCTAAAACCACAAGAATGAACTGATGATGCCATTTGGAAGCCATGTTCAGAGATCTTGCGTCCTCTGACTATGTTGCTGGTTTTTAGGAACAGAATGCAGCTTTTTACCCTCTCCCTTCCCTGCTGCTTTCCCTTTTGTACTTCTCTAAGCAACCAAATCTTGCCAGAGCTGCAGATACCAGAGGTGATGCAGGCTGGATCCGAGGGAAGATGGGAAGCAAAGCAGCTTCAGCCATCTTAGCTGGTGCTACTATTGGGACAGATGGAGGAAAAAGACATCTTGTTTTGTGAGAATCTCCCTCTTCTGTGCTGGAGAACCTGCACCCAGGAGCTGTTAGAAAAATGATCTTTTATTCCTCCATAAGGCAGATGCAGCACACAGCCTACTTTGTTGACATTTCACTGCCAAACCTGGCCCTCAGTGAGAATTGTCCAATAGAAGGGGACAAGCAACAGCAATGTCATTGTTCTTGCCACCTGCTAAACTGTTAACTGTTACACGTTTAATGATCTTCTGCTGATGGTGGATGCACATCTACCTGAACTGCTAGATGCAAAGATATTCATTAAACTAGAGATCAAGGCTAGTATAAGTGATGGAAGGAGAGTGTGTTTAAGAAATAACACATGAGACAGGAATGCAACCATGAGGCTCTTCGGGATCAATCTTCAAACTAATCTAGTTTTAAAATTTTCATCAATGACCTTGGGCATATAAAAAAGTTAGGTTTGAAACGTGGATGCTCAAGGAGGGAAATGCCAAAAGGGAAGGACCAAGTAGTCTCAAGGGACTGAGTAATGGCAACTGGATGGAAATTTAGTAACATGCAGCATCAATCCATAATTGGTAATTGCAAGGATTTTCGCTGTGTATTCAGAATAAATCACATAGCGAAAAGAGAAAAGAGGGAAAAGATTAATCTAGCCATAGAATACATCAGAGGAGATAGTCACAGACAGGAAAGTATTACTATTGTTCTGCTATTGTAGGTCATTTTTTTTTTTTAAACGGTATGACTATGTCTTATTTCTTTTTAAACTCTAATAGTGTCTTTGATTTCTCTCTATTTGTTGGAATGGAGAATCAAACATAGAATCCACACCAGAAAGGGGATGCACCAGTAGTTTGTTAACTAACTACTGAAATCTTTGAAATGCTCCTTGGGAAGACTATGAATGCACAAACAACTCAAGAAGAAGAAGAAACCATGTTGCCTCTTCTCCTTCTTCTTTTTTTTTCCTGGTATTTCTACAATATCTTTTGATTGAATTTTACATAATTAGGTTGCTGAAACACATTTTGCATCTTAACTTTCTTATTTTTTGTTTCTAAATACTTGTGCTGCTTTTCTATAGTCATTCTCAGTAATTAAACTCATTTTAGAAGCTTATCGAGTTCTTCCAAAAATTAACAGTTTCTGAAGACAAGAAGTGTAGAACAATTCACTAGAATGATCTGATTCTTTTCCAGACTTACTAATCATCTACTCTGCTTACTGTTTTTCAAACTGCACTCTGTGTGCTCCCTGGTAGATGCTGCTGCTGCAGCTCTTCAGATCTCACTCTGCTAAGTTTTCACTCCCTTATTACAAATAAAAGGAAGATGAACATCCAATGCGATATGTCTTTCAACAACAGTCTTTGAATAAAGTGCTTGATGTTCTAAATCACTTAGAATGGAAACTCAGATAGGAGAGCATGGCCATGTAGACCATGTGTAATGGGACAACTAGCCTTCTTCTTCCACCCCCCCCCCCAAAACTACATGTGCATTCAATGCCCTCTCTTCTGTTTAATTCTACGAAAACAGGCTTATCCAACTTAATTATGATTATTATGCCACTTTATGTTGTTGATGTTTCCATCCATTCGCGCACTTGAGACCGAATCCAAATTAAAGTGATATTTAGCATGTGCATGCTGCACATAACACACTTGCTTGCCTGTTTTTCACTTCCTTTTCACATTATTCTTAATGGGCCTGTGTTATTTATGGTTCTGACATCATCCCTCAAGGTGAACAGTACTTTGCTGTAGAGTATTTACTCTTTTATAGTAAATCTGCCTGCTGCTTTCTATACAAACAGGAAAACAGCTGCAACTTTTACAGGCGAGAATGAAGGTTTCTCCCTCTTCTTAATGTACTTCTCATCATGGGGAAGTTAAAAGTCATGGTTGGAGGAGAAACACAAAGCACGAGTGTGGTCTTTTGTGGTTGAATTTTATCTATATTCCTTCAGCTGATGTTAAACAAAATGCATAAAGCAACACCAGATGCTTTTATTATCATTCTTTACTGACACCAATGCAATATGGGCAAGCAGAGTAGAATATACAGAAAAAAGTGGCCTTGGCTCATGGAACCAGATCTTTACAAACACCTTGTTAAATAATTAAGAGTATGCAAAATGTTGTTTGCTAATCAATGCTGAATGAAACAAAAATCTACAAAGAAATATAGTCAAATGAAGAAATAGGCCAGTGACTGTTAATATCTGAAGTCCAAGATACTAAATTGCCTAATGAGATTTAAATTGCAGGGACCAATATATTTCAAGTGCAAATCAGGTATCCAACAGCTTATTATTTTAAAAGGATACATTCATCTTCCTTTCAGAAATCTTGAATGTGTTATGTTGACAGTAGAAAAAGTATGAGAGACCTTAGCTCCTACTTTAACACTCTGGGAAATTTGAGTATCTTATTAGTGTCACATGTAGATAATTGTTTGCTGATAAGAAGTGGCACGTTTGAGAGCTCTATCAGCCATGAGAGAGACTGAAGCATTTTGCACCAAGTACCACATGCTGAAGCAGCACAGAGTAATTTCAGGTTCTCTACAGGCAGCTGCTGAAAGGCTAAAACAGAAGTGGCATGGTAGGAAAAAAGTCCAAACCTGGGGATCTGGAGAGATAAACTGGAAGTGCAAGAGCAATAAATATAAAACTTCATTAAAAGATACTAACAAATCACAGACATCGAGAGCACATTTACCACAGAGGCAGAGGAGCATCAGGAGGTTTAAAAATTTGCCATTCCAAGAGTCCATTTGGTAGAGAGCTTGCAAACAGCATGTAAAGAATATCCCTGCCGTGGTTTCTAGCTCCTGCATCTAATTATAAACAAAATAAAATGCAATGACGCTTAGGGTTTTCTTTTCCTTTTTTGAACCTGCAATTTTAAGAGCTGCTTATGTTACATGCACTTGCATCTGATCTGAACAAAGCGATATCATGTGGTGCATAACATGCCTTTCACTCTGTCTCCAGCCCTTCATGCAGTTAATTCGATGAAGCTTTCTAAACAGCTGGAAAGATCTTCTGAATGGCTGAGTGGGTCGGATAGTAATTTCTGAATATTATTACCTGTGGGATGTCTTAGTATTGTCATTTTAGGTGATGGATTCTTATGAATGAAACATTTACACACTTGGAACAATACGGAGCAACTCCAGGGCCAAACCAAGAATCAACACAGTTTTGATGCAAAATATCCACTTGCTTAAACCATTAAGGTTCCCAAATGAAGCAGTGAAACCAAATTATCTTATGTAGGGACTCCAATTTGTGCAGGTGTTTCTGCCTTCTTGAAACAGATGCGATTCATCTCTCTTTGCTGGGTGTGATGTTTACAACAACCGATACAGCTCTACACATTATTTTGAAGGACTCAAACCTTTATGACCCTGAGACTTTCTGAATCAAATTTTTCTACTCAACATAGATGATCCATAATATTTCTGTTGTACTAGAGCAGTGCTGAAATCCTCTAGGCTTTAATAGAAGCTAAGGGCTTCTATTTTGTTAACTGACTGGTCAAACATTATTTCTGGATCTTTGAGTAGCTTTTCCTCTAAGCGTTCTCTGTCAAGCTAATGGGGATGTGTAAGCACAATTGTGTTTAAATAAACACAACTTGTGGAAATCTTTCCTAAGGACAATGCTTTTTTTTTTTTCTTGATCACTGGATCTTGCTGATGTGTGCAGACTGGATACTGCCACCACAGCCTCCTAAGAACTTTAGAATTCGCTCTCTCCTTTTTTTCCACTGCCAACTGGCCAAATATTTCCAACATTTTCCTTTAACAAATGTGTCCTTGTGGGGGAAAGTCCATTAGTAACAGAGCAGTTGCATCTTGTCAGGACCAGACTTTAATGGCTGTTTGAATTTTAACTATTATTTGCTAACTATTCCTGTTCAAGCCAACTAAGACCATAATAAAAGCCATTAAATACCGAGTAACTGGCCTCAGTGTAGCTGCAGGGTATAACACTGAGTATGATCTGAATTTATCCACTGAAAAGCAAGACTTTGACCCTCACAGCCTTTTTGAAGATGGAAACTTTTTAAGATAATATTGCCTAGAAGAATGAAAGTACTCTTCTTTGCCCCACGGAAGGCCATGTATAGTCTGAAGGTAACATGACACAGTAATCCATTTTCCTGTTTACAGGATGAATGAATACATTAAATTATCTGGCACTGATTTGCATGGGACAATGCAATCTGGTGTTTGAATCAGTGGAAAAGTACACTGTGTAGAAGGACAGAAAATACAAAGCATTTCCCCAGTGCAAGCACAGGAACTGCCAGTGCTCGTGGATGAACAGGGCAGGCAAGTCAGACTGAACTTTGCATTCTTCTCTCTTTTCCTCTGATGACTACTTTCTGAGCACCAGAAAGCATTTATGGCACTTAAAGCATCATTCTGGTAACCATTGTCCAGTGAAACAGCACTGATTAAGCAGAGAAACTACAGATAATACAGACAGAAGGGATAGGAATGGAAGTGGTTACCCATGGTCAGAGAAAGCCCTGACTGTGTAATGTCAAAGAACACACCAGCAAAAGGACTCCAGAACATCTTTCATGGGTCAAAGGAGATGACTTTCTCTTATCTCCTTAGTAAGAAGAGCACAGACCCTTGTCAACTGCAGCTTTGTCCTGCTGCAGCCTGAGACAGGAATCTGGGATAGAGGAGGAGTTGTGCTGTCCATCTCCCGAGTCAGTGTCCATGTGAAAGCATTGCATCACAAATTAAGGGAAAATATAACACAACTTCTCGAGAGGTTTATCCTCTACATTATTAATAGGCTTTCTGCAAAGACCCAGGAACAAATTTAGAACTGGTGGCATTTTCACTTACAAACAGAATCTTATTCTAAGCCATTTAAGGTGGTTAGGATGAAAAGATCAAAATCCATAAAAGCTAAAGAGATAAAAGTTGAAGGCATGAATCTTAATCTGATGAATCTGTATCTTCAAATATAGATGCAACTAAATGCATCTAAATGCAACTAAAATAGTCAGGTTAAGAAAGGAGAAAAGTAGGACAAAGGTTGAAGTAATTAAAATTTCCTGGTTATTTACTTACGGCCCAATCAAAGTCTACTGAAGAAAACAGAAAGCCTCAATGGGCTTTGGAATAGACTGTTAAGACATTTGCACATCTTAAACGATCACTGGATGTAACCAGTGCACTAAGACTGGAGTACAGAATGGAGAATTAAAAATAAGCAACACATTAGCTCAAGTGGGAGCATAACAGAGATCTCTCAAAGCAATTTTCCATGCAAAGCCCTTAACTCACACAAACAACAACAACAAAAGACCAGTCCAAAACAAAACCCAGCTCTCACAAGTGATGTTCAAAACAATGCTTGGCTAGAAAGATGAGCTTTACACCATGTTCCAAATGTGAGCAAACTCCACAGCTGGAGACATTAATCTGAAAATGCTCACTGCATGAACTGATCACTGCAGGGATCAGGAAGAACTTTATTTCCCTGAAGAACAATAACATATTGGCAAGGTGTACTGCAGAAATATTTCACCTTTTTGAACCAGTGAGTGTTGCTGGTGGCTGGATAGCAGACTTGACAGATCATGAGGCATCATCTGTCTAGGACGTATCAATGCATATTGAAGGTGGTCCAGAAAAAATGTTATTTAGTGAAATGGCTTTTTACATGTCATCCTCTAGAAATAGCTCACTGATGCTTCACTAACAAATAACCCACAGCTAAGATTCTTACTCCCAATGTTTTGCTCACTGTTTAAAGTAAATCACAGCACGTAATTTGCATTTAAGGTGCTTAATTAAACCTAGCAGTGCCTGGAGGAGAAAGATGGAGGTCTCCTCTCTGACTTAGCTTGCTTGTACGGAAATGGTTCTCTCTTTCACTAAAAAATATAATGCTGTGTAATGTCATAGGGCTGAAAAAACCCCATCAACATAGGTCTAGATTTAAACCACTTGCAGAGCGCTTGGCTCATCCCTGTGTTTGAGTGAAATGTGAGAGTTGTCACTCAGGCCTAGGAAAGCGTTTAGGAAGCAGCTAATCACAGCTGCCCAGCAGTGGTTTTCACAGAAGGATATTACAGTGCCTGAGTTACAAGACTAATTTGCTTCTAAACACATTCTTTTTTTTATTAGAATCAGCTCAAGGCTTTGCATGTTTTCAGTGATGTTTAATGGGGATTAGTTTGAAGTGAAAATGTGTTTTTCATTTGTCTGAGAAAGACACAACAGGGAGCAGAGCCCTGGAGATTATTGAAAGCTTTGGGTGGTTCTGGGAGGCCAAAGGCCAAGCAACTTCAGATTTCAGTGGACTGTAATAACCCCTTAGACCTGCACAGCCTGGTGTGCCTTATTGTGCAATTATGGAATGGCAGTCGTAGTGCATTTCTGACCTGTGGATTATTCACTGTGTATCATTAACGCAGGCATGACATAAACAGTAAGAAGTCAGGCAATTCCATCTGCATCTGGAGCTATAGAACGATCCCTACTCCCATCTTCCCTGTTCTGTTAGGATGCAGTAGATCTTACTCAGTTTAAAGAAAGTTTAACTACAGAGTAGCAAATAATAGAGCTGTTAAAGTTTATTCCTTGATTCATGGATAATGAGTTAGTCATTTTGCCCACCTCAGGATATTTATACAGTTAATTAGTGGCACAAAGAATTGCTATTTCAGGGCTCGAAGAGAAAACACTGTGCATTGTTTTTTCTATTCAGTGGTGTTTGTGACATATGGTAGACTTAAATCTTTGTGTTTATTCAATGACTTGCCAACACATGAACATACTGGCTTGTTTTACTTTACTTATTTTATTTATTCACTTATATTCAGTAGCTGAAACATTTGCTTTGGTTGCAAAGCATTGCTCTCTGCGTGCTGCTGGAGGTATATGAAGGATGCTTAGAAGTCCAATGTTTCTGCCTTCATCCACCCTGAACACCAGCTCCAGACATCACTGCGCTGAGTGTCTCAAACATTTCTAATGTCGCAGAGACATTACTTTGAAACAGAGGTCAATCTTTCTGGAGAAACCTTTCACCATGATTGTGTAACACCTCTTTGTTCTGAGAGAAAGGTTTGTATCTATTGAGGATGTAGCATCCTTGTGGTCCCTGCTCATCCTTTGGATTTTTGCATTTGGAGACCCAGGCTAATTTATCTGCAGTGAGAGGTACGTAAGAGTATTATTTGTATTGATCTCTTCCTTCAACCCAAATATGTGCTAGCTGCATTTCTTGGGACAGATTTGAATGCTGTTAGTGACCTTGTGAAAACACTGTCTTCATTATTAAAACCAGGTCGTAAATACCCCTGGGCATAATGAAATGCCTCACCTGCAATTCTTCACATAGTTTCCACTGCTATTAATTCTTTTAGGTGTATGAGGCCTCACACATGTCTATTCACTAAATAGATATCATCTGGAGGCAGCTGAATATAACATTTTGGCATCAAACAACTTGTACATAGAACACCTAGAAGTATTAGTTGTGGGTTTATCAATGTACCAAATTCTTGATTTCCTGAGATAGCTCATCTGGAGGGAGAAAAGCCAGCTTCAAACAGGAAAATGAAGTTGTCCAAAGTTCATTGGTGTTAGAGGTCAAGATTAGTTCAGCTTATTACAGAGACAGATGTTAAATTCAGATTAGGAATTACATTTTGGGAAAGTTTAAGAGGTTTTGGGATCTGTGGTTTTGGCCTAACCCACTCTTTAATCAAAAATGACATCCTTGGGCAACAGTGTTCGACTCTCTCATACCTCTCGGAAATATGCATTCTAGACAGACAGAAGCTATTTCAGTCTCAGCGAGGAAACTCAGGTTATGCTTATTCTCTAAATACAGTTGAATAATCCCCTCCATTTCACAAGAAAACTATTTTCCCCATCCACATTTCATTATTTGCCTTTGACTTTCACAATACTGTGAGTGCACTTTGTTTTTGTAGGAAAAACAGTTTGATTATGATTGTCAAGTCAAACACATCTGGTTGCAAAGAAGAATTTAAATTGAGGACTAGTTTGTCACCCATGACTTCTACTAAACTGGTGGTTACTATAAATGATATGTTATAAATATGCTCTTTTAAGCAAGACTTTGTTTTGAGTTGTTTTTAATTACTTTTATTAGAAACACAATGACTAAAGTGATGTTAAATTTAGAAAACAGCTTCTTCTTTCTTCAAGGAAGTCTTGGTGGTGCGGGTTTTTAGTTTTGTATCCTCCACTTAACGGTCTGAAAAAGTCCTAATATGCCCTTTATGTGAGACACATGGGTACCCAGCCTGGCCTATAGCAATACTTTGTCAGGTATTCCTGAAAAACACAACTCTGTGTGCTCTCCACTGTTGCACCCTGAAAAATCACAGACGCATTCTGGGATGCAGAGGGAGACAACTTTATTCTCAACCCATCTCTTTTTATATTTTTCTCTATATGAGTCATCTAGTACCTAAAAAACTTATGTCCAATCACATCTGTTAGTGTATACCTATAAACTAATCGACTAACAGATCATGTGCTGCTCATGCATCTATTTACTGTTAACTTAGCATTTTGGTACTTTCCCACTACTATCAGCAGGCAAGACAAGCTTCACAATAAGCAATAACTTTCTCATTCTAAAAGCTAGTGGTTACATATTTAAAACACTTAGATAAGCAATGTCACAATGCTTTATGCACTTCGTTTCACCAAATTCTTGCCTCCTCATCCCTCGGTTTCATTCCAACAAGCATGAGAGTGTCCTTCTTCCAAGGCTGCTCTCACTCCATCGACATATTCGAGCTTGCTCTGGAAGCCCCTCCACACCCCTAATGAAATTTTCTGGTCTGGGAAAGGTGCCTGAACTCCTTGCACAGGGAAACAGGAATTCGCTACAGAGAAAGGCACCGAAAGAAGGACTGTGGAATAAAGTCAGCTTGTGAAGAGGTGGTAGCGCTGTCTCTGTACTGTGCTGTCCTCCAGCAACCCGGCAGCCAGAGGAAAGTTACTGGGCTGGGCTATGTCCTTGTTTAAAAAAAATAATGACTTTAGATAACAATTTGCAAGATCATATTACAGTCACAGCTAAAACTCTGGTTACCATGATGTTTTATGTAAACAGCCTTTATGAATACTTATAAAAATGAATTTAGTTACTAAATGTTACCTCTTCAAAGCAGGTAAATGTAATCTGCATTTTTATATGTAGCTGAACACCACAGTTGGCCACGGTCATGCGAAACCTGGAACTGACCCCAGGCTTCAGGCCTGCTTTTTCACTCTAACATTGTGCTGTACAGAAAAGGAATTTACTAATATATAGCATTTTCCATCCACTATATATGCCAAAGAATTAGAAAAACAAGTTAAGAAAATGCAGGTAAAAGAAAAAGGAAATCTCTCAACAACTCTTTGTAAAGAGACGGGAGCACTTAATTCTTGGTAATATCATACAAAACCAAAACCAGATTGGACAGCATTCAGAAGTGATCAACCATAATGATTTTGAGCTAGAGATCCTGATTCATAAAAGTAAAATAACGTTATTAGTTCACACACCTTGTTCTACCAAATGTAGTATAAGTATTGGAAAGGGATTGCTCAGAAGGTTATATGAAACACAGCTCTACCTAATGAGATGAAGCCAAGGGAACTAATGCCCCAGATAGAAGGGAAAACTTTCTGAAACTGCTGCTTCTTAGGCTGCAGCAGTCTGCAGGGACAAATGTTAGAGAGAGGCCACATCTCTCAGAACATTTGAAACCAGCTTAACCAAAGCAGCAGAAACTGCAGCATGGAGAGCAGCCTTGGCTTGGCAGGGGAGTCAGAAGGATTAGCAAGGAGGTCATTCCTAGGGCTGCTGAGGGGCTGTTGGAGGGGTTCAGAGCTATTTTTGTCCTTTATGACAATTGTTTGATGAACAACTCTATTATTTCCCAGTTGTCAATGAATAAGAGGAAGGAGTTTCCTGTGGAGTAAAATCTTCCCTCCAAGGTGAAGAATCAATTGGAGACAAATACCAATGTCACATTCCAGCGCTTCTCCCCTTATTGTGTTTGGCATGTCGTTTCCTCTATCCTACATTGCAATTGGTCCATACCAGGGCAGAACCAGCCTGTTCTGTCTAATAAAATTTTATTGCGTTGCTTTTCAAAATAACAATTCCTATACTGGCACTTTGAAAGCCAGGAAGGCACAGAGGCAAGAAAAAACATGCCTACAACTCATTAAGGCTACTAGAACAGTTGCATAAAAAGATCTGACAATGCAGCACAGTTTCTCATTCCAGTTTCATTCCATTAATTGTTCCTCTCTTTTTTTTTTTTTAATGAAGAACTATCACCCCAAAATGGACTCTTTCCGTACGAAAGCACAAAGATGAAACTGGAAATAAAAATCATTAAGTCTTATTATGTGTGCAGTCATGCCAATTGTTTTTTTTTTTCCAATAACCATCTCAAATTCTTTTTTCTGTCATTTGTGCTCTCTTAACTCCTGCTGGAAAGGAACAGAAGGGATGAAGGTAAGTGGTCAAACCACCACGTTCTCTGGTGTCGCAGTAATGACAAGCTGACCATATTCTGAGTTGTCAGTCGTTCCTTCACAGGTTCGACGCTTGGATAAACCACTCTGTCACTGACGTTGTGCTGTTTCCAATGGGCCCCTTTACTTCTTATTTCCAAAAACCTGAAGAAAATCTGTCAGAACCTGAGCAGGAGTTTGCTCAGCCTCAGGACGCTGGAGATTCCCGATGTGGCTTCCGTCTCTGCTTATGGAAGCAAAGTGATTTCTGAAGAGACTCAGTGGCCTCACATTGGTGCCCTAAATCTCAGCACACAGACTGGCTGCCCCTCCCTGGGCACCTGCCAGTGCGAGTCTTTCACTCTGTACTCGGCCCTGGTGAGGCCGCTCCTCGAATCCTGTGTTCAGTTCTGGGTCCCTCACCACAAGAAGGATGTTGAGGCTCTGGAGCGAGTCCAGAGAAGAGCAACGAAGCCGGTGAAGGGGCTGGAGAACAAGAGGAGCAGCTGAGAGAGCTGGGGGTGTTTAGCCTGGAGAAGAGGAGGCTGAGGGGAGACCTCATTGCTCTCTCCAACTACCTGAAAGGAGGTTGTGGAGAGGAGGGAGCTGGGCTCTTCTCCCAGGGGACAGGACGAGAGGGAATGGCCTCAAGCTCCACCAGGGGGGATTTAGGCTGGACATTAGGAAAAACTTTTTCACAGAAAGGGTCCTTGGGCACTGGAACAGGCTGCCCAGGGAGGTGGTTGAGTCACCTGTTTACAGAAACTATGTCCATCTCTTGTTATAGCCTGCAACAATGGAAGTCATTGTCTATAATTTCTTCTTCTGTCCTGCTGCTAGATAAGTAGGAAGGAACCTAATGTGTCCTCGGCCCTTGCACAGGCTGATGAGGAAGGGTGACCCTCATAAAGTTAAGAGCAGTTCCAGCCTGTATAAATCCCTTTAGCAACCACCACCCCTCAAGGGCTTGAAAAATAGGTGGGTCGTTGCCAGGCACAGCCCATTACACACACTTAAAGGTTGGTGCTCAGTCAGTGCACATTGATCCTCGAGGCACAAGCTCCTATTTAGGCCACGCATCTCCAGAGCGTCGGTACTTGCAGGCGGTGACAAACAAGCACCATCAGGCTGGAGGTATTGACTGCTTTTGTACTGTCCCATTCTCTGCACACTTTGTTTGCTTGTCCCATTCTGCTAATGTTGAAAAGAATTCAATTTTAAAAGGGGAAAAAATGGAAAAGAAAAGCATAGTGCCATTGAGTCCTAAGAGTGCCGTTGAGTCCGTAACTCATTCCCCAGCTGTTTGCTCCAAGGGGAGTTATAAATAGCTGGAAGCAAGAGTGCAGAACAGTGGAATATACATTTTGTAAATGGAGCTCTGAGCAATGTCCTTGTTTCAGGACCAGTGAAGTTAATAATGGCCTAGAATCCACATCCATGTGCAGGTTATTATAACACAGAATAATAATAAAAGTGTCCCTGGATTTTCACAACTTCAAGCCATAAAGAGGAGGGAAATCATATATTTACCCTGCCTTCCAGTCACTTTTTATAGTTTTTACTGTAACTTTTCTCAAAGAACAGAAGGAAGGAACAATGTTGTCCACCTCTAGGTAAAGAAGAAAAGTGGGTGCAGGGGGAGAAAAGAGATACACAAAAGATTTGAGGCTAAGTTCAGTTCTGTTGGCATCTTTCAGATTTAACAGTGCAGCAGTCAGTAGTAATAATTGTGTAAGCAAGTCAGTATCTGCTCCAGTGGCTTCCAATTCTAGACAGCTTTGCAAGTAAAGGTAAAAAAAGCACTGTTAATTATCATGCATTCTTTGCCAGTGCAAGCAATGTTTCTTCACTGTGACCACGGAGAATTATGTTACTCATCCTATCAGAAGATTATCCACAATGGTTAGTAGTAAACGTTAGTTATATTATGGTCTGGGAAAAAAAAATTAGTTATAATGGGGCTTTCTGTAGTATGAGATGGGATACAAGGATTTGTGGATACATCTCCTGCTATTCCATTGAGGACTATCACAACAGCAGTACCCTTAAACACCCTTTATGTGTGAGTGAAAATATCAGTTACTTGAAAATTTCCTGTTGGATAGCATTTGCCTTGATGATTTTTTGAGTGAAGTATAATTATACTGATTGAAGTAATTAGTTGTCTCTGCACCCCAGTTTGCTAGCTATAAAATGGGACTAAGAACTCTTACTATGGGATGGAATACATGAAGTTTGGGCCGGTAAGAATCTTTGTCAAACAAGAGCTAAATTCCTGCTGGGGAATAGACGTTTTTGAGCCTACCTTGAAGCAGATGACAGATGACATCTTCCATCTGATGGATGACAGATGCTTCGCCATTGCTGCAGCTAACCCCATCACTGCCCCTGACGAGTGTATTTGACCAAGGGTAGCTGTAAGACGGTCATGGAACTGTTTGAACAGTCAGAGTAATTTCTACAGCAGGCAATTGCCTTCACTCCTTTTGACTTCAAAAGAACTTCGGTAACTTGAAGGCGCAGACGATACCAGTGGCAACTGAACTAAAGAGGATAGTGAGTAGAAAAAAAAAAAAGGACCATCTGAAAAACTCAGGACTAAAAAGAAATTCAGCATGTTACAGTCATCAAACATGGCAAATGGTGATTGGTTCAAAGCAGGAAGAGTTGAGGCAAAAAAAGACAGTACATTTGCAGCTGCTGCGGTTCCAAGTGGTGTGCTTTGCACATGCTACTGAATTTCTAGCTTTTGTGATGGGATCATTCATCTTCAGGCAAAGGGGATGCTGCATTATCTACTCCAAGAAGATCTTGTTTTTATTTCTATCTTGTGTGTGTTGTCATCTCCTGCCTTGTAGTGCTACAGGCTTGTCTTTGCTACACGCATGAGATCGCGCTAAGCAGAGTGTGGTAATTTAGCCATTTGAGGGTCTTGCATATTTTAATTATTACTTGTATTATTGTCAAAAGCTTGCCCACATGAAATGCAGTCTCGCATTCCATGTGGGACTGAAATAGGGGTCAACACATTCCTTCAGAACCCCAAATATTAAACAGACATTAATTTGTTTTGAGCTTTGCACATTTTAGATGAGCATAAATCAAGATGTATAATGGGGAAAAAAATTCCTTCATATGTTGGGAAGTTGAACTGAGGCACTAACTCTAAGTGACAAAATGGGGTGAATGCTACAGAAAATTATTAAATCATTTGTTTAGCATTTAAATAATGCATGAAGGCACCTTTTCTGTATTAAAGCGAAGCAATGATTGGTTTTCCACCAGCAAGGGCTGTGAAATTTAGCTGTATTCCCTTCTGGGATTCTGAAGTTCTCAGGTTCTGGCTTATACAACAGCAAAGTCTAAATGCAGACCAGTTTTTCATCCATGAAATGGAAGTTAAATAACGCTTGACCAGAGTAGACAAAACAAGAAGATACGTAGACTAACTGGAAACACCAAGATTTGAAAATTACCTGATAGGAAAAGGGAAGGGAGGGGATCAAAGACGTCCCAGGGAATGAAAAATTCCTTCACAGCACTTCCTGTTCTCTCTGTTTTGTTAACCAAGGTAGGATTAGGTTTCAGCTGCCAAAAGAAATAACATTTGTAGATTTTTTTGGTCTGGGGAAGTGGGATAGAAAGATTTAAGACAGCTTTTTCCAAACTATTTGCTTTTTGTCAAGGAGTCAAGTCCAGTTATTGTTATTAATTTGTATTACAGAACTACCAAACCGAGGGTGGATTTCCATTGTATTAGGTGCTGTACAAATATCCAGTCAGAGACTGGTCTCACCTCAAAGAGTCCGTACTCTTAACACACCAGACAGACAAAGGCCATTTTGCCCTAAGTTGTAGAGCTGCTCGGCAGTCGAATTGGGAATTACACTCATCTCTCCTGTGTCATAGCCTAGTACTTCAGCTACTGGAGTAAAGCTCTGGAGAACAGAGCTATCATTAAAAGAAATGAGCCTGCCTTCTTGTATCCAAACACAAGATAGGCTGAGATTGATTCAGCAAACCCACAATTAATGTGAGTTAGCATAACTCATTCCCATTGGTGGCTGGCTGGGTGAGCTGGAGTAACCGTGCACCACCTTACCCCGACTCATTGCTCTGTTTAGTCCTCACAGTTTGCTGTGGTCTGGTTTTACAACAGGTTCATTTAATATATAAGGTTTAGAAATGGGCAGGGTCTCTGGGGGGGGACTGCAGCCTGGTCTGCTCCTGACCTTGCGTGGTATAGAAGAATACCTAGAAATTCACATGGCTTAACTTCATCTTTAGGTGCCTAAAGAATCAGCCTGAATGTAATGTTGTGAAAAGCAGTAGCTAATACGCTTTCCAAAAGGTGTCGAAGGAGTGGAGCTGCTGAGCAGGGATGAAGACTGCACTCCACCCTCAACCTTTTCCAGGTATCTGCCCAGCAGAAACTGGCACATAATACTGCCTGCTTTGTGACTGACAGAAAAGGAGTTTGCACTCTTGAAGTCTTTACCTTAGCCTCTTGCTAATATAGAAACAAAAGACTTTCTGTAGGAAAAAAAGACCTGAATAAATAAAATAGAATGTAAGTGTAAACTTGAACCTGTTTATTCTAAAGTGGAGCATCTGTGGGTAATTCCAAATCCAATCCCTCATGTAAATATTTGAAGTAGCATTTGAATTGTGAAGGACTTCTCTTAGATGGGAGAATTTCCTGCTTGTTTTTTAAATCCTAGCCTAGATGTGCACAGGTGGCTTCAACTTTCTGCTGTGTGTGTCCCAGCTGCAGGCAGGGAAGTGGCTGGCCAAGCAGCAGGTTGGCTGCCACTCATTTCTCAAGATGCCAGCAGTTAGCAGAGCAGACCTCTCAGTTTGCTCACAAGACCAAGCGAGAGTAAATGTTTAACTTGAGTCTACAGCTTGTACCTTTCTTTATTATTAACTCAACCCCTGTTTTTCTTTACAGTTGCACAGCTGCTAGCACACAAGAAACAAAGGACCCTTGAATTAACTTCCTGATGGAGGCATGAGCAAAGGTAAAGTACGTTCTGTATTGTTTCCATACCTATACATGGGAAAGGAGTTACACATCTCAGTGTTCTGCACTTCTGTTTGGGCAGAAAAGCCTGCCAATAGCAAGCATCGTCTAATTGTGTGTTTTGTAAACTAAATCACTAGATAGAACCAGTTGATTTCATCTTAATTGGACACAAACTGAAAAAGTATTTATATATCTGATATAGGAGTATCTAGAGAAGCTTTGTTCAGACATTCACATACTCACCAGTATACACCACTGCTTTCCATCGCTCCTTTCTTCACACCAATAGCCTTATCTTTGTAACTATTGTTTTCCTCTTAATTGTTTTCATCTTAACTGCTTTCTGTACTGCTGAAGTTTGAAAAGTTCTGCCTCTTCTCCCTGTGGAAAGGCTTGACTGCATTATGAAGATCCGAATTTACATCAGGCCTTTCACTAAGCTCACACAAACCAGCTGTATCATTTGTTTCAGATTCTTCCTGCATCCTTTATTTTTTGCCTCTGCTCTTGGTTAAGCTGTGAATTCTAGAAGGAAGCTTCTTGTCAAGGGAGGCACCCGTCAGCACAGTGCAGAAATGACACAATCGTTCTGGTTGCTGTGTCAATATGGTGTGAATATGTATTTTAGTTTATTATTAAATATCTGTGCGTGCTATGTGGTGGCTCAAAATTGGTTTGCAGAGTGAAGGATTAACTTGCTTACTTTTTTTTTTTTTATTTGCTGTGACATAAGTGTATGTGGAAAATTATATAATTGGACTTCAGCCAAAGTAACGCATCAAAGGAAATTATTGTGAAGATCAAATGTGGAGGTTGAAGCAAGTACTTAAAGACATCAAAAAAAAAAGCTGTGTTGTATAATTACATATTAGATAAATATTACACATTTTTAGGAACAATAACATTGTAATAGAAATGAGAATTACACAGTTCAGTAAAAGAAGAACCTCCTTCCAGCTGCTCAGAACACCTTTTTACTCCATGAATAAATCTGACACATCATGTGTGATATACATCTAAGCAGACGATGCCTCAGCTCCAATACAATCTTTAAGAAAACCCAGGTGTAATCTCCTCTCTATACATCTGTGTGTGTGCTGCCTGGTGAGGGAGAGCATGTCTGAAACTACTGAGTGCCACGGGGGAGGAGATTTTGAAAGGTGCTGCAGCTAAGCAGTTTCAGTTGTGGTTTGTATTGTAGCAGCATTTGAAGCATGGTATGTGCTGCTCTCAGAGTAAAATAGTTCCTTTATATTATTGTTGAGCTGTATTGGCAATCAAAGCGTTTGATTTGTAAATATTTAGGAATCTGTGAACAAAGGTTTGCAGGTTCATTATGAAATGTGCAAGCGGCATAATCACTGAGCGCTGCTTGGGAGAAAATAAATAGGTGTTTGGGAGAAGTTCACACATTTCTGATTCTCGAAAGCCTACTAGATTAGGAAAAAAACGCTGCTACTCCATGTTTTGATCAGATCCAGCTGTTTTTTTAGCCCTAAAGATCATTGGCACCATAAGCCGGGGATGATGCAGGGATGTTAACGTGGCTAACAGGTATTTCCAAAACATCTATCACATATGGCTAAGATTCTGTCACTTTACTCCCACTGAAGAATACCGAAATAAATGGGAGTATTGGTGGAATAAGTTAGTATGTGTTGGAAGGATGTCAGAATACAGGCCCAAGTGGCTATGAAAATCGGAATCATAAGACAGAAAAAGTAAATGAGGAGTTGCATGAATGTTAAGAGACTGACTCCCTGGTTATGAAGTAAGAGGGAAGTCAGTTGTGAAGCTTTCACCCCGTTTCTACAATTGCCAAATTCAGATTTTACAATTTACTCAAAAATTAAGAGATAAACAAGGCAAAGAAGCACAACAAAATGCAAACTCATTTTCTAAAAGAATGGGAGAATTGGCATGTTGATAAAGAACCTTGTGTCTGTTCAAAGGTGACCTAGGTCAGCAGAGGATGAATTTGCCTTCTTTTTCGTCAGGAGTTCAATGTTTGTTAAGGGTCCACGGATTTCTCCATTTTCTGGGCACTTTTTTTTCTAATCTGGCAATTCTACAAAGCATACGTTGGACTTTCAATGTATTTGCCAAACTTGTTCTGGGTGCTACGAAATGCAAATAAAGCCACTGGCATCAAAAGGGGATGGAGTGCTTTGAAGATGAAGAGCTTGACACAGAGCCAAGAAGCCAATGGACCAGTAAGAACTGGAATTCTTATAGGACTTAAAGAGCATGATGTTTGTTGGTGAAAGCAAACAAACATCATAAAGGAACCAGGGGAGATCTTCATTGCTTTCTCCTAGCTGATTGCTTAGGCCAATCGAGCTGCCTCAATTCAGCTTCAGAACTGAAGTGGTTAAAGAAAAATGTGGATAAGTAGGGGCTGTTCCAGGGAAGAAGGTGGGAAATGAGAAAAGGCTAAATTCTGCATTGCCTGTATTAAAAATGGACAAGGACCTTGGCCTTTAACTTTTGGCTCTGCTGGTATGACAGAGCCAGCAGCAAGAAACCCAGCCCAACAGGACTTTGAGCTTTGTAGGGTTAATTGGTTGGTTGGCTTTTAACTTTGTTTTTTTTGGGAGGTAATATTTTTTTGTTATATTTGGGTGCTTTGTTTTTAGAGTGCAATGCTAAGAACCAGTTCCAAAATATTCTGGTGATACTGTAGGATGGGATAGGATGGGACCGTATCATGCTTCAGAGACATGCGAACAGAAAGCAGTAAAGCATCATTTTCCAGCACCACTTTCCATCCACGCTCAGTGGCATTATTCTGACAATAAACAGATTACTTTCTTGGGTAAAAAGTGCAAAGCAGCAACTGCTTTTTGTGCCTCACTCCAGCTCTGAACATGCTTCTCATCTCCTGTCTAACTCCACAGAAAAAGACTCAATTGGCTAGCAGCAGTGTACAGTGTTGAGTGTAAAAATGCAGTCACAATCATAGAAATAGCAATAACACTATCCCGTGAGATGATCAGGGTTTCTTTCTCAGAATCTAATGATGTTAAAATAAATGGAATTACGTTGCTTTTCATTTTTTTAAGTCACTAAATTCCGAAAGAGGATTTGCCCCATTTCTACAATGTGCTTAAGGACTTAGAGCGCACGATCAAATGCAGATTTATTAGGGGCATGAGGGGCTGGCATACAGCATTCCCTGCTTAAAGCTGCTCAGTGCCTTTGCGTTCTGGTAAAGGAGGATGTTTTTTTCATCTTAATCAGCATTTGTGGGAATATATGTGGCCTTGCATTTTCTAGAGATTTTATTTTTTTTTTTATTGCACAGAAAAAGTGATGAACACTCTTTACTATGAACAGCAAGGAAAACTGGTGTTATGAATAGGACGTAGAAAACATGAGTTGGGGAAAATAGCACAAATCTGTCACTAGTGGAAGCGTTTTCCTTGTTTTTATTGACACAGTCAGTGAGAATACTTCCACTGATTTCAATGGAATTTAGATCAAATCACAGTGTCTCTCTAACTCTCCCCCTCTGCTGGCAATTCAGTTCTTGCTGTGCTGTCAGAGCTGCATAGGATCTCTGAGCTTTGCAAAAAAGTCTTTTAAGAAGACATATAGGAGCATTCCTCATTTGAGTCAAAGGATGAAGCACCTAAGAAAACTCTGGGGTGGTGGAATGCAGGAAAAGGAATAGATTCTAGAGAAAAACAGGTAGATTCTGCAGTCTGAGCAATATCTGTTTACTTTTTATAGCAATTGGAACCAAGCACACAGACTGTGACTGATAACACCTGGTCAGGAAGATAGTGTTTCTGGTTTAAACATAAGGAACAAGCATGCAGAAAGGGCACCTTAGATTTTAACCTTACTTCCTTTGATAACCTAAATCAATTTCCACTACTAAGCCAACAAAGCATTATATTATTCTATTTCAAAACACAAAATAGATAACATACAAACCAGTGACTGCAGATAAGATTATTCCATATGGTTTTGTAAGACACTGCAGTTTACAGAATGTACAACACTGGTACAGTCCATGCTCTGCAGTATTGTACATTATGGATCTTAAAAATCATACTTTCTCACGTGCAGGAAGATTGGATTATTGTTTCTGAAATGTTTAGCTTGTGCGTGTACAGCAATTTGTCTGACAAGAATATCTTCCTACTCCTGCCTCACAGCCCTTCTTTATGCAGCTTAATTTTTTTTATTCTTAATCTGCTCTGTACATTTCTTTGTTTTATTCAACACAAAGGCATGGAAGCTGCTAAATGTAAAAGGTGAGGGAGAGAAATCCAGGTCTTTAAGTAAACTTTTCCACCAATGATTAGAAATTTCTTCTCTCAATAGAAACATAAGCATTTCTCTTCAGTGTTTCTTCTGGCCTGCTATGAATATGTTTTAAATATATAACACAAAAACCTGGGATACTATGGAGATCCTGATTTTGAACAGAAACTTAGAATTCTCTGTCTTTGATGGAAAAATTTTCACCTGAAAATAAGTGCACCAAGTACTTTTGGAGTCATGGGAGGCTCTTGGATTCCCAGGTATTTGCTCAATTTGTCAGACAGTTGCTTCTTCCCTCCAGATCCAACTTGGAGCAATGAACAAGCATACAGTGAACTAAGTTTATTTAGGTGGTAGGCAGATTATTTTGCAATAGTGATATATGAAACAGTCTCAGCTGAAAATGGAATTACTAATGGTCAAGAGAATGGTAGGCTTGTATGTTTCAGAAAAATCAAATTCTAATCTTCATTAACCCAAATTATAGTGTTATCTAAATTTGCCAGATCAGGTCCACAGATTGCATGGTTTTCTAGTTTTCTTCTAGTCTAATCCTATGTAAAGAAACATGATATTATTTATTTATTTTAGAAGAAAGCAAAGCACAATCAATACTTCACTAAAAACAGTTTTTAGAGAATATTTTTTTTGTTAACTTAAAAGAAAAAAAACACCTTTGCTCTACATTTGTTTAGTGCTGGAGAAAGGTTTCAGAAAGACAACACTCTGAAAAAGAATTTGCTAGTTTGTGACTTTGGCACATTTTCAGAATTCAGACGCTTTCACCTTGCCTTTTGTTCCCAGCTCAAATTCAGAAAATCCTCTTAGGTTAATTGGTTTTCCAGTGCAAAAAATCAGATGAAACCTGAAACGGGAGAAAAGCATTTTCTTCTTTTCTTTCCTCCCCACTACAGAAGAATGAGATAATCCTGCTTGGTATGAGCGGACAATGTAGGGGGGTGTCCCAGCTCCAGGAAGGGTTCTGGGGGGGAAGGTTTGAGAGAAGGGCTGGAAGAGGCTGAGCTGAGGAGCGGCCGCCGTGGTGCTGAAGGGACAGCGCCCGCCCCCGGGACCCCCCCGAGTCCTTCCAGTTGGGAAAGACCTTGAAGAGAGTCAAATCCAACGGTAAAACTAGCACTGCAAAGTCCGTCGCTAAATTATGCAGTTGAGAGCAGCCCTGCGGAGAAGGACTTGGGGGTGCTGGTTGATGAGAAGCTTGACATGAGCCATCAGGTCAAGGGAGGTGATTCTGCCCCTCTATTCCTCTCTGGTGAGACCTCATCTGGAGTATTGTGTCCAGTTCTGGAATCCCCAACACAAGAAGGAGATGGGACTGTTGGAACTGGTCCAGAGGAGAGCTACGAAGATGATCAGAAGGTTGGAGCACCTCCCATATGAGAACAGGCTGAGAGAGTTGGGCTTGTTCAGCTTGGAGAACAGAAGGCTCCGAGGAGATCTTATAGCGACCTTATACCTTATAGTACCTGAGAGGGGCTACAATAAAGCTGTAGAGGGACTATTCATAAAGGCTTGTGGTGACAGGATGAGAGGCAATAGGTATAAACTGGAGAGGGGCAGATTTAGCGTAGACATAAGGAAGAATTTCTTCACCGTGAGAGGGGTGAGGCACGGGAACAGGTTTCCCAGGGAAGTTGTGGCTGCCCCATCCCTGAGGTGTTCAAGGCCAGGCTGGATGGGGCCTTGAGCAGCCTAGTCTTGTGGGAGGTGTCCCTGCCCATGGCAGGGGTGTTGGAACTAGATGATCTTTAAGGTCCCTTCCAACCCAAACTGTTCTATGATTCTATTCTATTTCCCTAAATGGCACATCTACATGCCTTTGAAACACCTCCAGGGACAATGACTCAACCACATCCCTGGGCAGCTTGTTCTGATGCTTGACAACCCTTTCTGTGCAGTATTTTTTCCTAATATCTAACCTAAACATCCCCTGGTACAATTTGAGGCTGTTTCCTCCTGCCATATCATTTGTTGTAGAGAGCAATCATTGTCTCCCCTGAGCCTCCAGACTAAAAAGTCCCAGTTCCCTCAGCTGCTTCTCACAAGATTTGTTCTCTAGACTCTTAGCCGGCTTTGTTTCTCCTCTTTGGACACACTTCAACACCTCAACGTGCATTGACAATACTATTCTCCACGGAAGTTAATATCTCCTGCCCAGTAACAATTACTAGAGATTTAAAAAAATTACAGTAGTACTTAATGACCCCAGTAATGGTCTGTTGTGCTGTTTTACCAACACAGAGCTAAGAATTGGTCTCCAGCCTGAATTGCCTAAAGCTTAATTAGGTATGACACACATTACTTCTTGTGCTAAACTGCTGCAGGAGGATGTTGTATGTTGTTAAACAGCTGCTGGATTCTGCCCAAGAGGGAAATCTATTTATGGGTTGTATTTTGAGTTGTAAAGTTTGCAACTATGCTTACAAAACAGCAAGGCTATAGAACCGAATCCACCTACTGAATTATTAAGAATGTTCAGTCACACAGAACAATAATGATAAAACAAGAGGTTAGACACTGGCTGGCCCCATGTGAGTTGTGTAAAGGGACGGAAAGCACAGGTCATCCTGAGTGCAAGGGCTACTGCTGAGTAGCAATATCTAAGCGGTCAGAGACCATTAACGATTACCCTCTGGCCTGTAGAACTGGCTGGATCCAGACAGCTCAAAAAAAATATGTAACCCCACTGGAAAGGCTGTACTTATGCAATGAGAA
This sequence comes from Clamator glandarius, assembly GCA_033459285.1. Classification (NCBI taxonomy): domain Eukaryota; kingdom Metazoa; phylum Chordata; class Aves; order Cuculiformes; family Cuculidae; genus Clamator; species Clamator glandarius. The sequence goes on along the minus strand of JAUNZM010000289.1, from coordinate 1,689,841 downwards.
GTTCTGGGAGAGATTTCCTGACTCACTAAAGAATTGAACCTGGAAGTAAAACTGCTAGTGAAAATTACGGCTTTTTCTTCTTCTTTTTTTCTTTGGAAAAACTTGAGTTCCTGATTCTCAGTAACATCTTAAGACCAAGAGGTTATCTTTGCATTTGGCAAGGGCTGGTGTATTTCTATTTACCAAGGATCCCATTTGAATTTCCCTGCTAAGAACAGAATGTTTAGCATTTCCATGGCAACACATTTCTGAACCCATATTACAGTCAGACTGACGCGTGTCAACTGATACAGCGATGCAGGAGGTAGTGGCTGAATTTATTGAAGCAATCACATTCTCTTTTCTAAGGCTAATGCACATGAATCCAGAGTTAGCAAACTGAATTGACAGGGATTCCATCTCAATGAACATCTATAATGTTCCAGCCCAGGAGAGTAGCATTTAATTGATGAGTGGGATTATATTTACATAGCAATTATAACAAAGTCAAGGTTGGCTTTATGTCAAAGACTGTTTGCTGTAATATCTTGCTGCTTCATTGTCCAGGAAAGCTTTTCCTTTGTGGGCAAGAAAAAAAAATCAGGACAGATGCACTCAGGTTTAAATGTGCTTCTTTTCATATTCTGCAAATACTCACTTTGTGAAGCCAGCTCAGTAGTCACATTATGGTTGCCTTAGATACATACATTAATTCACTCCGTTATAACTTAGATGCTGGTTGTTTAGCTGCGTAAGTATTAGTAGTTATTCACTGCTATCCTCAAATGGCTGTTCAGTGGCTAATGTAAAATGAATAAGGGCTCATTCTAAATCCCCTGTAAGTCAATGGTCGTATTTGTCCTCATTTCATTCAGAGCTGGAATTAGCTATCCCTGTTGCAGTGCCCCCAGAGATTAATTCTTTGTCCCCAAGACACCTCTGCAAGGTTAGATAATGCTAGTGACTCAGTTTCACAGGTGGGAAGCTGGGGCCAGACAGGTTACTTCAAAATCACTTGGCAAATACCCCAAGGTCCTGACCCTCATCAAACCTTCAGTTTGGATTATTTTCCATGGATAGTGGGATGTGGAGAGGGGAAAGGTGCATGCTAGAGTTTTACTCCAACCTGGAGTTGGATTCAGAGGGTGGGAAGCAGCTGGAGTTCGAAGCTAGAAGGCAATTTCACATCTCCTAGATCTGGATAGTCAGAGAGACCAAGAGCTGTATTCAGATGTCCTCTTACGGGGCCTAGCATGTAAGTTCTGCTGATGTCTCTGGAAACAAGAGGGTGGTGAAGAACTCAAACCATCTATTATCTATGACATTGTAGGGAGAAATATGCATGACTCCTTTGCTAAGTGGTGTGAAAGCCTCTAGATGTCGAGAAGAAGGAAGGGCTGTACTCAGAAGTATAAAACAAATGCCATACTTGTTCTTTCATCTCATACAAGGAACCAGGTCCTGGCATCCTTGAATTTCCATATGGTCAGAAGCGATCATCCTTCTCTTGAACTTGGATGACAGACAGTGTGGTTCAGGTCCCTCTTTTGTGCTACACTAGGAGGATATCCCTAAGTGGCATATACCATGCTAGAGAGAGGGAAATAACCTTAAGTCTCTTGAGTCTTTTACCACAAAAAAAAGTTTTCTTGTCTTAATCTAAGCTTTCACTGCTCTCAGTCTTATTGCCATGGAAATTGTCTCCATAGCTGGTATTAGAATTGCCTTGTTGACATCATTAGTAAAGCATATAATAGATAACTGAACTGCTCTGATATTTATCTTTAGGTCAACAGCTATTGAGATGCCAGAGGCAAATTAGAAAAAAAAACATAGACTCTTTATTAGTAGAACTTAGCTTAACTGCACTTAAACTTCATTAAAGAGCAAGAAAAGAATGACCTTTCTTAATGCACTCTTACTTTATAAACTATGAAATAAGGATATTAGATTAGTTTGATGCTGGTTCTTATTATGAACACACAGTAGATGAGAATGCAAAAATTCCCTCACTCAGTCAAGTAATCTTGGATGTCATATCAAAGACCAGGTGCTCCACAAGCCCATTTCCTTTCTTCAGTGTTTTATGTTTCCTAGCCCTGTAATTCCTCCCAAGAAACCAGAAGAAATCTTAATTTCTTACACCCCCTCCCCCCATTAAAGTAACAGCTCTGGTCATTTAAACAATCAAGCACGTGTTCCTACACTGTCTGCACCTCATGCTATCCATAAATGGTGATGTGGTAAGAAAAACCATGGAGGAAAGGAAAGGAAATGACATTAACCTTTTCCATCTGATAAATAAGGGTTCTATTCAGCTACAATAATCCACATCCTTCCCTGGAGATCCAGTTAATGTAATACCTAAGGGCTCAGTTCACTTAAAATTATTTCCACACTGGCCAGCTGATTTCTTAGTGAATTATTCAGTCCCCAGACTGAATTATTCTCCCTGTGCAATAGTACATGTAAAAGGCTTAGAGCCCTTCTGTAGCTCCCAGTAGTCTGGCACTAAGAGATGCCAGAGGGTCTGTGACATCCACGTGGCTTATCTGTGCCTCCTAAATCAGCAGGAACTGTTGTGCTGATTTTCATGGGACCACCAATTTGTAAGCAATGAGGATAGCATCCATTCTCTGCCATTCACTGCTCCTCTCTTCAGGGTGCTTCTCACCTACCTACCACAACTGAAGCACTTGCAGTTTTTAGGTGGTGAAAAGAGAGTCTGAAATTTGGGTGGAAATATAGTTCAAAAAAGGCAGCCTGGATCATGCACGTCGTTGCTGGGGTTTGTGGTAATCGATGTGGATCATTGACCGCTGCAAGGTTGCTTGAGTGATCCACACTGCCAAAGGCTAAAAGCTGCAAACTGAAATTTAGGTTTTTCTCCCCTTTCCCCCTTTGGAATGCATAGATGGCTCTGGTGTGATTGGTATCTGCTCAGCTATATGTGCCCAAGGAAGTTCTAAAGACAAAGGACTGTTTGTATGTGTTCAGGCAGATGTTTTCAAAGCAGGACAGGGAAGCAAACCATACAGAATCGAACTGTAAATCAGTGGGAAACACTAGAGTAACATCAGTAGCAATATGTGAAAATCCCAGATTTATTTGATTCTATTGATCCATAGTCAATTGAATACCAAGGGAATCCTGTCATTGGCACCAAGATGTTTTGGATGAAGTTCCTACATTATGAGACATGTTCCTTCCTCTTTTTTTTCCCAAAGGGAGTGTAACTAATTGAGCATAATAAACTGAAGTTGTATGCAATTTTGCAACCTTTCTGTTGCTGTAATAAGCTGTGCTCTGAGGGTTCATTATTAGAATGCCTTGAAACTTGCTAGTTAAACAGGAAAAACAAGAAAGCTGACCTCACTGTAGCACTTAATTGAAGAGCATTTATTGACTGTTTTTAAGTTCTTATAGCAACTCTGTTTGCTAACAACTATGAGCCAGCTCTTGGCTTGTATAAGACCCCTAGGTCCTGGGATGGACACAGCCTAGATACACAAATAACGCCATGCTCCAGGCTTGCATCACAAGGTTGGATGGGGACTGAGAAGGAAGCTATAGCTGGAGGTTGGCACTTCTCCCCTTGTTGCAGGGCTCCTCAGCTTCTCTCTTCCTCCAGAAGTGTGCAGCCAGTATGCCAGAGTTGTGTACTGGGCACACTTTAGCTCCTGGCTTTTTGGTGTTGGGGCACATAACAAGATTCAGTAGAGAGAATAAATACTTTCGGATCCACCCTGAGTCCTTAAGGGTTCTGCAAGTTGCAAATCTTTAGAAGAATGTTTATCTATCAGTGCCAAAGCAAGCTACAGCTGGATCTCTCTCTACTAGTAAAGCTACCTTGGAACTGTGATGCTGAGACTGGCATGCTCTTCATGCCAGTCTCCATCCCATCTGTATTAGAAATCAAGGCAGAAACATGAAGATCATTATGATGCTGTAACCTTAAGAACATTTTCTCACTTCATAGAGTTACTCAGCAGGCACTGGTGCATTTAGCTGTGATTCATTATCGCTGAACTCTGGCCCTGGCCTTCGCCAGTTTTATCTGGATTCAGTTAACTTGTTCCACTGGTAGGAAAGGTTTCTGAGCATTTCTGTTATCTCTCTGGAAATCTTAAGTAGGGAGCTGAACAAGATTGAGAACAGTTGCCTTGTAGAAGAGACAGAAAGAAATGAATTTTGCAGGAGTCTAGGGAGGAAAGGAAGTTGTTCCTGGAATGGATGGACATGGCGCTCCCATGGAATAAAAGAAAAAGCTGAGCTAGCAATGGGTGGAACTGGGCATTATTGTATATGATGTTGTATTGACTTTGTGCAGTGCTCGTTGAATTCACCTCTAACCTAGTTCATCATAGTGTTAAATGAAACTGGCTGGTTTTTTTTTTCCAAAAGTTTTTAAAACAGTTATGGCTTTGCAGAGCTGTTGCTTATCAGCATTCTGAATACTGTAATGCCAGCACAGTGACGCAGGTAAATGAAGTCTGCGATACTTCATTGTTATAAAGCAGCTGCAAATCTGACCCAGAGGAGATACGGATTCTATTCAAGGAGTCTTTGATGCAAATTTATGCAGATGACTGTCATTAGTCTACTGTATGTTTGCTTGAAACAGCAGGGAGGAAAGAGACAGATACTCTGCAGAGAACAGGCCACAGAAATTGCAGATCTGTGCCAAATCTGCCATCTTAGAAGTATTAGAGCACAAAAGAGCCATGCCTTTCAATTCTTTTGAAAGATTGCAGGAAAGCAGGAGTGTAGAAGCTGTTTCATTGCCAGCCACCAACCTGTTGGCTCCACTTCCTCAGCATTTAATAAATACTTCTGTCCTTGGGTCCCCAGAAGCAAAGCTTCATGGCCAGGTGGGCACAGGTGAAAACAGCAGTGGCGTAAAGAAACAGGAGCAGAGTTCATTTGACACAGCCCTAATTGACAGGCTCCAGGTAAGATCACTTCATTTTGTGTGTAAAACTCTAATGGGCTGAGTTAAAACACTTAGTAGTAGCAGGAGTTTCCAGGCATGTATTTTGCCTAGGTGAGCCAGAACACCTGGAAAGGGCTGTGGAAGCACACGGCTGATAGCTTTGCTCTGTACTGCATCTGCCTCTTTTTACACTGACCTCATTTTTGTGAACTGCCAAAGCTCTCCCCCAGCTCTCTGGGACTACTATAACATTTCAGGTGACAGTGACAGTAGGTCCAGTGGCCTCTTTGCAACCCAATCAGAGGGTGAAGCAGAACAGGAGTTTAAAATAACCTTCTTTCTGCTGGAAGCACGGGTAGGTTAGCAGAGGCAGAGGCTTCTGGGGTTAAAACGAGGACTTCAGACATCTGTCAGTGACTTTGATTATATATAAAGGTGGTGGGATGCAGAGAGAAAAGCCAAGGCCCAAAAATATTTGTGCTGCATGCAAAAAGCCCTTTCCACTTTTACAAAAATCCTGTTGCCAAAGCTGCCTTAAAGGGGCTACAGTTATCTGCTGGATCAGTTATCAGAGAAAGGGGTAAGGATCTGGATCATGTTAGTTCCTGGTGTAAATCCTCTGGTCACTTTATACTTATTGCAAAGTAGACCTTGAGCCTCTTTGAGAAAATAAAATCCGAAAAGTGCTGGACTCCCAAATGTAGTGTATTTTTCATCAGTTCTAATGTGTTGAAAAGAAGGGATTTTCTGTGAACTTTTCCCAAACAGTCTTGCTTCTTTTTTTTTCTCTCTTTGAGAGGGGGAGGAGTTGTGCCTAAAAAAACAAACCTAACCTGTCGTTCTCAGCTCTGCCAACCTGTCAGTCCAGCCATGCAAGAGAGAGGGAGAGAGACAGACAAAAAGAAAGGAGGGAGTGAAGTAAAGATTCTTTCAGATCTCAGCAGGCATTAAGGTAAATCCCATTTCTCATTTCCTTAACTATGCTTGTCACTGTGTGTGTACATGTAAACAGAAATTCTGTTACCTTAGAGAGTTTTAAACTAACTTAACAACCTGTATGGGAATAAACTGCTCATCTGGTTTAACTGGAAGTGTGTTTTGCATTGCAACCTGTCAGCTTGTTAGTAGCTGTTTAGAAAGGCACTTTCTCTCTCTAAAATTCAGAAGGAGAGTTTTTATTCATTTGAATATTACGAAGAGGCAGAGCTTTACCACTTGTATGAATACATGTTTGGGAGGAATATTAAGCTGTGTAATTTCAGGACTGAAGCCAGCCTGTAATTACTGAAGATCCGGATAAGAACTTGTTAGAGGAGGGAAATTCTTCCAAAGCTGCCTATTGCAAGGCTTTTCTGGAGCATTTGGTGCTGCTGGAAACAGGATAGAAGACTACGCAGGCTGTGGAACTGGTCAAGTTTGGTAGTTCCTACATTCTTCCTCTCCTATCTGCCTGTTTCTAGTGAGGTTTGTCCAGTTTGTCATTACCAGGGGAGGAACAAATCTAAGGTGCTGCAAACCTGCCCGCATGAATTCTTAAGTTAGGAGGGCAAACCAGCAGAGGCACTTTCAGCTCATACCAGAGGAAATTGAAGGTTACAGACTGTGAGAAATGTTGGCTGAGATGAGTGTGAGTCAGAAGAATCATTTTGCCCCAGAGCTTGCACCATGATTCTCATCTGGGCAACCAACGTGTTTGGAATAATTCTAGTAGAGGGGGCCTAGTAGTGAAGGCCTGAAATACAAGAATGAACACTATTTTGTTAGATCTGAGTGTCTGTGCGTGAGGACTTGCGTGAATGTGCCCTTGTGCACAAATGTATATATGTAGGGCATTTGCTGAGAGATTCTGACTCCTAGAATCTCAGGAAAATCTACCAAAAAAGGTAAGAAAGGGAGAATTACATTCATTCACCTTAGAGGTACCCCTGCTATTATACTGCTAAATCCTGAACAAACATTTTAAACTGTACTGAGGACTCTAATATTTTTTCTAAGTAGGCTGATGTTCTGGGAAGGTCATAAGGAAAGCAAACTGGTGGACAAGATTTCTTTTCCTTGCTGTATATTTAGGGTTGTCATATAATGCCAAAGTGTGCCTGCTGAAGATAACCTGTAATACCAAACTAAGTTGAAAGATGGCAGAGAACAACAATACAAACATAATATTGTGCACTGTATGGGCTGCAATGCCCTTTCCATGGGTTTTATTATATCGTACTGCCTATTGCATCTTCCTTGTTATTAAACTTCCTCAAACACTTGTGCCTGTGCTGTAGTTTTGGATTGAGTCTCTCCTCCCATGACAGCAGCTACAACAGAACTGTGAGCCTGGGAAGAAGACAGAAATGATCCAGATTAGAGAGGGGTGGTTTGTCCCTATGACCATTACTATGAAAGTTTGCAATGTCCTTGTGTTACATCATCTTCCTTTCTTCTGGTAGTATTGTCTCCTGAGAACTTTGAGCTGGTGTTTCTTATTGTCCCTGATTCATTCCCTGTGGGGATGGCAATACAGAGTGAGACTACAAACCTTAAATACAAAAAAAGAAATTATTTTATAGATAGTGTTTTTATAGTATTACTATAAACTTTCTTGCCAGAGTCAGAATGGAGAGGGAAGTGACTGTAGGAGATGGAGAAGAGGAAATAAATGCTTCAGTTCTGGTGGGGATAAACACTCCTACTGCTAGTTACAGAAAAAGAATTTAGTCACTGAAAGGAGGAAAGGAGGAAAATTCTTTACCTTTCATGACTTGCAGAGGCTTCACTAACTAACCTTACAGAACTTTTGCACCTTCTTTCTGCCTTCCCTTCCCTTTGTTTCTATTTAAATGATTTAAAGCAATGCGGAGAATGCTTAGGGCATCTACATGACATATACTACAATGCCAATGGTCGTTTTTTTTAATGGGGGTAAACATTCTGATGCACTTGTTTCATTACTGCTTTTGAAAGGAGTACTGATGTATCAAGGTTGTTGCTGCTAAGTCAGCCAGGCTCCCTAGAGATCAAGCAATTGATCTATGTACTGTCAAACACAAGATTATAGTACATGTTGATAAATAGTTTAGCACTGCTTAGCAAATGTCAGTTGATCAATCAGAGCTAACCAGCTGCAAATTTGCTAAATTCAGGCAATGTCCAGGCAATCCATATTTTAGATGGGCTTCATTAGTGTAGCTGTAACAACTCAGCACTGCAACAGAAGGAAAAAAATGTCAGAAATACAAGTCAAATTCTTACCAAGATTTCTATATCCATCATTCTTGAGACAGAAAGAGCACGGACTGATGTATCAGTCATTTATTCAGGCAATTGGTACCAAAGAAATAAACTTTTGCAAAGGACGTATTACTAGAAAAAGGGTTGAAATCTCAGAAAACCTTTGCTAGAAGGGATTCAAAACGGTTTTTGACAATATCGGTTACAAACCACTTTATACTAAGAAAGTTTCTGCCTTCCAACAGAACACTGCTGATTGATCTTGCTCAGTGTTCTCCATCATGACTAAGATTCTCTGCAGTGGCCATTGTCTTACCCTTCTTTCTTTTATCAGTTACCCTCCTTGCCCAATATTCTCACCATGGATTTTGGTGAGACTGTTTGGTAGCGGAACATCCATATCTAGTAACCTATTGTGCAACTAAAATGCCATAAGATAAATACAAACAAGCCAAACAAATGAAAACAGCCTCATATTACTTTTCTCTTTGCTTTCTAAATTGGAATAAAAGCTTGAATTGATTCTTCATCTTTTCATCTTATATTGTAAAAGCAGCCTAGCTGTCCATCCTGTCTGGCAGGAAGCAATGCTGTAACCAAAGAAGCCATCATGCTGCTTTTCACAAGAAACTGCTCATTTTTTCGTAGTTTGCAGTCACAATAGTAGCACTGGTTCCTCTTTTCCAAGCAGTTAAATTTGTGTTTTCAGAGTGTAGACAGGGGGGAATATGCTTCAGTTACTCATATGTTATTTGTGGTGACACGCTGGATTGGAGAACTGGAAGAGTGGAGAATGTTTCAGCCCTTAATTTCCTGTGGAAAGATTTGTCTGAGGAAGCATTGCATTTTTGGTTTCTCTTTGCTGTCAGCATGGCAGAGGATAGTAGGTCAATACTAGCCTGAGGAGATCTAAGAATTGACATTTGATAAAAATCAGCAGTCTGGGAAACAAACCGAATAGAGGTAATTTCAGTGAACAGCCAATTTTCAGGCAAGATTTCCTGCACCCCAAAAGGAAAACTGACATAGGAATTCACTAGGCAGTGTGAAATCAAGACTCACCTTGATAATAGAATAAATCTAGTTGGAAATTTTCCATATATAATAAAGACATTTCCACTCCTGAGGCAACTTAGAACACAAAGGAGCTCCAGGCCTTTTTAAAAAATGTTCTCTCTCAAACTCTTTCAAAATTGGCACTTAGTTCTGTGTGCACCAATGTCAGGGTATTGATTCTGTCTTGCAGTGCCAGCATCACCTTCTTTCTTTGCAAGCCCTGCATCCTGGCAGTGATCGGGACTGAAGTCACTTTATGGATTTGGTTTCTGACATGGTCAGATGGCCCATTTTGCTGTCCAAGAAGTGTTGATCCGCAGCAGTTATGGGAGAATATGCACATTTTATCACTATCATTTTCTCACCCAAAGGTAGCTCAAATGAAGACAAATCTACAACTGAGATATTCACTTAACATATATAAAAGTAGACGCTATAAAATACAGACTACTTTCCATGAGAAATCTCAATGGGAAAATCCAAATATTTATATTTCCACTCAAAGCCTTAACCAGCTGTTCGAGTATTAATGAAAATCGTTTTAGTTTTCTACAACTGAGTGAGAACTCTTTCCAGGAGTGGCCTGTGGTGAGATTTCTAGTGCAGTCTTGCTTTGGATAGAATAAGAATATTAATCTTCTCATGGCATTTTGTCACCACAGCTAGCTGTTCCCCAAAGAAATGAGGCATTTTGTACCTCATGTGAAAAAAAAAAAAACCCAAATCAAGCAACCGTCAAACAGCTTCTCTAAGTTTCTGTCATTCAGGTTTCAGAAAGATTTTGTTTAGTCTTTTCCAATAGGAATAAATAATCAATGCTCTGCTTTATCTACATGAGTCTGTTCAAATTGAGTTAAATAATTGGTGCAGCACAGTTTTGGATTGAGGTGCAGTTTCCCTGGTAACAATCGAGACTGAAATCAGAACCTTTTGAAAAGCCAATGGAATGTGGTTCTACTTGGATGACAATAGGTTAAAGCATTTTAATGGCTAAAAACGTAATCCAGTACAATAGGATTTATTGCCACTATGTCATCAGATTGACACTATTCCTGCAAATTCTTTAGCTTGTGACAGACTTCAACTGAAATCTGTCTAGTGGAAAAACTTGTAAAATGCTATTAATCATTTTGTTTTCCAAATCAACCAGAGTCTGTGTGTCTCAAGGGGTTAGAAAGAAACTATTCCAAGTGAGTGAAATTCAACCTTTCTGCACAAAGCCCTAATGAATGGCTGTTCTGGACACAATAAATGGTTCTAAGAACTAACGGTTCATTTCTGCAGGGTGCTGAGTACTCTGGTCCAAGTCTATTGGAGAACTTCCGCACTTGCTTAATTTTACACTAACAAAATAGTTTCCAGTGATTTCTAGGATGGTTATTCATACTCTTAAACCTGATTGTATTTGCTGACAGACAAGACCTTACAGGATTAAGTCCTAAACCAACACTGGAAGAAAAGATTCCCTGTTCAGTGTGGCAAAGGCATGGGGCAATATTTCATCCCTTCTGCTGACATTTTTCCAACTTCTGTAATAACAATCCTTTTTTCTTCTGAAAGATCCCAAAGTGCTGTCTGAACTAATATAGCGCAGCCATAGCTAGGAGCAACGATGTGTAAGGTCAGGACAGGAGAATACGTTGCCTGCAGCTTTAAGGAAATGACAGGTTATGATTCCAAAATCTGCCCCTTCACACTGAAGCTAAAAGCGTAAAAGGTTTGGCTTGGCATCCTTTGGGATGTCAGTAGGGGACCTCTGTCACACATATAAGACAGCAGAAATGTCCCTTTATATTCATAACAGGTGACTACTCCACTGAACCTTCTACCAATTTTCCTTTCAAATAGAGGAATGTCATTCTCATTCATTTTCATTTAATATGAAACACAAATTCTCCGCAATCATACGCCTGGTAACATGCACACCTTTTCATTGTCGATAGGAGGCTTTTACAACAATAGAACTTCAAGCTAGTAAGTATTCCGCTCTTTGGAATTATTATGTAGTTATGAAGAACAATTGAGCCAGACAACGACACAACTTGTTTCTTGTCTTCCTAAATGGGAAATGGGTTTTGAGTTTTGTGAGGATGTTCATAAACAGCCAAGGGTGTGTAAGGCGAAGAATGACCTCAAAGCGGAGTTTTACACAGGAGAACAAAGAGATCTCAAGTCCTGATTTGAAAAACACCCGAAGACCAAATCAATGGCATAATATCATAATTATCAACACGCGTCATAATGTTGCTGGAACCCACTCGCCGTTTCTGCCTTTAAACACAAGTAAACACAAGCTCCTCTCCTAATTGCCATGCAGCTGTCAAGCTTCATAAATAATGTTTGTGCTGGCAGTAGCTGGGAGATAACTTCATCTATCTAGCATTCGTATGGACTGGAGATTTCATCCTTGCTTCTTTCTGCGGGATGTTTTGTGACATTATTGTTTTCAGATTGCTTTCCCTTTGTTACGGTACTTCTGGCTTCCTTCCAGAACCTTTGAGATGACTTTTTAGTCTCCTTAATCTGTACTTTCTCCACTGAGCGTAATCAGAATTGCAGTTGCTCCCAGACTAAGACACCCAAGTGGAGTGACTCGTTTTTTTCTGTGGGAAACACCACTTTATGTTTTTCACAGACTTCATTCCCTGAAGACCTTTTCGGTAAGAAGCGAATACAGCTTAGCACTATACAAAATGTTCCCGAGGAAGAATGCCACCAGTCCAAGCTCATGGGATTTGGAGCTTGTCAGCAATTTGATAGCAATTTGAGGTTTAATTAATCACCTACGGATTTGTGTGACTTTTGAGTGACTCTGGCTTGATGGCAGGGGAAAGTGATGTTTTTACTCAGTTTTATTCAGTCTAAATAGGAGTAAAAATGACCCAGGGAGAATATGGCATCAAACACCTCCCACTTAAGCTGGGTATATCACTTCTGAGTTTAATCTTGTTGACCAATCATTTATCTAATTCCCACAGAGTTTGAAGTGGTTCAGGTGACAGTGAAAGTAAATTTCAAACCAGAGAGGAAAATTATGCTCAGGAATGCTGCTATCTCTAATGACAGCACCCCCGTAAAATTAATGTGTAATAAATGAGAGAGACATTTGCTTCGCAGGTCCAGAGCACCTATGAGGAAAATCAGAAAAGTTGTTTTTCAAAACTATCTTTGGAAATTGCTTTGTCAATAAAATGAACTGTAGTGTAGTTTAGATATCTTTTTTTTGTCAGTGTTGACATTTGTAATATGGCAGATTTTTATTTGATGTATTTTTGTTAACATTACCTTGATAAGATCTGCTCGCTTGTTCACAGTGTTTGCCTTTGAGAAGTAAAACAGGAAAAACACAACTGACTGAGCAGGTTTATGACAAACATCTTGAAGTGAGCTCAACCCCCCCTAAGTAGCTCATTCAGTCAGTAGTACTGCTGAGTTAAAATCTTAAAGCAAAGATCAGTCATAGAGGCACACACTATGGACACTGAGGAAGGTGGAGTCAGCCTCCATGTAAAACACTGGAAGAAAAAAATACTATCAAACCCCCCTCAATTAATTTTTATTAAAGGCATTTTTTTAAAATAACTACTATCACTTTTGGAAACAGTTTGTTTTTTTTTTAAGAACAATGTATTCACTTTCCCTGACACAGCTGAGGGATTTCCTGAATTCGTTATGATGGGACCAAGAAACCAGTTTGTTGCATTCTCCAATGGTTTGTTATAAAGCCTTCAACAAGTAGTTTACCTCTCTGGCTTTAGTCTTGGGAAGGTTTGAAGCAGGCTTTCATTTGTTCTTATTATGTGCTTCTAGTTCAGCATATGCATGAACATTTTTCTTACATTTACACCCAACGCCTTAGCTCTTATATTGTCCTCATTCCACCGGCTTGGAATTCCTCTCAAATCTTTCAGGAGCTGAAGAAACTGACTGCCTATGATTGAAGGGTCTGTCCCCTGGTGAGGCCATGGGAAAAATGTTCAGGATTTACTCACAAACCGTTTTGACAAGTGCAGGTTTCACCCATCAGGGTGTCACAGTTAGCATCAGTGCAAATATTGAAAAGGATCTTAAGAATTAAGCACTAAATCTGTCTGCTCCACACGGTTTTGAATGGAATGGACACGAGAAACTTTGTATATGGTGTCATAATGAATAAAGTTTGCCCCATTAAATATTTGATGTGGACCACCATTAAAGAGTGGGCACTGGCATACATGAAACTCAACTCTGATTCATGATGAATGTCTCCATCTCTAGAGGGATAAGTGACTTAGATAAAGATGTTTTAAAGGTGAGGGAGAAGAGACAAGCTTTAAAAGGAGATTCTGTTTTTCTTCATATTTCTTAAGACTAATCCTTGTGTCCAGAAACTGACTGAGGTGATCAAGAATAAACTGTGGGACAGCTTCAAGAGACTGAAAAGGAAGTTATGCAACCCGCACACTGAGGTAAAAATAAAATTCCTAAATGTACGGTCCAAACACCCACACGTGATTTTCCAGTTCCACATTATTTTCATTATCTGACTTTCAAAACATCAACATACTCTAAATTAGACTGCTGAATTTGGGAATAGAATGACAGAGTTGAAAACAAGAGTAGCCAACATCATGCTGAGTATAAGTTTTGAAAAAACAACTACTGAGTTTCAAAGTAACCTGCCTTTCCAGATCACGTGCAACCATGCTGAGACTGTGGGTCATGAAGTTGTATACACAGGAGTTCAGCCTTCTGGTTGACAAGGTGTTGAAAGCCACCTCTGAAAGAAGCATCCTATTCCCAAATTACCTATAGACTGTGTGGAGTTAAGTAACAATATGGAAAGTCCACGTTCTGCCAAAGTCTGTGAACCAAAGAAAACGAAGATTCTAAAAAGCTCTTGTTCCGTAGAATGTATTTGCTGTAATTCCAGCAGGCCAAGCCAATTCTGAAGAGCCACGATGGATACTGCCTGTGGTGATACTAAGAAACCCAACAGCTAGATCTGATCCAAAACAAGAAATCAAAGACAATCCCTTTGCTGACTTCAGTAGGATTTGGATCAGGCCTCTGATCTCTGAAACCATTTAATTTGTTTCACAGGCTTTTTAAAAGTCATGACATATGTAGCCCAACAAACACATATTTTGATTTGAATGAAGAACTTGAAACTCAAGATGCCATGTAGGACCATGGGCCTTGACTGAGAAGCTCTAACCATATGAGTTACATAATGTGCTCTACTGGACTCAGGAGAAAATCATATTTAAGCATATCAGAGGTGGACTTCTGCTTTATCTATATTCACAAACAAGAGTTGTACAAAGCTGCTCAGTAAAGTAAGCAGTCATTCTTGACTCCAGTAATAATCGATAAATCAACTTCTCGAAGCACAGTATTTGATTACCTGATTTATCTGACTGCATGTGTTAATGTCAGTCATGGAATTTTCTGATTTGCAGTGTTTCCTGAAAAATTAGGTCATAGTGGATGCAATTCATTTTATGTGTATGTTTTATTTTGATTTTTTTCCCCTATTTCTTCAAGGAAGTAATACAAAGAGAGTTTTCCACCATTAGACCCTACTTTAGGTTTGAAAATGTAAACAGTTTGGTGATTTAATTGGTATTTGAGATGTTTTATTAGGTGGGCTGAGACAGCTTCTGGGTATTTCAGTGGAATTTCTGCTGCGGTCAGTAGCCCAAAGTCGAGATCAGCAGAAACTTGCAAGTTTTCCTGTGTGCCTGGGATGGCCCTTAGAAGTCAATAACTGGTGTCAAGCCACATCTTAGGGAACTGTCTGCTCGGCTTGGAAGAAAAAAAATCAGATATCCTCAAGCTTCCTACTCATATCTTCCTTCTCTCATGTGTTGAACAGAGCTCACTCATGCTGTTAACTTGGGATTCTATTTTATTCTATTCCTTATATGAAACACAATAGCAAGGCATCTGATCCAAACACCATTGACACCAACACAAGGCTTTCCATTGTCAAAGCTTCAGCCTTTTGACTTGGCAGGATTAAAACTTGCACAGGCAATATAACGGGTTCTCTGATCTTCACACAATCCTTTGGTTAAAGCCACATAACCTTTTCTTCTCCCAGTTATTTTTGCTGTGTGCACAAACAGAGAGCTGCTGGACCAGGGAGCACTGAAGTAGATAGGACTTCAGGAGCTCACTGTAGTACTACAAGAACTACAGCTCTGTATCTGTATATTTCTTGTTCTATAGACATTCGTGAATAAAGAGCACAATTGGAAAGATAGAGATTCCATGTTCTTATGTCACAGTGCCCTTCCCTGGTTTACATTGGTTTACAATGTACTCCAGAAAACAGGAAAAAAAGAGTACACTTTCTGCCTCAGGAAGCAGAACTGCACAATGTGACGTAAAGGAAACAGTCCCTGAGATTGGAAGAAACCTTTTAGAATATCAGCCCTTGCCCGCCCCCAACATCCTTCATTATTAATGACGTGTTGTGTTTTGAGAAGAGATTTAACAGCACTGAATTGCAGCAAATAACAGAGCTGCGGGTGTTGGCTCCATTAAATGAAAGTGGTCAGCATTATCTAATCTGATTGTTCATGACCTGTCACTTACCTAGTGTTGAATACATTATTACATTACATCATGTCTATTAAAAGCTGCAACAAACTCTTCTACTGCTCCCTCCCACCAAGGTCTGGTGGAAAAGTTCCTCGAAGGATTTTTCTGTGCCTCTGTAGGCTGAATGTAATCTGTAAGATTTAATGTATGGAGAGCACGCATCTGCAGAACTATTGAAATTAACCTCCTTCGCTGTGTGTCGGAGCAGGCATCAGCGTGTCAAGGGAAGAGGGAGGAGGAAACCATAATTAGTGCTAACACTTGTATTCAGTCATTTTACGGCTAATGTGCGTTAAAACCCAGGAGATTCTGCCTGCTGAAGGAGTAGGTTGGTTACTGATTTCCAAAGGAAGTCGACAGTATTTATAATACACCTTTTCATCTATTTTCATGTTTACACATCTGGTAGATTTTCAGGTCTAAGGTAGGAACCAGCTATACCATTTTTAAGAAATGGGGCTGCAGAGATTTGACCAGAAATGATCCAGTCAGCTCAATTCCAAAATGCAAATAGATCACAGCTGACGGAAAGAAAACCAGAAAGAGGAATTTTCAGGTAGGAGGAAATAACAGTGGCCCTGTGTGGATCCAGCTGCTCCAATGCAGGTTGAAAGCTGCATGAGAGGTGCAGCAGGGTCACCTTTTAGAATTGGCTTTAGGATTGCAGGTGCACTGGGGCTGCTCACACACTGCACCCAACCTGAGTGCCACACTTACCTACCCACATCTGTACCAGGAGAGGCTGATGCTGTATCATGTTACCAAGCGCATGCTGTGTCCAGTCACCCTGGTACTGGATCTGCTGAGAGCCGAGGGTTAAAAAGAGGAAGAGAATCCCAAGAGTCAATTTTAGGTTTCACCCCTGCCAAATTGTCTGAGACAAAGAATGGCAGTGAGGCCCAAAATCAGGAGTTTCAAGTTGCCAGCACTTTCCATTTCTCATGGTATTTCAGTGTTTCCACTGCTCATTTCTGGCTAAAACCAAGCAGTGCACACAGTGTGAATAAATTAAAATAGACATTTTCAGCTTTCTACAGTTTTGGGGAATTTCTCTGAGTGGTAAGCAGAGGGCTGGTTCACTTTTAACCTGTCCTGTGGCTCTGAAACAGGCAACTAGCCTTTGTCATGGAGCAGCTTTAGAAGTCTTCTCAGACTTAAGGGGCGGAAGTTATTTCTTTTTTGTTGGTTTTTTTAATTTTATTTGTTTTTGTTAAGGAGATCTGGTTTCACTTATTAAAATTAGATGTCAATATATCTGTTACTGTGAGTTGCTCCAGTGCAGACTGCCGCTCTACTGTATGGTTTTAAAATCTGTGCAAAGGTCTGCTGCTCAGTGCTATTTATGTCTATCTTTAAACGTGCATAATAAACAAAAACTTTAAGTATTGTTTCTGTGTGGAGGTTTTGAATAGCAAATCTATGGAGTATCCTTTTGCTCCAGCTCTGAGCTCAGCCTATTCAAAGTTTTCTGTCATTTCTGTATTTGCAATCTGCTCTTCAGCTGTTGAAAGTTCTATATACACAAAAAGATGGAGAAGAAGGTTGTTAACTCGTAAGGTGATTCTTGCAGAACTGTGCGTTACAAATGTGACAGAGTGCCATTGGCAACTGGTGAACTGCAGCCCAACCACTGTGCCGAAGTGATCTGAACAACAAAACTTTTATTTTAAAGGGAAAGTTGAGCCATTGAAAAGCTTCGCTCTGATGGCTTCAAAGACATTACTATGGATACAAGAAAGTTCTGTGGCTGAAGCTCACGGCTGGGGTGAGCTACTCTCCTGTAAAGTCAGTACAAAAGCACATTCTGATCTGAAAGTGCTCTGGGTCACGCTCTGTGGTGGGAACCCCTCTCCTACATCCCCGCTCTTTAAAGGTCTGGCTCTGAGTTCAGTTCAGGGGATTTTGCATTTGCCCCCCGCACCTCTCCCCTTGTAGAGATGCCTGAGAAGCTGAGGAAAATTAAATGATTTTTAAAAAGCCCACTTGTAGCATAAAGTTGTGCTTACCAAGCTCGCAGGCCTGATCATATCAGACTGAGAATATCAGGCAATTTCTGAAACTGTGAACATCATTGTGTTTACTCCGCCAGAGGAGACGAGTGAGAGGTTTTGTACCATAAAGACTATTTGGTGAGACAAGAATAGCAGATTTGCAAGCTCAGTTTCCTAAAGCATACCTGTTGGAGATGCTAGCAAACACCTCCATGGGTGGGCATGTGGTGTGCATGGCGTGAGATACACAGATGATGAATCATGATGTGTCAATCCTGCTCTGGGGATTATGTATTAGAAGCAGAAAGACTGCCTGTAAGCATGAAAAGTTAGGTCTGTTTGCAAAGAAGAGTGAAAGGAAGGAAGGAAGGAAGGAAAGGAAAGGAAAAAGGAAGGAAGAATCTCAGCGCTGTCTTTTAATAGATTTATTTAGATTTTATTGTGTAGTGTGTTGTGGTTTTTTTTTTTTTTAAAGGAACAAGTATTTGAGTCAGTTCCAAAGCAACTCAAAAGGTTTTGACTTGTCGCATTTCTGGTCTGTGAGCTGAAAGCCTTCCAGGGTTGCACAACAGTGACTAAAACTGGAAGCCTTTCAGACCATTTCCAAAATGAAGGAGGAAACTGAGGTGATTGCTAAACCAGCACCAGAGAGAGAGAGAGATCCACTTCCATGTGTGTGGGGTTAGAATGAGACTACCCAGTTTCATTTGCAAGTTTTGAGTTGTTTTCTTTTTTATTTAATCTCTGAACAGAGAACCAAGATTTTCACATTGTTCTGCTTAATGTTTTACAAACAGATTGTTGACTGAAGTTGTCACTGAACAAAAATTCACCTCTATTTGCCTAAATAATGGGAAAGTATAAAATGAGTGTAGCAACATCTCGTTAGGTAGCAGGTTAAGGTGTAATGTGAGGATTACTCTCATAAAACACTGAGCCCTACACAAAAAATATCAAGATTATAGTGATCATTACATATAGGGTAAGTCTTTCGAAGGCTAAACTTGATGCTTAAGGCTTTAAATTTATTGCTGTTTTGAGTGTGCTAATGAAAATCAAGAGTTCAAGTTCTTCTGGTACAGATGCTTTATTCAAAAGGAACTCAGTGAAGATAAATACGATAAGAAGACTTGTGTCTGCTAGTGTTTGCTTTCTGATAGCTCTTCACTGGATATAATTAGGCGTTGGGTTTGTTTCTATTTCTGCTACTGCACTGCTTTATGACCTTTGAAATACTGAACTTTACTTACCTTTCCCCTATATCTAATTGGGATGAAATTTTCAATGATATCCCACAAACACAGTTTTCTAGAACAGTTTCTTATCTCCCTGGCCATCTTTCTGTACCCAACACAGTAAGATCCCAGCCTTTGCTTAGATAATTAAGAATCTATACTGATTTTCAGAACGCTGAGTCTGATATATATAAACTTTGGAAGAATCTCTAAATCCTCTCTGCCATTTACCCTAATAAAATCTTTGAGATTTCTTGATTTCTGGCTTCCTGCTATCCTGCCCAGTTTCACTGCTCCATTTTTATCTCTGGTAAGTTTTTATTTGGGGGGTAAATGCATTTATAAGAATATTTAGCAGAAGTACTGCAAATTTCAGCAGTATGAAAAAGGAGGCTCATGATGTGTACAAACATGCCCAAAAATAAAGGCAAAAACTCACACTGAAAGTAAAAGCAAGACAAAAAAAAGGCAAGCGTTTGTGTTTTAGTATAAGAGGAAGGTGAAAACGCTTCCTGGCAACATCTGAGAATAATTTGCAGCAACCGATCTGTGAGCTTTAGTGAGTAGAGAATGTTTTTAAGTCCTCCCCCACCCCTTTGTTAATCTTTACCAGGTAGCAGGACCTTTAATGTAATTCACATGGCTTTCTTAGGTATGTGTAAAATAGTTCCATTTTGAAAAGTAAGATTTTTGAAATGGCTCTAAGATTTAAGTTCATAAGTCTGGTTGTAAGTCTTCTCCCCCCTAAATTTTGGTAATAATAATAGCCTTCAGACTGTTCTGCAAAAGGCCGTGTCTCTCAGTCGAGTGATGAACATCTGGCTTCACAGCCTCACTGCCTCTCATTTGGAATAGGAAAATCATGTGCCTGTTTTAAAAGTGGCCCCATGAATGAAGTACAGATCATAAAGCAGTTTTACATAATTCAGAAACATTGAAGGATGTTTTTTTTAGAATTAAATGTTCTAAGCAACATCAGACAATGTTAAAGAGTTATTAATTATGATGCATGATTCTTATTGTACTTGAGAGACTTTAAGGGGTAGCCTGGAAAAGTTCAGATTTGACTTACCTTTCAGCACACCCAAAATACTGGGCAACAGTTTTAGATGTTTTTGAGTGACTGAGGAGGCTATTTCCTAAGGCTTTCAAGCACATTCGGGATTTTAGGTCATCTGGGGCATGTCTCCACTCTGCAATGCCAAATGGCTGTGAGCAATCCAATTTTCAACATGACGGAGAAAGATTAACTCGGATCCTGAAAGCAATATATGTCTGTTACCGTTGCTCTGCACTGATTCTTTTTCACTCCATCCAGCTTCAGGGCTAAATTATTTGGTTTTGTGTTAGGAAGCTCTGCAGCATGTTCCCTTTCTTATTACAGACATACTTCTGGTGGCTTTGCAAAATCCAGTCTAGCAGCTTACTACATGGCTTCATTTACACCCGTCAAGAACCCATCACAAACATCCACAAGTGTATATTTATGACTGCAATCTGTACTTAGGAAAGACCCTAATTGGAGTCAGAACTCCTAATGCAAGATGCCTCACAATCAGAGTTGTCTCCTGTGTGTGACAGACTACCATGAAATCAGAGTGGACTTCGCCACATAGCTTTGTGTGCGACAGTCTGTGATTCTTGTCAGCACCAACAAAATCTAAAGGCGGTGCCAGCAAAGACCATTTTTGAAATATGATGATTTGCTGATGGCAACAGTAAGCAGTGGAATCAACTCAGTAGTCTTTGATTCATGATCTGCTTAGTCCCTTTTAGAGTCCCAGCTTGTTTGTGAGTATTTTCAAGGAACTCTAATTTGAATTGGTAAATAAGAAAAACAGTGTAAGCCTAAGTATGTTTTTTATTTAAAATTATATTGGCTCCTGATTACAATCTGCTTCATTTTCACACCTCACGTTATGAGTTTCTTAAAAAAATATCTCAATAGTTTCCAGTTTTGTTTGTTGTTAAATACGACTTATAAAACCTTAGGTCAAGAGTCTTCAATACAGCAGGCTACGCTGTTTGTATAAAGCTATGAGTAAAGCAAGTCCTATGAATGTTTCCAAAGAATGTATTCCAAGAAGTATTTTTGGAAACATTAATGTTGTGTTTTTTAATGAAGGCCACATTCTGAGGCTACGACACCATATGTCACATTCATTTCTGTACTGCAAAAAAAAAAAATACAGAAAAAGAAAAGAAAAAAGAAATGGAAACTATGTTTGGCTTTTAAGTGTTTTTGGAATAGTGTCTTTGCATGCCTGTCATTGTTCCTTGGATGGGAGAAGGGTTCTTGGACTGTTAATCTAGTCCATCCAATATATATTACACTCCATGGGCCTGACTCTCTTCTGCCTCTAAGTGTGTTCAGTCATTTATATTTGGGCAAAATGAATGAAGAGCTGAGGAAAAAGACTACTGCTAGGAAACTTTTTTTATAAACTCATTTTCCATGAATATGTTGGCTTCATTTTAAAACTACATCTGAACTTTTGTCAGTTGAAACCAGCTAAAAATGGGAAAAGGACTTGCCATTTTTCCATTGAAAATGTACAATTTTGGGAAGAATAATGATGTTTTTCCTCAAAAATATTAGATTTTTTTCTTCATAAATACCAGTCAGAAGCATGAGATCTGGCAAAAAATATTGAATTGTTCTAGCTGTGTACCCTGTCACTTCTGACTTGTCAACGTTTTGTGTGTTAGTGGTTGAGGTATGGTCAAAAGAGCTGGAGACCTGCAGGAAAAGGCATTTGCCTTTTTCCAAGGCTGTATCCTAGAAGTAATCAATTCATAAGCATCCTGTAACTGATTAGTTCGTCTTAAATCTTTCCTTTTTTACTGGATTCCATTTGATGAGGTCTCAGTTTCTAATACAAGTTCTTGTTATTATTTGCTAAACGTAAAGCTTAGCACCTCATACTGCTGAAGTTCATATGGTTGCAATCTGTAAAGATGCCCATTTTCTCTCTGATCTATCAGAGGAATCTCCTAATTCACATCACTTCCTAAATTTATATCATCCACAAAAATTATTAACATAATGCATGATATTTTTTTTTCAAACTCATTAATAAAAATTTACCTTCTAGCAGCTGGATTTTTTTTTCTTTATTTTTAAGGAATGACTTGTGAGGGTTTCCAGGACCTCAGAGAAGTTTCTTTTTCATTTGAAATGCAAATACTTTTTTACAAATTAAACAAATATGTCTCTGTAGCACTAGCTTAGTAACGTTCAATTCCATGACCAGGTTTTTCTGGGCAGTTCTGAAACACAAATAATGACGAATGATTGTGTGGTTGATACATTTTCTGGTTAAAACACATGAGCGCTGAATTTCCTGCCTGTGCTACTGAAGTATTATGTCTAAATGAGGGTGTTTTCCTAGGCATTTATTCTAACGGAGGAAAACAAACAAACATGCAACAAACAATTAGCTACCTCAAGTATTCAGCTAATTTTAAGAGGGTTCAGACCATTCCTGTGACCATTCATGACAGCCCATCCCAATTGGAATGTTCCTTCACCAAAACATAAGAAGAGATATTCACAGTGAGGTCACCAAAAAGGTTTTTTATTTCTCTTTTCATCTGCATACCAAGTTTTAGGACTGATAAGGACATTTCTAACGGGTTGAATTTCTAGCTGCCTCATATTTCCAGGTCTACATTTTGACCTATGTTGTGTAATGAATGACAGAGACCATACTCCTCAGAAAATTGCTCATGATGGTCGCAAAGTGAAAGTATTTAGATTTGCTGTTACACAGTCCTGGTATAGGAAATTAAAGCAAAAATAAACTTTTTCTTTTACTTCATAGATTCCCAATGAACAAAGAAAACAAATAGCCCCTGGGACCACAAGTGTGTTGTGTAAACTGATGCCACGAGGCAGACATGAGAAAGATGACTGAACAGAGTGGTTGCTATAGGCCTGTAAACATACAGGGAAATAAGATCAGTTACAAAGGCGCTTGTCAAGAGAACCCTGAAAAGGGGACGAAAAGATTGCAGAAGCGATTTCTCCACAAGGATGGCAGCTGCAATGTGTACTTCAAACACATCTTTGGGGAATGGGAGAGCTATGTAGTGGACATATTTACCACCCTGGTGGACATCAAGTGGCGACATATGTTTGTGATATTCTCATTGTCCTATGTTCTTTCATGGCTGTTCTTTGGACTAGTCTTCTGGCTGATAGCAATCCAACATGGAGATTTATTCAATGATGAAGAAATAACCCCCTGTGTCGCAAATGTCCATAGCTTCACAGGAGCATTCCTATTCTCCCTTGAAACGCAAACGACCATCGGTTATGGTTACCGCTGTGTTACAGAAGAGTGCTCTGTTGCAATCCTCATGGTTATCCTCCAGTCAGTGTTAAGTTGCATTATTGACACCTTCATAATTGGCGCAGCCTTGGCTAAAATGGCCACAGCTCGAAAAAGAGCTCAAACCATTCGTTTTAGCTACTATGCTGTAGTTGGCTTAAGGGATGATAAATTTTGTCTCATGTGGCGCATTGGTGATTTCCGGCCAAACCACATGGTTGAGGGCTCTGTACGAGCTCAACTTCTGCGATACAAGGAAGACAAAGAAGGAAGAATGACGATGGAATACAAGGACTTGAAGCTGCTAAATGACCAGATCATACTTGTTACACCAGTGACAGTTGTACATGAAATTGATAGTGAGAGCCCCTTGTATGGTCTAGACCGGAAAGCTCTGGCCAAGGACAACTTTGAAATCTTGGTCACGTTTGTCTACACAGGTGATTCAACAGGAACTTCGCATCAGTCAAGAAGCTCATATGTCCCCAGAGAGATTCTTTGGGGCCATAGGTTTAATGACGTCTTACATGTAAAGAAAAAATATTATAAAGTGGATTGCTTACAGTTTGAAGAAACCACAGAAGTTTATGCTCCTTACTGCAGTGCCATGCAACTGGATCGGAAGGAGCAAGAATGGAACCGAATTGAGAAGACACGGGAAAAAGAAGCCGAGACGTCAGCACTGGAGATCAAGCCATTTAGCGCTAACCAAAAGTCATTTAGTGCAGTTGCCCTCATCACCAGTTGTGAAGATCCAGAAGACCCAGTGACAGCTGTCAATCAGCTTTCTGGAGAAGTTTCTTATCGGAAAGCAGCTGTGACCTTAAGTAGGTTATCAATAGAGTCCCAAATCTAGCTTTTAACTGCAATTAAAATCACTTTGAACAAATCCTCCCAGCACAGCTTTTAGAATATAAACAATGAACTCAGATGCACAAGTATTTATATTACAAACCTCGCTGACAGCATGACTACATTGTAATATGGTGCTGCGCTGCTAGAAGGAGCTTCATACTGGTTAGCATGGGTATCAGTAACAGGTTTAACATTGGTACAAGCCAACAGCTTACATTTGGGCTGACTAGACAGCTACTGTACCTGAGCAAACCTATTGTAAACTTCATTACCCTGCATGGATCGATGCTGGAAGTACCCAGAGACAGATAATGATTTAGGCACAGATCAAAACCAATGTAGAGTGCCTTCTAGGTCCGATTTTTTTCGAAGTTGCCTAATGTATTTGGAAGGCCAGTTCCAGTCCCTCTATAGCAGGCTCTGAAACTCCCCTACCAGAGCATCAAATGACTGTGCTTCTGCTATGATTTCACATCTTTAGCTGTTCAAATGAAACCTTCATCCTGGGGTTACATTGGTGAATCTGAGGGGCTGTTCTTCGTAGGAGGGAGTGAACTGGCATGAATAACTGAGCCCAGTATTACTGAGCAGCTTTGGAAACCTGCTTACACCCTGCCTAGTCCTGTAGGATTCACAGTGGGATCCTGGAGAGCTTTTCTCATTTCCTAGTCGTTAGCCCTTCCCAGAACTGCCACTCCCCAGCAGCCTGAGGTATGCGGTATGTCAGCTGGCTTGGGACTGCGTGAAAGCTTTGTTACGTGGCTCTGACGGCTAGGAGGGCTGGCCAAACTGGCTCATTTGCATTGCTTGGAAATCAAAATGAGACCTCAAGTTTGAAATAAAAAATCAGCAAAATCAGGATGAGCCTCAGAAAGAAGATAGTGTTTTTTGAATGAGCTGTGCAATAGTTTAAATCGAAACATCTTTCATTTCAGAATATCATTCTTGCTTTTCTTTTTAGTGTATTATGCTTCTTTAAGAAGACAAAGATCAATCTGGAGACCCAATAGTGTGATATTGTCGAAATGACATATTTTTATTTGTCTGAAATGACTGTGTAAAAATGATCCTTCATAGTGAAATTCAACATATTCAGCTGTCAGCTCAATGTGGAAAAAAAGGAAAATGTTAATGTTTTGAAGTTGTCTGTGACATGGAAGTTCCATGCTCTGCACACCTCTGTATTTTTTTCAGTAAGAAATATCTCATCATGCTTTTTTCCCCCGATGACTACAGCTAATTTGTATTGTGTTTAATTATCATGCTAACATAAAAATATTTATCTCTGAATTCATAGCTGCCTAAAATGTGATTTATTGCACCTGACCTCTGCCATCAAGAAATCTTTTGTCTACTGGTTGAGGTTTTCTGTGGTTACTGGAATTCTTCTGTCCTCACAGGGAAGTTCATCCCATCTTGCGCTGGCTTTTAGGGACCAGAAAGCAATAGGATGTGTTTATCCTGGAAATGTTCATCCCTCTCCATTTATTGTTGAAGGAGATGAGATGTCTGTTGTGGAAATGATGGCTAATTTTAGGCTGATAAAATTAGGTCTGACGAGTCATTCACATCCTTCTGACTAAAAGTTTTTAAGAGCTCATCACACTTAGTGAAGAAAAATAGCATGCTGAATCTTTTTTTCCTGAAGTTTGCTCCATAAAGTAGTATTGCTGCTTTATTTTAATGTATGTTGCATTTCTTTTTTGCTAGCTCTTGTCTTTGGATAGATGTGATCCCTTTAGGTTAAACCAAGCACATTAATAAGCCTGGGGAGAGGTGGTTATTCCAAAGCTCATTAATTAGCTTATTTTATACGCTGAGCCATCAGCAGCATCCATCTATAACTGCAGTTGAAGACACTTTCTTGTATCCTGGGAGTGAGCACTGGCAGGCATTGGGGGAATAGTCTAAAAAATGCGAAGGGATGTAGGATAATGGGTAAGAGTCTTGGTGCTTATATGTTATTGGGAGAAACACTGTTCAGATTGTATAAAATAGAATATAACCTTCAAGACGTGTGAAGTATCCTTCCACACTCCTCTGTCTTTGAAAGATCTTGGCTGAGGTGCTTTATTCAATGTTGGGCAGCCCAATTTGAAGAGAATCCAGAGATCTAGAAAACATGCATGTGAGGATGCAGGGAAAGAATGGTGTTAGTGGTTTGGTCCAAAAAGGGTCTAGAAAACAAACAGTTCTCAAACACAAAAACTTGTGTCTGATGGGCAGGAGAGGAAAGTATGGGCTCAAGTAGAAGCCACAGATGAAAGTTAATGAGGAAACATTAAAAGAAGGCAAAGCATTGACCGTGGGGTGTGTAACCTGTGTGATGGTGGCATTCAGGACCCTGTTGGAGAAAATATCTGTAAGGAGTGATACAGAATGGTCAGCCTTACTTTGAACTTTCTAATCTTGTTCCTCTGTGATCCTGTGATTTTCAGAAAAAAGGAAAGTCTAACAAGAAATCTGCTTAATTGGTCACTTTACAAGTATTTACACATGCGTGAATATCTTCTTAATTACATGCTATTCAGAGGCATGAAATACTACTGAGATAAATAATCAAAATCCCAAAGATACCTTCAAAAGGTGCATATTTCAGGTGCTGTTTGTAAAAGTAGTTTCCTCTATTACGCTGTGAATCCCAGCTGCCTTTCCCTCTCTCAGCTATGTACTGTGTGAGCCTCTTGCGGTGAAGAAAATTCTTTCCTTGGAATGACTTTCCTGTAAGTGAAAGTACCAGGAGTCTGATTTAACATTTTGCCACATGCTTCTGGGTATAGATAGATATAAACACGTGAGCGTGTACAGTAATGTATGCTTTGGCATATAAGTCAACCACTAACTGATGAGGGTCAGGAAGAAACTTCTCTCCTGGGCATGTTAATTCATAACAGGCAACTATACAATTTCTTCTACTTTTATCTACAGCATCTGATACCAGCCAGTGCTGGAGACAGGATACTGGTTGAACCACTGGTCTCAAGCCGTCTGGCTTTTTCTGGGTTTCTCTGTTTGATATTTTAATTTCATTTATCACAGTATAAAAGCTATGTATAATAATGTATAGTGAAGCATGCACTGCATTTTTATGAATAAAGACATAGAAATAAAGAACATGCCCTTACCCCACACCTCGTGAGAGCACATTTTACTTTTCTCCCCTTCAGCCACAATTTTAAGCGTCCATATCTGGAGCACTAAGATGTTATGGAAAGATTTATAAAGCGCAGAGTAATATTTTGACTTTAAAAGACACCAAATTACAAGCAAATCCACGAAGTTATAAAGACATTATGTAGATGCTTCTTAACATGAACTCCATGTGTTTAGAGGAAAAAAAAAGCCCTTCTCACGGACATACAAACACACACTTCTGCACGGCAGTTGCAACCAGAGCTAAACCTGCAACCTCCTCACCTGAAGAAGGATCTTTGATAGCACCAGGTGGGTAAGACAGGAATGGATAGTGGTGTAGAAGGGAAACACAACCACACAAGGCTCCTTCCATAATGATCATTTTGTGAGGACTCAATGCACTCTTGGCAGAGATAGCTCTTACGTTCTCCTCGCTTAAGAAAAACTCTTGCATGACGCTGGTGTACACCATCTTAAGGTAAACAAGAGGGAGAATCTTCTTCACCCATCTGCTTTTTCTAGATGAGGATGTTTGCGAAGGATTTCCATTTGTCTTTTAAAAATTATTTATTTATTCATCCCCATTGCAGAGCTGAGCAATGAAAAAGCAAGCAAGACTCAGAAACCCAACAAATACAATAATACATGCATTCTCCCAGCAGAAATGCACACCTGACTCTCGAATCTTCCCTAGTGAAATGGATAAAAATGTCCATCAGTCCAAAATCAAGCATCTGGCTGCATTCTGGGCTGTTCAGTGAGTTGGGAGCTGCAGTGACACATAAGCAACCTCCTGCTCTTCCAGAGTATTGCATGTTCTCCTTGGGTCTTCAGCAGAAAGCCAATACATTGCATTGAAGTTCAGCATCTAGGAAGCTAGCCACCAAGAGGCAGCAACTGGCACTTCTTTTTGCCTCAGCTGGAAGTTGCTCTCCCTGTTCCTGTCTTTTCCACAAAATTTACCAGATGAAGAAAAATGTTAACAACAAAAAGAAAGTATAAACCACATTGCATTGGACTCCTGTATCATTATTATAGCTGCATTTTGGTTATTTTCTCTTGGAAAGCAGCACTATTGTTCTGGGTCAAGATTAGTTTACGTTAAAGAAAATATAATAAGAGATTATTATACAATTTATTTTTCCAGCTTTGCCTACCACTGTTCATTAAGGCAGCTGGCATTTCCTTCCACTTTATCACGTATCATTTGAGCGTATTTCTGTGAAGGTGATTTTCAGATGTGGTGCATAAAATATATCCCTTTGTTTAATCTCCTGCTTCTTCCACACTGTGCAGGAGGTCTGACTTCAGCTGCTAGTCTAAGCTGAAGTATTACGGTTACACAGTCAGTCTCACATCAGGAAATAACAGGTATTTTTCAGGGCAGCAGAAGTGTTTGCGTGGAAGAAGAAAAATTGTTTATAAGCTTTTTTTAGCTCTTAAACCTTTGCTGGTTTGGAGCTGGGAACCTGCAAACAGAAAGAGTTGGTGTCTGTGGTGGGCCTAAGAGGCCCATTTAGGGAAGCATCTGACAACAAATTCACTTCCAAGCAGACAAGAGGAAGCATGACGGAAAAGCAACAAGAATGAAACAAGGCACAGTCACAGTTTTAGTCTAGGCTGAAAAATGTGGGTGTATGTTTTCATGGGGCTTAAAAACACGAGACAGGAGTTGCTTCCAGAATTGAAAGCCTTTCTTGGGGCCAGCTCCTGTAGCTGAGGAGATGTTAGAGGGAGGCACTGGAGCAAGTTGCCCAGGGAAGCTGTGGTTGCCCCATCCCTGGAGGTGTCCAAGGCCAGTTTGGATGCGGTTCTGAGCAAGTGGATCCAGCGGGAGGTGTCCCTGCCCATTGCGGGGGGTTGGAACTGGATCACAGAATCACAGAATCACACAGAATAACCAGGTTGGAAGAGACCCACTGGATCGTCGAGTCCAACCATTCCCACCAATCCTTAAATCATGCCCCTAAGTACCTCATCCACCCTCATCTTAAACACCTCCAGGGACGGTGACTCAACCACCTCCCTTGGCAGACCATTCCAATGCCTAACCACCCTCTCCGTGAAGAATTTTTTCCTAATCTCAAGCCTAAATCTCCCCTGGCGGAGCTTGAGGCCATTCCTTCTTGGATGATCTTTAAGGCTTCTTTCAACCCAAACCATTCTAGGAGTCTATGAGGTAGGTATGAAGTTGGATAATTCATCTGGGGCTCGCGTTTCTCCCTAGAAAGCCCTAGAAAACCTTAGAAAGGGTTGTGTTTTTCTTGAGGCTGCGATATCACACCTGCCAGTCAATATCTACACCACATTCCGCAGCCCCCAAATCACCCCGGACTGCCAGAAACGCCCAAGAATTCCCGCATCCCCCCATAATTCTGTATCGATCTGGCTCAGCACAAGCCCAACCTCGGATGCTACCTCTTAAGAACAAGCAGGAGTGAGATTTCACCCCCTCAGGCCCGGGCACCGGAGCCTCCATCTCGCACCCCCCCCCACCGGCAGCGCCGCCGCGGGCACTTGGCCGCCCCCTGGTGGCCGCTTGCGGAATGGCCGCCACCCCCCCGCCTCCCCCCACCCCAGGCCTGTAGGGCTGCGAGAGGAGAAAAGCCTCCTAAGTTCTACTCAACCCCTTCTGCTTCGCCCCATCTCTGCCCCAGGAGCTTCTTCAGGGGTCAGCTTGGCCGTGGGGCACGATCATAGGGGTTTAGAATCATAGAATCATAGAATAACCAGGTTGAAATAGACCCACCGGATCATCGAGTCCAACCATTCCCATCAATCACTAACCCGTGTCCCTCAGCACCTCATCCACCCGTCCCTTAAACCCCTCCAGGGAAGGTGACTCAACCCCCTCCCTGGGCAGCCTCTGCCAATGCCCAATGACCCTTTCTGTGATTTTTTTTTTCCTGATGTCCAGCCTAAACCTCCCCTGGCAGAGCTTGAGGCCATTTAGTGAGAGGATGCAGGGGAATGGCTTTAAATTAGAGGAGGGGAAGCTTTAGATGAGACTTTAGGAAGAAATTCTTCATGCTGAGGGTGGTGAGGCTGGTTGCCCAGCGAAGACGTGGCTGGCCCATCCCTGAAGGTGTTCAAGGCCAGGCTGCATGGAGCTTTGAGCAATCTGATCCAGTGGGAGGTGTCCCTGCCCATGGCAATGGGTTGAAACTGGATGATCTTCTCCCAAGTGACAGGGGACAGAACAAGAGGGAATGGCCTCAAGCTCTGCCAGGGGAGGTTTAGGCTGGCCATTAGGAAAAAAATTTTCACAGAAAGGGTCATTGGACACTGGAACAGGCTGTCCAAGGAGGGGGTTGAGTCACCATCCCTGGAGGTGTTTAAGGGACAAGTGGATGAGGTGCTGAGGGGCATGGTTTAGTGATTGATAGGAATAGTTGGACTCGATGATCCGGTGGGTCTCTTCCAACCTGGTTATTCTATGATTCTATGATCTTTAAGGTCCCTTCCAACCCAAACCACTCCATGATTCTATGAGCGCTCTCCCTGCCAACGGATTCCCCAGCCACTCCTAAATGGCTCATGGACAGGCGATGTTGTAGCCACAGCGTAAGCGGAGAACCTGTTGTCAGCAAATTCCTGGTATCGCCCGTCCATCCTAGGCAAACTTGGGACCAAAAGTTAGCG
This sequence comes from Clamator glandarius, assembly GCA_033459285.1. Lineage (NCBI taxonomy): Eukaryota > Metazoa > Chordata > Aves > Cuculiformes > Cuculidae > Clamator > Clamator glandarius. The sequence continues at coordinate 1,658,871 of JAUNZM010000289.1, read as the reverse complement.
CTTTCTATAGCTAGGTAGAATAAATCAAACTCAGAAAGAAAATTATTTTGATATAAAAAGTGATTTGACATGTGCTCTGTCCAGCTGATTTATTCTATATCATTCCTCTTTATATATAGAAGCAAAAGCTGACAGGTTGCTTGATTTGCCAGCTTAGGTATATATAGCCAGTCAAAACTGGCTACACTCCACCAGCAACTTTTCAAATAGGGCAATGATCTATTTGTGGCCAAAGATACTTACTTCAAGAGGTATCAGTGTCAAGAAGCAAAAAGCTGCTTGTTTGTTTGGACCAGGGAACTCATGTGCATGTAGAAAGGCAACGTTAACATTTATTATGTAAAATTACACACAGAAGGGCTCCAAAATAGAAATGCCTTAATAATTATCTCATATTCAGTGTCATGTCCACTTCTGAACACACATTTTCCATTGAACAGCTTTGTGTGTTCTCTCACGCATGGGAGTAGCTCCAATTAAACATCTGCTGAACCATCTATATCATCCTCTTCCTTCACATCCTTTCTTCAGACTCTCGTCTGCAGCGGCATGTGTAAGAAGCTCCACAACTGTCAGGCAGCTGGTCTGTGCTGACTACTGGGCATTGCATTTGTTCTTCGTGTTTCCCCATCTTTGTTCACAGGGTGTCTTTCAGACTTGCCTGACACGGGAGGGACTATTTTTGGTCTGATGTTCATTCGGCACGATTCCTGCTTAGTCCAGGAATGAGATGATGGCCTATGCGTGGCCATTGTATTAAACAGCAGCAGAGAGGAGACAGCCCCAAAGCCTCCCTAGCACCATTCCCAAATGTCCACAGTGGGTGTCTCTAGCATACTGTCCTGGTAGAATTACCTTTTGGGTGTGGCGTATTTTTTCCAGTTTTGCCTGATAAATGCTTAATTGTGATAGGAATGCCCTAAATAAGGCATAAAAGAGGAACTACACATAAATGGGTAGGTCTTATTTCAGTTCTCCAGGTGGAAATCAAAAAAGACCCTGGTGGGTGTACTCAAAGCTTCCTTGCCCATCCATGTCAAGGGCCTTACTCATGTTGAGTAAGTGTGACCCCACCAATTTCAATGGGACCATTTCCACAGTGACCTGTGGTAGGATGTGAGTCGGGAAAAAGATTTGGTAAGTACTGTATTGTAGTTCTTGGAATTACTCACTGTATATACTGATTAAAACCTCTTCTCTTCAGTGATCACTTTTTCCATAGAGAAAAAGAATCCACCTTTCTTTTGTCACTTGTTTCATTTGAGAAGGTACAGCAGAGTGCCACTCCCAAGTAAGGGCTCATAACACTTTGCCTCACTGGGTTTTCTTTCTCCTTCCTCCCATTTTATCCTTCTTTTTGGAGAAGTACTGTGTAAAGCCATCAAATATAGCTCTTCACAATCACACAAGACATCAGCCCTGCACACCTTTACACACTGCCAGCCACAAGCTGTTTCATAGAATTGTAGAATCATAGAATCACCAGGTTGGAAGAGACCCATCGAGTCCAACCATTCCCACCAATCCCTAAACCATGCCCCTCAGTATCTCATCCACCTGCACCTTAAACACCTCCAGGGAAGGTGAGTCAAGCACCTCCCTGGGCAGACCATTCCAGTGCCTAATGACCCTTTCAGTGAAAGTTTCCATTGCCTAATGACCCTTTCCCAACATCCTCCAGCAAAACTACAGCAGGTAATACAGAAGACTGAAAACCACAGACTTCCCTTGGTGTTGTCGATCCCAAAGGTGTGAAAGGATGATTTGGAAAACCTTATACTGGCATTAGCAGTCCACAGGGATCTGGGCACAAAGCTCTAGCAGTGAAAATCACAGGAGAGTGGAAGCATTCCTTGTGAATGTATGTCTGCATGTGTGGAACTGAAATAGCTCCCATCACTTTCCTTACATTAGCCTTAAAAAATAGACTGGTGCCTGCCAATTCCAGCTCAAGTTTCACCCGTCTGAAATATGTGCACTTTCACCAGCTGTATATTTGGACCAGGGTAATTACCATAGTGCTAATTTTACTTGAGATGATGAAAGCACTGGAACAGCCTAACCATGTAAAGGGAGGAGATGTGTACAGCTGATCCAGTCTTCTGGGTCTTTTTTTGAGTGAGGAAAGTCATGACTTTGACTTGTAGATTTGCTCCTTAGGGAGGCTTCTTCTTACAAGAGTTACCCGAAACACAACTGAAGCTAGAGAAAAGCGAGGTCAAGGATACTTGTGTACTGGCAGATAAAAGCACTGAGTACTGAAGTGTTGCCTTGTAGTAAATTACCTTATAGAGATTAAATTACTCAAATAGATCAGCTTCTTTTATTTTCTCTCCTGTGAGAAAAGCCACTTCCAGACACCAAAAGCACGAAGATACTTGAAAGTCTTCTATTTCTCTCTGCTTCTTCCAAAAAGATTCAAAGTCAATTGACGTTTCTAATGAAGATTCAGAACAGACACTTATTCTATTCAAACCAGTTCAGCTTGAAAAAATTATAGTAATGTATGGTCAGAGGAAAAGCAATTTGGCAGAGCTTGAAGAGTGTGAATAACACAAAGCAAACAGCTCTCTGCAGCACTTGCTTGTGCTTTCAAATCTGCTCACCTTAACTGAGCACCCATCCTGGCTTCACCTGGGGGTTCTGGTGACCAGCATCACAGATAGTGATTAAGGAAAGATGAGCAGTTTAGTGATTTCTAACTTCTATAAACATGGAGAATATTTTTAACAAAACACTCGGAAATTATTGGCATTGTTGGCCCTTGATCCGAAGCACACCCCACCAGGAAAGATGAACAAAGCCAGCCCATTGTGCTCTGCTCTGGTCTGTTCTGCAAAGGTTTCTATGTCACCTTTGCTGTCAGAGAGCACAAGCACCTTCCAGTACTGTAACAAGCGACATGACGAGCCTCTGTTCATTCACTTTATCTCTTTGTCTCTCTCGCTTGCTCTCTCACTCTTTACTCTTTGCCACTGATTGCCTCTACATGTGATCTCTGGCCTTTGTCAAATCAAGATATTCACATCCTGGGTGCTGAATGTTCCCTCTGCCTGAGCCCGTGACCGATGGCCTTGGTAGGCATTTGGCTCCCAAGTTAAATGTGTGCTTAGATTAAAGTGAAATATGTATCAAAGTGCTGCTCTGTATTAAGGTGGTTTTTTTGGCCGGAGGCATCCGAGGGTGAATGTAGACTTCTTTTAATCAGTCTGGCTTCTCCATGAGCTACAGACTAGCGGCATGTTTCTGCAAATTGCCTTACGCCAACAACAAACTGCAGAAAATGCTAACTCATGCCATCCCAGTCTGCAAGCAGGGAAGGGACTGGCAGCGAGCTCTGCCCCCTCCCCAGCAACCGCAGCACCCAGGCTGTGTTAAAAATCAGTATGAAAACCTAGCACAGCCCTGGAAAAGCTCAGGGGTCCTGGGACCTGCCATGTCACCCATGGACCATGATGTCACCAGGATTCACAGTCTCAGCGCGCTGCAGCAACTTTGACAGTTCACAGATTTTCATACTGATTTTTAATACATGATGGGAAACATCACAATCCTTTCCCCTCCAGTCTCTGTCACAAGGTTGCTTAATAGGGTTTGAGCATTAGCTTAAATAATATCAGAGGATCAAAGCCAACTTTTGAAGTATTAAGGAGATTACAAAGAAACAAATGGCTCTTGCCTCTCCAAGTGGAAAGCAGGGGAGAGACTCCTTCTGTGGCCACCCCTTCCCTCTGTCTGTGCATCTTGATCAGGCCAAAACAGAGTCCAGGACATGCATTTTGGCCCAAATTTTAGTGCAGGATGCCCAAGTATGGGTGAGGAATCCTTCCAGCCCTGTGCATCTGCGTATAAATGAAAGGCAGAATTGCGCCTAGAGGCAGAAAATGGCACCAGAAAAGTGAACAAGCAGCACAAGATTGTGACAGCAGAAGAAAGGAAGCAGTGGCATTTACTCGCTGAAGATTATTTCCTTGCTGACGACAGATATTTCACATGACAGAGGTGTTCTAGTGGGTGGGCCTTAGAGATCTGTTCCAAATAATCGGTCAAAAACAATATCAGGAAGTTTAACCGAAAATTTTAGGTTGGCGTGGTTTTACTCATCTGTTCAGTTTTAGTTTTGAGGGGAATTTAGAAAGATGCCAGCTAATTTGATTTGCCTAGCTCCCTTCCAGCCATGCAGGAGTTAGGAGCAGGGCTGGATTATCATTTTGTGCCAACGATCTACCCTTCTGATTGCTGGGGCATCGTGTCTCTCGGCCAGGCTCTCCTTGCTCTCTTTGAGAGGGCTTCCTGAGTAGGGAAGTGGAGGAATGGGGGAGAAGAGATGCTAGGACAGCTCTGAAGGGTCCCCGAGCTCTCCCAGTCAAGCTGGGATGGCTCCACACCAGCTCCAGCATCTCAAGGACCCTCTTTGGGGGTCTGTAGACTGGGCACAGAGATTGCTATGTTCAATCAGAGCTGGCAGCGCTTTGAAACCACCAGCACAAACACACGTACAGTCACCCAGTCTCCTATCAGGGAGTGGTCTGCACCACTGCCATCAAGATGTAAGTTCACATTTGATGTAAATGGGCACAGTGCTAGCTCCTCAGGAAACTGAAGCTTGTTTTCTGCTGTGTTTTTCCTTCCACAGTGGCCAATGATCTAACTCTCTGGTTTTAGCAAAGTTTATTTGTTTTCCAGGAGAGAAAATAAACTTTGATATTGTCACTTACGTTGTGGCCACAGACTCCAGGCAAAGTTCTTAGGTTCTGGTACAAACTGATAGAAAACACAGAGGGAATTTGCATCTAAGCTAATATACTGAAATAAAAAGCATGACAAAGTAAGGAAAGTAGTAGTTTATGTGATTTTTAACACAAATCAGATGCTTCTGAGTTTATAAATGCAGTTTTCACTAGAGTGGATATGCTGATAGGTAATAAAGTACAGTGACAATATATGATCACCACCAGAAATGCAATATTCACATTGCAATGCAGGAAAACCGTGTAGGATTTTAACAGAGGTTCTCCGAGTCGCTTCTGGGTATAGTGTTCTGCTGTTGGAAGCAGGTTTCATCGTGTACCCACATATTTCACACCATCTTTCTCTCAGGAACTGCCAAATGTCATCTGAGAAATTGAAGCTGCCCAACTTCAATCACTTCAGTGAACCAAGTTGTGTAACACAAATGGGTCAGTGGGATTGCTGCAGAAAAGGAGAGCTGCACAAATTACTTTGCATTAATTTTACTTAGAAGAGATGAAATGCTTCTAGCTCTTTCTATCACAGTTAACTTTTTTCCTTTCTTGCCACTCCCTTTCCCACTGGACATTTTCCACATTTCCATCTATGATGGCACACAGGTGGTGACAAAAGCCAAAGCAGATCTCTGCTTCATCCCGTCTCTTGCAGCTGTGGTGACGTTAGAGAAAACTTCAGTCTGTAATCATTATCCTTTCCTCACTTGCATAGAACACTGAAAGGTAAGTTACCACCTTTTTTTTGCTAACCAGAATGCTGTTGTGTTGGGAAGGCTGGTGGCAAGATGCTGCAGGGGCAGAGAAGCAGACCAGGAACACATCTTTACCCTTTGCAGCTCTCCCAACCCTCTCACCTTGCCTAAAAACTATTTGCAAGAATCAGCTCACCAAATCCTGATAACCTCCAAGAAAGGAGGTTCAGATTTCATTCCTCAGGAGAGGAATCCAGCCACTGTCTCTAAGCACAGCGGACTCTGCAGGTGAATGTTGGAAAGTTGGCTGAGCACCGTGTCGGTTTTTGAGTAAGCAGGGGACTTGACAAGTGACAGCCACTGTAGGGTTCTCAGTGAAAAACATGTGAATATCTACTCCCTTGAGAGCCCTCCTGCTCACATAGAATATTTACATAACCAGAAGTTTGCAAGCCAGAGAAATACAAAGATATTCTTACCCTGTTCTGTACAGCTGACCGTGAGCCTATCCTGATTTTAGAAAATCTGGCAGGCCAGTAACACTAGCAACTGAAGCTCTAAGGAAGAATGAAAGTGGTCACAAAGTTTTCTATGTGTAAATTGCTGGCTCTTAACCCTTTTCCTTCCAGGAATTGTCAAGTTCCTTATGTCAGCTCCGTGGGCATGTTCTCACCACTTGGCAAGTTTTATTAACCATTAACTCCCTTTCCCTTGAGATACTCAAAAAATGGGCACTACAGAAGATCATTAGATAACTTTGAAATTAATAGGAAAATACTAGCCTTGTTAATATGTAATTGCTTGGACAGTTTTATCACCTGTACTAGGTTCCTTCTCATTAGTCTGAACATATTGTCCGTATTGCGGGACAAAGAAAGATAAAGAACGTTTCCGTGTCACAAATGATGCTGGGTGCTTGTTTACTGCATTACTGAAAGATTATCCATAATTTCAGATTGTGGAAATAGATCATGAAAAGGTAATACAACTGTCTTGCTACAGCAAGGCCTCTAGAAAAATTAAGAATGGGTAAAGTATACATTAAATAACTGATTAACATTTCCTAATCACATTAAGGCCTCTGATGCTGCAAAATTAAGTATCTGTTGAGAGCTGAGAGAGATCAGTGATACCAAGAGGTACTTATATTTAGCAGGATCTGAAAGTTTAGGTGGAAATTAAAGATCCTTTAAATTAGGCATCTTAAATTATTGAGAATTGAACTTCATGGAATATAGTGTCAGAAATTAGCTGTCTCTGGCAGAACTTCTTGAGTTGCTTTTGAATTGCTAGTTATATACAGGTATTGTTAGCTATGGATTACTATTTGTAATTCATGATTTCAAGATTTCTTCACCTTGCTTCCTGCATCCACCATCTGCAGTAGCAAAGACTGAAAGTATATACTTAATTTTTTTCAAAATATTGTCACTGGCTGGTGATTTGTACAATAAGACTAAGTAGGACAGACTGGAATCTCGAGTAAAGATTTTAGACATAAAATATCTGGGAAATAAAGACAGAAAAAATGTGAATGGGGTGTGAGTTCCACTATTCTCAGATACATAAACCAATTTCCTACATCACATTTTGTCCCTTCTATGAACAAATACATTATTATCCAATATAACTGTGTTGCTAGCTGGGTAACTGTATATCCTATTTACTTGCAAAGCACAAAATACATTTATTTGGTCTCTGAAGTCTTATCAATCATGTCTCTATGTGGAATTATCATTTGATTTACCCATTCCTTCTGTTACAAATGTGGCTTCATTTTTCTTCAGAGATCCCAGCATTAGAACTATAAAGATCCAGTTAATGTCTAAATCCTAGGGGTTTACTGTGAATGGGGAAACCACCTTTTCCTGATGAATTTTTTCCAGTTGACTTAATGGTTAAAGAAGAAAGGCTAACTTATGCCAGTTTACATGCATGGAAATGGTGAGACCAAAAAAAAAAAAGCCCAACGTGTTATTTATGGCATTTCTTCTCATCTTGTGGAAACCTACTGCTTTGATTTTACCAGACCATGTTTTCTTTGCAAGTACAATACAATTAAGCTATTTTCAGCTGGCAATAAAATCCTTGAGAACCAAAGCAGATTTGGCCACTTTAAGAGATGAAGACTAATGCAATCTGATAATTAGGGCATTTCACCGCCAAGACAGAAAAAGCAATTTAATAACATCTCCCATGCAGTAAGGCAGGGGCTAAAGCCTCTGGCCTCAGCTGGCAAAGACCACGACTACAATACAACTCTCAAATTTGTTTCCCCGGGGCATCGGCAGATCTCTGCAGGACTAAGGGCCGGGGTGGCTGTGATGGGCAAATGTGAGGATGCTGGAAAACAGGAAGGGCAGGAAGAAAAAGCCCTTTCTTTCACTGGTATGGCCTGGCTGAAACATGTCTAAGAAAAAGCATCCTGCTTTGTTACTGGCTCCTTTGATCCTTTTCTTACACATCCTACACTGGTATAAGATGAGACTGTTCTGGCCTTCCCAGAGCCTTTCTCATCCCTCGGTACTGTTTCTTCTGCAGATAACAGCTCTTGAAAAGTCTCCAGACAATGACCGTTTCACATATCTCTTCTGCTGTTTCAGTGAGGAGGCTCTGTAGTGAGGGAGTAAGACTTCAGCAGCTAGACTACATCAAATTAGAAAAAACACTTATAGAGAGAAGGAAAACAAACCCTCGCTCACTCTTGAGGGTTAATTTTTCAGCTATCTCTCACCCTCTTTGTCCTGGCTTGTTGCAACAGGAAAGGGTTTTTTAGAAACTTTTCTCGTAACTTCAACTTCCCTGTTTGGGGGATTTGGAAGTACTTCTCTTGCTGGAGTCCATGCAGATGAAAGACAGCTTTATTACGGTTCTCATTAGCTGTATAATAGATTAGAATCGATATTTCATTCTAAGAAGAGCTTTCTGGGCAAAGCTGCTCCGACTTTAAGAGAGCTGTAAAATAGTCGTGATGTATCCGTTCTACCCTTCCTCAGTGCGAAATCCTAGCTGGTTTGACCTGCAAGTCTGCACTGCTGTGAATAAGTCTTACTCATTTCGGCGGATCTGGGATGTCCGGGTCTAGCAGGTCTGTAGTCTTTATCAGTTGGTTTGCATGACTAAAGGCTGAGTAAGAATCTATAAGGTCAGACTGTAATCTGTAATATCTTATGGATATTGTAGTTTGTTGAACCCACCCCCCAGCAAACTGTGTGTATTCTCAGCAGAGCATCTCTTAGCAATAATGGATCGCAGCTCTATTTTATTTCACTTACATATGGATGAGTACACAGTTCTTCAAGGTGGGTCAAGTTGTTGCTATTTTAGCTGTTAATAGGAGCACGCACACTTGGAGCAACGGGTGATTTTTTTTTCTTTGATATAAGTACATGAGCTGTGTAATATCTGTGCCTGTGGCTTTAAAATCCCATGAATTTGATGATCATTGCCTTACTGAATGAACAGACTAATTGCAGTCATTCCCTCTCAGTCCAGGGATTTTCTTTCCCCAGATTCATCATTCAAAAGAAACTTACCTATGCTGAAGGGCTTTTCTCTATTATAAATGAACAGAAACATCAAAGAATAACTTATAAATGATACGATTGCCCAACGTGCCAGATTGCTCAATATGTACAAGCACTTGTCTTCTCTTCCCCTCTACCCAGTATGTAAATTTTGCATATGCTACACACATAACACCAGGAGCTTTTAAAACCAGCTGCTTTTGGCCATTGTATTTGTTGCTGCAACAATGTGTGCTTCCTCATTCAGAGTATGGGGAACTTGGCAAAAACTGTAAGGAACAGTAAGGGCAGTCGGTGGCAATACATCAGCAGCAATGTGAGTTTCTAAAGCCTTTACTCCACGAGAAAGCATTTGGACAAAGCATTTTCACTGAGTATTTAAAGGCAGCTAATGTCAGAGTTGTAAACTTGCGAAACAAAGAGTTTAAGCAAGTACGAGTGACTGCAGGCACCGGCATTGCTCTGGGAAGTAAGGAATCATATTTAGAGCCTGTTCTGGACATTGTAAGGAAGCTTGCCGGAGGAGAGTGACCGACCCACTTGGACCAGTCTATCCCTCAGCAGCTCCAGACAGGAGACCTGACTGCTGATTAACACCATCTTCTCCTGGAAGCATCCCTAGCACCCACGTTCTGGGTGTTGCAGAAGCTACAATCGCAGCCATGGGTGCAATTCAAGGTGTTCAGGACAATTTCCAAAGCCTTGTGTGGTCTACAGCCCTTGCATTCAGCAGTCACCTTTGCCCTTATCTTTCCAGCACACCACACAGGGCTCCCTGATGCATTTCAGCTGTTAGCACTTTGGAACTCGGCTTTCTGAGGGCAGCGGGAGAGCGTTGCAGCAGCGGACACCTGCCTCGGAAACTAACACCCCTGCACTGTCCATCAGAGCTGGAGTTTGGCAAACTTCAGAGTGTGCTTACAAGGCTGTTTTTGTTCCTGCAAGGCTACCAGCCAGACATTTCATCCCTGTTTTCTTTGTCTTAGGCCACGTCCATTGTAGGGAGGGCGAGCTATTAAAAACCATCTTGATTTCTGCATATTCCAACAATGGCCAGGCAGCCTGTGAAGCGAGCTGCCACAGGTGATCTGCGAAACAAAGAAACGGATCCTATGAACTAAAGCCAGGCAAAGAATTCTCTCACTTCCAGTCTTGCTCCAAAAGCTCTTAGTTCAGGGATCAAAGCTCATGTTTTGGAAGGGACAGTGGATTTCAGGGAAAGAGAAGGATGTAAAGTTTAATAGCTGTGCTACAGTGCACTCGACTGTTGCTTCTAGTGTGCGTTAAGGTCAGGCGTTTCTGATGAGACACCCTGCATCTTAGCATTGCCCTTCTCCGAAATAAAGAACAGACCAAAAGGGGTGAAACTGTTCTCTCTTTGACGTTTCTCCTTACATCACGGGGCTTTGGACATCAACCGGAGATAAGCTGGAGAGAGTAGGGATACAGATCCCATGCAGAACCTTCCCAAGTTCTCAGTTAAGTCTTGTAAAAGCCCTTCTCGGCAGGAGGGGGGTACCCGGGGCAGGTGCTGGTGCCCACGGCTGCAAGTGGGACACGGAGAAAACCGCAGCGCTGGCTCCATTCTTCCAGGGGCACTTTCCCAACCAGGATCCTCCCCATCGGGCACCTTCAGCACCCAAGACCACCCCGGGATCCTTCGCAACGGGGACACCCCCCGTCCGCAGCACCCGGGACCCTCCGCACCCGGGATGCTCGGCACCGGGGACCCCCCCCCCCCCCCCCCGCACCTCCTCCCCCGAGATTCTGCTCTACGGGACCACCTCCCTCTGCACCCGAGATTTTAGACAACAGGGACCCTTCGCAACGGGGACCCCCCCGCACCCGTGATGCTCGGTAACAGGGACCCCCCACTCCGCACCCGGGATGCTCGGTAACAGGGACCCCCCACTCCGCACCCGGGATGCTCGGTAACAGGGACCCTTCGCAACAGGGACCCCCTCGCAGCCGGGATGCTCGGTAACAGGGACCCCCCCCCCCCCCTCCGCACCCGGGATGGTCGGTACCGGGGACCCTTCGCAACAGGGACACCCCCGCACCCGGGATGCTCGGTAACAGGGAGCCCCCACTCCGTACTCGGGATGCTCGGTACCGGGGAACCTTCGCAACACGGACCCCCCACTCCGTACTCGGGATGCTCGGTAACAGGGACCCTTCGCAACCGAGACACCCCCCTCCCCGCACCCGGGATGCTCCGAAAGGGGGACCCTTCGCAACCGAGAGCCCCCCCCCCCCCCACTACCCCCAGGATACTCCTCTCCGGGGACCCTCCTCCAGGCACTCCAGCACCTCTCCCCCCGGCCCCCCGCGCCCCCCGGGGCGGCTCCGCAGGGCGGGGAGCGGGGTCCCGGCCGGGCACCCCCCGCACCCCGGGCCCGGCTCGGCTCGGCCCGTCCTCCCTCCTCCCATTGGTGCGGGGCTGCGGGGGGGGCGGGGACGGCGGAGCCGCTATTAAACATCACATGGCAGCCCGCAAAAAAGGGGCAGCGGCTCATTGAGTGGCTCAGTTGCAAGCGGGGCGGCGGCGGGCGGCGGGCACCCCGGGATTGGCTTGCTGAGTCCCCGCCGGCTGCTGGATCTTACACTCTTTTAACTCATTAAGCACCTCCTTTCAGGCCACCGGCAGGTAAGGAGCTCCTTCTTCTCTCACCTATTCGGGATGCCCGCACCTTGCTTGGAAATTCCCGGGATAACGCTTTTTTTTTAATTTTTTTTTTTTTTTTTTTTTTTTTTATCGGGGAACGTGTCCCACAGCCCTTTGGAGGGGGATCTCCTGCATTTCTCGTGCACCGTCCGCGAGCTATTCTCGGTGCCTAAAATAATTAGATAGGTATGCTGGGAACACTCGAGCATCTGCTTGCAGCATCTGTTTATGTTCATAACTTTCCATGCACCAGCTGCTTCCCCCCCCACCCCACCCCACCCCCCCCGAGATATTTTATTCTGGGGAAGGGCTGGAAGTTTGCATGACAACTCTGTGTTGCAGAAGTAGCACCGCTCCATCCCTCTTCATTTTCCTCGCCTGCTGTTTCCCTGTGCAAGAGAGAGGTCAAAAAACCTGGGTCTTAGAGAACTGATGGGTAGCTTTGAAAAGAGTGTCTGAAATGTCAGAGAGATGTGAAATGAACCTGTAACTTCATTCATTGGCGTTATGGAAACAGGGGATGTTATTTGTTTGTGATAATCCTGCAAAAAAAAATAAATAGGAAGAGGGGGGGAAAAAAATAAAAAATCACATTGCAGCTGGGAAGCTTGTGAAGAGGATGTATTGTTTCAACTTAGTTCGTGACAGTTAAAGGAAAAAATACTGATAAGAAGCGGCAGATTTATTTGCGGGGGTTCAGTGCGGCTCTGTCATCTTCCTGGGGCCGGGGCAGCCGGGACCCGCAGGTGCCTGGGCTGAGCCAGGACCCGCATCTCTGCCCTCTCCCAGCCTCCTGCAGGCTCTCCTCCCCGCAGGCAGCCGGCACTTGCTTCTGCCTTTCAGCTTTACCTTTACACTTGTTTGCTTTTCCATCCCCGCCGCCGGCGCATCAAGTACACCCCCTGGTGCTGGCTGCTTCACTTGTCGCTGTTGGGTCATCAGCTAGAAATATCCTCAACTCGACTCTTGCAGGACGGCTGATGCAAACCCCACTTGTCCTTTCCTTTCTCCTGTTTCTTCGCACCCATTTCCCTCCATCATATATATATATATATTTTAATATATTTCATTATTTTTCCCTCCCTCCTGGTCATGAAGGACAGATCCTTCTCACTGCTTTGTGTAACTCGAGTCCTACCTAAACCAGTAGGTAGCCCTGGGGGGTGACTTTTCAGTCTGGAGGAAGGGTAGAAGGGTGGTTGTACCCAGCAACGAGGGAGCGGGGACGGTGGGAACGGGCTTCGCTGGTGCGAGGAGCTCCTTTGTTCTGTTTGCGGAGGGCAGCAGGGGAAGGCGCTTGGCTAAAGTCGTGCTGGTGCTCTCTTAGCAACATGTGCCCAGCTCGCTCTGCAGGGCCGTGTGGCGTCAGCCTGGGAGTAACTGCTCCAAGCGCTCATTAGTGCTCCTCCAGCTACCTCTCCACTCTTTTTCTTATTTTTTTTTTTTGCACTTCAGCCTTTTTTGCTTAGTATCAAGCCTTCTGCACAAATTCCCTTTCGAGCTGTTTCTTGTGGAATTTAGACATGTGATGGGAACGTCTTTCCCCGGGGGCAGATCTTGAGGGGGATGCTTGCTAAGGGCAAAGTGGGAGTTCAGGCTCCTCATCGTGGCATTTGCAGAAATGTTAGTTCAGAAATGCTGCAGATGCAACACAGCCCTGTGTTTTTTCTTTTTTCTTTTTTCTCTGCTCCTCCAAGCATCTGCTAGCAGCAGAGCAACCCTGGGACTCTCCCATCCCATCTCACCCTTTCCTTGTAATGCTGTGTTGGTGCCAGTGCTGGTAATTACAAGCCACACTGCTCCAGTCTCGTATTCTCTTCCAGGAGGAAAGGTAGCCTGAATTAATAATTAAAACACACTGAATGATGATTGAATTTTCATCTCTGTGTGTGTGTGTGTCTCCTCACAGAGCACGTGGGCAAATTATACAAAGATTTAGCTTGTCGTTGGGTACTGGGTTGGCTTCTTTTGTCTGGTGAGGATTGCAGGGCTGGTCCCATGATAACTTGGCGTCTGTGGTGCCACCAACAACAATAATGATGTGGGAGGCAACAAACTTGTTTTGTCCTTGAGCAGCAGGTGGATTAGCAAAATAAGAAGTACTATTAGAATTTCATGGCAGTTTGATTGCTTCTGGGATATTTGGGGGAACCTCCACTGAAACTAGTTGTGAAACTCAGGTTGAACATTGGTCAGCTGTGTGTGATCCAGAAATCAGCCGGTCTACTGGGCATTTTAGGGGGCCTGTGCATGCTGTTGGTCATGCTCCCATCTTGGCATCCTCCGACTCCAAGCACTCGCAAGGAAGAGAGGCAGTTTGTGCTGTAAAAGAAAGAAGACAACTATGCTGCGGTGAAGCATGTCAGAGCTTTCTTGTATAAGCTTAAAGCAGGTTGTGGAGGTAGCATACAGTGCCCCTAGGCACACTCCCAAGTTTAAATATCGTTAGAGCCAAATTGATGCAGGTTTGCACCCAAGGGCAGAGCATTAACAGTGTACAGTTAGGAAGGAAAAATGCGGTGCAAGGTACAGCAGGTAGAAGGCACTCAGCCATTCACAGTAGAAATATGACAGTGTATGATACTTACTCTTATTTGGGTTCTAAACTTCTAAATGAAGTCAGCTTGCTGCAAGAAGCTGGTGTTTATGATTTCAGTGATTTGTGGAATTCAAACAAATATCCTTGAGTCAAGACTTTTGTGGCGGGTGCTGCATACTCAGACACTTGGGACTTTACAGCTCACCATTCCCTCCACTACAAGTGGAAAAAAACCCCCAGCAACCAAGACTTCAAAATAAAGGGCTACCTGATCTGTGTATTTCCTTCAGCTTGGAACAAAAGAGATGTTGGCTGAGTGTGGAAGTTGACTGTGAGTGTTATTATAGGATGTGGTTTGTAAAGGAAGCGATCGATTTGCAGACCAATGCAATGGTTTTACAATAATTTTTTTATGTGGAATGCATTAACAGCAATTTCAGTTCCCCCTCTGCTTTCAGGTTTCTAATAAAAGTATTTTTCAGACAAAAAAAAATCATTTAAGTGAACATTAAAATAATTCCTTTGTATTTTTGAGAAAGAGATCCTGATGGGAATAAGAAACCCCATGATTAGAAAGGTGTGAAGGTGGAAAAAGTAAATCCTCACCCAGTGTAGGCAAGATAGTCAGATAAGTAAGAGGGCAGCTGTACCATCTCCTAAGCCTGCATTGCTGAGAGCCGTACTGAAAACCGTGCGTTACCGAACCTATCAAAAGCTGCCAAAATGTCTTGTATGCCGCTGAAGTCACAGATGACTAATCTCAGCAAGTAGGCGTTGGGATGCATTCTTGCACAACAAACAGGAGCGAGGGAAAAAGAGGAGGTAAAAGTAAACCCCAAAGAGGTTCTAGAGGGAAAACCATCCTGTGTGCAACCGCGAGCACGATGTTGCTTTCTGTTTGTCACCTGCACTTTTCCTAACAAGTGTTTGCTGACCTAAAGCCCTTGTAATGTGGTCGAAAGATGTGGGAGGGCCGAGAAACTGTTTGATATCCATGAAGTTTTTGGAACACCTCTGCAGGGCTTCAAGGGCTGCTTTTGGGGAAGGAGATAAGTTCTTATCTACAGCTGTTTTGAGATATGATCAGGGAAGAGTCACAGTGTACTGAAGCTGCTTCTGGGCAGACTCATGCTCCTTGGTGGCTGCAGTTTTGTTGGGTTTCGAACAAACTCAGATGAGTTTTGATAATATTGATTTACGAAGAGCATTGTGGTTTAATCTCCCACTGCTGTAAACAGTACTGAGGCCTCCTCCTATGACAAATGGACAGCAGGCATTCCTCATCACTCAGTTTTAGTTTTATTTCCTCGATGGGGCGCATGTGTGGATGGAGCAGTTGCATTAATGCATCTCTTCTCCTCTGCAGTATTTCAATTACATTTCCTGATATACAGTACATGACTTAATGGATGACACACTTGTTAAAAGCTAAACCTGGGTCTAAGCCAGACCTCCCTGAAACAAGTTTGGTGGATTCTGTCCTGAGGAAGAAGGTTTTGTAGCCTTTCTGCTGAGTTTTAGTTGCCGACGTTTAAGACCTATGGGAAACACAGAGAGGTTACACATTGGAGTATGGAGCTGCTGCCTCGGGCTCCTGAGGGGAAGGTGCTGGTACTTGCCACCAAAGGTGCACTCAGCCAGTCCTACTCCAACTGAGCCTTTTGCTGCTTGCACAAGCAGGAGCAGATGAGGGCTGATACAAGGTTTAGTTTGCATCCTATGACTTGAGCCTAATGTGAGTGTAAAACCTATTCAGATCCTAATGAGTTCATGGAGTTAAAGAGAAACTAATGCAGCCTTTATTTCTGCCATTTGCAGAGAATACGCAACTCCTTTTTTCAGCTTAATTTTTTTAAAGCTATATGTGATGTAATTTCATAGAAAAGATTGACATTTGCATTTTCCAAGTCTATTGCTTATCTCAGTACATGCCATCATCCCTTCTGTATGCTCCCTTGTTTGTCATAGGTAGAACAGTCCAGGAGACTCACATCACTTGTCATCATAAAGTGCTTCAGTATTTATATTTGAACAGATGGATGTTAATGTTAATTGTTTGTTTCAAAATAAACAGAAAGCACAGTTGTAAAGAATAGATCGATTCTTTGCAGATCTAAGGTGAATTTGCTTAGAAACTTGTGTAATGTGATCACTTCAGTGATTTCACTCAGGAAGAGTGATGTCTTCTCTGTAGTAATGATGTCACTTCTGTCAATACACAACTGTGCACATTATATATCCCAGAAGATGCTGTCGTTAAGAATAAAGAAACTTCCTGCAGGTCCAAAGGATTTTACTTACTTCTTTCAGGTTTGATTCCTTATCCTTTTTCTCCAGGATCTAATACAACATTTCTCTTTCTTTTGCAGACCATGCCCTCTCTATGACGGTTACTTATTAAGCTAACTCTGCATGCCAGAAGACTGTCCTTGGTTGATCCAAGGGCTTTTGGGGACTCCAGCCTTTCCCCAGTTTTTCTGTGTGTGTGTGTTCCTCTAGAACTTTCAAAACTGTTTCTCCAAAGGGTTTTGCAGAAACTTAGACTGTTTTCTAAAGCAGAAGCACCTCAGTCCACAGCAGTAGTGATGGGCAGCGTGCGAACCAACCGCTACAGCATCGTGTCTTCGGAAGAGGACGGCATGAAGCTGGCAACCATGGCCGTTTCCAACGGCTTTGGGAATGGAAAAAGTAAGGTACATACCAGACAGCAATGCAGGAGCCGCTTTGTCAAAAAAGACGGTCACTGCAACGTCCAGTTTATTAACGTGGGTGAGAAGAGACAGCGGTACCTGGCAGACATCTTCACCACTTGCGTGGACATCCGCTGGAGGTGGATGTTAGTTATATTCTGCCTGACTTTCGTCCTCTCCTGGCTTTTTTTTGGCTGTGTGTTTTGGTTGATTGCGCTTTTGCATGGGGATCTGGAGGATCAAGAAAATAGCAAACCTTGTGTCTCTCAAGTGAGCAGCTTCACTGCAGCCTTTCTTTTCTCCATTGAGACCCAGACCACGATCGGCTATGGCTTCAGGTGTGTCACAGATGAGTGCCCCATCGCAGTTTTCATGGTGGTTTTCCAGTCTATAGTAGGCTGCATCATTGATGCCTTCATCATTGGTGCTGTCATGGCAAAGATGGCTAAGCCAAAAAAGAGAAACGAAACTCTAGTCTTCAGCCACAATGCCGTGGTGGCCATGAGAGATGGAAAACTGTGCCTGATGTGGCGTGTTGGAAACCTGAGGAAAAGCCACTTGGTGGAGGCACATGTACGAGCGCAGCTCCTTAAATCCAGGATCACATCGGAAGGGGAGTACATCCCTTTGGATCAAATAGACATCAATGTAGGGTTTGACAGTGGGATAGACCGCATATTCCTGGTCTCCCCGATTACAATAGTACATGAAATAGATGAAGACAGTCCTTTGTATGACTTGAGCAAACAAGACATGGACAATGCTGACTTTGAAATTGTAGTAATATTAGAGGGCATGGTGGAAGCTACTGCCATGACTACCCAGTGCCGTAGCTCATATCTGGCAAATGAAATACTTTGGGGCCACCGCTACGAGCCTGTACTCTTTGAAGAGAAAAACTACTACAAAGTGGACTACTCGAGGTTCCACAAAACATATGAAGTGCCCAACACACCTATCTGTAGTGCCAGAGACTTAGCAGAAAAGAAATACATTCTCTCTAACGCAAACTCCTTTTGCTACGAGAATGAAGTCGCCCTCACCAGCAAAGAGGAGGACGAGATTGACACTGGGGTGCCTGAAAGCATGAGCACAGACACCCACCCGGACATGGACCACCACAACCAAGCAGGGGTGCCTCTAGAGCCACGGCCGCTAAGGCGGGAGTCGGAAATATGACTGACAAACTCTTCCTCTCTCTTTTGGTTGAAAGGAAAAACAAAAAATTAAATCTATCGGTCAAAGGCACGTTGACCTTAGAAGTTGGCCCAGAACAGTTTTCAGACAACGGTACTGTTGAAGAGTGGTGTGAAGGCAAGCAGACCTGAGAAACCCCGGCTGGTTTTAGGGCTGTCCTCAGACGAGGGACGACAGAAAACGAACTCTAAACACAAAGCACTAAACATGTCTAAGTATGAACAGAAGGCACATATGTTGTAGAATAAATTATGTATATATTTTTTTACAAAACTTGAACTTGCAGGCAAGCTTTGGTTGGGTTATTGTTATTTTTTTTTTTTTTCAACTTTTTCCAGAATGCTTCTCTCTAGGGAACAAGAATGTTTTTAATGGCATAACAAAGGCAAGAATCTGCCTTATTATTATTATTATAATTATTTTTTAAAAAGCTGCTGCTAACTACATGAACACAAATGGTTATTTTTGTTGCAGTGTAGTTTTTATTTTCTCTTGTGTAATTTAAAAGAAAAAAAAAAGTCAGTGTTGAACTTTTTGGGTTGAAAAGCTCATGATCACGTCAGAGAGGTTGATGTTGCCAGAAAGTCTAAACTCCTTTTGAGGCCAGTAGTTTGATAGCTCGAATCAATTTCTCTCTTTCCAATTACATAAGGGGCATTATGTAATATCAGGCCAATCAGTAGCCTCCAGCAAAATTATGATTTTTGGGGGGAGAATTTAATTCTTTATCTAAAGGAAAACTGAAATAAAAATTATATATCTACATAGAAAAAGTACTAAGTTAAAACTACCTAAATGGATACCAAAGAAAATGCACAGTTTTGCACAGTGAAATTTATTTAAAAAAAAAAAAAAAGAAGAAAAGGAAAAAAAGAAACAGGCTGCTTTAAACAAAAATAAATTCAAACCTCAAATACCTTTTTTGGTTTTGATTTTTTTTGATTTTTTTTTTTTTCTTTTTACGACCTTTATTTTGCACCTTATTCTAAAAGCTCAAGATTTGGATCTCAAGTGAGCGAGGACTCCTCCCCTTCCCCCTGCTCTTCCAGGGAGAGATAAATTCCCTTCCTTTCTTGTAAGGAGTAAGGCAGTTAGAGGAGAGCAAGCAAGCAAACATCTGCCCTCCCCAGTTGCCAGGCTGCAGCAGAAGGTGAAGTATTAGTGCACGTGCTCCCAAACCCGTGCTGGACCGCAGCACTGACCCAGCATCCTGAAAACTGAGCCACCCTCGCTGGCGTCTGACCCGAGCCCCTCGGCCGCCCTTGTCTTACCAGTTAAACTATGCCAGAGACAGGCAGAGCTGCTGATCGATGCTAGAGGCTGGTGCTACTGGAGCAGGGGTTGAAGCACAGATGAGCTGAGCGATAGATAAATCCCTGGGGAAGAGAATTTTGAAGAGGTGAGGCGAGGGTTAATGGAGGCGAAAGGAGAAAACTTGGGGAATGGCACAGGGGTTGTAGCATTTTGTAAAACATGCTTCTCTTCAGCAGGGCAAGGGTGTCTGAGAGTGTGTTTTCCAGCTCATTTGGGGAGGATGAGGCTGCAAAGCGAGGTCCATCTCCTGCCTCTGCTTGCCACCGGACACCGAGTGGTCAGTGGCTGAGTCACCAAGCTCTGAGCACATTTTGTGACCTTCTGTGAAGATCTGGCTCTAGCGGTATTTTGGCTCCTTCACCCAGAAGGCTTTAAATTCTCTGTGCCTCTAAGATCAAGGAGACGGCAAAGTTGCGCTTCGTGCCTGCTCCCCAGGGAGCAAGTGGAGAGGGGTGGCGGTGGGGACGCTAATTGTAGTCAACTCTTGCAGTATTGGATCACTGTATGCCATTAAAAAACAGCTTGTTCTAGGTCTAATGTCTTCTGCAAATGGAATATCTGTGAAGGCCTCTGGCCCCTTCCAGCCCTGCCTGAAAGAAATGCCTGCAATGAAATGGTGTCTGATGAGATGGTATCTACAGTGGGTGGGTTCGAGACTGTGGAAATTCGACATTGTAAACATCGATTTGGCTGCTAGAGAGGGCAGATGATTAAGTGCAAGCACGGAGGCTGTTGCTGGGGTGGGGGCGACGTAAAAGAAAGGAAAGGCTGAACATATAAAGGCGATTTGATTGCAGTTTCTGGGTCAACGGTGGTGAAGACAACCGAGTGCTGCTAGTGCTGCTATTGTGATATTCTTGGAAAAGGAAAATAACTAAACCAAAGAGTATTCAGTGAAACGGAGGGTGCATAAAAATGCAATGGGGAAGGGATGGAAAAGGGAGGCTGGCTGGGAGAAAGGGGACCTTTTCTCCAGGTCAGCATCCCCCAGGTGCATAGTGCTCCCACTAAGTAATACTTGAGATATCTGAGGGAGGATTGTGAGACAGGGGATGGGGAATGAGGGATTCTGTTTATTTCTTTAAAGCAAATGAAATTCAGAGGAAAAAAAAAGAAAATCCCCTCTCCCTAACATTTCTGGTGCAGATGTTTTGGGTTTGGGGGCTTGTTTTGTTTTGTTTAGTTTTTTTTTTCCAAGTCAGTTTTTCAGAAATATTTTTAAAAATGTACATTTTATAAAGTTTATCAAGTATTTTCATATTTAAAGCCAAATGTAAATAGAAGTCTGTAAAGGAGGACAAGGAGAAGAAGAAAAAGGCCACAAAAGTACAAATTCTGCTCAGCAGTCTCGGCTAGCTAGTACCTAGATGCTACCGGTTAGCATGACTTCTAGAAAATACTTGCAAGCCTTATAGGATTCCTAATGCTATGAACTTCTGTTTATTTATTTTTAAGCATGGACTTTTAATTTGAAAACATGTTCTAGTTGCTGGCATTTTTAAAAGTTACCAGCTTTCTGAGTGCTAGTCTTGACAAGGGTGTGCATTGAGGTAATCCATTATGCTCTCTGCCACATTCTTTTTCTTTTTTTTTTTCTTTAATAACCCTTTGTCTTTGCCGATTGAATCTCACATTGCAGAATTGCACTCAGCCTCTGGCTCTGGGAAGCTGCTAGAAAGAGACCTGCAATGTACACTCCATGGTACCCTTACCCCTTGTCCATCATTTCTCTATTTCTCAACATGCTGTGGTAAGCCCGGTATTGTAGCACACTTCTACAGCAGCAAATTGGTTTAGTCATTTTCGAAAATGTTGTTATTTTTAAAGGACTGCACAGTGACTGACAGCGTTTCTTCAGTTCCCGATCATCCTGGGCCAAGCTGATGCCTGGTTAGGGGCCCTTTAAACTGACTGAAGTGTCCCCGCAACTCCAACAGGTGTCGGTTCAGCCTCTTTATCAAGGATGAAGTTGGCTCAACCAGCTCGCACAGAAGCTTTATACTGTATTTCGCTTAGGGTCTCGGGGGGGAATATGTTATTTCTGCCCTTCCCTGAAAATACTTGAATGAGACACATTGTCTAAAACATAATACTGTGTACAGTGACAAAAAAGCATTTCTGAGGCAGGCGGGGAGGGATCTCTTCTTTCCTTTGTCTCTTCCGTGCGAGTTGTCCTTGGTTAAGTAGCAGGGGTAGAAATCATTACTTATTAGCTGTGTTTAATGATACTCTCCCAGCCATGATAAACTTATGTGTTGTTAGTTTAGCACTTGCTCTTCTCGGAAAAGACAAAGGGTCCAGATGTTTTATTTGTTCTCTGAGGTCTTCTTTTCCATAATGGATTACAAGGTAAAACTGAGAAGTACTGTAATGTCTTTAAATTATGGCTGCTTATGACCATTGTAAAGTAGAAGGGTGCTGCATAGTTGCCATCCCACAGCCAACAAAACTGATTTTGTAATGACTTTTGGCCTGCAGCTAATGTAAGGTGAACAATCTAGGCATCTGACAGTTGTCCATTACTATTTTCCTGTTTGCAGCCTTTTTGTATCAAAGTCTTCCTAATGTACTGCACAAATTGTGGATTGTACAGATTTTTATATATTATGTCTTATTTTATTATTTCTAAATAAATAAAAAAAAAAAAATTGAGAATGAACTGGTGTGTGCAGCATGTGTGTAAATGACCTGGGAGGCTGTATAACTGTGTTTGTGGGTCTCTGAGCACAGACACTGTCTGAAGCACTTTAGGAAGAGTTAGGTCCTTCTCTCTCTTGACAAAAGGCAGGAGAAAAGGTGATACCATCATTATTTCCCAGATAAGAACACAAACCCAGAGGAGTGAAAGGCAACTTGCACCAAAGGAAGATCTTCCCTAGAGAGACTGAGGGACTTTCTTCAGGTCATACCTGGAACTGCAGAGCTCCAGATCACTAGCTGCAAGTTGTATGAAGTGGGATAAAAGCTCAAAGCCTGCATAAACAACAAAGCGGAGGGAAGGGGGAAGGATGAAAACACAGAGCATAAGCAAGCACGTTGAAAGATTTGGAAAGGGATTAAAAAAAATTAAGCAGGAAAGTCATCTTCAAATCCTCATGTTTCATGTCTGCTTGGAACATCCTCTTATTGAAGCGATGCTCCTCAGGTCGGCTCAGTTTCAAACACACTGGCTGTAATCTTCACGCATGCCTCATTTGTCTGGAGTCCTGAGCCTGATGTCACAAGTGTGGAACTGGGTTCTTGTGTAATGGGATGGGGAATCATAACGGTACAGGCCTCGAGTAACCAACATGAGACTCCATGCCCTTATTTGTCTGGGTTGGAAAGCTCCTTTCCCACTGTGTGTGGCCTCCAGGGCAGATATTGAAGCTACACGACTGTGACTCAGCTCAAAACTGCTGGGCTAACTGGAATCAAGCACACTGCAACAGCTGAGGGGAGCTGTGAAGGATTTCAGTGTAGATTTGACCCCCCAGCTGTTTTTTCCATTTTTTTATCAGTCTGTAATGCTATTATATGACGCCCTGGAAGGAGCCGTGACCCTTTCTAGGAGGACTCCATTTATAAATTCAAATTCACTTTTGAAATCTGATGATCTCTTGGAAAGCTTATAATAATAATAATTACAGGGCTGGATTTAGAGATACGCATTAACTGTCACAGCCTGGACATGCCTATTCTTCCTACTGCAAAGCATCCTCCGTGCGAGCCACTCAGTCCTCTGCCCATGGCTTTGGTGTTTGCTGCAGGGACAGCAGGTCAGAGCCAGTGTCTGCACGTTTTGCCTGGCTCCCTCTTATTGCCTAAATCGTTAGCACCCTCTCCTGTCAGTGCCATTCTCTTCTGCTGGCCACTTGTCCCGTCAGGTGGACTCAGCATAAACATAGCAACAAAACACAGACAGCGTATTTTAGTAGCTAGCAAGGTTATAGCTAAAATCTCCTTCACAGACTAGCTGGATGCGTCTAGCAAGCATCAAGAGAATGCGCTGGAGGACACAAGCACGCGTCACCTGAATCCAGCACAAGTAAAATGACACAGGAGACATAGCATTGCCCATCGTCTGCTGTTGCTGACCTGCCCTGCAGGAAAGGGCTACAAATGTACCAGTTTCAGCAATATATACTTATTCTTTCTAACTTATAATATCTTATTCTTTACATAAATAAATATTATTTACAAAATAATATCTTATTCTTTACAAAAGAATAATAGCTATCCTGTCTTTTCCTTCTGTATTGGCTTGGATTTCGACCAATAGACAGTGGAAATCGAATTTTTTTTAAAAAGCTACATTGAAACTTATACCAATGACATATATAAAATTGTGAAATAGCTACCAAATCACTGTGGTTGGGAAGGTGCTCAAACGGGATTCCTGAGCTGCAGCATAGACCTGCCCTTGTTGCATACACTCCTCTCAGCACCTCACAGCCTCAGTAGATTTCAGGGTAACTCAGGAATCAAGTTCAAGACCAAGTATTAGGTCTTGTGTGCCCAAACTTGGCCTTCCTCTGGTTTTTACTTGGCAGCTGTGGGGAAGATACCCCAGGGAACCCCGACTCCCTCCTGCTGCAAGAAGCATGTTGGCTCCTAGGGGAGACGTTCCCTGCTGCAGCACGTAGGAAGTCACAGGCTCTTGCTTTCCAAGATTGATATTTTACTAACTCCTTTTTGTCTTACTGCGTATAAACTATATTTGATATGCAAATTATCTCACTAATTATCTTGCATTACATGGCATACAAAGTGCCTGCGTTTCATCCAGGCTTGGAGTCTGCAAGCAGAAGGGACATAACTGAGGTGTTCACTGGGTTGCCCAAACCTCCAGCGATTCCCTTGGGAACCTGCTGCTCGAGGCTGTAAATGCCGACACTCAAATGTAAATAGAGAACAAACCAAATCAGGACTCTTTGAGGCAACTGCCT
Organism: Clamator glandarius; assembly: GCA_033459285.1. Lineage (NCBI taxonomy): Eukaryota > Metazoa > Chordata > Aves > Cuculiformes > Cuculidae > Clamator > Clamator glandarius. The sequence continues at coordinate 1,634,571 of JAUNZM010000289.1, read as the reverse complement.
AAGAAATTTCTTGATTATTGTGAAAAATCTGGCTGCTAGTGTTTCACAAGGCTAATAAACTCCAAGGTAATGCTTCCACCAAAATAATTATTGGCGTTTCATTTAATTGATATATAATAGCCTGTTAACAGGAAAGGATGGATTTCTATAGTTTAATAGCATAGGATGTTTCTGAAGAGGGATGAATCTTACCCTGGGGCAGTGTGATTGCCTAGGGAAATAATATCGTTTTGGCTCTATTTTTGAAGTGTTTTGATATTCCTACATAGTACGATGGCTGTTAGCTCCCAGGAAGGATGAATGCCTACCTTGAACAAAAACATTCCTATTTTTATGCCTGTATTTATGTGCAATCCCATTGCATGTGCACAAAGAATTCAAGTCAGACCAGCAAATAATTTTTTTTCTTTTTCCCATGTTGATACTTGCACTGACTTCACTTCTGCTGGAAAGGTAGAAGCAGACCAAAAGTTGGTATTTTTTCTGTTTACACCTTAGGCAAGAGAGCTTTGGCTGTCTGCAGTTGACTTGGAATACCTCTGTGATCTACAGATGGAAACAATGGGAATTCCATTCTTCCTTCTGCAAGAAAGTTTGGCAAGAGGTGTCTACCCTCTAATAAGAAGCTCAACAGCTAATTGAAAGAAATAAGAAGCTTTAAAGGAAAGTAAAGTGAATAAAGGCAGGGAGCAGCTCAAATGCCCACATTTCAAAGAAAATGGGTACAAAAAAAGCTGGACCAACTATTCCTATCAAGCTCAGTAGCTCCATCCAAAGAACGTGGGCTTGGGTGACTCTAGCAGTGACATCTGGACAAGGAAAGCAATGAATTCAGTTGAGGAAGGCACTATCTCAGCTGTGTCTTGCTTTGCAGAGCCTGTGCTGGTGGAGGCAGGTGACCTTGCAGATCACAGAGTCCTTGGCCTCGCCCCATCCCTCTGTATCTGGCCAGTGGACAAATCTGATCCTGTATGGAAAATTGGCTCTGAGAGCACTAGTGAGGTAAGGAGGCTGTGGACCTCTGACAGGGTGCTCTCCTCCACATGCCACAAGCTTTGATATGGGACTGCACGCCTTGTGCATGGTCACTCCTGTTTTCAGAGAAGCCAAGGGGATTAAAAGCAATTAGGAAAATCCTGACTTATCCTAATTAGAGCCAATGCTGGAGCTGTATTAGAGTAATTATCTCAGGTTTTCCAAAGCTGTTTCCCAGTGGGCTTGGTCGCTTATTTTGTCCCTTCTCTTTCTTTCCCCTTCTTTTCTCCCTCCCTCCAGTGATGCTCTTCACCAGGCTTTGATCTCAAGGACCCTTGTGGGCTTAGTATTTACCTTTATATTTGCAACTTTTTTATGTAGTTGGAGCGTCTTGGTATTTTCAATATTTTAGCTAATTAACTCCTGCAATGAAATCCTCCTGCAGTTCTTTGCATTCACTGTTTAATGAGGAGGGGCTGCCGGAATCGCTGTGCCCGTCCCTTGGTGTGTTATCTGACAGTTTTTCTATTGAATTAACTCAAGGTATGCATTGACTAAACATCTTTAGAGCCATTGGACAAACAGACTATGTAATATTCATAAATTAATGCAAATCAACTTCAAATATGTCAGCCTAGCTCCCCTAGGAATCCCTGGACCTCAGCATGTTGTGACAGTTCTTGTTTAAGCAAATCTGGATCTTTCAGTGCAAATAATGAGAGTGCTTTCATCCTGAGCAGTATTACCAGTGAGACTAATGTGCCATTCTCCTTCTTAAAACTGTAGTGTCATCAGATATAAATTAAACCACTGGGAGAGCAGGAGAAGAGAATGTGTATGGTATTTGCATGTATTGTCCCTCCTTTTCATCTGCTCCAGGAATACATCATGGCTTCTTTTTAATTCCAATATTGCTATTACATTAAATGATTAAACGGTCACGGTCTTTCAAATTCTGGGATTTTGGACTTGGAGATTTTGTTACATGTGTGAATTATTTGCATGTATTTGAGATATAATTAATTACATATTGCTTGAGGGCCTCATGCCACACACTTCAAATATTGCAGGTTTCCTTCCATGAATAGTTTCATGTCCCTGGAAAGATTGCTTCAGACGATGTTTGCTGCTTATGGCTTTTCAGGAGGAAACTTCTTAACATGTTTACAGGTAGCTTTAGCTACTCTAAAAGCTCATAGAATTTTGCTAATACTCAGCTTATTATCCACAGGAGCACATAAACCCTGGGAGTTCTGAGACTGCAGTGATGGGATGTGCCTTGCCGCTGTCCTGCCTCCTGCTCTGCTCAGGTACATATTATTCTTTTGCCAGGGTGCAGATGTGCTGTTTATTATTTACACTTGGTACCACAAGAGTCCATCGTGCGACTGTAATTCACAAGGGCAGCACTGCGCTGTGTTATTTATGCTGAAAAATGTAAGCATTACCACTCGAAAATATTCCTGCCCCTAAGACATCTTCCTAACTAAACACTTTCAGCCCATTCCACCACAGCAGAATTTGTTTCAGATAGAAGATGTCCATACGGCTTCCTTGAAGTTTGTCTCCTTTGCATATCAAAAAATGTTAACGAATCAGCATAATATATACCCCGGGGAGCAGAGAAAGCTGCTTTACTTTTTCTTGGCTGGCTTAATTCATGCTGGAGTTGTATGACTTTTCATCTCTGCAGCTGGAGGGAAAGGCTAACGCACAGCGTAAAAGTAGTATGATAAATTGTGGAAAAATAACTTGCCGGCTTCCCTAAGAAACTCTCCTCTCCAGCTCCTCCTCTCACTGTACTCCTTCCAGGGCCCCAGAATTCATTGCATCAGTGCATGTTATGGCACCTTTGGGATGCGTTAGTCATAAGAATGGAGCTACTGGTGCTTTGCAGGCGTATTTTAGCTTTGGCTCTCACATGAGCGCTCTGACACATCCGTGCTGTCTGCACGTCTGGGTAGCGTTTGCTTGTGGATGCCTCCTGAGATTCCAGACAGCTCAGAAAAGGAAACATCTAATTTGTATTTGCTAAGGTATGCGGGAGGTCTTTTTGTTGTTCTGTGTTGGTGGTGAGGGCTTTGGGGTACAGGGTTGATGTGGAACAAAGGCAAACGTAGTAGCTCAAATGGAAACTTCAGGTTCGTGCTGTAATGTCCAGCTCCACTCTCTCTTCTGAATGCTGCAGGATGACCAGATGGAGCGAGGAAATGTGTTTGTTCAGCCAGTCCTTCTCCTGTGCCCCTCTGTATTATTTTTCTGCCTTGGGAAAATTCACAGGTACCTTGTGAGGCTGCAGTGACTCCTGGCTGCAGTGACCTGACCCCTTGGCATCCCGCTCACTGCGTGGTGCTCCCTGTGATGTTCCCTTCCCCTGTGTCTTACAGGCATCAGGCACTGAAAAAATACGGCTTCCAGGAATTTACACTGGCATCAGGAGGATTACACTCACTGCCTCACCCCGACTGCTACGAGCACGCACCAAATTGCATGTATAATTCTGCCCTTGGTGCAGCAGACGTGAAATGGTCTTGATAATGATCCCCAGTTTTCTTCCTTTGAATTCATTCAGATCTCAGAATTCATCTGTAATAGCGTATAATTAACTTCTCCTTATAGGATGCTTTTGAGATGGGAGCTGATAAGTGAATGTCGTACTTTACACTATGGACACTTTCTTCTGGAGGTTCTCGTTTTCTTCTTCAGGTTCTTTTGCTGTCAAACAGTGTAATCTGGACTGATTTCAGTGATTTCAAGTCTATGTGCAGAAAAAGTGAGATCAAAACAAACTCTCTGTCTAACTTCTTTTGCATGTAAACACATAAAAATTCCCAATTTGCCCCTGCAGGTTTAGTACCAGCCCTGATTTGGAAATTACATGCTTTTTAGGCCTAATCTAGAAATGAGTAGTCAAATATCAAGGCTTATTATCAAGCAGCACATTTTCCATCAGCAAATGTACTGAGGTCAGTAACACTTATAATGCAAAGGTGTTTTAAATTAAAATACTCTGGTACATTTGGGCCTTTCATGCTCTGACTCATTTGCTAATGTTTAGCACATAATCATGATGATTTTATGGAAAAGAAGGGACAGGCATGGTCTGAAACAAAACTGTTTTGGCCTGTCCACATTAAATGTTCTCAGATTTAAGAAGCTGTAGCACAGAGAACAACCTTTTTAATTTTTCTCCCCCCCCTAAATGAATGACCAGATAGAGATCTGGTGCACAAGCAGGGGAACAAAAAATACATGAAAGCAGCATACTATTATGTTTAGTAAAGGTCTCATTAAATGAAATGCCGTTCTTGTTTTCCCCTTAGGGAACAACAAGAAAACTTCTTATACATATCTCGTCCTGAAACAAGCCCCATGACTGGTTGCAACCTGTAATAAAAATGCCATATGCAAGAGAATATATTTAATATCGGGAAGGCAAAATGGAACAATATGATCTGTTTGGGGTTTGAAGGTAAATGTTTAGACATTTTTTCCTTTAAAACAGTCTGTGTTAGATGCTGGTTAGCTAACTGGGAAATGAAATCACAGAGGATTTATGCCGTTAATGACAGGCTATGATGTCAAAGACATTTGGCCTGTAGCCATAACCTTTTGTGTGGCTCTGGTTGATTCTTATAAACAAACAGGACTGCTCTGCTGCTGCCTGGGTAGGAGTCCCCATCAGCTGGGAACACTGAAAACTGGGCTAAGGAGGGCACTTAAATATATTAAGCAAAAAATTGAGGGGAAGGTATGTCCAGCAAGAAGTTCGTTCTCCCCTTTGTGGCTCTGTTTTTATGCAATAGGGATTGGTTAATGTTTAAATAAGCACCAGGTTACTGAAATAACACTGAAACCAACCGCACTTTCTGAAACTCCACTCTGTCATGTCGATTTACAATTAGTCAAAAGCCTGATGCATTGTCAATAGTGTACATCACCATGATTTTTGTTTCTCTCATCCTGTTTGTAGTATAAAAGAGCAGACTAGACTGGCTTCTACAGCCATGCCAGTGTGGCACCTAACCTTAGCATCAGGTGGGAAGTGGTGGGACCACTCGCACTGCCTGCCTGGGGAGATCTAGCAGGGGCCGGGCTGCAGCACCCAGCCAGGAGAGGGGCAAACCCCAGGACATCCCGTTCCAATAAGCTCTGAAAGAAAACTACAGGTTTGACTCCACAGAGACAGGGAAACCATGAACCGTATAGAACTTTTCTGTTCCCTTAAGAAGCTTACATGCATACTTTTAGTTATATTTTCCCAGATAATACATAGGATTTGCTTGAAGCCATTTCAGCCATTTGATACATGGGAGGGCTTCATTATGCTGTTATTGGTGTCATTTTTCTTTTAACACAGAGCTGTTTTCCTTTTGTATTTTACCCTCCTGGGGCTGTGTTGCTAAGGGTTCACCAGGTGCCAGACCCTCAGCTGGGTGAGGAGGTGTAGCTGCACTAATTGAAGGTCACCCATTTAAACCCGTCAAGCATCCTTTTATTAACATAATTACTAGCACTACATTGGCTAAGCGTTACAGAAGGTCTTTAAAAGTCTGAGATAAGCAAGGCTGGCATCCTGCAGCATGTTTTTTTTAGGAAACAAACATGTTTCCTAAACTTCAGACCCCATCTATGCCGTGTGATGCTGCCTCAATCCAGCCCTGGGATTTGGACATGCACCTGGCAGCAGAGAGTGTTTCTGAAACCTGGCTCATGACTATCGAAACAGCTCTTAAGACAACTAGGTAGCCAGGAGAACATTAGCAGCCTAAAGGTTCTTATGCAGGGCTGAGCAACCTTCCATTCACCACTGGGCTTTAAGCCACATTTGTTTTCTAGGTCTTGGAAAATATTTGCAGCCAACTCTCCGTGGGACAAGTGCCCACAGAACAAATCTCCATGGGGACATCTCACACCCTAACCCTAACCCTAAACCTAACCCTAAACCTAACCCTATCTCTAGTGGCTCCCTGTGGTCAGTTGTCTTCATGGAGAGTTCTCCCTGTGGAGCATTGTCCCCACAAAAAGTTGTCTGCAGAGAGTTGTCCCTTCTCATGGTTTTTCCTTCTGCCCTTTTCTTGCACTGAATGAAGCAAAGGAAAAACACCGAGACCGCAGGAAATGTTTTATCGCATCGATGATCGGATCCAGCCTGTGATTCAGCAGAACCATACTTGCACAGCAAAACCCAGAAGTCAATCTCTTCTTTTCACTGCAGGCTGAAAACCTCCCCAGGGAAACCCGTTGTACTGCACAGGGCATGGATGTTGGTTATGGCTCCTGTTGAGGACTGATTCAGCAGCACCTCCAGTTTAAGAAGGGACCAGTAGTGGCTCTCTCAGTCTGGGGGAATGTTAAAGCAGCGTGAGCTTGGTCTGTCCATCCACCTGCTGCAGCTCCAGGCACAGCAGCATCAGCCCAGCATTGCACAGACTTGCCTTCGAGCGCCTGTAATTTAGTCCAGATGTCAGAGCAGCTCTACAGTTTGATAATTGTGTTTCACTATTAAGATATTTGGTTTACGACAGAGGAGGATCATTACAATTGTCACATTATTCTGTTTCTTTTTTCCCGTCTCCTATTAGTAGAGACGCTTATTATCATTTTAATACGAAGAAACAAGTTCCCTATGTCCTTTTCCAGTCCTAAAAGTACAAGACTATATTTTCCAGAAGAGCTTATGATTGCAGATTTAAAATATTCAACTAGAATACATTAAAATGCCCTAGATGTCAAGAAGAAAAAGAAAGTCCTCATACCCAGAGGAAGGTAGGATGCTTAAGCTGAATTACAGCAGTGTAATTATTGTTAATGTCAGATCTTACAATCTACAACATTATTTTTAGGCACCAGCCCAATTCACAAAAATATCTCTAAAATAATTTCAGAAGAACTTCACTTGAAGACTGTTCATTTTGGAAAAATATATATCATTGTTCCGTTTAAAAAGATTTCAGCTCAGAGAGCAATAATATTTAATTTGTGTTGAAAGAAGTCAGGGGCTTATTAAATATCAATATGTGGTTACAACATGGGTTAAAGTTCCTTTCTTAATACATACTTAATATATAACTTTGCTCAGGTGACTTCATTCCCGAAGGAGTGTAAGTTTTTGCTTAAGGGATTTTAAAATAAAGAAAAAAATAAAGAGTATAAATATGGCAAAATACAGGATGCTTTCTGTTCAAAATTCTGCATGAGCTATTCATGACAGTGTATGGCACCCGGTGTGGCGCTTTGCTGAGCAGAGGTAGTATGTTACATTTTAAGCATTATTGATAATAAATGTCAGGAGCTAATTAATGATGCTGTACAAATAGTACACCTGGCACAGTGCTTTTGCTCATGTCCAGAGCAAAAGGACCTGACTCATTTCAGTCTCGTGCTCTTGCTTTTGAGGCCCCTGAGACTGAGACAGACAGGTCAGATCATGACATGAAAGACTGAATCTCCAAGTATCTGTGATCAGAGAAAGGAAAGAGATGGAAAATGCCAAGGAGTAGGGACTGGGAGAGAAAGATTTAGTGAAAAGAGAAAAAGCAGATTCTAAATCAGGGCAGGTGATGTGCAGAAGGGAGTTTTGAAGAAAGACGAGTGGGAACTGTGTGTTTCAAAGTCTCAGGAAACCAACTGTAAATTATGAAAATGCAGTGGGATTTCAGCTTTTAAATCATGCAGGGACTTTCAGCAACTGTAACACAGAAGTCTTTGAATCCACCGAGATGAGGGAAAATCTTCAGGAAGAGATTTTTTCAAAGGCTTGACAGGTAGGTTGGTGTCTATTTAATATTTATCAAGATTTTTGATAGCATAAAGACAACTCCCCTGCTAGTTCAGTGGCCACCAGCCACTGCTGGGTACAGGGGCTGTGTGACCTCACGGCTGATGGCTTGGTCCCTGGGGTAGGATATTCCTGATCTGAGCTGTGGGGGCTCTGAGCATCCCTCCCTGCCCATAGTCAGATGAAATCCCCTGGGTTGCAGCTCTGAGGAGGTGTCAGAGAAGGGCCAAGTTTGTTTGTTGGGCATTTGGTTTCAGTGCAGTATTGCTCCAAGAGAAATTAAGATGTATTAGTTGAGTGTTTCGTTAATGTTTGGAGATGTTTTGAGCCTTATCTAATTAGAGGCTGTGAGACATCCGAGACAGAAGAGAATGGAAAGGAACATCATATTATTGCCACTGTTTTATATCACAGATTTGAAGAAAAAAGAAATCACCTTGAAGATGAGATAATCCTGGAGGAACAATCCTGTAATATTTGCTGAAAACTGCATGCAAGACTGAATTGTGAACTTTCAAATGAGAACATTTTAGACTTGTGCTGCGTGTTGCCTCTAATTTAAATTCCCATAATTCTATCTTTGAAGTTCTTGGTCCTTTAGACTTAAAAGGCAGAACTGCTTATCCTTTGTGCTTGGGAAAGGAGACAAGACCTTTATAGTTTTGAAATGGACCTTTTTTTTTTTTTCCTTAAGGAAAAATGTAATTGCATACAAACTGCAAATCTCTCTAAACAATTCTCTTCGGTTGCCTGAAGAGTCCCTTGGCTGAATCGTAAATCACGATAAAGTGCACCAAAAAAGAGTTGGAGCATAAACGAGTTTTGGAGCTGTCTAGTCTGGGGTTCTGTAAGGTAATTAAATCAAGGAGACTTTCTGATCTATGGAAGGGTCAATGTATCAGAGCAGTGCTTTGAACCATGGTCTCATTAAGACACAATTGCTGCCTTCGCTCCCCAGATTGTTTATAACAGCGAGCTTATTCCTAAGCAGTCAATAACTAAAGAACATAAATCACTGCACAGAAAGAGTTATTCCCAGTTTATGGGACAGATCCTCAGCTGGTATAAATCACTGTTGCCCCAATGATGTCACCTCAGCTGTGCTTTATTTATACAATCCAAAGATCTGTCTCATACTGTTCTCATTTTATTGGCTTTTATTGACTCATTCTGTACTCACAGGTTTTCATATATGAAATGAAAGTGGAGATAATTGAGGTATGTGAAAAGTAATTTAGTAACATTTTCAAGAGAAAAACGGAATCATTCTCTTCCTTTCCCCTTCATTTTAATAAAAGATAGTTACCATGTGAATTTTGGTCAGTTTATAACCATTTCCTTAATACCACCGTGGCCACTTTATGAAATGTTCCAGTGGTCTTTACATGATTTACTGGTGCTGCTTCTAGATTTTAACTGAATACAGAAAGGGCATCCCCAGGCTTAGCACTGACAGGGGCAGCGATGGCAGCAGCCCCCGGGTCTGCAGTTCCACAAGGGCAGGTACCAGCACCCTGGGCATGTCTGAGTCTGACGTCCCACGTGTGCGGGGGACAGGACGAGAGGGAATGGCCTCGAGCTTCTCCAGGGGAGGTTCAGGCTGGACATTATGAAAAAATTTTTCACAGAAAAGGTCATTGGGCACTGGCAGAGGCTGCCCAGGGAGGGGGTTGAGTCACCTTCCCTGGAGGGGTTTAAGGGACGGGTGGATGAGGCGCTGAGGGACACGGGTTAGTGATTGATGGGAATGGTTGGACTGGATGATCCGGTGGGTCATTTCCAACCTGGTGATTCTATGATTCTATAAGGTAGGCCCAGCAAACCTCCTCCATGAGAGATGAGGTGAGAACAATATCTGCCTGGAATGCCCACAACGCCAATTTCAAATATCACCCTACCCAACCATTTAGGCAGTCCAGCTTTCCCCCTCTCCATCTCACCTCAACATCATGCCTGAACACCCTGATGCAGAGAGTTAGATAGCAAGCAAGCAGCACCCATCCAGCCTACACAGCTCCTCTAACAAAACTTTGCTACTAATAACTAATTAAACTTACAAAAGATCCTTTCCATTTTTGTTCCGGTGGTTGCTGTGCGCAAATCTGGCAGTATGAAGTCATTTTTTTATGTCCTGGTTCTATTTCATCACGCTGATGTCAGGACTGATGTCACCAGTGTCGATATGGTGTTTATGAAGCTGGAGATCAATATTAAATACTGGATTTAGAAACCATTGACAGAGTTGTAACTCTGACTGCATTCGACCTGCTTCGACTGATAGGGAGCCAGAGGGATTTTTCCATGTCATTCAGTTAAAAGAGTTTCCACTATCTGGCTTACTCCTCTTGCTACACCGTAGCGCAGTGACAACTTCCAGTTGGAATAATAAAAAAAGAAAGATCTCCAAGGAAATTGTAAAAATTTAAGAAAGAAATCTCCAGAGAACATAACATAAAACCAGCAAAGAGACTGAGCATGAGAAAACAGATAAGAAATAATGTAAAAAATTGCTAAGCAGAGATGCAGGTGCTCAAAACCAATAAATAATTTGAATATTTTTAATTAGGAATGATTGTAACATTACTTCTCGGGGTTTAAAATGCGAACTTTTATATCCATCTGGGATTTTGGCACTCAGATGACAGCATGTTTAGGTATTTCATTCCTCTGCTGTTCAATTTGCGACACACAAAAATATCATCCACTATTTTTTCCGTGACAAATTATCAGCATTTTATTCCAAGCTGTTTCACAATTAAAGCTTTCACTAGACCAAGGGTGAAATATTCTTTAGTTATCCACATTGTCCTCCTCCTACTGCTCTGAGAGGGGAGATGAACACAGGATTTTAAGAACAAATACTAATATGTTGTATTTAAATACCTTTATCTGTCAGAATAGGCAGATAACTATGAACAAAACCCCAGAGGAGGTATGATCCGCATGAGCAGGGTACTAGATAATGAGGCAAACTTCTGCATCCCAGCTCTGCATCACTTGCTTTCCCTCTGTCCTGCTGCTCCTCCAGCCCTCTGTCTGCCTTCCTTAGCTCTGTGAATGGGGCAAGGCAGACTTTATCCCCCTCTGTGTTTAAAAAGACACCAATAACTTCATTTCATGTGATGCTTCTGGTTGCTGCCATGTAATAAAACCTCCAGAAATATAATCACGGAGTTGTTTCTTTAAGCAGGCTGAAGACTATACACTTTTCTACTGACAGTTTATGTGTTTATATATACACACACGCTTATATAGGCTACCTGCCTGCTCACCATCTGTAAGTTCATCACCTTCAACAATCCATCCTTTTTCCCATCAACTCTCTCCAACTCTCCCAAGCTATTTGTAAGGCTCAGACCCTCACAGGTGGCAGCTTTTCTTCCTGAGCTCGTGATGGCACTTTATCTTTTCTTGCTCTTAGCCTGGAGATCTCTCTTATGCTCCTAATCTTCCTGAAACCATCATTTCTTATCCAAAGCTGCTTAAACAGTTGAAGAGCAAAGTTCATTTCCAGGCAATATGTGCGCAAACTTGGATGAGGGCTGGTTTGCAAAAAGAGCTGCCTATAATCCGGAATAAAATTAAACCTTAATCACTGTGTTCTGAAGGAAAGACTTGTCACTGCCCAGCAAACATGTATCTTAATAAAGTCATTCATTCTTCCAGAGCACAAATCCATTCATATCCACTGGCTTAGAAGGACGCGCATCTGCACAGAGGAACTTTGGATTTTCGCAATCTGAAACAATATGTTGCTGTTAAGAGAGGCTTATATATATAGGAGGTCTTAAAGAAGAATGAGTCATTGCTGCTGTCTGGATTTCATTAGCATCAGCTGGCCAGGAAGGGCTCGTGGTGTAAGGCATCTTAGCGTAAGGAGTTGCTACCTGAACTGCTGGCAGCCCTGGCACTGGCCAGGCAAAGGGCAGCTTCATTCCTGCCATAGGAAAGGTTCTGAGCTGTAGATGAATTAAAGGCTGTTTTCTTGTGCTACACTGGACCATGACAGAGGTTAGAAATCAACCCAGGTCTCCTGAGCCACCGCCCTGTGCACTAACCACAAGATTTTCTTCATCCTATCCATTTCTCAACTGCTAGTAATTACACTTAGAAATGCTCTGGAAGCCAAAACAAACACAAGAGATATTTCCAGTGAGCTTTCAGTTTGTTATTAATCCTTCAAAGATGGCTTTGTCCACAGGGCAATACAGAAAGTTATGTTGCTAAGCCTGCTTCTCTGTTTTGCGTGTTTGCAGCATCATTTCTCTCTGATGAGCAAATTTGCGTACAAGTCGGCATCTCCCTTTTTGGACTGGATGTTTTCTCTCTCACATGATGAGAGAAACAAATTCCACACTGAATCAGAGCATAGCCCGCACAACTAATATAATCTGGATTAGTATCAAAGGACAGGGCTTTTGGTCACTCAGGATCTAGCTCAGAACGAATTGGAAGTAGTTTTCTGCATTTTTTTTTTCCACCGTACTATGAAGTATTACCTCATGAACACAGCATGATAGCACATATCCACAAGTACTTGTTGTCTTCCTCAGGTTTCCTATTGCTTATCTCTAATTTTAAATAGAATCTGTGGAATAAAATAGGCATTTGCTGGATTTTTCTATACTGCATTATATTTACATGGATGTGAAAATTCCAGCACCTACTCATGCTGCACTGACTCACTGGAATGTGCTTATCGCATATGAATCTATTGAAGAAAGTCATCCCTATTGACACTTTGCCTTTTCCCTTGAGGCCTGTTCATTCATGACCTCATGGATCTTCACAAGGGTTGGCTGAAGGCTGGGCATGGTGTCCCTCTAATTAGCAATATTATCTCACCTGGCATCATATCTTAAAATCAGCAGAAGTTATCCGGGAGATCTAATTCACGAGAAGCCGATGGGAATATTTCAATTCTGTTATTGACTTCTCTTCTCAAGCTTTGTAATTAATTCCTGCTGCCTCAGGCGGGCTGTAGTAGCGGTGAGAGATGAGCTGTGCTCCATCACAAACACAAGCTAACATCCCAGCTGTGTTAGACTGGGCATCCTGTCCCACCACAGCTGGTGACTCTACTTTGCTCTCTCTGATACAACCATGGCAACGTAAAAGCAATACACGGTGATACGGTTCCCTGTGAGGATTTTTAACTAAAGCAATTCCAGTCCATATTTGTGTGGCATGTCAGGAGAGACAGTTCACCTGTTCTTGCCCCGTCTTCAAGTATCACGTATTTCTAGGAATAAGGCATCTCCTGTCATTCTCCAAAGTTGAACTCTACAGCATGAAAAACTATTTTCAGGCTTTCAGGGCAATCACTGAAGAATTCATTTAATGAGACTTCCAACTTGTAAAGAAGAGATTGTTTACAAGCATTTGGACTAACAGCACAGGTAAAACTGGAGGAATTTCTGCTTGGATTTAAAGCCAATAAATTAATTAAAATGACTGTAATTTAGATTTAAAAGTCCTTTTGAAAGGAACTATTGGCCTCAGGTGTTGATGCTGTTCTGTTCAATGGATACAACCCTAATACAACCTAATAAAACTGAGTACTATAAGTGCAGGTCACATTATATGGCAGAAAATTTATGTAAGACTGGATTAGGGCCAAATAAACCTTCTATGACAAAAATCTGAAGACAGGTTGATGCCCAAATGTCTGCGCAGCCATTTAACTCAACCTATTGTACGTGTTTTACATCAGAAGTTATGACTGAGGGAAGCGTGGAGGTGACTCAGATGCCAGCCTGTGTTAACACTGCTGCTCTGCCTTGCGGATGCACATCCAGCAGGGTACACGCTGTCCAACCAAGCCTTCTTGGGTAGTAGGTAGAGCTGGACCTCTGCCAAAGACTGAAGACACAGATCAGGATTTCAGACTCCATCCATAAAGTTCAAGTAAATTGGAAAACGGTGTTTTAGCTCTGGCTGATTCCTAGCTTTAACTTCTCCTGATAGATTTGGTATAGCTGCTATGAAGTGAGGACTGGCTGGCTCACATTTATTTTTAAAAACTAAACTAACCAGATGATTTTTTCTTTTATCTGACTATAGGCCAGTCCAACCCACATGAAGAAAAGGCTAGAGCAAAGATCAAATATTTCTTGGCCAACATGACACTTCTATTAGGGGAGATTTCCAGCAACTTCTGTCACAAGTTGCAAGATATTTATCAGAAACAAATGGAGTTCAAAATTTCATGACATTTAATTTTTTAAGACAGTAATTGCCTATTTCCTTACCAAAATTAGAAACAGAAAATGTTTTCGAAAGTCATCTCTGCAGCAAACTCTATTGTCATTCAGTTCCTTTTCTTTGCAGCTAAGGCATCAATCACATTTATAACAGAAGTCCAGTACAGTCCCATACTTAATAAACTCAGTTCAAGTGCAGGCACGGGCAGTGCCAGGAGGGGAACACCGAGTCTCCTGCTGCTGGAGGAGCAAAGTGAGAATGCTTTCAAGAGAATGACTGAGGCAGCTGCAAGATCCAAGTTTCCCTCTATCAGTCTCTCAAGGAGAAAACAAACTTGCTTGACATTAAAGTCCTTCTGGAAATTACAATGCTTGTCCTTAAAAATTCAAGCATGGAAATGGGTTTTCCCTAATGTTTGTTCATGTCCACTGCTCAGAAGCTTAAGAAAAGAAGATAAAGAATAGCTGTTTCAAATATCTGTACGTATATAAACATATGTATATACACACACGCACACACAGAGTCATAACCTGGACATAACCTTCCACAAAGTGACTGCAAAACTGTGTGGGTCATTTGCAGATTTGAGTCATCTCTCAGCCCACCACATTAAGAAAGAACAAGTGAGTGAGAACACAGATAGTCTGCAAGAGGCGATTGTAGGAAAAACCAGATATATTATGCAATATAATCACCTTGCTGGTGTTGTGTGTAGCTTCCCTTCCTTACCTCGTGTAGTGATATGTCCCAAAAAGCTACCACCCATAGTAAATATGGTAAAGTGGGTCACAGAGTGGTGCTCAGAATGTGCAGGTCTATGGTCTTATGGCAGTTTTAATGAAAGAAGGTGAAAATTAAAGCAATATGTTGGGTGTGAACATGTGGTTACATCCTTTTATCCTGCTGCTGGGCTGTCAGTGTCCTACCCCGGAACCTTGTATTTTCCCTTCAATGTTATTCTCTTTCTCTCATGGCTCTGTTCCCTACTGATCTATTTTCTCCTGGTCATTTTAAAGCCTAGATCTTCCCCTTTAAGTCTTTTGCGGTCTGTCCATATTTGGAAAATTGGCTGCATTTACAATAAAGAAAATTATTACAGGGATCTCACTGCTTTTCTAAGGACACTGTGCACATGTGCTCACTCAAGATGCATACAGTTCTGTGATTTTGCATCACTTCTCAAGGTGCTCTTAGACACTGCTGCTTATTAGTGCTGAAAAGCTGCTTTGAGCAGAGCATAGAGCAGGAGCTGAGCAAAGACTCTGCCGCGAACAGTCTACACCAGCATCTGAGCTGCTGAACCTCCCTGCTCCCCTTTTCGAGAGGAACACAGACGGCTTCTGGGTCCATAATCCACAAACCAGCCCTCATCTCAAGGATGAGGTCACGTAGCAGAAGGAAGAGGCTCAGGTCACAGAGAACAGCATCTCTTGTTACACGACTCAGACACAGGAACGCAGACACTGATTGACCCCACGTGCAGGACAGGTCCTTATTGTGTCCCCAAAAGGTATAGAGGTCTCCTGTGGTGGGATGGTTGCACTTTGAGAGGCCTGTTCCCAATAAATCTGCTCTAAAATCTAAATCTAGGTTTACAACAGCTGAATTACATTCAACCCCTAAAACCCTTGCAAAGGCTTTTAATGTAGGAAAACATCCCGTGGCTGCAAGGGTTACATTACACCTTGTGACTGGGAAACCATCCGGCAGCAGTCAGTTAGTCATGCAGACTATAGCGTAATTACAGCTCCGCAGACCCAGAGCATGTTTTGGATTTGCTCCACCGACACTCGGTAATTACTACCCTATAGATCCAAGGCTTTTCAAGGATTTATAGGGCTGGCATGTGGTACACCCTGTGGAAAAACAGCAGATCGGGCATGATATAACAGGTATGATACTGTATATTAATTTCCATGGAAACCCTTGCGGGTAAACTGATGCAAGACCAAACGGGGCATCAACTAGCAATTGTGCTGTGATAAGTGAGCACTTGCTGATCAGTGTTCATGCTTGGGCTAAAGGTTTCTTCGTTGGGTCAGCTACGATGAGATCATTAGTGCTCTTTGGGGAACGCCTCGTCATACCCACAGGAGCTCTGTGGGAAGAAAAAAATGATCACTTGTTAAGTAAAAGTGCTAAAAGATTTTTACCAATTGCCTGCTGACAAATCAGTGGAACATCTGAGTATTTGTCTCTTGGCGCAACTCTATTAAGACCAGCAAAACCGCAGTGGGCTTGGACTTAATTTGCCCCTTTGCCTTTTGAGCAATTCAGTGTTTTCTAAATTCTTCCCTCTCTCATTTTTCATTTTTGCTGTGGCTTTCCAGCAGGCAGCAGAGACAAGGTACATGCTGAGTGATCATCCTGTTCGGTTTTCCACATCTGACACATGAAAAAAAAAAATATGTGGAGAGGAAGGAATGGTTTGCAGCGAGTGATAACAGCTCTGCCCGTTGCTACCACGGGACATCAATGACGTGAGGATGATTGTGGAAAGGCACGTGGGCTGTGTCATGGCAAGCTGGGAAAGCAGGAAAGTGTGGTGGCAATGGACCACTGAAGGCAAAAGGGATGGGACGCGCAGAAAGTCAAGAGTTGAGCACAGTGAGGTCTGCACGAGTCTCTGTGCAGCTGTCTGGATCAGTCCTGGGGCTGCTGGGGTGTCACAGCATACCTGGGCTGAGTTTCAAGTTGGCCTCAACTGATTTATGGGCTGGATGGAGACCTATACAACCTACAGCAATTCTGCATGGAGGTTCTCCGTGAAACTCAGCAAAACGGTGAAACTCCAGCTGGGCTTTGTCCTGATTATTCTGAGACTTGGATAAACGTAAACCAAAAGAGTCAACACAAATACTGCCAAATTATGGGGAATTTGCCAAAATTGGGAGTATTTTTAAATATCTTCCCGTTTTGTGGCGTATGGCATGGGCATAAGGGTACTAAGCAATAAACAAAGCAATACAGAGACAGTGTTGCTGTGAACTCCGTACATGACCTTTTCTACGAGGTGAAGTTATTGTATAAGACTTTCCTGTCTGAATGGGAAGGGAGCGAGCAGGACAATACAATAAACAATCTCTCAGCAAATGCTGAGGACTCAATCACAAGGGTATGGCCTTATTTCAAGATCTCAGCCAAACCAAACCAGCTGCTGAGCCACAGCTGGGTGTAAGGTACCACAAGACCTTTGGATGAGAGGGACAGTCAGCAGCCCATGACTGTCCAGGAAAAGGCAGCCTCTAGAAGACTAAAAAAGCCTCAAGTGCGTCTATCTAACAACAGGGGATAAGTAAACTCTAGATAGAGGGATACAGAGTGATTTACTGCCTTATAAATCTGTTTTCTCTTAAAAATCTTTCCTCTAAATAAATAGCACTTGGCTCAGATAGGGCCCTTTCTTTACTGTACACCAGTGTTGCTGCTTCCAGAAAGCAGAGAACCGCAGGCAGTGGAAATAGGTCAGGCCTTCTGAGGTAGCGGTGGTAATTACCCTCCCTCTGAGCTTGCAAATGGGAAAACAGTGCAATTTCTCCCCAAAAGTCAGAGTGCGAAAGTGGGATGCTGTGTACTCAAGAAGCCTGGGAGATGCTAGAGCAGGTGCCCTCGCTGGCTCCCACAAAGCATCAGCAGCTGGACCCATCCAGCTCTTGGGTGGAGAGGGATGGAAGGCAATTAACTCTTCCCCATGAGAGGAAGAGCAAGAAAAGCAATGTTTGTCAATAGGAAACATGACAAAAAAAACCAGCCCTCAAACCCAACTGTCCTAATTCCACCCATCAGATAAACTAATGGAGCACTAACACTTCTCCATTTCACCCTTCCTGCCCTGCCCTGCAATTTGCAAATGGAACAGATGCCTCTGCATCCCTTTGCTCTTGCTCAGCTGCCCATCCTATCTCACATTTATCTGCTGGAATCACAGCACAGCGCGCGTATCCGTTCCTGTTATTAAATCAACAAAAACAGTGATGTTGACAAATGACGGCAGCTGTCTCCATCCTGGGCTGCTGGTGGTGTGATGGTGACCTGTCATTCCTGGGGACCAGGGACCACATCCAGAGCTCTGGAAGGTTTGAAGAGTTTGGTGATAGGGCAAAGGGGCTGATTGCCAGGGCTTCCCCCACTCACCCAGCAGGGTTTATAGCCTACATCCATTCCCATTTGATTGCACGGGGACAAGGAAGAAGGAGTGGTTTTCTAAGAGTGGCTGAATGGAATACAAAGCAGAACCTTTTTCTTTGCAGGGCTATAATGTAAACAAGGCTGTTTTCCTGAGTGCACGTGTTGCTCGGTGAGTTCTCGTGTCCTTTCACTGGAAGAAAATACTGTGCCTACCCTGTAATCTTTGCAAGTCTATAAAACTCTGTCATGGCTTGAAGTTTGTGCATTGAAAAGGAATAAGTGTCATTTTCACTGATTCATGACAATTTAAGGTGAGAAGTGAAGTGTCACTTGGCCTCTGTCTAGCCTCCTTTCCTCTTCTAGAAAGACATCCAGCCTTGCTGTTAGGGGATGAAAAGGTCCACTGACTCCCGCAGTGATTTCTTTCCAGCGATTATGTCACTCCTCTGTGAAATGTGTTCATTTAATTTCTTGTTATAATTTTACAACCAGTAGCTTCCAGCCACTGATTCTTGCTGCAGCCACCAAGATTGAGCTCACTATTCCAGAATCAGCCTCTCCTGCCGTATCATCCCTGTATATTCCAATATCTGTCCATTATTCTGTACTGCGTTTTGTGATTATTTTTCTTGATGCAAAATTCATTGGACAAAGATCGTAAATTCAAACAAAGCGATTGTGAATTAGTGCCCACAGGTTATGAATTACCCCTAATGTTCAAAGAATGTCAAAATGGGAAGGGAACAAGTCGGGTGAATAGTCCTGATGGATGCTGCATGAGTCGCTAGAACTGTGCAGAGTTCCCCTACTGCAAACCACTCCATCTTCCCCCAAAGAAATGCAGTGGATGTAAAGGAAAGGACCCAACTGAAGCTGAAAGAGAAGTGTTTTAAAGACAGAGAGCTTTTTTTTCTTATCCTTACTGCTCCAGACGTATGCCAGAGTGGAATGGAGCTGGGTATAGGGCCAAGATTAATATTATTTTTGGAAAGAAACTGATCCTGGAAAATAAGTACATGAAAGAGGAAGAGAAACAAGGGATTGTTAGTTAGTTAAGGTCACTCTGAGGTCTGGCACTCATGACCCAAAAAAGCCCAAAAGCTTTGGATTCAATCACCCAAACAATGAGAGAATTGAATGTGATCACATAGTTACAAGGGTGCAAGGGGGTAATGGAACAGTCGGAAATTCAATAAAAAAGGCTAGAATATTCACAGACAAGATGTACTCTGTCATGTTATGAAGGGTTTCACAGCAGCCATAAGAACTTTCAGGTGAGGATGTCACTAACATCACCCTGCCAAGAACATGACCATCCTTGGAAGTATGGGAATATTGTAAAACGCTGAGAATCTGTGGCTGGGAACATAACATGACTTTCTTACCGCTTCCTTCACAGTAAGTAGAACAGGGGAAAAAAAAAATAAAAAGGGTATCTGGCTAGGCCAAATCCACATCCAGTTCCCCAAAGCCCTTTATTAGAAAGTGCTTGAGGGTTTGAGCACACAGAGCTGAGGCTATCAGGGAACTGAGGACACTTCCCACTCCCCCATTCATTACGACATAGGCAATTTAATCAAGGTTGGGCCATTAGGAGCTGTGGCTTGATTCAGCTGTGTGCGTTTTCAGCCGAGACTGAGTTATTTGCTCTGTTTATTGTTTTTTATAGTGACATAATAAACCAGTTATCAGAAAGACTCCAATCTAGGATGGAAGTTTTCCTTAATTGAACTAAAATAACAGGGGCCTGAGAGGTATGAATATTACTCCATCTTCCCCTTTGTTTTGGAGATGTTGTAGACAGCCCTGGCTACACAGGAAAATCCGTTTGCTAAAATATCCACTGAAGCAGCAACATGTGTATGATATTAGTAAGTGCAGAGTCCATCCCTAGAACAACCACAACATGCAAATAAATAGCACAGCAACCTCTAAGGACAGACACTTTCAGGCTTATTTCTAAAGTGTGGACAAGAAACCAGTCTCCATAGAAATCCTTTTGATAAGGCTAATTAGCACCTAGCAACACCCCAAGAAAGATGAAGCTTCATTTAAGGCTCATTCTTTGACACATAGTTGCAAGGATCAGGGAAATAAAAGTCTCTTTCAGTATCTTAAAACCCACAGACACAGTACTTGTAAGATGGGAAGAGTATGATTTGCTTTAATTAACTTTCTAGAACTTGCAGATATGTTTAATAGGCATAAGCCCTGCCTATCTTGGGTCTGATATCAGACTGCATTTGTCATTAGCTCTCAATTGCTTCTCTCTGTCTTGCTTTGCTGAAACCTACTCAGATTTAGAAGGGTGTGGGAAATCACTTTGCTATGTACTAAATAAGCAGGAATGAAACTCAGGAGAAGAAAGGGGAAGAGGTGAAGTACTGATAAAGCCAAATTTTATTTAAACAATATTGTCGTATTAATATTATTATTTCAAGTATGAATTTAATTTAAAAATAATCAACAATACTCTTAGTGAGAGGCTGAGTGGTAGAGTCTGTTTTACCTCCACATGTCCAATTTATTTATTCACATATCAACCTGGTTCTCCCTGTTGGGCTCCCAGCTGCTGATGCCACTCACAGGGATGGCACACTCTGAATTGGCATCAAGCTACACAAAGCTGCCACGTGGATCATCAGATGGAGTCCAGCAAGGTCTCGTGCTGAAATCCTGGTGGTACCATAGCCTGGGTATCACTGCTACTCTGACAAACCCTTCCAGACGTGCAAAGTGCATCCTTAGTTGCAGGAATTCAGGTGGAGAAATTCTGAGATGCACATTGCTCAAGCAATGATCATCATAACGTGTTATTTCAGTCAACTTTTAGATATAAACTGAAACCCTCCACAATGAAAACCTAAGCAACTCTATATTAATTACATCCCTGTGTGAGTTTGAAAGCAAATAAGTTGTTGCAAAGCAATACTTCACACCAGGGGCAAAGCTTTTATAGAGGACCTTGTGGTTCAGATTGAAGGAAATTACCCTGAAAATAAAACATGTACCCCTGTAAAGAATGCTTCAAATTCCCTAGAAGGAAGCTTCTTTTTATCTTTGCTGGCACTAACTCCTCAAACATTTCATAATCCTGGACAATCTGAAAAGTGCAGTATTTCTAGATATAGAACCAGGAAAATCTCAAAAAGAGAGAGAAAACGCTTTTCCCCTCCAAACCTTTCTTTCTCATTAAACTGAGCTGACAATGAGCCAAATTTTATTTACTTCCTACATCTAAATAGAAAGACATACTACAACACAAAACACCTGATACAGTTGACATTTAATACTGTTCATCTGTAATGAGGATCTCCTGCGGCTACTTTTCTAATTCCTGTTAACACAACTTCCGAACACTAATAGCTTTCACACTTGGCTTATGAGGTTTTTTATAGTCCATGAGCAGACAACAAACAGCTAGTAGTAACAATAGTCATAAAAACAGTCACCCACACCATCAAAATACTTAGTATCATACATTCTAACCTAGGACTCTTTTCCAAACATGCTGGCATAAGCAGCTGAGCCGATTTGCACATTTTACAAACTTAATTAGACCTCAATAAGGATGAAGATCATGAAGATTTTTGTTCTGGCTAAAAATAGTTGTACTTTATCTTGCTTTGTCTCTTAACTAAACATGCCTTAATTGTGTATTTACATTTGCTGGCATGTGCAAAACATTTTAAGTAGGTGGGCAAATCAGCTAATTAGTGTTGTACATTCTGTGCTTGCATGGCACACCAGTGAATTGTTCAGTGGAAGCAGGTCAGCACACACATAGTCAACATTATTCATTAATTAAAACACAGAAGTCATGTACGAGGACCCTGCATCAGTGCTCTGAAACTTGCATTCAATAGCATGGGATTTCTTACTAAGTTTTTTTATGAAATCATATGCAGGGTTTTGATGATTAACAGTTTGGAGAGATGTGGGTCTGTGCTGTAGGTCATTCTTCTACATAAGGTTTTATGTACTGCACGCTCAGTTCTCATTCTCAATCAGAATTAGCAGTTCTCCACTCATACTGTATGTGTTCCTGTTCCTTTGCTTCTTGCCCCTTCTCCTGTGGAGGGCACAATTTGTAACATCAACAAACGTGTGGCAAAAAAACCAATAAACAAATATTCTGTGTTGAAAATCAGTGGATATCTTGTTGAAGTATATTAGCTTGATTTCTGCATAAAACACAAGGAACATATGTGGGCTTTAATGCAATGCTTTTAAAATACTGGTTAGAATCAGTTTAAGATTCAAGGGTTTCTCTCTAGAGACAATGGGAGATTGTTCACAATTATGCAGGAGTGTAATGGGGATTATAAGGAGCTATATTTCTTTGTAATGGGGATGAAGATAACGTAGTTTCAAACCACAGACTGTACTTGGCTATGCACTGACATGCAGTCATCCACCAGCTGTTTGCTTTATCATGAAGGAAGCTTAGGAACGCAAATGTGAGAGGTGGTTGGGTCTGTACCAGATCTTATGGGTCATAAGTACAATTTTTCTGGTAGTGGTGATGTTGGGACCTGTGATTAGTGCTTTGTTCACAATATGACTTCAGGTTTTGGTTTTATCTTGTTTTCTTTTAAATTTTCTCTCTTTTTTCTTTTTCTTTCCTTTTTTTCATATTCTGTGGTAGAAGATCTGTTCCAAATTGACCACTAGCTTCATTTATTTAAATTGACCTTGAACTATGTCTCTGATGAGCACTAAGGCTGAAAGCAAAATGAGGAGCAAAATAAGCTTCAGGTTGCTGCAAGTCATGTAACTCCACTAATAGGAAAATCTAGCAGGTCTATCAATAAGAATGCAAAGAGGTCCTCTAATAAACCCATCAATGAGCCAGTATGCAGGTTCTGCTTGGACTTCTATCTTCTCCTGCACATGGAAATAGGTGTTCACTAAGTAAGAAGTGATGAACTTTATTATTAGTATCATGTTTAATTTTTATCTTCACAGTGGACGTACCAATCTATTAGAAATCAAGAAAAGCTACTTCTCAAGAGCCCTTGAGCCATTGTGGGTATTGTAATAGAGGACATGCCTACAGATATTTCAGATTTATCTCCTCAGTGCATAGAACAGGCTGGGTACAGGTTACCTACACTAGTAGCACAGAGGGAAGAAATAAAGTTGCCTTTCTACCAAAGCATCAAATTTCTTCTTTTTGATACTTACAGAGCTTTTTGTGACAGCTGAGGCTCAGGCCAGTGACACAGACCAGAGCAGGCAGAGACGTGTGAGACCTGATCTTCCCGGCATCATTGGCAAAGGTTTTGCCAAATCAGAGTGTCTAATATTGAGGAGAGTGCACATACTTTTGGAGCAGAATTTCGGTCTCTACACCAGCACAATGTCTTTACTGAGGATCACAGTTTTAGTGCCACTAAATTTTTAACTGTATTGCATGGACTTGGAGAAGAGGAAATTACCTTACACATATCTTCATTTGTATATGATGACCGATATTCAGTGTATAAAAAAAAGTTCCAGTCTAAACAACCAAAATCAATGCATAATTGTTTATAACATCTGCTAATTTTGCAATTGCTCTAATAGGTCTTCTCCTATCTTAATTGGTCATGTATAGCAAAGCACTAGTTTAGAGAAGCCTTTCCAAGAAGGGGCTACTGGAATATTAGATACAGACTAAGCTACAAGGAACCATGAAAGCTGTATTTCAGAAAAGAAGTCTAGCAGGTGATGGGATGTTCAGCTGAAACACGTCAAGAGTCAGACCTCATTTCAAAATGAGATGAAATCTGAGATAAGGCTCAAGTTCAGAGATTTGGTGAACAGCTTTTTTCTTTTGAGATTTTTTTTTACACAAACTGTAGTTAAGAGCCAAGTCAGGCATGTTTTCTGAAAAATAAAATAGCCACTAGCTACAAGAAACCAAAGCCAATAAATAAATGTGTTGCATTTCCACACTGCTGCTCCTTCAATGCTTCCAAACTCAAAAAAGAAAAAAAACTTAAAAGATAAGTTATCCCCTCAGCAAAATTATCTCCCAAGAACCTGGCAACTTTCATGAGCTATAAAATTCAATTAACATTTTTTGCTTTGTATGTCACGTTTCAATTAAGTAGAAAGCTTATTAATCATACAAAGCAGGAGTGTATTTAACATGAGATAATGTATTGGAATTCAGGACTTTGTTACTCTGTGTTTCAGACCCAGAATGGTCAGTAGCTTGTTTATGCCTTTGAAAATGGAAGGTATGGGAGTCATTCGTGGTGTATATATCAACTGGAAAAAAGGCTAGAACTGCACTTGAAGAGCTTGGAACAACCTTTCCCTGCAAACTGCTTAATCCATGCCTGGCACTGAAAATGTTTAACCACAGGGTAAAAATGACAACTAGATCTCTGAGAAGGCTCTAAAATCTTCCCAGAACCGGCTATGAAATGCTCTATGCCTACGAGAAAGGTGAGGTTTTCAAGACATAGAAGAACGTGTTTGGAAAAACATGTGGCTTTTTTCACACCCAGGTACCAAACTCTCCCACAACTGCGTATTTTCTAAAATCCCAGTACTCACTTTGTTTGAAAATCTTCCCCAGGAGACATGAACCAGCAGCTTTTTCCTTACAAAGGGAAGAGAATTATGCTTTGGTGGTTTTGGCACTAGAGGAGACATCAAGAGCTCTGTGTTTTCATTTAGATTTTGCCATTGTTTTTGACAAATTATTTACAGGTTTGAGCTTCGATTTCCCATCATTAAATAAGGACTGACCTTACTTCCTTTGCTTACAGAAGGGTTTCTGAAAATAAAGAGACCGATAATGAAGAATGCCATTAATATATAAGTTATTCCAAGCATCTCTTCGCTTGACATCTCTGCAGTGCCCGGTGGGGCCAGCTACCCAGCAATAATGAAGGAATGTTAAAACACAAAAAAAACGCTCTGGGCAATGACTTCTTGAATGATAAAGCTTAATAGCTAGTCCATCCATATTGATGAATGACATAGGTATGAAAAGATTAATTTAGATACCTTTCCAAAATATGCAGAGACGTAACCTTCCAAACTGCCAAAATTTTACTGAGAATTCATAAGTTACAATACCAATTGCTCCTGCCATTTCAGCACTTCCAGCTTGAGCTGGAACCTTAGCATGTAATAGGAAAAAAATTAATGGGATTTGTCAGAAACTGAGGTTTGGCTCTATAAGTAATAAAAGAACCAAGACTGGCAGCATACATATGTATTTTCACTCATTCAAGTAGTTTCTTAATGACAAAACAAACAGAAGCAGAAAACAGGAAAAAAACCCCAAACCTTTAACATGCCATATGCTCAGGAGTAGTTGGAAAGACAAAAAGTTTCCTTCTCCTGTTTCAACTGAAAGTTTTTATTTATTAGAGATGACTTAAACCTTAAAATTTTCAAAAGATTAGAATAGAAAACAATAGTGGTAACATGTGTCAGCGTTTCAGAAGAGACAAAAAATATGAAAAAAAAAAGAAAAAAATTCTTCAAGCGTAAACCAAATGCTGTAGTAAATCATTGTGTGTTCTAAATAAGTCAGTGTGATGCTGATAAAGCTTCGCTGGCTGCTTCAAGTCACATTTCCAAAAGGTTTTCAAACTGGTGGTTACTTCCCATCTGTGATATGTAGTTGTGTAACTAATCAGGTGGGCCAAAAAAATATCAATAAATAAATCTTTAAGAAATGTAAAATGGGATTTGGCTCAAAGGACAAAAGGACCTGTGCGAGAAATTTCCACATTAAAAAAACATTGCTCTTTCTGAATCCTGAGGTGAGGAAATAGTTTGAAATGAAGCAGACAATTCCATAATTTTAGGGGGAAAGTATTTATTATAAAAGTGACAAGTTCACCAAAACATCCAGTCCAAATTTAATTTAGAAAAAAAATTTCTCAGTCCCCTGCTCTGCTGTGCTAGGAGCTGTAAGCTGGTGTGCGAGGGATTCAAGGGCTTGAGGAAGATTTAAGCTGTCTGTGTAAGGACTGCTATTACTGATTTTGTTATCCAAAGTTATTCTTGTTTTCAGTCTTCTCCAGAAGATCCAAATGGCTAACTTTGACCATGGGACCTCTTTTTTTCAAACAGCTGTGCAATAGATGGCATCTTTTGAAGCATAACATGGGAGAGAGGAGATTTTTCAGGAGCGAGGGGGAAGAAAAGGTTCTGTAAGTGGTCGCAGATATCCAGCAGAAGGCATGAGGACATGGAGAGGGACTGCCTTCCTCCCTGCTTCAGACACAACCATGGTGTTAAAAAGCTCTTCCCTCCCCACTGCTCTCCCAGTTCTGCGGGGTCACCATGGAAATATTATTGACAAGCATATGCAGTCAATGGGGTCTGGATAGAGGGTCATTGGATCCCTGTGGATCTTGATTCATCCACGCCTCACCTGAACTGCTTGATATCCCTGTAAGATACACCCCGCCTTGGAAGACAGTTTAAAGTGTGTCCACTTGGTTCTGTTGGGATTCAAAATATCACTGGTGAACTCTTGGCCCTATCAGAAATGACTGAGTTCTCTCCTTGACTTTAACGGGGCCATGCATTTCCTTTGATCTAATCAGCTATCCTTCTTTTTTGTTTGTTTTTTTTTTTTCCCAGCAAAAATTTAGATTTTATCCAGCCTTACTTCTGCCTTTCCAAAGCATAAACTTCTCCTCCAAAGATGGGAGACAGTGCATCCCACAGATCGTAAAAGGGTTGACCTGTTCTCCATTTCTGTATTTCTCTTTCTTTGTTATTTTGAATTTGGAAATTAACCACCTGAATAGCAAGACAGTGAACAAACTGAAGGGAATAAATAGGCTGGAACAAGATTATTAAAACCAAAAATGCTGAATTCATGTCCAGGTGAGGTCTTCTGTAAAAATTTAGGTTGATTTATTGGTTAGCCAAAGTCACTACCCCTGGCACCAAAGGCAATGTTTTCTGGTTTCCCCACTACCATTATGCTGTTGCATGGTGCACAGCTATTTTATTGTTGATTTAAACCACTGGGGAAAATAATAATATGAAAACCAGTGCTGGATAACTGCATATTACATGTGCATGAAAAATCTGTGCTGGCATGACTCTGTGTAGTGTTTTGCAGGTGAAGTCATCACAACAGCAGAGCACATCTTTTGTTTTTGACTCTTGGAAATATGTCAACCTTGGAACAGGGAAAAAGGAGAGAGAGAGCGACGTTTACTTTTTCTGAATATATCTTTTTCTCACTTCATATTTTTTATGTCACTAATGACTGGCGTTAAGGTCAAATCCCATAAGCTCAGTATTACAGACCAAGTCACCAGGCTAGGGATCCTGTGTGGGGGATTTTCTGTGATGGGAAGCCCATTACTGCTAGTAGACCTTGCTGACAATTTTCTATTTTTGAGATTGTGATGAAAATTCAGCCTTCGAGACAGCACATAATAAACAGCCCTGGAAAAATATGCGACAGAAGGTCTACAAAGTGCATGCTTTTGTTCCCATTTTATCCCATGAGATATCATTATGACTAACAATGGTCATTTTATATAATATTCTGTGTAATTTTATGATCTCAATTATACCAAGTTGTAGTTATAAGCACATATTCAGGGATGCATCAAATCTCAGACCATATGACAGCCAATGAGAAAAAACCCATTCCCATTATTTCTACTCTTGCAGATTAGTACAGTGTTACTGTAGAAGAGCGTCATTGCCCGAGTCTGTTGCGATGGGTCACGTGCAGATGCAGAAAATGATGACTGAAGGTATGATATTCATCTTGCAGGGCCTCTTTAGATAGGTAATTTATACCACTGATAAATACAGTCCTTATTGCACAACTCTGGAAAAACATTCTTGAAGAACAGCCAGATAATTTATCCGTGTTTTATCTCCTTCTGAGCTAGAGACTGTGAATTTTCCGCAGGTCCTTTTCTTAGTAATTAGAAATAAATCAAATCTTGATATACACGTCCTTAAAATTTGAGTTTGGATAATTCAAAAGGTAAAGCAGGTAAGCAGTCTGGATCCAACCCTGAACTTCCTTTGGTTAGAGTATTGTTTGGGTTTTGGGGCTTGGTTTAGCTCCATCTTAATAAACAGAGCTGAGAAGCATAAACTAGTTAATTCATCGCACATCTGAAAACGGAATAAGGAAAAGAGCAGATCTATTTCTATTTCTTTTGAGATTAAGAAGAATAAAATACCCAGACGCTTACTTTAAAAATAACAAAAAGTTCATCATCTTTCTTTAATCCATACCCAAAAGTGACCTAGACTCGGAGAGAATACAAAGCTTTCAAGACGGTTTGAGAATTTCTATGAGCTCATGACCCTTTGTGTAATCTGTATTATATGTGAAATTATTTTCAGTGAACTAGGAAATGATCACTATCCAACATGTCACTATGGACTCTTTCAAACTGTATAATTAGAATAATTTCACTTGTATTGGGCAGGGCAGGGATTCAAAAAGCAATTCAGAGGCAAAAGGGCAAGCAGCCAGACCATGCTATGTGGAGCTGAGTTATGTACTTTGCATTTTATTACTCTTCCACGTAGAATCTGGCAGTCGTGTATTTAGCAAATGCTGCTGTTTGTTGTCTGCAAACTCTTCTGAAACAGGGTACCAGTTTGCTCAAGTTCAATACAGTTGAGCTAGGAAAGGCTAGGAATAGTTTGTGGGAAATACAACGCAGAAGGTTACGGTTTGGAAACTGTATGACAGAGGTTCTCAAAAACCAAGACAGCTGGTGGAAAGGGGCCCTTTCTAAGCTCTAATGACAATAGAGGAAAGCACGTAGACACTGTTTCCACTGGTGTAGAAGTGGGAACTGAGAGATGCTCTGCATCCAGGACATCCATTCCTGGTTCGGTCCCTAATTTTCCCGCAATAGTTAGGCAGTTAATTAACATTTCTAAGCATGTTCTGCAAATGGTTTGTCTGTCCAATTGCAATCAAATTACCTCCATGTATTATTATTTATAAAAAAAAGGAATATTTGTAGTGCAAGGAAGAGTGACCTTGCAGAGAATTCCAAGAGGAAAAGGTCTATGTTTCAGTGAGTTTTCCATAAGATTTGTGATTGGTTTAATGGCCAACACCTTCACTGAGTTGTCTCCCTTCATATGCTCCTTTCCTTAATGCTTTCTGGCCCTCAGCAAAGTGTTTGTTCAGTCACACTGAGC
This sequence comes from Clamator glandarius, assembly GCA_033459285.1. NCBI lineage: Eukaryota > Metazoa > Chordata > Aves > Cuculiformes > Cuculidae > Clamator > Clamator glandarius. The sequence continues at coordinate 1,605,320 of JAUNZM010000289.1, read as the reverse complement.
CACACACCTCTCCCTCTATGGGAATATTTATCTTTGACTCATTACAAGGAAGATCTGCAGCCTTAGAGGAGAGATAAAAACACACACTAACCCCTCAGGGATTACACTGACTGCCTTGGTGACACAATTTGCTTTAGAATTACAGTTCCTTGTGCATCAGACTCCTGGTGCCACAAGAAGAATCTAGTTTAAACAAAGTCCTGAATCACACAGAATCACAGAATAACCAGGTTGGAAGAGACCCACTGGATCGTGGAGTCCAACCATTCCCACCAATCCCTAAATCATGCTCCTAAGCACCTCATCCACCCTCACCTTAAACACCTCCAGGGACGGTGACTCAACCACCTCCCTTGGCAGACCGTTCCAATGCCTAACCACCCTCTCCGTGAAGAACTTTTTCCTAATTTCAAGCCTAAATCTCCCCTGGTGGAGCTTGAGGCCATTCCCTCTCGTCCTGTCCCCTGTCACTTGGGAGAAGAGGCCAGCTCCCTCCTCTCCACAACCTCCCTTCAGGTAGTTGTAGAGCGTAATGAGGTCTCCTGCTTTATACCATACTTCATATTGACAGAGATATCTAAGATAACTGTCTCAGAGCAGTGCAATACCTATGGGAAATGGGAAGTGGTTCCCTTAAAACCTAGAAATAGTTTAAGAGACAAAATCTGACTCTAGACATCTTAGTACTCTGGATCTTCCTGCTCTCATGCAGGAAGGTACCTACTCCTCCTTCTTTGGTGTATGCAAATATATTGGGGCAGAAAGATAAATTCTGAGACTTATTAGTAAAAGCAGCTGGCTTCACTGCGCCACCATTAAGACACTGAATAGTTCTGATTCATTTTTGTAGCCAACTTTTTTCCACCTTGCTTGAGTCTAGTAGTCCTTGAGGCTATGTCACCACTGATGACCTGAACAAGACAAGGGCAGGGAAGGCAGAGAGTGCTTCTGAAAGGTGAAAATGCAAGAGGTGCTACCAAATGAAGAAATCTATCAAAGTCCCACGTTCAGAAGTGACTTTGGAACGCAGGACCCTAAATACATGTAAGGAAACTGTCATTTTAGTCTAGCTAGTTTAAGTCTAAACCTAATATCGCTGTAGGTTTTTCTCTTTCTAGGGAAAAAAAATAAAAAAAGATATGTTCCTGTCTTTCTTGATGTTTTAACTGGCACAAAATAAACTCTTTTATAAATGCAGAAAAATGCCGTGTTTCATCCTGAATGCCAGAATCTGAGGACTTCTGTCAAAGTATTCATTCTATGAAGCATTTTCCTCTGCTTAGTGGTACACTATTCCCTGGCGGTATGGGCAAGCAGAGTAGGGGCTGAACTATGTGATGCCAGGGAAATTACTTTCAGACCCGACTACAGATGGGGACCAGGTAACTCCTAGTTTTTCTAACTCCTTCTGTGATATTTTCTCCCTCTTTTAACCCAGGATGAGTCATGTCTGGCTGCATTTTCAGGTGTGACTCCTAGACCTGAAAAAAATCAGGCCACTAAACTCTTAGTATCTCTGTCCCGCACTCCCTACAAAGGGAAGAACTGTAATGAAGAGTTTGCAAGAGTGCTTTCTAAGATAATTGGTCTTGGTGAAGTGTTTTGAAGAGGATCGGTGTTATGTAAATGCCACCTGACAGCTGAGTCAAGAGATTCTTACAAAGGACAAATTAAAACGAATTAACCTAGCAAGAAGTTAGTCCTTCCATTATGATAGCAGCTCTGCTCTGATAAAAGCAGGAATTCAAACAAGTTGATGATTTCATCTCCTTGGCAGAAAGATTACTGCACAGCTGCACAGCTGAGATGTCACAACAAAAGCAAATGCTTACAAAAGGTTGTTCTTTATGTTTTTGGCTTGTAAATGTAAACTGCCTGCACTATCCACACATGCCAGGAATGTCAACTGTGACCCTAGTGTGCCTCTATCAATTCCCCCCCCATCCACCACAATACAAAATTGCAAGTGTTAAATCCTCTTGCTTTTGGAGCTCAAAGCGAAAGAGAAGAAACTTACTCTGCCAGAAGAGAATAGGTGAAATGCATTAGTCTTCCCCTCTCACCTGTTCAGATGACTTAGAAGATGGAGAGTTTTCTCCCTCTGATCCTCCCAGACTGCGGAAAAAAAAAAGAGTAAATGGAAGTAGTGGCTTGTAGGGAGGTAGTTTGTAGCACTGTTTGATTTAAAGTGCTTTCAGTGTCGGAACTTGACAAATGGTCACGTTTTCTAGACGAGAAAAACTTTTGAAATGTTTCGAGGGTATGAGTGCAGCTGTGCTTTGTACATTTGTGCTTCACACATTTGTCAGAGGACCTCAAGTGCAAGCTTGTCTTGCAATGCAAGTTCTTAGTGTTACGAGAGCTCTGCTCCCATGTAGCACAGGATTTCCCTCTGATATGCAAGAAAATGCATTTGGATTGAAAGCAAAGAATTTACAAAAGGCCAAGAAAATACAGAGTTTGGGGCAAGTTCCTGTTCTTGGAGATGAGACAGATTTTTTCCTTTGGATAAACTATCTTATAATAGCCATGTATAGGATTTTTTCCCTGCCTTTTCTGAACTAACTTATTAGCTACTTTTTACTCCAAGGCTTTGACCCTCCATATCCCTTCATCTAGGTATCGTCTTTGCAGCTTGTAGGCTTCTTTTTATTGTATCTCAGGTTTTCACTGCCCTTGGTGTTCTATAGCTGTATCTAACATGCAAGAACCCAGGCTCCTCTAGGGTTTGGATGACAGCTGCCTTTGCTATATCTAGCTGATATATTTGCCTGGAACTATGATTTGCCTCTTGGTTTTCTTGGAAATGTAAGAGTTTGAGTAAGAGAAAGAAAAAAAAGAGAATACTTAGACAACCTGAAAAGTATTATTGCCAATTTGTAATAGGAACCTGAAGCCTGTAAAATGATGACAAGTATGTGAAATTGTACAATGCTGGCTGACATTTCAAGGTACAAATATCCACAGCTTCATCCAGATTGCAAAATATTAACTATTTCAAATGGAAAAATTTAATGGGCTAAACACTGGTTTCTCTTTTCTATTTTAGAACACCTAAGACATGATTTTTCTTGTTTTCTAGGAGAAACTAGGCATATTGAGGAAATGAAATGATTCGAGTTTAAACATATGAAGTATTAGGGAAAAAAAAACAACCACAAATGCAAATCTTAATAGCATTCACACACTGTCAGTTTTAAGATAAAAATACAGATCAAGATTCTCTTCATGCTGAAATTGTGTTTTTTTATGTTAAGAATCTGGTTCCAAGCTCGAATTATAATACTTTGATAATTTACTGTCACTTCAGATTATTAACCTGTATGTCGTAGCTTGAAATTTATACTTTTTCTTCAGGGTTTCTGTTTCACTTTCTCATTCTTGACACAATTCCAGAACAGTAAGGTTGGGTTTAACGCTGCCAGATGCAATAAGGACATCTAAAATAACTCTCAACTGCATCCTTTCTGGACTTCCTTAAGAAAACACCTAACTTGTATGATTTTTCCAAACAAAAAAATAAGGATGGATCTCCATTCTCTGCATCTCCATTCTCCTTTCTCTCCATACAGCCGCACAGACACTATAATTTCTTCAGACTTTTTTTGTGAGTCTTATTGTTTTAAGTCACTGCAGGCATCGTGCCAGCCTCGTGGTCAGGTGCAGTAATCCAATGAGTGTACAATTTTCAATTGCTCACTCACAAATTAAACTGCAGCTGCTGTCCACAGTTAACCTGATCCTCGCACTGAGCTATCATTAGGGAAAATCAATTAATTTTTCCATTCTCCCAACTGGTGCTGAAGTTGAATAGGTGGAGAAGAAAGAGAAAAGGGGGGGGGGAAAAGGACTTCTGTGTCTATTGTCTTGGAAAGGTAAAACCAATGGTATTGAGTAGCCAGGCTAATGCAGGTCGGTTACAGCTAGAAAGAAAGGTGATACAAGTAGTTTGCATTACATCTTATATATAAAAATGAGAGCTAGTCAACCATAAAACAAACCTACTTGCTACTCAAGCACGACGTCCTTACTTTTTCACCAGATACTTTTTCCATGTACTTCTGTTTTATATTCCAGGCCTGAATTTAGTTAAAGGTAAATGGAAAATATTATATTAATAACCAGAGGGAAGCCCGCCCTGAAAAATTTGACTGGCTTTGAAGTCGTGAAGGTTCAAGTTTTTTTTATAATTCAATAAAAATTATGTAAAATTAAGATTTGGGAAAATGGGATATGTTACAGTAGGAATGATTTCTTTTTTTTCTTTTTTTTTTAAATCATGACCCAGACATGGAAAAAAACAAAGATAATGCTTAATTGAAACTTATTGCACAGTGTAAAAGATAGAATTCTCAAAAAAATCCATTAGGATGGCTATTATGAAATGAAATGAAGCTGAGTGCATTCCAGGTTTTTATGGAAATTGAAATATACTAATTTTTTTTTAAGGATAGACATTTCAATTTGTGTATATTGCTCAATTTTTAGAAATGCTAGAGTAGGTATTCACTACAAAACCCTTTTATTTAGTTAAGAAATTAAATGCTCAACTCAAAATACTATTTTTGCAAATTCTTGCTTGAAGATGGGTTTGTCCTGATGATAATCTGAAATGAATCATCAGGAATTGAGCTGGCCAGAGAGAATTAATCCTATTCAAACACCCATACTGTAAACTTTAATGAAGTGTTTGTTATAATTATATTTTCTTTTGGAAATGTTAGCTCAAAGCAAAATAAACCCACATTTCAGGAGAAAGCAACCTCAATACTTATAATTTTTCTAAGTATATTGTACCAAAACTTGAATTAATTAGATGCTGTGCACTAAATTGTTTATATAGGTTATATAAAAAAAGTATTCTAGCCAGAACGTAGGCACTCATGGGATGTTTCAAACATCAATCCATGCATTTACAGAAATTTTGGTCATCTGGTAAAACACCATTCACATATGATTCAATTTTTTTTATTATTTTCTTTTTTTTTTTTTTTTTAACCATTGGGTGGTAGGATAAGAAAACAAGAAAGTTTTCTGAATGTGGTGGGGATGATGCAACAGGATTGTCTGATCTCAGAGGGCTATGAGCTGCTTTGCTATGTGATAGTGCAACCGCCCTTAGGTTGTATAAAAACAAGAGAAAATAAATCACGGTAATTGAGCAGCATCTCCAGTAGTGTCAGCACCTAGCAGCATCAGATCCTGTAAGATGAGATTCCTGATAGGAATTTTAGGCACAGAAATGTAATAAATCTGAAAGCAGAAGGTTTTTTTTAAGAAAATTAAACTTATGAAAATGCAGGGGCATGGGGACTAGGGGAAGACATACACCTGGTAGGTCAATCATAATTATTCATAGAATCATAGAATCACAGAATCACCAGGTTGGAAGAGACCCATCGGATCATTGTGTCCAACCATTCCCATCAATCACTAAACCGTGTCCCTCAGCACCTCGTCCACCTGGTCCCTTAAACACCTCTAGGGAAGGTGATTCAACCCCTTCCCTGGGCAGCCTGTTCCAGTGCCCAAGGATCCTTTCCATGAATTTTTTTTCCTGATGTCCAGCCTGAACCTCCCCTGGCAGAGCTTGAGGCCATTCCCTCTCGTCCTGTCCCCTGTCCCTTGGGAGAAGAGCCCAGCTCCCTCCTCTCCACAACCTCCTTTCAGGTAGTTGGAGAGAGCAATGAGGTCTCCCCTCAGCCTCCTCTTCTCCAGGCTATTGTCTCAGAAGGTTTCTTAATAACTCATAGGCAATGCAGAGGCTGTGTCTGTCCTGAGAAAGAGGAGGATGAGCTGCAGTCCTGATGGAGCCTCAGAGAAAGAAGGGAAATGCCACAAAGCCTGTACTCAAAAGCCACAACAAATGAGTGTACATTATACCTTCCCTGCTTTACACTATATTTTCTTTTCTTTGAATGATAAGTAAAACTTATTGAAAGATGTAAAAATGCAAAATTTACAATGAGAAGGATCAGACTGAAGTGGAGGGAATTCCTCCGTCTGTCCCTGGTCTCCTCCACATCCAAACTAACCCTCCCCCCATGCTTGGAGCAGAGATACCAGCAGGTACAAACCATACACTTAGTCAGAGATCATTATCAGCCCCACCAGATGCCATAATACACCTGAGCGATCACTTCACTAAGTAATTAACTAAGTAATCAATTAATTAATGATAAAGGAAAGTTACTCTTGTAACACAAATCAGTTTAGGAGTTCTGGTTTCAGAAATAAAGTATCTACTAAAGGAACTAAAGGAACAGAGCCACCATTGTTTGCAGCAGAGACTCTGTTATTCTTAATTAACTTTTCTGAGTGTAGGCAGCACTCAAATGACCAAAGACTAAATCCGCAGGCAGTGTGAATGAGCACAGCACTGGAAAAGTACTCCTTGTGATCTGACAGTCTGAGTCTAATTTTCAGCTATTAGCAGAACTATGTACCTGGGGAGAAGGGAGAAAGATTTTTTACAATCTGAAGTTTCTGCACTTGTTTATAATCGAAAGTTTCTACACTACTTTCAGGCCATCAACACTGCTGCCCGCTGCTAACATTGCTAAACATTGGGAAGAACCAATCAAGATTTATATTGTAGGATATATTTCAATGGAACAGAGGGTCACACCTAAATCAAAATAGATTCGATGTGGAAAGCAGAAATCTGTGCTCTAGGAAGCCAAAATCAATGCTCCTTAAAATATCCATTTGCCAACATTGCAGTGAAGCTCTAATGAGAATGTGTATTTGCATTGTCTGTGTGTGCTTTGCTTTGCCTACCTATGCGCCCATTTATTCACAGAAAAAATAAAGGAACCTGGGCTCTGAGTTGTTCTATTGTACGTAAAATTCAGCTTGTATTTGGTTTTCTTGAACATAAGTCAAAAAATAAATTCAAATGCAGAAGAAAGAGCAAGCACGAATTTTTGTTGAGGAATGGAAAACTAGATTTTTCAGGAAAGGTAAAATAGAAAAATGTGGATGATTTGCTTTGAAAATCCTGTAATGAAGACAGCAAACAAATTTTCAATGACTTCTCAAAGCCTGAAGAAAAGATGCTACTTTTCATATTGACATCATTGTTTTCTCTTAGACAATACTAAAGTCAAGGATTCTTGACTGCACTGTTACCACTGGTCTTTGTATCACTAAGAAATAAAGGTATTTATTAAGAGAATTAAATCTTCATTCACTCAAATGAAATATACATTTGAAGAAACCTAATAAACTGCTAAGAGTAGACTATAAATAAATGAATAGCATTTTCTAGTATCACAGTTTATACGAGAAAAGGGCTCAGACTGGAAAATATTATCATTGAATGATCTTTTTTCCTTAATAAAGTAGTGCGAAGCTGATATTGCTCACCAAGTTTTAAGGCACCGTTCTAATTGTGAAGTCCAAGACCTGACTTTCCACTCAGTTCCCCAAGCTGGAGTTTAACATGTCAGTAAATGCTGTCTGCAGCACAGCGTATTTCGGGACTTGGAGAGTTCCCACAGCTTCCAGTAAACTAACAGCTAAAAATGTTTGATACGTGTCCAGCAGTGTAGCTTGCTTTGCAAAACAGAGCCTTAAGGTTTCCCACTTTAAGGGGTTGCAGAAAAGGAAATGAGAGAGAACTGGTTTTGAAATTTCCATTAAAATTAATGACGCTATCAGTCTTTTGAATGCAGATTTTATATATACATATATATACGCGTGTGTCCGTGTGTATTAGAAAACAGGTTACCACATATATGGCAGAAAAGAAACATCTCCTTCCAAGGCCAGACCTCAAATCCCTGCCCCGACATCTCACAATATGAAAACTCATCCAGTTTAGGGTTATTTTTGCATTTTTGTGGATGTTTGTTTTTTGTTTGTCTGTTATTAATGGGCAAATAGGTGAATTGTTTTAGCTTGAAGGGGAAAAAAAGCCAAATTTTCTGCCACATACCATTTCAGTTCAACCTGTTCAAAATTTTTCAGCATTCTATGTAAATCAAACTGGGAATTTATAAAAGGGATATGAGTTCAATACTAACAATAGCACTATCAGGTCATTTATAAAATAGATTTATTATCCTTACTATCAACCAAATGGAACACTGAGAGATGGGCTGGGAATTTTTTGTTAATTTATAGACACACAACTTAATTTATAGGCACCTACAGTTGTGTAGAAATACTTGAAATGGCATCAGTCAGAATAAATCCTACTTATTAATGTTTTCAGGTTGCCATATGGAAGCAAGGCTGAACATCATACATGCTGGAAGCTGATGGACTTGGACAATCATCTCCTTTTGGCAAATTAAGAATAGAATCTGAAGAAATGCCTGATTTCTTAAATGCTGTTGCATCACTGGAGGATCTTACATTGGGTGTGTCTTTCCAGCTCTTGTGATTCATATATAATACAGTCATACCCTTCGGAGAATAACACATCAGATTTTATATTTTCATGCCATACTGAAATGAATGCTAGGAATTCTTTATTTGCTCCATTTTGCAATACAAATGCTTCAATTTAATGACCAGTGGTAACTTGCATGTGAATAAAATGGAGATAGGAGAAAGGAAAGCAAAGGAGAAAAATGGAAATCGATATAGTTTCTGGGCTACAAAAATAAGTCTGGGAGAGCTGAGGTCCTAAATGTGGCTTTTGTTCAAGGACATCTATGTAGGCATCTGTGACATAATATTGAACATCTAAGAGGTGGACTTTGTGTTTAATGTGGTCTCTTTTAGGCTCTATCTATAGTAAGCTAGGAGAGAAAGGGATGATTCACTCAGGTTTGTGCTAAAAATCATTCTCTGAAGATGCCTTTTAACTCTTCAAGTGACCAAAGAGACTCTCAGGATGATTAGCTTAGACCTGATGACCAATTTCTAGATCATAAGGTGAAGGGAGAAGAATGTTGCTTTGTATTCTACAACACTCCACCAGGCCTGCCTTAAAGTAGAAGATATTCAGCAGGCTACTGGATCACTTCTTCATTTTGGCTACTTTCCTCTTAGGAATCATGAGGACTGGGGGATGCCACAGCTCCTCAGGGTCATGAGGAAGGTGTTTTTTGCAATAGGTAACCCTGCAATAATTTCAAATCACTGGCTTGGTAAGTTGGAGGGAACACTGAAGGTCTAATTCCAGGAAAAAAGCTACAGGGAAAAGGTACGAAAAATGTCTCTAGGTTTTTTTCTGTGATGGAAGCGAGGCCTGAATTCTCCAAATATATCAAGATTTTGTTTATATTGAGCAATACTTTAAGTTTCCTAGGAAACATGAATATTTTCTTCCTTAAGAACAAGAAATTTAGTCTAGCAATTTGTTCTGAGATGGCAGAGTCATGCCCTTTCTACCAAACAGGCAACCCAAACCCATACAAAGACAGAAAACTGAAGCAGAAGAGCCCTAGTGTTACATTTAGAGAGATGCAAGAGCTGATGTGGTAGAGCAGCAGGACTAGAATGTGAAAAATGGCATTAGATGAATAAAGACTGTTCTCCAGGCTTTGGTAGGTTAGCACTGGTCTTGTATTAAGTGAATAAGGGTGCAAAAAATCGAGAAGAAAAATCAGCCTTTCTATACTAAGCAGAAGATGCACTGCCTAGAAAAGAGTAGAGAGAAAGAAGATGTCCTGTGGACAGAATGAAGCCGGGGCACAAAACTCACTGCTCCTGTATCTCCTTTGAGCTGTTTGGGTTTTATGCACCTGTGACTTATCAGCAAGGCATTTGCATTTTACAAAGCTGGCTCGGTCTCTGTTTCCATGAGAGCTTGCTGGATGCTCTCCCAGTTTTACAGAGACCTGGAGTACGTGTTCTCATAGTCATGTGTTTGATCGTATGTTTGACTGCTAACACCAGTGAGTTTGAACACTTCCAACAGGAAAATTCAGCTGTACAGACCTGGTAAGGGACAAACCTGTTCTTCTGACAGTAGTAAAAAAACCTCTTAAAATCTCTTTACATGCAGACGAACAAAAGTATATAAAAGCAGATGTCAGTTGTTTAATTGGCTTAGTCTTTTGTTCTCTGCTGAGTCAGATAAAAAGCTCAGAAATCTGTCATTATGCAGCTTTTCTTATCGATGAAGTCTGAATCTATTATACTGAGGTAGCATGTTTTTAATCTACTCTGCTCGATATGACCTCACGGCTGCGAGATTGCACTGTCATATATAAACACTTAATTGTGTGAACTTCATGTGGACGCTGGGGGATTAAACATGATGGATCGAATATGAGATAGCTAGATGAGAACTGTTGGATTCATATTTTGCTTTGTTTCTAGAAACAGGACACTTAATACAATATGTATGTGGCGCCAACCAGCTCCCACTTTATCTAGGACTGAACCCAATCCCTGTAGAAGCAATGGATTTCTTCACAGTTTGTCGATGCTATACGAGAACATAAGGTTTGCAGCAGTGCAACAGTTTGCAATTCAGATCTAGTTTTCTTAATCGATCAGTTATAATCAACAAGCTAAACTTTGATTTATTAGTCTTTCCCCTAAGAGAGATGCTTTTGAGATTCCCTACGTTTTCCAGCAAGGGGGTAAGGGATGATACAGCTGAAATGATACTGTGGTGACATAACAAAGAACAGTAAAGGTCAGACCAGATTAATTTGCTACAGGATCAGCTGGAGAATATTAAACCTCTTAACTGTAATCCTTTGATAACCAGTCCTATAATGTAATCATCAGTGTACATCCAATAACACACGTTAATTACTTTAGAATTATGTTTTTCATTTTTAATCAAAAGACAAATTTTAAAAGATGCCACCACCATCCCCCAACAGTTAAAATATTTCAAATAAAAAAAAGACTATTTTGATGAGGTGGCTGGGGAAAAATCAGCTTGCAAAATATCCTTATGAAGGAAGCATCTGTCACAAGTCACCAGTCCCTGGGGGGATCCAGCCTAGGTAGAAACAGAAGTGAAATACCCAGTGCTGAGCTTTGACAGGCAAAATGTGGATTTTGCAGTCTTGAGAGTGTGTTATTAAGCTGGGTCAGAGCAGTTCAGACCCTTCAACCTTGGGCTAGCATATGAAACCCTTGAAAATCCAAGTCTGGAGAAGAAGGAGGAGTGGTTTTTTTTTTTTTCCCATGTACAGGGAATTTAATATTCATGGTGATGGGGCAGCTGCTTTGCATGAGATTTGCAGGACCGCTTTCGAATGAAGCTAAAAGCCATGTCCCAGGTCAGCTGCCTTGTGCCAGTTCCTGCTGCCCCTCCTGCTGGCAGCTCTGGTCTTGCAAAGCCCACCCTCCACAACCCCCTCGAGCCTGCTGGAGGGAGAGTCAGAACTTTGTGCCAACTGTGCAGTAGTTCATCTGCTGTGTTGGACAAATGCACAGAAAATATTAGGCTGCGCCCCACACATTTCTGTAACCGTTCCAGAAATAATTATCCATCCTCTAAAAGCAAGAGCACTCGGAGGCACGCTGTACAGTTTGCATATGCACATGCTTCCCAGAAAGGTGAAAAAATACTTCAAGTCCTCAAAATTAGGAAAAAAGTATGTGTGTGAGTTGATTGTTACTTCTCTCCAAGTCAAAAAGTGGTCAGACTGAAACACTGACTACACCGATGGTGGCGAAATACTAAACAGTTTTGAAGTCTGTCAGCTTCTTTGATGACTAAATTGGAGTTTGGAGGTGTAGTTTTAAGAATTCACAGTGTAACAGTTGGTGAATTTCTAGTAAACAAATTGGTAAACCTCTCCTTCCTCATTCCAACAGCTGGACTGAAACTGGATGATATGGTCCAGCTTTTAAAAGAAAGGTCAAACACTGTTTTCCTTAAAGTAAGTAAAGTAAGTCGGTCTTAAATTTCTTGGGAAAAACACCAATCCCATGGGTACTCTAAGAAAGATTATTTATACGTGACTTCAGTTCCAAATGTGCTGTAAAAGTCTGGATGTACCCAATCATAACGATGTCCTTTTTGATCCTAACAAAATCATCATTTCACTGAGTCATTTCAGATTTCCATAACTCTTTCTTTGCTTTCAACATTCTTTCCAGTGACGTTTGCTAATCAGAGATGGAGGTGAATGAGCCAGTTCAACAACAATTGCTGGGCCAAGGCATGAATTTGCTCCAGAACAAAATATTCACCTAAATTTCTTAACATGACTGTTTGAAAATAAACCAGCAGCATGTTTCTCTGGCACTTCGGTTCCATGCAGCTTTCTGGATAGGTGCAGTATTTTTAAGAGGAGGTCACGTCCTGGGAAACCAGGGTTCAGCTCATTGCATCAACCTTCTTCTGAGAGCTCAGGTGAATTGCTTGAAGTACATCCATATCTATCATGTGGCTGATAATGTGCTACATCTTCACCATGAGAGTGATGAAGCACTGGAACAGGTTGCCCAGGGAAGTGGCTGCCCCATCCCTGGAGGTGTTCAAGGCCAGGTTGGATGGGCCATGGGCAGCCTGATGCAGTGGAAAGTGTGGTGGGGGGTATGGAACTAGATGATCTTTAAGGTCCCTTCCAACCTAAACTATTCTACGATTCTGTGAATCCCTACTCCTACCACAAGAACCGTGTCGGGGGTGAAAATGAGTCTGGGAGATGTCTCCAAGCCGACTTGGTGACTTTTGGTGTCTTCTAATTTTCAGGCCCTTCCTCCTTCAATAAATACCATGTTCCAAACAAAATATTTTCATCAAAACCGAAATCACTTGCACAAAGCACCAGCGCATGCACTTTCCACTGATAACTGATCCAAATATGTTATTGTCCTTAGGAAAAAAAAAAGAAATGAAAGCTGACCTCAGGGTCAACTCTTGCTCTGGGTTGTGCTGTAATGCAATAAGATTTATAAATCTTTAATTGCAGTTGGTTTGCTATAAATGCTTAATGAAAACATGATGTCCAAATAGCTGTTAGAGGGTATTAGTGACTAGGCAGAGTCACAAAGCTGCAGTGCTGTAAGTAACCTAGCAATGGGCAGAAGCTACGAAGGATTCAAATTTGTTTCTCTTGCATCTGTTCTAAAAACGAGCCAGTGATAATAGGGTGTGTGATGTATGTGTGTTGGTGTGCGTGGATACGTGCGTGTGCAAGCAATTACACAGGAATAGATCGATCAGTTCACCTAGGAAATTTCGGTTTGTGTGGGAAGGCGATTACATCACTTGAAATCACTTTTAATGAAACCTTTAAAGGTTTATTTAGTCAAAGAAATGCTCAGAGCTCACAACTCATTCCTCTGTTCCTCTACAGTGTATCCGCTTTTGATGACTTCATCAGTGTTTCGCAGAGAGATGAGCTCAAGGGGGAGGATGGAAAGGCAGAGATGGAGGGTCTGTACTTCAGCACCTCCAGCTCTAGACTCACTCACTGCTAAACGCCAGTGAGCTGCCACAAAACTCTCCAGCCTCCCCACCTGTGGGGCATACGACCCTGCAATCTCACCCTTTACAGCAAAGGATTTTATAATTCACTTGTTCACTTTCTTATTCGTCTTCTCCTTGGAAGCAAAAAGAAGAGTACAGAGAAAGAGAAGGGAGAGGAAGCCATCAGGTATAATGTGTCCTTCTGGCCAAGAACTGACTTCTGGATGCAGACCAATTCAAAAGAGACTTTGCATAATGATTTTTTTTTCTTTTTTCCTGTGGAAGAAGAGAAGGGAAAGGAGCACTAGACAAACTCATAGCTGTTCTAACTCATGTGGCTTCCTGAGGCTTTTACTCTGCACCATTTACCCTGCATAAATCAATTGCCAGAATATTAGTGCTTTGCTTCCTTGTTTACTCTGAAAGATTATGTCCCATTAGCAGATTTGTCTTGTAATTGAACTGAAGTGTAAAATGCCAATGTCCTGACAACCTGAATGGGCAGGATTAACTGCTGCAGACAGTTCTGTCTTCTTCTGAAACATTTTGATTGAGCATAATTAATCCAACTGAACTGATAGAATGATGGATGCTTCCAGTCACAGTGGTTTGCAAACTGAAGCAAGGCTGGACATATATATCATAGCAAGATAAAGAGGTAATGACAAATGGTGGCTTCTGTTTTTACGGTGCCTTTTTTTTTCTTCCTCCTTATGACTTCACGTCAGTGGCAAAGCACAGACCTCAGCGCCCAATTTCAAGAGTACATATTTGTGTCAATTCATTTTTGAATCATCCGGAAAGCACACGTTTAACTTGCTCGCTGCCCAAGTGTCAGTTTGGAGTTGGGGTCTAATTGCAGCCAACAGTAGCAGTGTGGGAGCTGCCACTGACCTGAGCACAAGCGTTACCATTGCTGCTCTCCCAGGCATATTCTCCTCTTCATCATCTGACTAAGCAGGGAGAAGCTTTAGAAGAAGCAGGATGCATCCTTTGTACGTTGCATTAATCCAGCAGCAAAAAGGTTTTCTGTGCCAGACTGGATTCTTGAGTCTGCAAAGTATATGAAGTCGCAACGCTCAGAGGCGAACTCTGAAGGGGGTTTGGCAAGCTAAACGCTGACTGTTGTCGTTTAACAACAACAAAGCAAGACGGTTTCCATGCACTGTCCCATCATCTGAAGGACAGAGAGCGAAACCAAAACAGGAATTGCTGGTTATCAGGGTTGCCTGACAGTTGCACAACAAACTCAGGGTTCCTGTTCTTCTCCTGTCCAGCCTGGTCTTTGCCATTGCTGTTTACTTCCTATTTTTATAATTTTGTCTGCCACATCTGCTCTGAAGGCTCAGGGCCAAAGCCGTGACTGAGGCTAAAGTGAAGTGTTTATTATTATTGGGGATAATGAAAAAGGAGCTACTAATCTAGCAGGTACTGGGATGCAAGGTAAGAAATACTGGCTCTACAGTTGGCCCGAGTTATTTTGTTGTATTCAGGTTTTTCTGCTGTTGCTTTTAACCCTTTTCTATAAAAAAAAGACTAAAGTTTTTTTAAAAAACAGGGACAAGTACATGCTTTGAAATTCTTCAGGGAAAAGCCTTTAAGTTCAGTTCACAGAGGCGTCTTTGTTCTTGTTTACCAGAAATATTTGAATTTCTTGTCCCTGACCAAAATTAAGTTATAAATCTTGTAAAAAATGACATTATTGTGGTTAGTTGCTTTAACTGATCCTGGAATTACAGAAGCATGAAACAATGAATAAAAGGAAAAAAAAAAAGCAGAAGATATGTGTTGCCATGTGCCTTTATTTTCAATTGCTGTGAAGAGAACATCATTTGCTGTCTCTGTCACGTGTGAAAACAACACCTACAGCTTGACTCAGCTGCTGGGGCTTCTGCACACCATGCACACCTCACATTAGAAACCAAGAAGCAAACTGAAATTATGTCTAAGGAGATGACAGAACTTGCTCAGGCTGGATTTCTAAGCACAGCACCACAGCCCTCTGCTTGTCAGACTAGGAGGTCAGCAAGTGCATCTCTTGGGGAGTCACATTCTGCTTTATTATATAACTTGTATCTCCGGAATTAAGGCTTAATCCCAAACTGTGGCTTGAAGTACAAATCAGAAAGGACTTGCTTACATTATCAGTAACACAACCACCCTGTTTTCTAATGGTACAGTAGCATAAGCAATAAGCAATAAGGATTTTTTTAATCTAAGCCACCATGTAAGGGAAATGAAGCCGCTAGTTCTCCCTTGCTGCGAGCCTACAGCAGCTGTCCAGAAAATAAAGTTCTTGCCAGCACTTTGATGAGACAAACTGAGTTCTGTATGGCATCGGGTGCCCAACATGCTGTTGATAGAAGCAATAAGTCCACATCTAAAACCTAAAAATAATATTGGGATTGTTTTAAATTAAAGTTACGGCATATGGATTTAATTAGAACCTGCATGGATCCTGAATAGCAATTATTACATATTTGTTCAGGTTTAAGTATTTTTATAGGATTTTTTTTTCAATCTTGTTTGAATATTTTTCCTATGGGATGGGGATCATCTTTGTGAGAGAAAGAATGGTCTTGTGGTTAAGGCTGGCCTGAGACTTAGGATATCTGGGTTCGATTGCTGGCTCTGCCATAGACACTCTGTGTGAGCTTGGGCAAATCATTTAACAGCCGGGCTTTTTTTTCTTAAAATAAAAGTCCAAGGCCCATTAAAGAAACTAAAAGATGCAGCTGCTGAGAACTGCTGAGTACTCAGCATTAAAAATAAAAAGAATTAAAAAAAGAAGAAGAAAGCTGGCTGCCTATCTAAGAGCTGTCCTCTTTTGGTCCGTTCTGTGCACACTGAGACTTTCTAAATATCTCTCCCTTCGTGTTTCTATTCTTCATCTGTGGAGCAGAAGTCGTAACGCTCCTCTAGCACACCGGGATTCTGGAACTGCTAGCAAAGCTGCAAATGGGGCGTAAGACTGGGATGAAGTTAAAACTGTTTTGCTTTGGCTTTTATGCCAGTAGTGGGTAAGAATATGAGAAATGTCATTGCTTCTCGCCAAACTGGTTAGCCCAACTGCTGCAAGCAACCCATGAAAAGGAGGTGGTGGGAGGATAGTCTTTCTGGAGTGAACACATTGTCTGCATTTGAACCCAGCAGACTAGCGGCATGAGTTTTGGGAGTCATGTGCGTTTGTTTATTGCTCCCTCCAGCAGCCTAATTTTCAAACTCATTATTTAAAGTGTTGACTCATTCTGCCCCTTGTTTGAACCAAAAGGAGATTGTGGGTGATGCCTGCAAGACCTACAAGGTTTGCACTTGCAGCTTGGCACTGTTTCCCTACGCAGCTCCTGCTCCTGCCGCCACTTCTGGCTGCTGAACCAACACGTGGTGTTCGGAGTCTTGTTCTGATTGTTCCCCAGGTTCCATATATGACTGGTAAGCCAAAAATAATGGTTGTGACATTAGCGGGTCAGTATACATTTGCAGTTTGGCACTAACTGGTTGTAATGTGACAGAGGGGACTCAGGGAAGCTGATAAAATTCAGACACAGAAATACTTGTTTAGTTATGTAGGATAAGAGAGAAGAGACTACAATACAAAACTTTTTAGAACAGGTTACCAAAAGTCACAGATTAAAACCCTTTTTACTGTGACAACCTCTTTCCATGCCCTAAAACCAGTGAATGAGTATGTACTTATATTAGGGAATTTGACCTCTTCTCTCCATTTTCATTGAGTAAAAAAAAAAAAAGTGTTTTGACAGCACTTTCTGCATCTATAGTTACACACGTAGGGTGAAAGAAATGTGGCATATAATACATGTCAAATAACACATGAGTGAGGGAGGTACAGCGAGGGCACTAAAGAACTGTGAATTATATAAATGCAGTGAAAATTCTAGAGAAGTATTGGTGACGGACTATGTGGTGACAGGTAACCAACAACAAAATTATTATTAAATTAAATCAGAGTAGCAGAGATTAAAATTACGAAGGAGATTAATAATATGTAAGAATATCTTAGGCAGTGTGTTCATTCAGGATGCACAGACTGGTGCAAAAGACTCTTGGAGGATGCAGACAGCACACAGCAAGCTTACCTCTAGAGTCATAGAAAAAAGCTTGTAATGCAGCAAGATTATAGTTTTGTAAAGTCAAAGATCAAGAGTATATGTTTTTGAGGTCAAAGCACAGTTCTGCTTGTAAGGAACCCCTGGCTCAAAGCAGAGTGAACTTCAAAGCCAGACAGTGTTGCCCAGGGCCTAACTGAGTTCTCAATATCTTTATAGATGGGGATTTCACATCAGCTCTGGGCTGCTGTTCACTAGCATGGTGAATTTTTTTTCTCTTGTTTCCACCCACAGTTTCCCTTGCTGCAATCTGTTTCTGCTGCTGCTTGTCTTTCTCAGAGCACCTCTGAGTCTGGCTCTGCCTTCTCTACACCCTCCTTGAGTAGTTGAAAATGGCAATTAAAGCTGTCTTCAGCAATTAAAACACAAAGCTCTTCCTGAGCAGCCTTTCAGACGTATTTTCCTCTGCTATCAAGTCACCTATTACAATCACCCGCACTTCTCATGCACTCCTGTTCACTAGCTGGGCATAAGCAGCTCTGCATTTATTAATATTTTAAAACAAATGATACTACCAGTGGCTCTAGCAAGCACCTGATCTGTTAGTTGTTGAGGACTATAGAGCGTGCAGGAAAAGAACCTCAATAAATGCATCGACTTGTCCCCCACACTCACTGTGGGCTCCCTCTGGGACATGGAGCTGGGCTGGGTAAGCCTGTGATCTGACCTACAGGGAGCAGTTTAGAGCTACAAACGTAACCTGTCTGCTTTCTTGTATTTGCAAAGCTGCTCCAAGAACATATCAAAGCCAGGTGAGAGCTTTCTGACAGTGGGATTGCCCTTCTGCAGGTCACAGTACCCATCCTGGTGGCACTGGGACAGTCAGAGAGGGAAAGCCTCTCAGTGCTTTTTTACAGTGGAAAGTTTTCAGGTTTGTGGGGGTTTTTTTTTCAGTAAGCAGCACGTGCCTCGGAATGTGAAGAATGTCTCCATGTGGATTTCCACCCATTGCTGCTGGCCAGTACAGCCAGTGTTTCACTCTGGATCACAGCCAGGATGGAACAGATTTGCAATATATTTCCTGAGTCATTTACAGTGGTTGGGTGAGTCCTCCTCCAACAGCTGCATAAGAACCAAAAGATAACAAGAGAGATCTGGTCCTCATGCCCAGCCAGCGTAGAGGCTGGGAGTGGTACAGATAGAAGCAGATCATTAGCACATCCTCTATATGGGTCATGGATTTTCACTCCCTGGAGCCAGCAACATCTCCAAGTGGAAATTCGTCTTGATACTGAAAGGGGTTACAACTGATGCTGGTCAGATCCAAGTAATTTGAATGGATTCCCCCACAAAAAGTAGATAGAAAGTACAGTATAAAAAGCTTGAGAGAATCGTATAATGCTTGCTAGTTCTGCACTTTGCATCTACCCTAAGCTAGGATTTTTTTTTCCTAATGAAATCTGAACTCCTGTTCATAAATACTGTTACATAGATGTTGGAGATTTCATTCAGGATACTGAGAAAAATGTAAGACCTAGAGAATATTTTAAAACTTTCCATCAACTCTGCTACAAATTTATAACCCAGGTATTTCACTGTCGTGGGCTATATGATCAGCATCATTCAATTTGATCTCTAAAATCTATATTAACCCAAATCCAAACAAACAGAAGCACGTATTCCTATCAAGTGCTTAAATTTGGATCTTTATTCCCTGTAAAGACACTCATATTTAAATAGTTCAGTTTACGCACAGTCCATGATGCGATCTTTTTGAAGGTAGGGAGATAATATCACTGTTGCTGTACTCCCCGCACTGCAGCGTTTGAACATGATACAGTCTCCATTAATTAGACTGCTTTGGTGACAAAGAAAAGGGGATTGATCACAGAAACAAAAGCATTTCAGACTCTGCAGGAGATCATAAACTGTAGTTCCACTGATTCATGTCCCATGCATTCCCACAGTAAAAACACAAAGCAACATCAAGTTTAGTGTCTGTGGATCCAAAAAAAAGAGCCTACCATTAGACTGGAACACAGAGGAGAAATGCTTTCATCACTGCTCTGCTGGCTGGATTTTAGCAGGATTTGAAATATCATCCTCCCTGCATCTGCAGGGAGATGAACTAGTACAAATATTTTAAGAAAACAAATTAAAAAAATCTCTATAGTGGCTTCTGGAAAAACAGAAGGAAAAACCGCTGGAAGTGGGACTCTTCATGATATGTAATACAGAGGACACAGACACTTGGTTTTATTCTCTGACTTGTTCCATCTTCTCTCAGACTGAATCTAGCATTAACTCTACCTTCACTGTTTCTATAAACATGAAAATGCTGATTATTTGAAAAATAGGTTTCACAAAATATTGGGAGCATCACTATACCTGAACAACAGAATTTATCTGGGAATATAATCACTGTGTGAGACTCTTGAGACATATTCAAAAGCAGGGGAGGAACCCCTTGAAAAGGTAAACACAGAGATGATGTCACGTCCACTCACTCCTCAATCTCTTGTATTAGCATTCAGAGAAGCAAGCATCTGACCACCAACATGACCGTTATTACCAACTATTTCACCAGAGGCATTAATAGTTATCAGTAACAGCTGTAGGGCTTGGAAGTGTTTTGTGGTGGTGGAAAAGTAGGTAGTAAAAACCTGTGTTTCATACAAATTATCTGTCTACAGCGAAGGCTGGTGCTTTGTGTAGATTCATACATGCAACACGGAGATACGTAATGGGTATCATCTGGGGTGAGCGCTAACTGGAGGCTGAGTGGCATTCCTCAGCTCTTTCAGGAGGACAACCATTCACCATTTATGTCCATTCTGGTGGCTGCAAGTTAAACCTTCGTCTGGTGGATTACAGCCAGTGCATTCCTGAAACAGGAGTCTTCCTTTGCTTTTGTGTAAGATGCGCATTCATTCTTTTCCACATCAGTAGCGCATTACACAAACCAGCATCAAGTGTGATTCAAAAAGAAACGGGATTAGAGGTACCACACAGTACAAAGCATACCACACACGCCAGACAAAATCACAGGTTCAAGCAATGAGCAGATGGAGACATAGCAAGAGAGCATCAGTGGTGTGGTAATGTACTTAGGAAGCTAATCTTAGTTATTTCTTTGAGTATGACCATAAAAACAGGTTAAAGAGGTTTTGTATTCTGCAGCTACATAATATAAATAATTTCATAAGCTGATTAAGTTCTGTCTTAAAAACTATTAGTCTCTGTGCTCCCAGTGTTTCCAGTAGAAGGTGGTTCCAGACTCTTCCTGCTCAGATTATCAGAAGTTGTCTGATATCCAACCTAATAACACTTATCACTGTTTTGGTGCCATTTGTTCTTCTAACACTTCATTTAGATTAAACACTTAGCTTCTTTACCTCAAATACATTTAAACGATTCTTACTTTAGAATTATCATTTCAAAGATAAATGGGTAGAGGGCTTTCATTTCATCTCTTAAGAGTAACCCTGCTGTTAAAAGTACATCTTCTCTGTCTCAGTTTGAATTTATTCTTCTTGTATACAGGTAACAGAGAGTATACTATCTCTCCTAATCTCACCACTAACAAAGACATTTCCACTTCTGTCTCCTGGGGAAGCGTCTCCAATCACGCTCTAAGATTGATTTGAGTATTTCATGGATAATTCACTCAGTGACAGCAAAATCACACTGCAACTAACTCAGATCTTTGTGCTCAGTTCCTATTAATGAGGCCTCTGCTCACATCACCACCCATGAATTTCCATCCAACATAAACGCTGGGTTCATGTACTGTGTACAAAGCAGATTGAGAAGCATAGTAAAACTGATTGATGTTGATACACTGCCCTTCTGAAAAGCATCCAATTATTCTACAAAAACATACAATTTCAGCTACACCCTCCCACTGAAACGCAGACACCTTCCAGTGGGGAAGGTTGTATCTATTAAATATGACTACCAGTCATATCTGACAAGAAGGAAATCACCTTCTCTAATAGCAGCAGAGATTTCAGAAGGTAATGAGGTTTGCTCAACACACCAGTACTGCTGAGTATAGTCTTGCAAAACATGCCATGTCACTTTTAACTGTTTTGTGAGTA
This sequence comes from Clamator glandarius, assembly GCA_033459285.1. Lineage (NCBI taxonomy): Eukaryota > Metazoa > Chordata > Aves > Cuculiformes > Cuculidae > Clamator > Clamator glandarius. The sequence goes on along the minus strand of JAUNZM010000289.1, from coordinate 1,583,811 downwards.
CAGAGAACTTTTTCGGTGTGACATCTGAGGGATGCCAGATGCTACAGCACAAAGCTCCCTAACTTCACACACGAGAGTTGGCCCTGACTCAAAGGGAGTAGTGCCACCTATTGAATCGCCACCACCGTGCCCTGCGATGGATGGATTTTAATGCCACTTATTTGGGTGAAGCCCATGGTCTCCCAGAAGACACACTTGCCAAGAGCAGCAAGTGCAGGCCTCATTTTGATGATAGAGAGATGGGCCAACGGTGGAGAATCTTAACTTGCCCTGTGGCACTTTGGTGCTACCTTCACAATGAACATACCCATTGTTTCCATATGAAAAGGAGCAGAGGAAGCTGCACCAATAGAATATCATAACATATTATTTCTTCCTTATAAGATGAGAGTTTTCCAAGACAATCATCTCCAAACCCATGGAAGCACCTAACAAACTGGAACTTGGATGTTAATTTTCCCTTTTGAAAATAACCCTGAAAATCTCCTTCACTCTACCTTCCTTTTGCCTACTCCCCAGAATCAGTCAGTCACACATCAGTGTTTACTGCAGCTGATGTTACTGGGATGTCCAGCTCTAAGGTAAGTCAACATTACGATTTTGCTTTCCAGGAGAAATGGGGGACATCACCTCTTTCCTCTAACCATTCTTTAGGTGTCTTTCTGATTTTCTTGCACATATTTCTTGAGAAATGCCTAGGCCTCATTTTCTGAGATGATTACTGATAATTAACCCAAATTAGTTTGTACATTGTAAAGACTAATTTAACTACCCATAAGTATTTGTTTCAGGATACCACAATTTGTTCAAAATGGAGCAAACTATCTAATCTAGCTATTCTTGGGGTTGATTAAGAGGTAGCAGCTCATCACTGCTGAAGATGTAGTAGCTAGAGCTGGTTTGAATACTTTCTGAAGTCATCCTTTTTCCCCAGCATACAAAGTTGTTTCGTCTGATACCTTAGCTACATCAAGCTTTTGGTGAATCTAAGGCTGGTTTCCAACAGAACTGTGCGTGGGTTCATGATGAGCTCCTGGAGAGCTTAGGGCTTCCAGCACTGGTGATTCCCAGGAAGCCTCTGCTGCCAAGCACATCCAAGTGTGGCAATTTGAAAACCTTAGAAACACAGGTGGTGGTGGAGAACCAGAGGAGAAAACATAGGAAAAGCACAGCAAGAACTTTAATCAATCATAATTAAAACTAATTCAGCAATGGTGGGCGAAGAAGTCTCATGGAAAGCTCTTGGTAAGACTTCTTTGTTTGTTTGTTCTGGGACTGTTACTGCTGCCCACCACAATAAAGCAGGGACTGGGAGTAGCGGTGGCATTGCTGTGTTCCCTGAGCTCCTTCAACTCGGAGGAACCTGCATATTAACACCAGATGGCTTCTTCAACCCATGCTCCCTGAAACCAACTGTCCTTCTAAAGCTCAGTGTGTGTGTCCATGTACTCCAACAGATCCTAGACAGAATTCTACCACTGGCCTTTCTTTTTTTACGAATTTCAATACAAAACTGCTCTTCAGCATTAGTTGACTTTTTTTTAATGCTTTAGTTTCCAAAACTGCTTTTGCTCTCTCCTTTTTTTTTTTTTAATCTTCATTGCATTTTTGTCATTCAATAGGGATAATTCTTCTGCCTTAACTGGGGCAGAACAGATAGAATTAAATAGCAAGAATAAAACGTGAAACATTCCAGCACACATTGAGTGGATTTAGGCAGAAGGCCAGTACAGCAAAGTTACTCATGTCAGAAGCAGGCGCTGGAATAAACCATATTCCTGCAAGTTGCTCAGGCTTTGATGAAGAAGATGATTTCTGTGTGAAGAAACAATTAGAAAATAGTATCTTGGCCACATCTGCCAGACCTTCATACCTCTGCATTTCAATTGTATATACAACTTTATTTGTTTGCATTCTTATCTCCACTGTGATTTATACTTTTTCATTAAAACACTGCCTTGTAAAAGTTTTTCAGACTATAGGTGTAGGGTACGTTTATTTTAGGATGATTTGACAAGAGGAAAAGAAGCTTAAAGTATTTGCAAAGATATGCTAGACTATCTAGTCTTTGCATTCTTTCTTCCTGGAATGAAGATTTTTCAGAAGAAATTGCCAGAATAAAGACGCAACAGACTGTCAGCTAATGTGAAAAGGAGGATATGGAGACAGGAGATATGGAAAAGGCACCATTTGGCAAGATTCCTTGTGTAAGAGGAGAAAATGAGAAGGTACAAATATGTACAGCAAAACCAAAGCTCCACACCATTCACAATTTTCATTTTGAAGAGGGCAAAACATCTTAGGGAAATGCAGAGATACAAGACAAATAAAGTCATTTAGATAACTGACAGCATTTTTATTCTCCGAAAGAGAATAAGAGAACAATGAGAGAAAAATTACTCAAATATTTTATTCTTCCTCTATATTTTGGGCGCGAGATTCATGTTTCAGAGGCTTATCATGTCTAAAAGTCTGCCCACTTCTACCAACACAAGCTATCGTAGGAGGGAAAGAATTCAAGAAAAGGAATGTTGTTTCTTGCTAATAGGGTCCGCCAGAAAGGAGGAGTCCAGATACAGCAGTAAAACACTGGTCAAAAGTAGTAAAAGATGTTGAACTACGAGTGTGGATCGTGTCCAGGTCTGAATTTGCTAAGGAATATTTAGTTTAGAAGAGGTCATGATAAATTAAAGTGAGAGGTTACCCCTGTTAGACAAGAGAATAGGGATTTGGACAAAATATTGTGATAGTAATTCATTTATCCTTCTTTACAATCTGCTTTAATAAAGAAATCAAATTCCTACTGAAGTCAATGGTTCCTTTCCCTCAGTATGAAGAAGGCAGAATTTAATAGAGGGTTTGAGGACTTCTTGCAAGACAAGATGAAGGAAGAGCACTTCCCCTGCCTAATCGATAAATTTGTACTTTTTTTGCAGGGCAGTTTTCTCTCTTATTTTTCCTCTTCCTAAAGACAAGTTAATAATTTTTCTCTCATACCAGCACTGCATATAGAGCTGGATCTATAATTCATGAGAATGAAAACAGTGGCATTAGAAAGAAAACCTGTCATAAATTAAGCTATTAGGCTTTTAAATGAACAGTGATGGCTGTGTGGGGATGCAGAACATTTATTGCGATGCTAAATATAGGGATAAAGCTAAAAGGTTTTTGTCAATATATGTTAAGAACAAAATAATGAAGTAGTTTGAGCTTGAATTTTTGTTCTCTGTAAATTGTATTAGTGCTTTATTCCCTTTGGTCCTGGGGTTTTCTTTGCCCTTTAAAATGAAGACTGTTTCCATCACTGACTGGAAAACAGCTGCTTTTTGAAACCTAGATCTTTTCCCCCCTCCACTTCTACCCCAGCAGCATCACTGAAGCAACAATTTTAAACAGAGAGCGGGAGGAAGGGTCTGAGGCTGTTTCAGGGATGCTCCAGGAGATTACTCACTGTACAAACAAGTTGTTTACGAGGAAGTTTCTCAAAAAACGTGCTGTTGCTCAAAGAAGTGGGAGAGATGGAGATGGTGCCAACAGTGCCAAAGGGGGACTGCACTGTTCTACCATTTCTCCATCTGCTGTGAACTAAATTCACTTTTTTATATGTTTACAGGCATCCCAGCACACACGCTTGCCAGTTCCTAATCCCATTTGATCAAATGCTGCCACCACCAACCCCACTGCAAATATGACTTTATAGGAACCCTTAAAATCTGTTCCAATCTGATCAGGAAGAAAATGTATCCTGCTGCCTTAAACTGGATTTACAAAAGATCAGGGTTTTACAGCAATAAAAGGAACCAGGAAAAAATATTGTAAGATGAAATATGAAAGAAAAATAAAGCTGCAGCTTCAGCTTGTGTAAATCACTTGGAGCCCTGCCTGAGGTTTTCTATTTGAAGCTAAATACGATAGTTTTCTGTGGGAGTTGAAAAATACAAAAGTTCTCCTGGGATATTGTAAACATAATTCACGTTCGCTCAGGCAACCACTGACATCACTTCCGCCGCGCCGAGAGGCCAAGGCACTGAATGTGCCGGGGCTTTGTTAAAAATAGCAGCTTCATAAATCTGCCTATTCCTTTAATTAGGCAACCCTGATGACAGGATTAAGATTGAATGCTTTCATTTCAGATTGGTTAATGAAGTGCTTTCTAATGTTTTTTTTTATGCTGCTTACAATGGACTGCCTTTGGAAAGAACCCTATCTGCTGAGATGAGCGGTTATTAATTGCTTCAGGTACAGGCGAGCTGGAAACATTTCCTTATCAGAAGGTTAAAAAGGAAGATTATGTAGACATTTGATTATCTCCTATCGTGCTTGTAGACTACAAACACTTTGCAGACAGATGAGACTACACAGTTCTGTTCATTTTGGGTTTAATTAGATATTTAATAGAGGAGATATTTGATCAAGATCAAAGAGTGTTTTCGTATTATATTTTTTCTCCCGTCTAGCTTCTACTGAAATAATAATTGGAGAAAAGCTCCATAAAAGCACCAAAAGAACAAAGTCATCCACAAATGCCGTCCTTCCATTTTGCAAGTGAACCTCTCCATCATGAAAAAGAGTAATTTAGTGCATCTTGGGAGATACTAGCTAGCTGCTCGCATGTTTCCACCAATCCATGCTGCCAACTGTGCTCAAACCACCCATGGGAACCTTAAACTTAACTGCCCATTCCTGCTAACCTGGCGTCCAGAGGACTGCAAGTGCCAGGTCATTTTTCTGACTTACAGGAGTTACAAGTTACTTAAAAGCTGAGCCGTCAACACTGTCCTATGCAAGATTGGTGGTTACTGGTGTGGCCAAATGGGTGTGTTTAAAACCTATTTATTATATTCTGTTGAGCGCTTTCCTGAACGCTACGGAGTATTAATCACCTGTGCGTTGAATGTGCTCAAAGCCTGCTCTGAACATAGATGGTGCAGAAGAGGAGAAACTGTGCTTTCCTCTGTTAAGTTCATCGGTCGATGAAGGAAAAAGTCGAGGTGCATTTAGGAAATAACAACAGGCAAAATGAGGCCAGGGAAAAGGAGGCAAAATAGTTTTTCCTGCTCCTGAGCAAATGGTGGTGGTGGCCAACTTCTGAACATCTGGTCTCCCAGTGTGTTTTCTCACATCGTGCCAATACCTGACTGGAATAAACAACTTTATCTAGATCCTTGTTTCTTACCATCAGAGGCCGATAAGAAAACCTATTCCTATCAGCGTGAGATTCAAGTTGAGGGAAGAAAGATTTATGCCTGTTTGAAACCAGCCTCCACCCTGCCTAATTGTTTAGCCCTGTGAAGAAACTTGAAGTTTAATCATGCAGATTTTTATTTTACAGGAGGCTGTAGATCACAGCATCAATACTGCTCTCACCACCCACTAGGCAGCCAGCATACAGACCCGATTTGTTTTTACATGGAAATGACAGTGTGCTTCCCCTCCGCAATTTACTGTAATGCTGATATTTTGTATTTCTACAGCTCCCTTCCTTCCCTGGGCTGTGGCTGCTTGGGAGACCTGACTATTTCAAGCCAACAAGGTGCTCCAAAGGTGAGAATAATTCATATTCTGGTAGGTTAACCAGGGCACATAACTACTCTGATGGCATTTTGAGATGTTTCCAGCCTTACTTGTTGCCACCTGTTCAGAATGGGGCCCCATCCAGTTGTTCAGATTCAACTGGATCTGATTCAGCCACATTCACAGCCTGAGCCTTGCTCTCCTCCAGGATCATTTCTCAGATCTCTTTTGGGCAGCTTAACTGGCACAACTGAAATGGCTAGCGGTGCTGATAAGAGATAGAAAATTAGGTAGGAAAAGATCAAGTAGGATAGGAAGGACAGGTTTAAAATGCTCCCCTGAAGGAATTGCAAAACGGAAGCAGCTCCACAGGTGAAGCCGCTATGGTCCCTGCAGGATTAGAGCTCAGCTCTTCTTGTTTCTATTCTTGTCTTCTAACCTTTGAATCACCCTCAGTCATAGATACTTGTAAACCAAACATTTTATTTGCAAGCCCTTTGTACCCTCAGCTATTCAAACAGATGTACTGCTTTGGGTGGGGAAATATATTTGGAAAATTATCTATTTTCAGTACTTATAAGAACATTTGAGCTGTCAAAAGTCCCTTATCATATTCAGCTTTATAAAAATTCTTTGCTGTAGGTGTGCAGGTTCTTTGTAAGAGTTTGGGAGCTGGGCTCAATTTTTACTTACAGTAGGCTCATCATACAGCTTAGAGCATCCCACAGTTGCTTAAAAGAAAAATTCACACTTAATAGCATTGCCTTATTATTGCAATCAACTTGCATCCAATACAAGCTTGAATATAATAAATTAATTTTAGTTTCATATCTGAGAGAACTTTACTGTGGCTTTTTGATCCAGGATGAGAGGAATTTTCACTTTTTACACATTTTTGCCTTTTTTTCATGAGTTAAGATGCTCTGTGACCAGGCAGTGCCCATCCACCCCATAAACAGGGGTACAAGTCGGGGGTCACACATGCAAGCACACGCCGAGTTTGGTGTCAGGCATTTTTTGTGTGCAGTAAGACTGTGTACTTCTTTATATACTAGCTCTGAAGCAAGTTCAGTACAACAGATGAGATTCCCTGTGGTAAACCAACTTCTTTCATATAAAACCAGTTTGATCTGGGGGTGCCAGCATGAACAAAAGCTGACTGGAGCAGTTTAAAAGTTCAAGTGAAGGGCATTAGGGAGCTCTCAGTAAAGTTCAGCATGACTGATGGTCTCTGCTGCCGAGAAGTACAAGTACTGGAGTTTAAAAGGTTTTCCCATTACAATCTTTCTCCTTTTATCACTTCCAAGCCAGGTGATGTGAGATGTCCTGCGCTATGCCTGGCTGAAGTACAGCCTCATTAACCTTTCAAGTTTGTGAATACCATCTCTTCATAAAAAGCAATGGCATCCATTTGTAGGGCTGATTACAATGGAGAAACACATTACAAAATAACCATACAACTATTTATTTTAAATGTCCCCACTACTTTGCCCAAATGTAGCACTCTGAGGAAGGAGTACCTACCACCACCTCTGCCTTATCTTTTGAGCATGTCTGAACAGAAGATTAATTTCTATAATAACTCTATTTAATGTGATAACAGAAGGAAAATAGCTACTTTAAGGGGATGTGGTATCCAAGTGTTTTGACATGCCTGCCTGTCTCTTTAGGCTTTCACACTATATCCATTTCTATGATATCTGAATACCTTTTGACCTTCTAAAAGATGAAAAGTCATTCTTTCCTCTGGTTTTTTTAATTTTTTAAAAATGTTAATTAAAAAACCCTCTCAGTACACGTCAAATATCGACCTACTAAGCAAGGGCCAGTAGATACTAGTTGGCAGCATTCCTTAAAAATATTTTCCTAAAAAACTAGTTTGGTTTCCACTTCCAGTTACTGCTTCAATATGAGTATGTGTTTCAAGGAAGAAATAGCTTCTCAAACTCTTCGCAAGAACCCAGGTGCGCATAGACATGGAGAGGTTTAAGATTACCTGCTGCCAGCTGTGCTATCTTCTCCCCTTTAGTACATCAATATTATTTAACAAGGGAATTCACAATAATTAAATCATAGTCTCATGACCTCAAATGATTACAGAGACTCTTCCATAGCAAGTACAGTCACAAATCATGCCAGGATTCAAACAATGGATTCTTTGGAAGGCTGGTCTTCAAAACGATTATGTACGACTTCCCAGCCATAATCCAAGTGACTGTCAGAGCTCTGGATTTCTGCTTCCCCTCTTTGTTTCCCAGCTCCTTTCTTGTAACTCCCAGCCCATGCTCCACGCACTGTGCTCCTCTCCTCTGCTGACCTTTACGCTTCACCACAATGAGGAGACTCAAGGTGCGCAGCTCTTACCGAGCTCCACAAAGCACGTAAACATCTGGGGAGCAGATCTGACGATTCAGAGGCATCCAGAGAACATATTTTCTTGGATTTAGGCGAAGTGCTAAGTTCACCCTCCTTTGCCCGCAGACAGCGCCTATAAGAACAATAGTAGGTTCAAAGGCTTCCAAGGAAAGTTTTCCTTCCCTCTCTGACTAATTTTGACTGTATTAAGTCCTTTTGCCTCACAACTCCAGTCTCAGCGTGGTTGCTGGCGTACTTGCAGCTATTTGGGAGCAGCCTGGAGGCAACGGACACTGTGATTCTGCTTCACCTGCACTTAACTGCTCCTCACCACTGCTTGGAGCTGAGAGCAGGTAGCACCTGACTGCAGCAAAGCCTCCCTGCACCGCTGCACACAGGAGCACCAATGCATGGAAATACTAGATAGACAGTAAATAACCTGAATCTTCTGTGTATTTAGTAATACAAATTCAGCACCTTTTCCTGCAAGTGCTAGCCTAATTCTTTTTCCCTTTAAATTAGAAGTCAGAGATCTAGAATGAATTATATACAGATGTAGGTCTGGATAGAAGGGACATAAACCCTCCACCCTGTAAACATGAAAATAATTCCAATTTAAATCCATATGCATTTACCCTGGGAAATAGCCTAAACGGAATGTCATTGTTATCACCCGTCCAGAGGTGGCAGATTATATAAAGACAGATATTCAGAGAAAACTTGTAATCCAAATGAATAATTTCAAATAAAATTAAATATTAAAAAAATACTACAGGAAAGACAAGGCAAACTGGTGCATTTCAGACCTCACTGCTCTTTGCAGGCTCCTAATGAACCTTGCACTTGATTTTTTTTTTTTTCCCCCCTGAAACTATTCTTTTTTATTGAAGATTATCAGGTAGTGATTTCCAGAAGACAGTATCACAGGGAACAATCCAGCACTATCAGTGAGGGAAATAAAGCAGGTGACCTGCTAGGCATTTACAGTGGAGAATAGTTTGCTTGCTTTTTTTTTCATCTATCCTATTACAGCCTTCACTATAGTTCTTCCTATGAATCATACACTAAATACTGACTGTGCAGCAGTTTACACATGAAAGTTATGTGGCAAGGAAGAACCAATTGCCTACCACCCACTTAAGTTATTTATATCTAATGAAAACACATGGAGTCCATGTTAATTAACATCTATTGAAGAGCATATTAAACAGTGCCGTAATCTGCTGATGAAAGAAAGGAGCAGGTTTGTTGACATGCCACTTAATACAGATGCTAAGAAGATGCGTCTTATTTTGAGGTAATTAATTTCTGAGAAGAAAAGGCAAGTGCTTTATAATCTGAAATGATTTATTATTGTTTTTTTATTAAACTCTAAGAATGTAAATTACTTTTTTGAGGTGTTTACAAATTATCTTTCTAGAACTGCCAGGTGCCATCCAAAAAGAGAGAAAGAATAAATAGGGAAATAGACAAAAAAGAAACCACACAAGCCTTAAATACTTCAAGAAACTATTGAAAGTGAAGGGCTGATAGCCATTAAATTCAATGACATGGTGTAAAACACCACAGACTCAGGATTTTGGTTGGTAAAAGGCTCCACAAGAAAGGACAGCGGGGGACGATGTTGCCATCCTATGTTTGGGTCATATCCCGTTCAGATACGCCACTAAAACTATCACACTAATAATTGGTGAAAACCTTGGTACCTGGGACGGAGATTTTAAAGCTAATTCCAGCCTTATTGTCCTAAAACTTTGTCCCACGGTACCAATTTTTGGCTGAAGAGCAGCAGATGGTGATTGGGTGTACTTCGGCAAACAACCAGAAGGAGGTAAGTGAATTTGATAGGAGATTTTCCCCTCTTTTTCTTTTCCTACCAGTATTTAAGGCGGTGGGTGAAGGACCGGCAAAATAGTAAAGGCAGAGTTTTCGTGAAGTTCATGCTGTGCTGTTATTAGCTGGATACCGTCTTATCAGTAGCACCCAAGAGCCAAATCAACAAACACAAAAAGTAAAAGATCTGCAGTGGTCAACTGAACCCTCAGCAACTCACGCAGCTGTTGAAGGACCTGGAGGAGCTACACTCAGTTGGGGTCAAGGTCTTTCTCTAAGCAAAAGAGACACGATACAAATTATTTTGGTAGGAAGGGAGAACGTAAGAGAGAGCACAAAAGTTATTTGTAACACAGCCTGGGAGGTAAAGCCTTCTGGAAATTCAGGGTGATCCAAAACTCAAATAAAAATAGAAGATGGGAGATCCTCAGCTCATGTTTCACAGGGGAAATCAATCAAAGCAATGGGGGAGCTGGAGGGATGGTGCAGACTGAGGCAGTGGGGCAGGGAGCGAGTGTTGCAGGAACATGGATATCTCATTTCTGCAAAGCCAGCTCAGGTTTCATTGCTGTCCTGCTTCTTTCAGTGGGAACATTTAGCCTAGTGCAAACACTTTGGAAAGTCCCAGCTCTATTTCCATTTTCTCTTTTCTTTGACCCCAGCTTCCCCCTGAATTTCCATATATAATTCTGTCTCTTGAGCAGCCTGTGGACTTGATACTAAACTTGCAGGATAGCAGAAGGGAACGTAGGTGTACCTGGAACAGAAAGTAGCTCTTAAATTATATTTAAAAAGAAATCAAATAATACAGCATAGAATAAACTTGTTCCTTGTGCTTCTTAGGGTGAGCAGTCAGGGAAAGCTGTACAGTCAGGTACTGCCCAGTGGCAGATGTTAAGTAAAACATTCATCAGAACTTTAAGATATGCCTTTGAATTGCACTAATGCGTAAAGCTATTAAAGTGGATGAAGAATATAGGAATTATTTCTACATGCCACAGTTGCCATTACGTGAAAAGGATGGCCTGCTGATAGGAGTTCCTATAAGAGGCCTCCACCTAAGGCTGCGCTCTGCATCGATCGTCCTGTGTGCTACTGTTCAGCCCTCCCAGCTCTAACTGCTGTGGCTTTTGGCAAAGACGCATTTGCAGGAGGACTTTAAATCGGATGAAACTGGGCAAGAAAATAAGACGTAAGTCTGTGCCAGCAGAAAGTATGCATTCCTCATGAAACACATCCTTTCCACATACAGAGTATCTTTCAAGAGCTGTAACAAGTCCAGGCAACATATAGCTAGTGTATAGCCAAAGTTTCTGAATACCAGATGTCACCTTACATCACTTTGTAGTGAGTAATGTTCTCTCATGTTATGCAATGTTATGAGTAGTAGTCTGTTATTTCAAAAGTTGCCAAGAGCAAAGCTCTGAATTTTTAGAGGTTTGTATTTTTGTTTTGGTTTGGTTTTATAGTTATTATTTTTGCAACTGGGTGAAGTTGCCTTTTTATTTACCTACAACATCATAACCTACTTCCCCTAAAGGGTCAATGGAAGCGCTTCCAAACCTGCAGGCCTGAAAAGCAAGTCAAATTTTTATTGGGTACAAGGCAAAGCAAGTAGTAAATCACAGCCTTGCTGTGGCTGGTGAGTAGAGCAGTACCAATGTTTTTTACTCACGAAATTACACACACTTCTGCTCATGGCTGAGTGTGCTCTAGGATGGTTTCTGCAAGTGATCAGCATCTCAGCTGCTTGGGAACAACAGGATAAGCTGCCAGATGAGTAGAGAAAACACAGACTGAGTAGAATTGCAAGTTCAGATCCCATTAAACAAGACACATACCCACAAAAACAAAGCTCCTGGCTTGCTGTGCTCACACCCAGAACCAGCTGAAGTCGCTGGGACTGTTTCCATGTAGCAAGAGAGAAAGCCTCTACAAGGTCACTGACCACTGATTAACAGCATCATTCAGTTGATAATACTGGATATGCCTTAGGCATAAAAGATGAATGGTTCTTCTGTAACTGTAGGCATCCATGCTGGAAACACCTCTACTTGAGTCTTCTCCTAGTCTCATTTTAGAGTACAAATTGCTAAGCAGGCGCTTCCAGTTTACACCTTAATTATACAGGATGCCTAACGGACAGACAGCAATCTGAGTTCTACCCAATAATGTAGTAGAAATAATCTTTAAAATAGGCTTTGATGTGTGAGAGTGCATGAGGCAGGTAATGAGGATGTTTCTATTGGAATCAATGGGAAGATGAACTTGCATATTTTGCCCCAAATCGGCAAGACACTGGCAAGCAGTTTCATAAAAAACAGTTGCAATCACAAGGAGGTCTTGACTCATGGATATAGTGTCTCAGACTTGCAGGTTTGCTCCAATTATAACAAAACATCAGAGTTTTCCAGTGAGCAAAATACAATCTAACAATGCGAGGAGCCTCTCCCTCCTCTGGCAAAGGATTCAAGGAGCAGCTGAACCTACATATCTGTGGACTGTTCTGAGTTTCAGAGCATTGCTGCATGTGCTGGTGCCAGATGTTTCCAAGATACAGCTTCTAAGGAATGAATAATTCAAATTACTTCATCTATCTGCTGAATGTACTATTTTAAATAAATGATGTGCGCGTAGTAATGGGGAGCAGGAACCTTGGTTTCCTTTTTCTTTTAAGGTCAAAGACCAAATCATTTGCTAACTGCTGTTGCAAGCTCTGCCTTTTAAAGCATATGCAGAATTAAGACCTCTCAATTGTTGTCTAAATACCTCGTTCAGTTATAGGATCATCTTGGTGCCCTGTGCATGATTTATAAAGTCACGTGTCAGTGAGTAGTAAAAGGGATTTACAGCAGATTGTAGGTCAAAAAGGTTAGGGCACACTGGAAATATTGAAAACGGGAGTAAATTTAGCATAAATGCGCATACTAGATATTGAGTGGATGCCAAAACATGTATGGGATTTAAACCATTGTTTTCTATGGTCCTGAGCCAAAATACTGTGTATAATGGTCCCAGATTGGTGGATTTAGGAGTGAATAATTAAAAAAATAGTAATCAAATCTATTAAAATGGAGAAAGATTCTGAATGTCATTACTCTGATAAACACTAAAATTAATCCAAACCTAGATCTCAAAGAGAACTCTTTCAACAGGTAAATATATACGCTTCACAGAATTTATATAGAGCCTTCTACTCAGAAAAATCTACATCTCTCACTTCTAAACACTTGGGCTGCACTTAACATTTCATTCTTATCCTGCAAAGTCAGCAGTTTCTTTAGTTCTTTGCAAAGCATAACTGCCCAGAAGACATATGGTCCAGCCCTGAAATGTTTTAGTAGTAAGAAGATAATTAATTATGTGATTCTGATAAGAAACCAAAGGCAAACATCTGATTTGTTCTTTATGTCACCCAATTCCCCCTCCCTTGCCCCTTTTGATGAAACAGTTAAAAAAGAAACAAAAATGCAGCCAAAAAGATAAAACAAAATATTCACTAATGTGGCATCTTGTGTGTTTTCCAAATTCTTTGCTGTCAGCAATAAAACAAGAAAAGCCTCTGAAGCACAGAAACCTCAGACCCCAGAATACCCGCAAGCGTAGGAGATAACAAGCCATGATACCTTACAATAACTTTCTCTCTACCTCTTTTTAGTCTCAGTTCTGCTCTGAAAGAACTTGGTCTTTCAGGTTTTTCTACTGAAAGGTTTCGATTTTCTTCCTTTTTAGCCAGTTCTACATGGGAACTAAACGAAGGGTCTCATGCCAGTTTTCTACTCCCCTGTCTCTCATTTTAAGACTGTGCAGAGCTGCTGCTGGGCGAGTTTTCTCCTGCGTGCTATTTCAATCTGATATGTCCATCCTCCTTATGCTTTCCTTGTTTTTCATATCCACCTTCCTGCCTTTCCCAAGGCTGCCCTTCCTCTCCCTCTTTCCTGGTTTTGTTTGATGACACTCACCTCTCACATGTTCCAGAAAGAGAGCTCTGGTTTTTCACACCCCTCTGTAAACCCAGGGAAATTAGGAATATAAAACCTTCGCTGGAACTGTCGCAGGCTCCTAAGGGCATCCCAGTGACACGTGGTGCCCTGTTGCCTCAGGCCTTTTCAGCTTCAGTGCAGACAGAACAGGGGTCTGAATTTGGCTTTCTTCCCCTGCTAAGGAAAAGCTGATGAACATCCAGTTACAGCAATATACCCTCTTTTGCAAATTGGAGTGAGCTATACTAGTAAAAGCACCCTTACCCTGGTTCAGTTGCAGGGGAGTAGATAAGCCCTTTGGCTAAGCCGACATCTTTTAAAACAACAGAAATTTAAACCTAGTCTAGCTTGTAGGGTTTTCTTTTTCTGAAAATCCCACTCCGTACATTTGTTCACCTATTTAAAAAATACTAAAGCTGTTTGCTAACGTTTCAGAAGGAAAAAAAAAAAATGACTGTAAAGAACATGCTACCAGGAGGATGTGAGCCAAGTATGGTAATATCAGCCCCCTGCTTTGTCAAAGAAGTTAATAACTCCCCCTTTGCCTGTCAGCTGGAGGGTGGGAGTAGGTGGTAGGTGGTGCTGCTTCCCCAGCAAGAGGCATCCCTGCAGAGACACTTCCAATTGCTCTTTTTCTGCTGCTTTTATAATAAGGCTAAGAATTGTTTTACATCCTTTAAATAATCCAGACTGGCAAAACTGCTTAGCCAGAGCAGTCCGGTTTTAAATAGGCAATAGCATCAGCATCTACCTCACAGTCTCAATCAGGGAATGATTTGCAGGTGAGGAGAGCAGCAGCTGAACGCAAGAAGGTGTATACATAGTACCTGCCTCCTCATGGGGCTTCTGATGGCAATTGGAAATGCTGCCTTGCCCGTTTTTTCATGTCAGAGTGACATTACACACATGCCTGTGCCAATTTGCCCATCAAACACATTTTGACTACAGCTTCGTTTTTACCAAAGGAAAGTAAAAACGCACCCGAAAGATCCTTCAGGTGAGTGAGTTCACATCAGGCACATTCTGCTACCTGCAGGCTGTACCAAAAAGGATATCTGAGCTGTGTTGCTGCTTAAGATTGGCTGTTACAATTCACCTTTCAGAATATTCTCCAGTGTTGAAATCATCAGGCAGTTATCAAGCAGATGTTGCATACAATAAACCCAGACTGCCTCACTTTGTAAGAATATCTCTGATTTCAGGTATCTGTGCCAGGTGGCTGTCTAAAAGGACTTCGTGCCTTTTTCTAGGAAGCTTCCAAACCTGCTTATTTATAAGATGATTTCATAGACTCAACGAAGACCAGCAGGGAAAGGATAACCAGGTGATTTCTGACCCATCTCACATGTTTCCCACCTCACGGTTCTGCAGTGAAAGCAGGTATTGGGGTACCTTTCAGAAACACACGGGAAGAATTGGTTGGACCTTCCTGGGGCATTGCAGCTGTTAAACCCAGTAAACACCAGAAATCAGCATCGGACCAGAGCAGGCTGAAAAGTAAACACAGGAAGCTGACTAAAAACTGAAACAACAACAACCCTTCCCCCAAGTAAGAAAATAATTATATATATAAATTCCTTACGACTTTATTAGAGTCAGATTTGAAATAACACACAAACACAATTTAGCTCGGTGCTAGCAGGTTTTCTAAATAAAGTTTAAAAAAGTAAGGGCTATAGAAAACTAAGGAACAATAGCATGTACCGACGTTTTTGTTTAAAGCCCCAGAATCTCCTGCAATGGTTGAACGTCGAAGGAGCGGGAGCTGTTGCTGGGATCGCTTGTGATTTCCCTTTTGTCTATTCAAGGTGAGCTGCAACAATAACTTCCTGCTCTTTCTCTCCTAGGAAAATACCCTGTTTGTGGGTATGGAAATAGGTCTGTGTCCCAGAGCACTGCAGCCTGCAGAAGACTTCATCCCTGGGCATGGAGCTGCTTGCAAATGAACTTTTGGGGGACAGCTAATAAATCACATTTCAAACACCAGATCACCCTAAGCTATATCTATCCAGCAATTTAAAGCACAAAGAGCTTAAAAGTCATAGGCTGAATTCTGAAAGTTATTTGATGAATAAAGAGGAAATGTGAGCAATCATTAAGGGAAAACTGTTTGGAGAAGCAGTGCTATTTGTGAATAAATTTCAGTACAGTGAGTCAGGTGAGGTCGTTCTGCTACAAATTTCTGGAAATTCATCTTTAAGATCCCAGTCTTCTGCCTCTAGAGGTTAGCAAGTCTTCAGTATGGTGATTTTTATCAGTTCAGTATCATAAGAACAACCAATAATCAGAAATTAATACTAATGTACTCTTGCACATGTAAGAGAAATTGGGGAAAGAATATGTCAGATTATATAAGGAAAGTATAAATGTTGATGCAAAAATGGTCAGGAAAAAATGAAGAGGTTTTTCCTCATTCTTTCCTTTTTCCCAGGCACACCAGGCAAACAAAACAGCGAGACTCTTTCACACCTCTAAGGATGCCTGCTGGGATTTTCAGGAGCACCTAAAGATCTGTGTGGATCCATAAGCATTTCAACAGTCTTAAATATAGCCCTAACAATGCGCTATGAGGCTTTCTCTAAGCCAACATGCTTCTTGACCTAGGATATTGTCAGCTAATCCAGCTGAGAAAGAATTGAGGTTTCCTAGCACTTATCTGACAGAATTTCTAAATGAATAGGCTTTACCCAAGCAAATAATGTAGGTTCAAAGCCTTCTTCAAAAATACTCCTCGATATGGATTTCTACAGGGTGATCACAGCTAATTTGACAGTTGCAGGAAACAGGTTTTGGTTGATATCTATGAGTCACGACTGTCATGTGCCGTGACAGATTGCTATGCCTATATCCTAATAAAAGTATATCAAAGCACCAAGGTGCAACAGGGAAGCAGAGCACATATTCACTGCATGCTGTATCACACCTCTGATTTTAGTAGTGGGTCTGTACAGTCCATTAAAATTAACTTTTCCTTTAAGTATATTTTCCACCTGCTTCCTATCCCCTTGTTTTTTTTTCTGTTATCATGTTCTTAAAATGGTTAATGAAATCTTTTGTCCTCCCTTAAACTCTGTTTTAGGAACCTCTATTTTTCCTCTTTCCTGGGTCATTCTTAATAGCATCACCAGACACAGAAGGATCTGCTAAGCCTGTGAGCAGACAGGGCTGCGAGTCACAGGGAAGGGGGCACTTCAAGGTGAACTGAGCAACGAAGACTCCTGCAGAGGAGGAGACATACGTAAGCTATAGCATCACCACGACCCAGATCCTTGCACAGTTCAAGCCCAGCTGTCGCACTGGAGTAGCACAGATATCTTCCTGCTAGATTTACCACAGCAGTTTGGTGCACTGGTTGCATTGCATTCATGATAAGTGGGTACTGGGAGACAAAAGTAAGGGATTTTTTTCCCTTTGAGCTTGTTAACTTCTTTTAATGAAAGACTGACTCCTTGGAGAAAGCCCTAGATTGCAATGTAAACTTTACGCACAATGCATAGACAGTTCCTTCAGTGTGTAAGTACCTTCTACCTAATCCTCAATCTTGTCAATATGTATTTACCCTTAATAACTTGGATCTGGGTCATCACTTTGTCTTCCATTTGTTTCAGTGCATCCTAAGCTGCAACTATTTCTGTCAAAGCTAAATGCTTGGTATTCCCCCTAAGACCTGGGCAGTTTCCAGCTTCTGTCTCATAAAATAAAATAAGCTATAAACAAAGAGTCTTTCCAGCCAGGCACTGTATTGAGGGTACAAAGGCTTGATGGTATCTGAAATTTCCCACCCTTAAAAGTATGTCAAAGGTATTTTCACAGCTTCTACCCTGTGTCATTTCTCCAAAACATCTCAAGTCATTTTCCTTTAGGAGAACAAGGAAGAAAAAAAAAAAAACCAACACCCCCTCCCCAAACCCTATAATGCATGTTTCAACAGGTGAGGTCTAAAAATTTCATTAGGGGAAAAAAAAGGGGGAAGCAGTAACAGCTGCATGCATGTTTGGAGGAAATCAGCGGGGCAATTTCCATCTGGCATGTACTCCACAGGCAAAAGAGCTTTTGTAAAACTTGGAACTTAAAGATCACTTACATTTTGGGGAACAGGCTATTCTTATAGTGTTCATTTTAGGCAGCACAGCAACAGCTACTATTCAAAATACCCTACCATCCCACCCAGGAGAGTTCACGCTGCAGCTAAAAAAAGAAACAAAAGCCCAGCTCCACGTAGGAAGGTGGATATGGCCACATGGCCTTGGTTTTTGTTTCAGTCAGAATGTGTTGTGAAATGCTAGACCTGAGCCTTCTTTCTCGGAGTTTGAATATTTCCCCTACTGTTTTAGGATCTAACACAAATGAAAGAATCTTTGCTTTTAGCCTTTTCAACCACTGCAGAAAGAACCTAAAAGAAAAAAGAATGCACGTGGTGCATTCCCTAAGATAAGATTCCCTAAGATAAGAGCTTCCCTTCACCTTAACAGCACCCAATCCTGCATTATCATAGAATCACCAGGTTGGAAAAGACCCATCAGATCATCGAGTCCAACCATATCTGGTTTACAAGTAGAGACAGTGCCTGCACCAAAGAGAAAACAGGCTCTGCTTCTCTTACATTATCAGTTTTGCCCAGGAAACATTTTTCATCTGCCATGAAATGTCCTCAGCCCTGTACAAATCAAGAAATAAATGAAGAATTCCTGTTCCACGAGTTTACACTTTGTATAAATAAGAGCAACAGTTGCAAAAGCACAAGGGAGCATTTCTCACTTTTGTCTGTCAGATCTGATTTGAGTCATCAGCTCTCACGTTCACTGGATTTTGCAAAACAGCATTCGTATCTAAACTCAACATCACCAGCTGGCTCAGTGTCAGCTGACCACTGCCTGAGGTGGTCCTGGTTTTGATGGTGTCATCAGACCACAGAAAAAATTGCATCTCCTCACTCAAGCCCTGACCAAGCAGGACTTTTAAATGTGTTTTTAATCTCACTCAAGCAAATCCATTCAGCCAAAGCCATTATGCTTACCTGGCCACGTTACTATCTCTGTAGTGTACTTTTGGGGGACCAAATCCATCATTGTGGCTGAAGCTTTTCACAGGTCACAAACTTTGGTGTGTATCTAGATGAAGGTCATAAGCACCTTGTTCTTTTGGGGTCTCCGTATAACCAACTATATTAATGCCAAAGCAGACTGCTTCTTCACCCAAGACACTCTGGGTAAGTAAGCAAATCAATTTCTTTATTAATTCAGGTCCACATATTAGCAATCCTTTTCTGTAAATCAGAGAGCTGAGCAAAACTGTTTTTCTCGCTGAGTCCCTCTTTTCTGTTCCTATGACTGATTTTATTTTTCAGTCTGTTTAATCTTTCTTATGTCCCCTAAAGCAAAGATACCTTATGGAGCTTGGACCTTTTGAGTTAATTGTGCAGAGGTCATCCCTGCCACCTCTGAGCTATGTGGAGACCTGCACGCCTATAGGCAATAATAACACACCACTCAGAATAGTAGGAGCAGAGAAAGAAATCAGAGGGGTCAAAAGAGACTCTGTAGAAGAGAAATAAAAGCTCTGGCAAGATTGCCTGTTTTAAAATCAAGCAACAAAGTTGTTTCTCAACGTCCAAACTGGAAACAAGCTGATCAGCCACAACAAAAAGCTAACGCAGCAGTTCATTCCAGCCAGCTAAGTGCCTCCAGGACTCCACTATTCTTAAGCCAAACAGGAAGACAGCAGCTAATCAAACCTGCTAACAGAGCATTTCTCACTCGTGAGTGTCCTTTGCTGTTCCCCAAAAGCATAAATGTGGTAAGCAGCGTGATATTTAGTATATTTGCTTTAATTCAGCTGCCCCAACAACTTAGAAGCTACAAAGGAAATCAGCCAAGCCAGTTATTTAAGCCCACTGGGAAGGAGTCACATGTACTAAAACTCTTTGTATTTACCACTCGACATTTGGATGGACACACAGGGCAGCTCTTCTTTTTGAAGAAAGTGTAAGAGCAAAGCAAGTTTACATCCATATTCTGACAACGTGCCTTTCCTGCTTCCCTGTGTGCAGCTGGAGCACGCAGATATTCTTGTCCAGACTCCAACCAGCTCACCTAAATAAAAACAGAGAAGAAAGGAAAAAAGGAACAGCTTTGTGGGAGCAAGTGATTCCAAAATGCTCTGCTCTTCTTGATTCCAGTGCCAAGAGGAAGTGTGCAAGGCTACTAGTGTTGGGAAGATACCATCCTTGAAATAAAGGTGGTTAGGGTGTTTATTTTAATTATTGCACCTGCAGTTGAGGCTATGGAATCATTCTGGGATGAGGCACTCCTGCTATTTGTTCTTTCCAGCCTTTTTAGCTTCTGTGTGCTGCTTCCACAACCAGCAAACGATGGATAAGAGAGGTATGAAGAGACTGTACTAATAGACATGACTTTCAAGAGAGACAGAAACTTTTAAAGTGAGGCTTGTGCCTTTCACTGTTGGTATGTTTTCTGGTTAAAATGCTCTTCTGGGAACCTGCCCACAGGCAGATGGTAGAGAAGAGGGTTGTTGCTTGTAGGTAGTTTGGTGAATGTTGATTTAGCCACTGCTTTTTCCACCAGTTATTCAAACTGAGGTATTAAAAGAGATGCAACTGTTGTGGGAGAGGCAGGGCCCATTTTCTCACTGTATTTCCTAGCAAGCTTCAGAGCAGTTACAAATGGGGCCAATGGGAATTATACTGTGCTTGAGTCAGTTTTTCTTTGATTGCCTCACTTTGATTTTAAAATCTCCAGGCAGGAGTAACAACTGTATCTACAGCATCTGAGCAGGCAAGTGCATCAACATAAGTAAGGGGTGATTGTGTGCATGTTATAAATGCATGTGTGTGTCTCTATGGCATTATTCCCAAAACCAATTTCCCAATGTTTCTCTTTTCACGCTTTTAAATGTAAATGTTGAAAGTTCAGAGAAGACTAATAAAATATGAATGATGAACATTCCTCATTCCCCAGTTTAAAGAATGGCCCAAGTCACGAGTAACATAAAACCACAGATTTTTCCCAGGAGTAATAGGATTCATTACTTGAATCATTTGTAATCACACTAGACAAAGGAAAGAAGATTATACTCCAGGGTACAATCCTGAATCACTTCCCTCCTACCTCGAGAACTTTTCCCCAGCTGCTGGCATGTGTCTTTACTTAGAGATTACTTGCCAAGACAGGTCCTTTGCTTTCCTAAACATGCCATTACTAATGCACAAACTTCCAAAGTTTTGCACCTACTTCTGTGTGAATACTCATTTATGTTCAGAACTGATGGACTAAATATTATTCACATGCCTGTAATCTCTGAAATTTATTAGCACTGTGTACCAGCCTGGTTTTTCTTGCTAGTCAGCTCTTAAAAGTCAATTAGCAACATAGGTACAAAAGTAAGAAAGATGTGATCTTTAAAAGAAGTTATCATGTAGATTTAGTGCTCAGAACCTCAATTAATCACCACGAAAAGCTGTTGTGCCCGAGAAGCTAATGCCTGAATGACGTTGCAAGCATTTCTACCTCACATGCTTTACTGTGGCTGAAATAAACTTCATAGATTTTCCTGATACTTACTTGAGAACTTCCATGTCATTGCAGAAATGAATTCTACAGTCTACTACACAAAATACATTGACAATGAATATTTAGTGTAGCATGAGGATAAAAATGGCTGAGGAGCACAAGTCCAGGAACTCAAGAAATGCAGAATTCAGATCAGACCCAAAGACAGGGATCCCACTAGGTCCTAGCACTGGTCACCTTGGCACAACGAAAGCAAACGAATCTCCACACATTATTTTGCGCTGGATTCGGAGCTGCTTTTCTAAATACAGAAGTCTTCCTCTTCGGAAGGCAGCAGTGAATTTTAATCTGGCCTGTGGCGGTTCTGGCACCTTCAATTTAGAAGACCCATAAAACATGGCTAACGAAACTCGACTCTGCAGAGACAGAAACAAATATCAGCCAAGCCATAAACTGGTCTAGCTTTTCGATGACAGTTTTCCAAGCGTAGTAATCCCTTAATCCCGTAGCTGGAAGTTAACACGCATTTCATCTCAAGTCATGTTAAGCATGGTCATACTTTTGCACACGCTAATATAATATTTAAAACAGAGCTTGTATCAGATATCCAGAGTAAGTCACTCAAGCTTCTCCTGGCTATCTGAGTGTGCCTTAACCTTCCTCCAAAGCTGTTCCCTTTTGCTCCTTGTGGGTGCTGCTCTGCACACCCCAGCTGGTGTTCCCCGCAGCCTTGGGCTGCTCAAGGCGTGCAATTCAAACTGCTTTGAAATCAGCAGTCTTTGTTCAGTTCAGAGGAATGCTTTAATACAATAACACCTTAACAATTAGGAATGGCATCGCGTCCCCATGAATCACTTTTCACACTGTTTTTGCATCCTCTGCGTATGTTTGTCTTTCTTCCCAAGGCTATTCCCAAGCTATGGCTTCCCCCTGGAGCCCTATTAGAGTCTATTCTTTGTATTTACTAACAGGAAGCATTACAGTTCTGTCCTCACTCACAGCCCTTCTTAATTATTAGTATTTTTTTTTTTTTTTTTTTTTTTTTTTTTAAGCTTATTTGGCAAAATCTGTTTCTCTATTCTTCCTGGCTAGCAGGTTATTTCTTTCTTCCTCAAGGTGCAATCCGGTCTCCTTTTGTTGTTAAATTGCCTAATACTGATATTTTCCTGGATATTGTGGGAAAGAGTCCGGGTTGACAACAAACTTCTTTTCATTTCCACTCTGATTAGCAAGCAAATAATAAGTGGAAGCATAATTTATGGTTTGATTTAAGCTGCCTCATTCACATTTGGAAGGAAATCTAGGATGACTAAATCTTGAAAGGGAAGGCAGGATAAGCAGTATTAAGAAACTGTCAGGGATCGGAATTGCATTAAATGTTCCTGGTTTATTGTCATAGACTTTTGGTCTCTTGTATTAATACGATACTAGAGAACTCTTTAATCTAAATATATGAAATGCAGAAAATAAGATAGAAAATGTTGACCATGAAGAGAAAATTAGGCAACTGGCATCCTGCATCTCACCGTCTTGAGCTGACCAAGGTATTATTTCATTAATTTCTTGGCACTGTTCTGCTCTTGACAACTATTCTTTTTCTGAGACATTTTTTTACATTTGTGTTCTAAACTCTTTTGGCCAATTAAAAAAAAACCCAAATAAAATAAAACAAAAAAACCCAAACCAACTATAAATTTATAAATATGTAGCCTTATTCAAATTCTTAGGAAACTTTTTCCATCTGCTGGATGCTGAGATCCTGCACTCTCCCTTTCAAGAGCAGCTTTAGGCATTTGGCAGGTTCAGCAATGAATCCCTGTCACTCCTTCAAACTTCAAGGCCTCCATTGACCTCATTGCTCTCTACAACTACCTGAAAGGAGGTTGTGGAGAGGGGGGAGCTGGGCTCTTCTCCCAAGTGACAGGGGACAGGATGAGAGGGAATGTGCTCAAGTGCCACCAAGGGAGGTTTAGGCTGGATGTCAAGAAAAAAATATTCACAGAAAGGGTCATTGGGCACTGGCAGAGGCTGCCCAGGGAGGGGGTTGAGTCACTTTCCCTAGAGGGGTTTAAGGCACAGGTGGACGAGGTGCTGAGGGACACGGTTTAGTGTTTGATAGGAATGCTTGGACTCAATGATCCTGTGGGTCTCTTCCAACCTGGTTATTCTATGATTCTATATTCCAGCACAAGTATCAATATCCAGCCTTGGGGATGTTCTCTTATCTCATCCCTTCCTCCCCAAGACGGGCTTTTTCATTCTTTTCCCCTTTAGGCTTCAAAATCATTCAGTCAAAGGCACATCAATCTTTAGATCTTCTTCAGAGAAGCTGATAAGCCGGAACTTCATTGACATTATTCAGCACTGCTTTTAAAGAGTCCAACCACCACCATGAAACACTAAAGCAGAAAATCTCTCCTTCCTGATCTGCCCAGATCAAAACAGATTGACATTAACGTGGCAGTTTGTGTTTGCCCCTCAGTTGCATAACTTGTGGAGAGGTCAGGACTGGATTCAATCACTGGCATAGCTGCCAGCTGGGACACAGAATCTCTTTCAAACATATTTCTGAAACTGAGATATAAATCGCTATTAATGTGTCATCCTGTACTTTTCCTAGCTGTGGCTAACCTATCCCTCCACCTGTGAAAAAAAATGAAGCAGTTCCACTAATGGCATTTATCTAATTTATTCTGAAATGTATGTAGCGTTGAACTTTTTTGTCTGTAGGTGAATATTGCATTAGATAAAACACCACATGACACTATCATACACCCTGCGTGCAGACTAAACTGTGCCTCTCATCAACCTGCTTGTCACCCTGGTCTGCACACTGAGGTTAACTTGTCTTTGAGCACCAGGAACCAGCCAGCTACAACCTCTCCACAGTAAATGATCTCAGGAAAGTCTCTGGCCTCCACCCAGGTTCCCTTGCCTGCTCTCTGATCACCCTCTCTGATCTTGAAAACTTTTGTGACCTTTCTCTTGAGTTTCAGGCATATGGAATCTTATCTTTGCAAAATCAAAGTTTCCAGATACCTCAATAAAATAAATAATGCATGAAAATGTCAGCAGAGCATCATGGGGGAAACCCCACCACCTCTCTGACAACTAGCCTTTATTGATTAGTGCCATAAGCTAAGCCAAAGGACAGAATGTGTCGGAGGACAGATCACAAGGAAGGAATGTTCAAAAGAAAGCCTGGAGAAGGGAAAAATGCAAACC
Organism: Clamator glandarius; assembly: GCA_033459285.1. Lineage (NCBI taxonomy): Eukaryota > Metazoa > Chordata > Aves > Cuculiformes > Cuculidae > Clamator > Clamator glandarius. The sequence continues at coordinate 1,559,372 of JAUNZM010000289.1, read as the reverse complement.
TCGCACAAATTGCATGCATGCCCTAGCAAGCAGAGCTGCACGAAGGTCTGCAGTGTGAATTGGGAATGCATCATGGGCAGATTCAAAGCTCACTAAAGTCTCTTAAATTAATCACGGCCTCAGATAAGCCTGATTCAAGAAACTCCCAAACTGGGTGCATTGAGATATCTTAATTGCTTTTATAATTGCTGGAGGTGTTCAGTCATGAGCACCAGATGAGCACTGTGGTAGCAGGACAGCAGAGGCATGCCCTAAAATGAGAACACATGTTCCAATACTCTGAGGAATAACACCTGGGAGTGCTGAGAAGTTCCTGCCACTTTCCAAAGCCCATTTTAGAACCTTTTGTATCTGTAAGATTTAGGAGCAAATTCCAGCGTGCACTTCCCAGACCTCGTTATGAGCAAACTGCAATGTGCTGCACCTTCCCTTCCTGCCTAAGGAACTCGTCAAAGAGAAGCTCACATCTAAAGCACAGGGAAACTCTAAAGCACTTATTCATCTGCCTTAAATACAGTCAAGGTACCTTCAAGAGGTGGCAGGTAAGTGACGGCTGGAGGACTCTGGTTGCCTGGGTAGAGTTGTGAACAGGTGAGCATTATTTATCCAAGTGGGTATAGACCAATTCTCCAGAAAGGGATAATAAAATAGCTGATTTGCTGTGCCTCAGCAACTAGAAATGAGCTCTCACTCCCCTCCACCTGTTTGTGGCTTGCATAGGTGTTTGTTAAAGATATATCTATTTAAATTAATATCTCTTTATTACTCAGATATTAAAGTTATGACCAAACACTAGGCAAATACAAGCAATATATCTCCTTGATACATTGCAGGAATCTTTTGTTCTCATCCTGGGCTTTTCTGATCATTTTAGACCAGGGAAATTCATCACTACAGAACCTGAGGCTGCATGCAATGTCTTTAGGAAAATTCATCCCTTTCTGCAAGTCATCTTCAATGAAACTGGCTGGAGAGCAACCTGTCACCATTTCTCAAGGGCAGCAAAAAAAGGAAAACTGAAAACCTTTTCATTAAGCAAGTGTTGAATGAATCAACTTAGAAGAGATATTAGAATCCTCAGCAGACAAGGCAATGGAGTTCTTAACTGAGCTTGTGGTGCCTTTGTGCTTTGCAGACAGAATATTAGCAAAGATCATGTCTTGTCTGCAGAAAAAAACATGAAATCGGACTAGTTTTACCATTAAGCTTTTTGCACCACTTTTGATGTTAAACTCAACCTGGAATCCTTGCCAGCCCTGCACACACCTTCATTTCACAGCTTTGACTTCATTCTAGAATCAGTTTCATTTAGGCGACTCCAAATTTAAACCTGAATGCAAATAAGGAGAGAAAATGTGAGAGAAGTTTTAAAATTTTAATTATCTATTAAATACCTCATTAATTTCTCTGGGTACCTGTACTCTGCTTCTAAATGCCAATCCCAGAGAAAAAAAGTAAACTGAGGGACCACTTATCCCACTCACTGAGTTTTACCTCAAGTATATGATTAGCTCTTTAGCTGGGTGTCTACTTGGAATAGCTGTTTATGTACTTCGGGCTAGTCTATGGTTACAATAAACCTGTTAAGCTTTATCAGTAGCTGCAAGTAGACAATAGAGAGCTGATGCACCACTCTGGCCTTTAAGAGGCTGCTGCTCAAGTCTTGAAAATTACATTTTTACACCTCAGTTCTCCTCCTAGAAAGGAGAATTCTCGGGAAAAAAATTCTCTCCCTTTATTCACTGGCAGAAGTAATAACTGTGCTCTTAACTCCTGAGAGGTTGGGATGAATTCAAGCCTCCCTGCTAAGGGAACTCATGGGACCTTGCTTTTGTTAATCCCAGCCTTAAAAAGGACCAAAAATATTTGTGTTCCCCAAGCTATCTCACCCCTAGGGACTCTTCTGAAAATCCTAAGCTAATTACAGCTCCGATAAGTGTCCAAATGTTTGGATCCCTATGGAAACTTTCCTCTGGAGTATCTGAAGTGTAAGGTAGCGGCATTTGTATTCCTGCTCCCCATACATTTCCATTGGTATAATTAATATATGGCAAGAATGTAAGTACTAGGAAAATATGCTCACAGTCCCTGTCTGATTCTTCCAAGATGGTGCTGTTGTAGGAAAAAGGATTACATGAGTTAAAAGTGCACAGGGCTCAGCAGTCATTAAGAGCTACAACTGCTCCTAGCAAAAATACTTTTTGCAGCTGCACGTTGGAGAAACATTTCATGTGTTTTCAGTTGTTTAGTTTCTTGTATAGACGTCAATATTCCTCGGCAGGCATCCCTCTCCACCTGCCATTTGGCATGCATGACCCAAGGTGGATGGATTTTGTTTAAATGATGAGATCTATCAGCCTTTGAGGGAAATGTAAAAGAGAGACACTGAGCTCAGTGTAAGTGCAGAGCAATTCAAAGGGGATAGACTCATTACTTACTCTGCTTTAAACAGCACTTCTAGTAGCTGTGCTGCCAATGTTTAGATACATGTGACGTTCTTGGGACTTCCCAGGATTTAATAAATGATCCCTTGCAGTTTCCTGCTGAATGTCCTCCTAGCTCTGCAAAAGTCCTTGTCTTTTTAGACTCAGAAATCACTAAAACTCAAAGGGCAGCCTGCACCCAGCAGTATTCAAGGGAGCAGCACTGTTAAAGCTACAGCCCTCACTGTAATCTCAGTCAGGTACAACCCAGAGCCTCACTTAAAAAATATAATGAAGCTGCTTCACCATAGCAACTGGATGTGCAGCTGTAGGGTCTGATGTGGGATGAGCTTGCTCTGCCTAAATTATTCTGTTTTCCCTCCCCACGAGGACAGGGGAAATACATCCTCCTAAAACTCAGTCTTTGCCATCATTTGGAAATGCATCTGGTTTAATATTAGCTTTTCATTAATTTGCCTGAAACAACATTTTTAAGCTTCGTCACCTTTCAGTGGCCTTTGCAAACCCAAAAAATCTAATTTTGCTGCTTTCCACTTGGCCTGTCTTTCATAAAGACTCATTATTTGTTCACTTGAGCAAGAAAGTGCTCCACAAAACCCATTTCTATCTCACTCCAAGACAGCAGCTGCTTTTTAACTGGTTGTTGAGATTATGGTGCCTCCAAACTTCCCACTAATCATTTGACTGTAAGTCAGGTTGTTGTTGCTAGGCTTTGCACTAGGCTCAGCCTATTGCTTTCACCACCCACTTGTCCAATATTTTCTTAGCAGTATCCTTTTCTAAGCAAATGCCAATCTGTAACACCTTTGCATGCAATGGAGATCAAAAAAAAAGTCAATAGCTCTAAGCCTCTGTACAGAGCTTCTAATTTATCTAACAAATGTTCAGCAAACAATAGTCTATTAGCTTTTTTTTTTCTTGGCTGACCGACTTCCCCTGAACTTAAAAAAAATGGTGTAAATGCAGCAACAACAATGAGATAAAAAGTTGAGTAAACTCTGTTAAAAACACATCTATGCTCTCTGGAGTGACAAAAGACGTGGAGACCAGCAGGACAGTAGGTAAAGCTAACGCAGAGAGCATCTCTTCTATATTCAAAGTGAAATAGCAACTTATGTTTGTATTCTGTGCAAGAATATTTTAAACTTTACCATCCCAATAGAATTTCAGAGTCTTTCATGACATGCAGGAGAATGCGGGCTGGTTACTACAAATGACTATTGCTTAAGCATTGAAGATACAGTCAGAAACGGTAGAAGGCATTTCAAAGACAATAATAAAGCAGCTGCTGCCCTGCACCATTTCTGTGTAAGAAAGAAGACAGCGGTAATTTGGAAAGAGAAAATGACAGGGAGCACAGGCAAGGACTGCATCAATTCATCAGCCTAAGGCAGAAACAGAGATGTGGTCCTGCAGGCCAAGATGAGCCTCAAAGACAAAACCAAAGGCTCATGTTTGCAGTGTGAAGTCACGGAAAGGGGCGCAAAAGGAGAAGTGGCACCGGGAGCCTTGCAGTTCTGGAAAAAGTAGTGTTTGCTGCAGTACTCCTAGTACATCTGATTAATCCAGATATTTCCTGCTAAGCCACAAACGTCACCATTCCTCCTCCTGCTACAACTGCTCAGGATGAGAAAATACAAGACCTACTGCCTTCGTGAATGCCAGCATCCATGCTCTTGAACTGGGTATGACCTTTGTGCAGAAGTGGTTGCCAAGTGACAATCTTACGTACTAAGATTTGTTTTAGCAATGTTATAATAAAGGCTTTGCCCAACTGTTTTTGAAACATAAATTTGAAACAAAAGTTAAATATGAGCTCATTATACAAGAAGATAACACCACCAAGGGAAAAAGCAAAAAACATCGTGTGTGAAAAAAAATATAAAAATGACAATTTATGAGATAATATTTCATATCACCTTTCATTTGAAAAAATTCATGGCAATTTTTCTTCAACTATAGGTACCACACAGAGAGCAAAAAACAACAAATGCAAAATTTTTTTTAAAGATGCCCACTTCCAGAAGCAAAAACTAGAAGTTACAATTGGAGAAAGACAAAGCTTGTGCTAGAACAGGTTGAGCTGTCCCCTTTGCTTACTGCAAATCACTGAAAACTTCAAGGGAAAACAAATAAGCACAGTTCAAAGCACTGTTAGTAGGGCTAAAAATTTCACTTTAAAAATCCTGCTCCAAAAACTAAGGATAGAAGTCTAACTAAAAAAATATCAAAATGGGACCATCTAATACGTTTCCAGTCATATTGACAATAGTAACAGTGAGGATATGTGTGCAAGAAACTTGTTCCTATCCTGCTTTCCCTGATCATTCAATCCTCTGCCTGTCTGGAGCAAGCTGCTCAATACTGCAAACCTTTTTTGCAACAACATTTGTACCCATGCCACAGTGAAGAGACGCTATTGTGAAAATTGTGGATGTGATCATCTTCCTTTGTTCCAAGACTAGAGCACTGAAGGGTCCAGAAAACACATCAGGTCATCAGATCATCACAGTAAATCTTCCCTTTTACTTAGAAAGACAAAAATAATCTCAACTTTTTAATGAGCTCACACAACACCAAAAGACGGTTCAGACACAGGAAAGTATCTCATTTCTGCTGGCAAGATGCAACACAGCAGAAATTGGATGGGGCTGCGCTTGGATGGGCTCTAATACTACATACTGAATCCAACCCCGTCACAAATAGGGAGCATCTCAAGTCACAGATTTGTAGCAACCCCCTATATCCAGCTCTCTCTGAATTTAGCTGATGCAAAGGCACTAGTGTATTCGATGCCAGCCTTAATATTAAATACAGAAGGAAAATTACTGCTGCAGAAACAGAGCACGGACCTCCTGTGGAAGAGATCCCAGCTGCCATAGAAAGCATATAATCTCTTTTCACGATCTTAATTTTGAAAATTGGCCCATTTTTTTTTTTTTTTCATGTGTCCTCACTATTCCTACTGGAAGGGACTTGCAGCGCCTAGTCTATTTATACCCATTTCTTCTTGTGCCAACATTGTTTCTTTGCTTCAATAACTTTCCTCTGCCTGCTGCTTGCCTCCTTGATGCACTCAGAGGCAGCTGTCAGATCTCCTCTCAGCCTTCTCTCCTTAGGCAAAACAAGTTGATCCCATTTAACAACCTCTGAAAAAGAGTCTCCATTCTCCAGATTTTTCATACCCTCTCCCTATAATTAGTCCCTCTTTTTGGATGTGGTGATTAGGGTCCTCTACCACCCTTTCTCTGTGGAAGTTTCCCATCCAACACATTTTAGGATCCAACCATAATCTGAGGAGCGAGAGGAAAGGTTGGGGTGTCCTTTTTTGGCTTTCACCCCTACCAGTAACAAAACATCACACCCATTTTGTCAGGCACCAACTTACAAGAAAATATTGTGTTTCTTATTGCAGTATATTACGCTACATAAAGCTTTACAGCTCTTCCATTTTCTCATTAACAACAGCAAATGAGAACATGATATTTTCTTCTACAATTTTACGTCCACTCAGAGGTTCAACAACTAGCAAATATACAAACATTTAGCAGATAAAGAACACAACAAATAAGAAAAGAGAATAGCTTCCCCTCCACAGCTTGGTAAAAGCAATTAATTCATTCTACTATCCATCATTACTGCTTCTCCTTCATCAACATTATATCTATTCAAAACAAAACATACAGCACAGGCAGATGAAAGGTCTGTTTCTCCTTAAAGTCAAGTCAGTGGTAAAATTCCCATTCACTTCGTGTTGCAGCAAGGAGCAGTTTTGGGTTCTGGTTTGTGTGTTGCAGACAAAAGTTTGCTGGAATAAAATGAAGTTCAGAGATAACCTAGTTCAACGGAACATCCTTGTCCAAGACAGAAAAAATTAGAAAGGTTTTCAAAGGATACAGACAGAAGTTAGCTGCAAAAAGAAGTATGGGACTGATTAGTCTGCAAAAGGCAGCTGAGAATGCTTGCTGAAGAGCAATGGTTCACCCTCTACTCAAATTGTCTTAAGTCCTAATAAAAAAGCACCGTGCAGATCTCTATTTACACACTCATTCACACATCTACAGTTGGTCTTTGCCTCTAATGTGCATACATGGTATTTTCCTAAAAAAATACTATTTATACATTGCTTTAGAATGTATTTTCCTACACAATCCTGAGAAATATATAATTAAAGACTCCATTTACAAACATAAGGAAGTGGAGGAATGGCAAGATCTTACAGGAAAAGTCTGACCAGAGAAAAGAGAAAGTAAACTAGGATCAACAAATACCTGGCTTATGTCAGAACCTGCTCAAGATAAGAAGTAGTGTTTTTTAATGAAATCTAAGTACAGCCCTTTCCAGATGTGGAAAGAACGTAACAGGAAGATATTTTCAACTCCCACTTGGCTACAAGAAATAGGTTTTGCAGCCAGGTTGTTTCTTTTCTATTTTGTTTTTTTTTTTTTTTTTTTACCCCAAGTTGCCCTTGTCCTCTCTTCCTTGGGGAGAAGGGAGCACAAATGCCCTCAGCTTTGGCCACTACAGGCTCAGGAGCAAACCCAGCTTAAGGTCTGTTCAAATCTGCATAATAAAGTAAAGGCAAAAGGAAGTCCGTAATTCGGTGACTAATTCTACTGATTTAGAATGTCTGATACTACACAAGTAGCAATGACAATAGAATTCCCCACATGTGAGATTAGTTTTTCCTGAAACCAACCTCTCTTATCCTCCTCATTTGAACACATGCTAAAATCAGGGAAAAAGGTGATTTCTTATTACTTTCTTTGAGTTCTGCTTCTTCCATGCCTCATTGTGGGTGGCATTTCCCTCCCCTCATTCCTTTTTCTTCTCCAGCACAGAAAAGTTATTTACGAGGAAGTTATAGGATATGGTCCCCTTTGAGAGAGCGTGTTTAGCCTGAATACCATGTTTTGATAAGTGTCTTATGTGAAAGAGAAACCAGGTTAAGTCTTGAACTGGAGTGAAAATGTTTTTGAATTGGGTAGTAAACCACTTGTGCTTGGTGGAGATGAGGTTAAGGTTCTCAGGCAGTTTTAACTTTGAAAAATTATGTACTTATTTTTTTCTCTAAAGAAAAGTCAGTGTTTCCTACTAGATAAAGGACACCTTCAGCTCTTGATGATTAGAAACTTAACATGAAATATCAGCTTGTACTTCAAATCCCTGCAAATGTTCTGGGTGGGAAAACTCTGTGGAAATTTGGGTTGAGTTGGGTTACATTTTTTCCTTACAATGACTTCAGTACAATCCAAATTTCCAGACCCAACAGCATCTCCCCTACCCCCCCGAAGATTTTTCGTCATACGGTGACAATTTGCAATGTGTTACTTCAATTAATTGTCAACTATTTCCAGATCTCTGACCAGATTACTGTATATAAAACTGTCACTGCTAGTCAATTTGCTTTTATTTCCTCTCATTTGTTTTCCAAGACAAGAACTTTCGGGTGACCATCTGCTTCTTATTTCAAACCTGTCTATTTTTGTTAATACCTGATGTCTTATGTCTCATGCAAAAGCTCAATTAAAGATTGATGCACAGTTTTTTTGTTTCGACATAGATCCCTTATTCTAAGCAGCAATGCTTTACAATTCCAAGTTACTTTTCTGTGGCAGATTTTTTGAAGCACTTTTAAAATTCTCTTTTAAGCCTACATTTGGCAATCATTTTACAATATGCTTGGCTTTATACATTTGAGTTATCTTATGAAATTTGTGTGCTAAAATGTAATATGAGCATTTGCGGAACTAAATGCTTAAGATGTGAAAAGCTGGGGCTCCATATATTCTTCCCTACTGATTTTCACAATAAACCTACTCAGTTTTCAGACCAGAATAGTTTTGTCTAATGATCAATGCTACTATATCATTGTTAGGATGAAGCTGGGTCCATCCTTCCCTGCTCTTTTACCTCTGATGCAGCTGCTGTCAGGTAAAAAGCTTCAGGCAGAGTGCTAAATACCAGCCCTGCCAGATCTAAAGTGATGTTTATTCTATTAACTGTATTGACTTCTTGTCCCCACAGTAGGATAGAGCAGCTTTAAACCCTTCCCAGCAGTAACTCTGTAGCGACAATGACTTAGAGAAGGCTTGAGAGTAGAATAGAAAGAAATAATCAATATACAAGAAATACTACCATAATAATCTGCTTTCCCAGCCCTATTCAGAGCTACACAGGGAGCAGTGTATGTGCAAGTGCAAGTGCAAGTACAAGGCTGTGACAGTGGGATAAACGAGACTCAGGTGCTGCTTAAAACCAGCTTTGCTGCTTCCCGATCCCTTCTCCTGCCTGTAAAAGATTTGATCTTCTTTTGTCCCACCTAATTTGTGATGAAGGTGCAGTACCTGCATTAAGAATACTGTCATTTTAGAGTTGGAGGTAGATGGAGTGACATGAGTTTCCTTGGAGGGCGATTCAGTTTGCCTAAAACATGCATTTCTCACTTTATCCTTTTCCTATCTTAACAGGCACACAAATATCTAATATTGGGGAGAAAGAACCTTCAGCCAAGAACTTCCCGCTCTTCATGTGCTTACACCTCCTCTGTAATTGTTGGCAAAGCAGTTGATTATCCTTTGTTTCCCATCTGCACCAGAGAGAAAACTCTAGCTTTTTTGTTTTTTCTCTCTCTGTTTTCGTTATTCTGTTCATATTTTTCTCATAAAGCCTGTCACCAATGGCTAGCTCCTTTCTGCTCTGCAATGGAAAATTTGGGAATGATTGCCTAAGAAAAACCCAAATCTTAAATCATTAAGCAACAATTCTGAGAGATTATCTTACTGAGTAATAAGCAATTTTATAACAGATTTTTCAACAAGACATAATTCACTTAGAAAACCATCATTTTTTTCTCCCTTAGGTTATTAAGGTGCTTAAATCATTTTTTGAAGGAAGGAGGAAACAGCTGTGGTTAAAGCACACTTTTCCATCATTTTTTCTTTATTTTCTCTTTTTTTTTTGCATGCAGCATTCTGTGAAAGCATTAACAGCAGCGCCGATGTTAGAAGTTAAAGAATGTAAACTTGGACAATTTTGGTCAAAGTCCAAGAGCAGGAGTCTTTTTTTCCCCTATGTTCTCTGTGCTGGAGGTCACAGTTGATCTTACAGTCGATGTGAAGAAGACGACACTGAGACATGCTAACCACTGCCATGCTACCCAACTCTTCAGCCAGAATTTTCATTCAGCCTTTGATCTAAGCTATGGATAACTTCCTCAGCTGCTTTCATTTGATCAAAGTAGCTACCTGGGTCAAACTATCAATCCACCAAAAAGAAGGACAAGGGTTAGTCTGATGGTGCAGCTGGTTTTGATTCCAATATTCAGTTTATGCAGATTGCTTTAAGCTGAGACTATTGAAATGAAAAGTTTAGAGGAATACAAGCAAACTAGGCTGGTGAACTGCATTTGAGATTCACCCAAAGTCTTTCCTACTTATTTAAATGAGTTTTCCCAAAGTTATCTAATTTATAACTTGCCCTACCCATCGCCTTCCATACTCATCCCCTTCTGCACTCAGTAACAAATCTCAGCTCCATTTTCAGCAGTCACCATTTTAGATCAGATCCAGTCTGTTGCCTGTGAAAATACCTGATTCCATGTTCCTCAGAACAAAAAGGCCTGGAAAACCAGCCTGGAGATATATCACCCATGTCATCATTATTTATGACTGTTAGCATGTTAAAATCCATCATGTAATAAGGCAAATTAATAGTATTCAGGAAACTACTTGTTATCCTGCGTAAAATATAAACATAGATTGTTTTCTATCAGGGAAAAATATAGGTGATAATTTCTAGAGGGTTTGATTTAATTTTTCCCTTGATTCCTTCTGTCTGTTTTTAAGGAGTAGAACTGATGAATTTGGACAGGAAGAGAAGTTCTACTTTCTTCTGCTGGGCCAAGAAGGGTTATGGACACTATAGAGCAGCTAGATGAAATACCGTAGTGAAAAACAATCATTATCTGAATGAAAAAAATGAGCATGTTATCCCACAGTTACTGTTCACTTTTGTGCCAGGTAGAGCCAGTTTGGCACCTATCCCAAAAAAGCTAGCACATATTTTAATTGTGATTTTAATTTTCTCCTTCCTTTAAAAAACTGCCTCTGTAAAGTCAGCCAGGATTTAAACAAATACATCTATAGCATGATAATACTGCCATTAAAAAATAATTAGGAACATGGCCTGAAATAACTATCTAAGGACGCTCGAAAACGTAAATCAGCCAAAGTATTTGAATAACAGCAAAGTGATGATAGAGACAATGTGAGGTGGTCTTGCTTGAGAAGCAAAAGGTTTGTTTTGATAGAAAGAGCATCAAACAGAGCAGAGAAAGGTCTCTGTGCTCCACTGTGTTCAGTCCAATCCATCTCCAAGAAAATTGTCAGAAAGGGTAAATGTGCAATATAATTCTTCCCATTAGTTATGTTGTTTTGTAGGAGCAGAGCAGCTTTTAACTGACAAAGACAGATCTGACCTCTGAAATGCAGACCTTGTCTATTTTCTTTTCTTTTTGCATGAAAACCACTGATTTTCTATTAAACCTTTTTTTTCTTTAGCTTTAAAGCTGTGTGAATGCTATAATTTCAGAGACTTATACCTCATATAGGTCCCTACAGACCTTTAAATTGATGGAGGTAAATATTGCCCCTTGTTCCTTTTTATCATTTGCTGTCAAACATGCCAAAAAGCTTGACTCCACTGCGCATTACGAAGGGAGTTTTTCAGTGGGTCTGGATTTAGTTCTCACTTTCCATCTTTATTGAACCATTTAGTTCTTTTCCACATACATTTCCCAGAGCCACGGGAACTTTGTGTGTGCTGGTGTGACTCTTCTGCTAGAAAGAGGAGGAAAACCCACATTAGGAGGCAGCCCAGAAGAGAGAGTGTTGCAGTATGGGGAAGATACTACTAAGAATCAAACCTACGCATCCTTAACCCATTGCGCCTCTACTGCACTGCTCAATCCTCTATTCCAAATGCTTTTCCTTGCAGGAGATCCTAGATTCAGCGTGAAATCAGTCAGTCAGCGACTTCTCCATCCCCTGCATGGCCATGCACTGTCAGAATTGGTGCTCTCACCAGCAGCAAGGCCGAGAGTGACTTCTCCATCTATGATTTATTTTACAGCTTATTTGCTTACAATCCACAAGACTGGTTTCCAGCTCCAGCTGCGTCTCTTGGAGGATGGACAGCCCAAAATAAAGAACCCTAAGGTTTTGGTCCACCATCTCCAAGCAGTGATGCTCAGCACTGCACAGAGCTGGACTAGGGTTAAATTTCTGCAGGCTGCCATCCTAGTGTCTGTCATTGCAATGCAAGGTTTTCCACTCAATAGGTGCTCTAAACAAGCACAGAGAAGACTGTACAGACCTTCCTCCATGCTGAGTCACAACCTGTTCCTCCTTCTCTCAGCAGGAGCTGTGTCTAAGGCAGGACGTTCCTACACAAAACACATAGGACTCAGGGAACACAAATGACTCACCTTTTAGAATTTTTTTTTTTATACCCTGCATTAACAGAGGTTAATAATAGCATTTCAAAAATCTATTACAAATACTGATTCATTTCATTTCTTTACCTTGCTGCTAAGCTCCAGTAGTTACTAAAATAATTGGATGAGGAAGTTGAAAAACAAATAAACCTGTTATTGTCCATTTTCTGCCTGTGAAATCTTACTTGTTATGCACATTCACCAAGATCAAATAAAGCTCTGAAATTTCTTTTGTGGAAAGTAGCACATTGGTAGCATTATTGACTTTGGCTCAGAAGACTAGATCTTCATTGGGAACAGGGAAAGCTGCTGCTTTTTCTGTCATCAGAAAGGTGGGGAAGTCAGGAGAGATAAGACAAAAGCCTATTTGGCAATGCATGGTGTAACTGCAGATCAATATTTTTCAGGCAAAATGTTTTTCTTCATTGAAAAATGGTCTGCTTTTGCAAATACAGCTTTAGCACATGAAAAGAGACTTCTGGAACTTTGTTTTGCATGTGAAGTTTTAATGAACTTAAAAGGGTTGTTTTTAAAAAGAAAACCATCTTTTTGAACGCATCCCTTCTTGTAAGTTTGAATAGTTCATAATCAAACAAATAAAAGTATTTAATTTTCAACTTCCAAAACACAAATACTTCAAAAACATAGAGGATTTTTCCCTCTGTGATGAGTGCTATCTTGCTCATGCACTTTCCGAATGCACTGAAGTGTGCTGTAAAATAAAAGCCAGGAAAATAAGCATAGAAAACTATGAAAAGAGGAGGATGACAGTAGCCAGAAACAGCTGTAGATGAGGGTCTTGCTAGTGAAGAAATGTGTGTATTTGCATCTAACAAGGATGAGGATTCTTGGTCTAGAAAGTCATCCTTAAATCAAGGTTTAGGTTTTGCAGCGTTGTTGAAAACCTGAAAATGCGTCTTTGAATGGAAAGGTTTAGTCAGCTTCAGAAACAGTTTTCATTTATAATGCGTGGAAAATCTCTAGTATTACCAAGTTTGTCACCAAACCAGTGCTAAAGTCTTTGAATGGAAAAAGTTTTGCAGTCGCTTCTGTGAAATGTCATGTAATTCAGAAGAAAAAGAAAAACAAGAGTGCATTATTTCTGGTTTTTTGCCCTTTTTTTTTTTTTCTTACATGGTCTGGTAGTTAGATTTTGCATCCTGTGATCAGGAATCTTGACTCCACTGACTTGTTTTCAAGAAAATCCTTCAGATACCAGGAAAGCATTGTTGATGGAGAAAAAGATTTGTAATGATACCCCAAGTGACCCTGGAGTCAAGTTCCCTAGCTTTGGAGATCACTGTTTCCTGTACGTAAAATCAGTAATTAGAAGTAATTACCGTGGTTCCTCCTCTTAACATATCTGAATGAACATGGTAAGTATGCTTAATACAAATCCGATTAAAAGATTTTTTTTTTTTTCCTCTTTATCTCAAAAAATATGCCTTGCAACCCATTGTTTTGTTAGTTAACAGTTCTATGCTGTTACTTTGGGTCCAAAAGGCAAATGTAAAACAGATCATTCAATTACTGGAAAAAAAATTTCTTACTGCCTACATAACAGGCTTCAATATTATTACATTATAGAGACAGCCAGAACAAAAGAAGGCAAAGCAAGGATCCCACAAAAATATAACTAATGCAGAGACAGAGTAAATACCCGTGTCAAAGGAAATTCATTAGCTAATCTTATCTAAAGAGCATATCTAAATGTGTCAGGTGGTAAAAAGCCAGACCAGCTCAAACCAGCTCTCTTGAAGATGCCTGCCTATTTCAGCCCTGGAAAGAATGAAAGCACACGTACTGTATTACATATCACTCGGTCCCACCTCAGAGCACGTTAAGCAGCAGAAGCAACAGACTAGAGACGACACAGTTTTACCTAGTATACAGCTGCCGAAACAATAAAACATACTATAGATCTTACGCCTTTTACTCTACAATATTTTCAGTTAGGTGAAAAGTAGCTCACATGAGGGCTCCTTAGAGTTAGGAAGACTATGAAATTCCTTGATATTAAATATATGTGCTATGGCCTCATTGCTGCTCTCATTGCAAGCCATCAGTGAAGCTCATTTATATCTCTTAGACTAGGAGGAAAGAGCTATTCCTGCTATTAGGGTGCAGCCCTAGGTGTGAGTGCCTTCAGGATCCCTGTCCTCTCTTGGCATGCATGACACCTGGGGACCATCTGCAGAGAGCAGGTAAAGTCATGGTTCTGGTGTGAAGTACAAGCTCAGGGGCTGGAGAGACTGAAAGTGAGAGTTGAAAGTGCTCTGACTCTTAGGGGTGTCTGGGAGTTACACAAAATACTAGGAGAATTACACCCTCCCTTATGACATTCTCCTTAATCAAAAACATCAACCTTTCAGGGCTGGCTTCAAGAATGCACTAAAAATCAATATTTTTCTATTTAATTTTCACAGTCCTCCAATTCTTTCCTTCTGGTTTCATCTTTTGTAACCATCTCTCTACAATGCATTAAGCCTGGCAATTTCTTGGAAATACCATTTCTCACTGTTGGGTACCTACAGTGTCCTTAAAAAAACCCCACCCTTACACACTCCCAAGTTCGTAGACAGAACAGCTGTGCACCTTTATTACACATATGCTACATTCTGGTTTTCCTTGCTAGCCAGCAGACAGGAAAGTTTTATTTTTAGGCAGATGTGAAAGCCCTAATTTGTTGCAGAGGGGAATAGAGAGCCTAATAATAGCATACAATACAGTCAATGCCAAATTAATTAATGGAGACCAAAACAGGTTACAGTTTGTGAGCCAAAGCTACTATTTTCCACTTTCCCAGCCTTTCCTCTCTCTGAAACAGCATATTAGAGTTGGAAGGACACTACTCCAGAATAGCTATTTGTTACTGCAGGTCTTTTGCTATGCATTTGAGTTACCACACATCAAGGTTTTCTTGACCTTATAATACTCTGCCTGTCAGCCACAAATTATTTCTTCCACAATGGATCAGCATCATTTAAGTCCCTTGTTGATGAACACACGCTGGCTCGCTCACAGATGAGCCAGCACATTGGGAAGAGGCACAAAGGAGGAAACTTCAGAGCTTCGGGGAAGGTTTCAAAGCACAGCAAAGCTTCTTCTGCTGTGACCAGGTGCACCCACCTTCTCGGTTACAACATCCACCAGCCAGAGGCAGATGACCCGAAGAGAAGCTGAGAATAGCGCGCTGCCTCCTCTCTGTTCTCGGGTGACCACACGTGTTTGCTGTCAGCTCTTTCCAACTAGGAGCAGGAGCCTATTTTAAGCGCTCCCCTTTCCTCACACATATACTGTTGCCATAGCTGCAAAACTAATGCACATGGAAAGAGAGGTTCTTACTCTATTGACTCAGCAGAGAGGCATGTTACCGATTCTCTTCTTTTCTTAACTCATGTAAAGTGAAAGATAGTGGGACAGATCCTGCCCCAGCTGGTGCTAAAATGGAATGACTGGACTGGTTTAGAGAACCCTTATTAATCTGCAGCAGCTGAAAGACTAGCCCTTGGTTTTCTATTGCTGTGCCTTCCAGAATTGTTTATTGTATATTGTAATTAATTCAGCATCTCATTCAGCACACCTCCCCTTGAAGGATATAGCCTGGCAGAGCAGGATAAAATTATATTTGCTCTCCTGATGTCCACCTTTCATTTATCTAAGGATCCAGGGAGTAAATGCATGTCAGTTACATGGTATATCCCAGCCCTGAATTTGCATCGGGTCTCCAGGGTCAGAGACAGAATTTTAGGGAATGCCTAAGGTAAACTTCAGATGCTCTGGCAGGGAGGACTCAATTCCAACCTGGCAGTAGCATACACACTATCGGTGGCTTGCACTGATTTTGATCACATTTGCAAATTTCTAGCCAAATTCTATCCAAGTATAATTGAAAATATTTTGAAGTGTCTTTTGCCCAGATACTTTAAGAAGAAACCTTCAATACACTTGAAATAAGCCTACCGCAGGTTTGGCTAGCATTTTAAAAAGATACTTGATTTAGACGTTTAAATTTTCCTGCCCAGTCCTAATCTTAAACAGAAAAGAAAAACAAAGCAGCACAATTTTAATAAAAGGCAGTTGAGCCTTCAGTTGAGATGAACTTGCATAACTCCTTTGCATTCCAAGTTTACTGAAGCTTCAGAGTAAGGAAGATACAAACGGGTCTGATCCTATAAGCAGGCAATTGCTCAGCATGTATAAGCAGTAAGAGATTTTATTCTGCAAATTATCCAGTTCCTTGACTGAAGGTAGTCCCCTCCTCGGGGAAGGGGCTGGTGTTTGGGTACCAGATCCTAAATAAAAGGACAGAAACACACTGGGTGGCTTAGCAGGGTGGGGAAAGAGGTGCTTACTTGGTGCATCCAAGAGTTGAGCAGATATTGGAGGTGGGAGGTCAGAGGCTACATCACTCGTCGTTTCTGGTCCTCGACAAGTGAGTGGCACAGTGGGAACTCCCGCAATAGAAATTAGTGATCCATGGTAGAAATGACACTTGAGAGAATAGAGGCTGTAGTGGCTGGAACACAGAAATAGCCAGACAAAAGGAGACAAGAAAAAAAAAATAATCGAGGCCTAACACAGAATATGATTTCTGAAAGTGATGGTAATGTTGATAAGATAGGCAAAGAGCATACGACTTGCAAATCAGAGCAAAAAAAAAAAAACCAAAATGCAGGAAAACTTCATTTCTATTTTTCAAGGGCTTGTTTGCTTATCCCCCTCATAATCCTGGGCTAGAAGATAGACAGACTTTCTTCAAAAGCCAAATGAAACTAAAAAATAAACCCTTGGAGTGCACTGTATTTTGCATCAATAAGTTGCACTGGGTGATGCCTTATTTGCTAATTACAAGTAGTTTCACTCCGGCAAGTTGACTCTACAGTAACTACTACAAAAATGTAAGTATTAATAGAGAAGCAAAAGATTAATTCTGACAAAAATTATCTCACTTATTGAAAGTCTGTTGTGAAGGGTGTACAATATTGCTGCTGCAGGAATCAGCTGTATAGATAAAGACTATTTCAGACCTTAATTTTTGCATAGCTCTGGCAGGTCGAGATAGTCTATAAGAGAGATCCAGCATGTACTCGGGTACCAAGTGTTCGTGGTGACCCAGAAGAGCACTCTTGCATTAGTCTCAATATGATACACGCACTCCTATATATCATCATCTTCTCTTTAAAAAGATAAATGAGCTGCTTACCTTAATCCTATATTAATTTACATATACACTGACATTTCATTTAGATTTGTTAACTGTCTGTGTAGGGCTTGTTTTAGACAGCAATATTCCTTTTTGTTTGGGCCAAGAAGAGTCTAAGACTTCAGTGTCACTTGAATCCAGCACCACAGCTCAATTTAAAGCTGTCAAGCATCAAGTTATAAATATTACTTCCTAGCTATTACTGTTTATAAAGCAATCCAGCTCTTTAAAAAGTCAACCTACAGCATATACTTATGTGGCTTCCTGCAACAGTTAATTCCAAAGACTGCTTAAACACGTATGATATTTTTCCTTTGACATGCTTTAAATGTATTTGTCATTAATCTTGACCCTTTGACGGTTCCCTGAGGGACAATGAAGTGATCAGACAGCTGTGCCCCTCATAAGTTTTAATACTTTAATTACATCCCCTTTGGACCTTTTCCCCTTCTCTATTCTTTCTTTAGTCAGCCACCAAGAAAAACGACTACAATTTTAACATCTAAACACTGGAAACTATGAACATATAACAATGCAGAAATAATTTCTTATTTTTAAATTTACTTAATTTTTAAATTTAATTTCTGGAAGGAATGAATGAGTTCTATTTTCTTCTGAAAACTTTTTGAAGTCACAGCGGTTTGGCCTCATGTGTATAACCATAAACAGAGCTGTACAGCTTTGGACAGATACTTTTAAGAGAGAGTTCAAGTTCTGCTCTTCTTCCATAGTTTAACAAGACAATAGTCTTTATAAAACTTTTACCCGCAGAAATAGTTGATCTGTCCTGAGAATGATAAATCTCATTTAAAGGTAACCGCCTTGGCTTACAGATAAAACAATCCCTATCATTTTACTATCTTGTTCTCATGATTTGCATCCAAGTTTTGGTGTTTGGTATTTACTGGTACATACAGGAACTGCCAAAAAATGTCACTAAATTGGCAAATTGTAAATATCACTGACATTAAAAAAAAGAAATTATTTTCCACTGCCGCAAACTTTCCAGTAATACACTGTCAAAAGCGAATATCACTCAATTCCCTAAGTTTTCTTGGAGAAATCAAAGAAATCAACGAGGAAATAAAAACACTGTTTAATTACTTTGCAATATTTATTCTGTATAGTGCAAGTGGGAACACAATACTAGAGTTCAGTTCAATTTACACCTTATCTCCTGCCTCTCTCTCTTGGGATTACAGGAATACACAATTTCGATTAAATAACAGAATTATGATTATTTGTAAAAGTACAGGTAAATCTCAGCTCAGCAGAAGGCAGTTTTGGCCATTTCTGTTAAAAACTAGACCAAATGATTGAGAGATTTTACCTAGTTCGGTCTTTTGCTGCAAGCTGACGGACTGTTTACTTCAAAAAACATTACAGGAACCAGGACCAGCTTCTGACTTCACACTGCAATGGTGTGTGCCTGCACTTTCACAGCCTGATGGGAAGAGGTGTCAGGTTTTACTCGTTTTTGAAGCTCACTGGAACTTAAAGATAAGCTCTGCCATATGCTTTCAAAGGGAGTCAACTTGAACAAAGCTCCTGCAAAGAAAAATTGAATTTATGACACACCTTCCACCTACCTCTAGTAAACCCAAAACTATTTCCCCATATCCAGAAGCAGCAGGAGAAGCCCTGAACACACAGACTGCTATACTATCATTACCATGATCTTTGGGTTGATGCTTCCCCAGTTTTCCTATATGTGCAAGCCTGTTTCATTAGAGAGAAATAATTTCCTGGGCTCTCCTGCTCCATGCAGGACTCCAGAGATCTTCATGCTTGTCATCCATGAGTTACGTGACAATGAGAGACCTGATGCTTCTCTGGATCAATTGTACGAAGGAAACTAAATTACTGCAAAAAGCCTCCCAGTCAGAAGCAGAACCCCAGACACTAACACAGCAAAGCTTTTTACTTCTGGCAGATTAGACACCTCCAAACACGCAACTAGTATTGCATAGACATCCCAAACTATTCAATACAGGCAAGAAGGTCATATTTTTAGACCTAGCCCTCCCAAGTCCAGTTGAGTCTTGCAGAAAAATTATCCAGTAACGTCATCACTTCTCTGCACAGCAGAAAACCAGCTACAGTACTTATTCCTTCAATATATATTAAATTAAACCAGCCAGTAAAGGTGCCTCTGGGAATAATTCTAGTGCAGAGTCAGGACAGCTAATAAACAATTACCATAAACCTTATTCATTTTACCTTCTGTGTATGAGGAAAGCAAGCCCTACAATAGGGAAGATCTACTGTCTCCCAAAGCAGCTGAAGGAGGACCTCTAGGCTCAACCACAGAAATGTTTCAATGAAGCAGCAGTGGATGGAGCAGATTCAGACTAGCATGACAGGGAAAAAAAGGGTATCCAAGATAAAAGTGGCTTATAAAATAACTTGGAATGTCAGCACATGATTATGTTGTTTTCCCCTCAATCATTAGCTAGACTGCTGTGTTGCAAAACACCCTGAAGCTTGAGAAACTGCTAACGGGCAACAGCTTTTGGAATGTCATAAATGCTAAGTTTTACTGGACTGGAAAGACAATGTATTGTACAGTCAGAATTCACATGGAGAAAGATTTGGACACTTGTAGCTTGTAATAAAATGAGAGAAAGTGGATTAGTAGGTTTTGTAACTCATTAAAGTGCAAGAGCTGCAAAAGAGATATGTGAGAAAGCTACACTCCTAAGACTAACAGCACCTTGGACTGGGTTCTTTCATTCCCTTCCTCAAAGTTATTTGCACCTGGACAAAAGCACCATTAATTCCCTATGCCCCATCAAGAACAGACTCACAACTTGCAAGGCACTTTACAGATGAGACAATCAGATAAATGGCATTACTGAACTGGAAGACACTATCTGAATGCTTGAAGTAATGGGCTTTCTTTTATGGTTTGAAGGTGAGAGAAGCTCTCTTAGCTTTGCAAGACAGCAGGATCTTCAAAAACATACAGGATGCAGCTGCTGAGTGCACAATGCTGAGCCTGAACCCGAATGACTATAGGCCTACGTGGCTTTTGGCTGAAGCAAGAAGTAGGATGAGCTTGTATCTGCCTTCAATAAATCATGTTAACTTGCACTAAGACTAATCATAATGGAATGAAAAAGCCTTTTAGTTTAATAAAGCAGAGGGAGATTCCAAAGGTAAATTGGAAGGAGGTACATTAAAAAGAATAAAAATTATTTTCAAAGGCATTGGAAGATACTGAAAGGCTATAAAATACCTTATTGGCAGCCTCCATACCAAGCATCAGCTTTCTGTTTTGTTCCGAGAGCTAGTTCACACTCTTCAAGAGATAGACATGCAGTAATGATAGCTTTTACTTGCTAAGATACATCAAAGCTGACCTGTTAGATAAACAGATTTGTTTAATGATTACATTTTCCTGTGCCAAGTGAAAACACATAAAAGTGCAAGATTTAACAGCTTTGTATATATTTTTTGCTTGAGCTGCACAATGGAAATTGTTTGTACTCTTCGCCAAAACAGTTAGGCTCCACAACTTAGAATTTGGCAGGGACAGAGCTTAGTCCAAATCACTCTCCAGTGATTGCTGGAAGAAGAGTGCCAACAATTTGTTTTGATGCTTACAAGATGTGTGATGTACAGTACAGAGCGATCCTGGGCAGCTTTAACCATCTGATGCCTCTTCATTAACACTGGAAATTCTAAAAAGCCAACAAAACTGGGTCTATCCCTGCAGGAGTTGTTGGAGCATGATATGCAGCAATTCCATAGAGAATGAGCAATCACCAGCTGAGGTTGATAGAAGGACTATCATAGACTTCAGTGAATGCTGGGTCAGGGTTCTGATATGGCTTGATTACAAAATCTTAATCAGATCTTGCCCATGACTTTCGTAAACTCAATAATATGTGATACTACAAAGTATCAACATCATCTGGTAGAGGTGAATAGAGTTGTCACAGTTCAGTCATTAGGCAGACCTGAAAACTTCAGAAGTTAATTGGAATTGTCAATGTTGTTTTTTTTTTTCTGATAATGAGTGGTTAAATAATCAAGCTAGACTGACAATTTTCTTTATTGCACCTGTAAAAATACCAATTTCATTTTCTGATGTTTGACTTTAATTCTGACACTGACAGTTTACATATTTATTTTCTTAGTCATTGGCATTTTTCTCATATTTGTAGGCATTAATTTTTACTTGTTTTTTAAGCCACTTAATATAAACATCAATTGTTGCAGCCTACTTAGCACAACTTCTCATTAATCTAATGCTTGGTTTTGCATATATGAAACTAATCAAAATTTTAAACTGACAAACATGCCAGAGGCTGAACACTCAATATTAGATGCATATGTCAAAATAGCAAGTGCAACTGCCACCTCATAATGACAATACCAAAAATTTGCTCTCCCTATGGAATATTAAGTAACTTTTTATACGCCGTAAGCACACAGTTGCAGGCTAAATAGTGTTTGGTTTTATTTTACCAACAGATAGCTTAGCTCCATAACTTACTGAGCCTTGTAAAGCACTGTATTAGTAACTGTTGATGTGCCTAAGTCTAAAATAGTTTATAGGTGGTATTTTTTTTCTGACAATGCTGACTAAAATTACCATTTGGTATACTGGAAATTCTTAAATAGCACCAACAACAGTGCACTAATAATAACCTGAGTGACTGTATGAGACTTGAGCAATGACCCTTGTCAAGCCTGTTGCTGGGAAAGAATCCTATTAGAGAAGAATTTGGCTGGTTAGTTGCGATTTTATTTGCCCTTCTTTATAATTTCTGGTATTTTCTTTATTCCCAAAGTGTTTGGGACTGATTTTAGAAACTATGTTTAACATCTATACCATGCCAACCTCATAAGAGCCAAATTAGATATTACTAGATTAGATCTTCGGAAGAAATATTTTCCTGTGAGGGTGGGGAGGCCCTGGTGAGGCTGCTCAGAGAAGTTCTGGCTGCTCCATCCCTGGAGGTGTTCAAGGCCAGGTTGGATGGAGCTTTGAGCCCCTGATCCAGTGGAAGGTGTCCCAGCCCATGGAAGGCGAGTTGAACTGGATGGTCTTTAGAGTCCTTTCAAATCCAAAGCACTCTGTGAAATGTTTTATCGGTTGTCACTATAGCAAGGAGAGTCAGCAGAGCCAAAATTGTTTTGTATATCCTTCAGGAGGATGAAAGTCGTCTGTGGTTGCGTGTTGCTTGCCTTGATCATACTTAGAGCAAGGAGAAATACTTCCCCATCACACAAATCCAGGGTGTTCAAACAGCTCCACAAACTGGCAACGTTATTGCTGCTACCTTTACCTTTGTGACTACGACTGTGACTGGGGCTTGCTACTGTTTACTTGAATTCTCTGTCCTTTCATACAGCATCTTACGGTGTTCCCACATAGAACAGCACAAAACCTGAACATTTTTCCATGATAGGTCTAATTGTGAAATGATGCAATTTCCCTATTTTTATACTAGGAACAAATTATCTTTGTCTCCTACTACACACACCTAGTAGGAAAAGAATGAACATCAAGTTCCTTACATTAATTAAGGCTCTGAGCAAGCTTGAATGATTTTTTAAATATTTTGACAGAACAATATGACCATAGTAGCCTAAACAAGATACTCATTGATACTGGTATTAAAGCCTAATATTTTTTTAAAATGTAGTGTAAATCTAATAATGGAGAAACAGATGAGAACAATAACTTTTGGAGGACTCTGAAATGTCTGCAGACATTAGCAGGGTCACACACAGAGCTAAGATAATGCTATGAGTTATTCTTACACAGGATTTTTTTCTTTGAGTTAGAACACTAAAACAACATGAGTTCATTTTGATAATTTTGCTTTTTGAAATGCATAATAGTATTCAAGATAAATGACAGAATCAGCTTGTGCTGATCTCTTTTCATAACCACAAGATAAAATACTGAAATTCTGATTAAAAAGCCTGTTGTTTAAGAGACCAAAATCACTCTAATGGCTATATTTTATTTCAGCCAGAATTTTCCATTTCAGGGAGACTTTAGCAAGCAGTTAAAATTATCTTCTGAGGAATTGCTACCGTTTCAAATGCTGTAATGAATATAGATGTATCTCTCTTTAATATTTACTGTTGATAAGTACACAGGGACCTCTTCCTAATCTTACTCCAATATCACAAGCCAAAGCAGATACAACAGCCCTGAAAGGCAGGACATTTGCATTGGCAACTGCATGAAGACAGTGGTTACACTGAAGTACCACAGGTCCTCCTCTGATTGTAAAAGTTCCCCTGTCCCCAGAGCCAAGGATGACAGACAAATCTATAGAGGTAAATGGAACAAAGCAGTGAATACTGAATGACCCAGACAGTCACCCATCCCTTCCAGCAAAGGGACCACCGTTTTTGTGTTCACAACCAAAAAACGAGGTGGTGTTATATGGGTTACAGTAACAGTAGGATGGAAAGTAAGACCCACCTAACCTTTCCCTGTGTGTATATTTATTTTACAGCCTTGTTTTTCCATAGTTGCCAATGGGTGTAGCACCACAGCTGTCCTTGCTTGCTGGCAGTGTATTTTTATTCACTTATCTCCAACCTAGCAGTTATTTTTTTCCATCACTGCTTAGTTTCCAATTCCCTTACCCTAACCCCCTGCAAAGAAGAGAGGATCCTCTTTTTCACCTCTGTGCTGGGTCATTTCAGCAGCTTTATGAGGGATGCACTGACTTGTCTGATTTGAGCTGTGGTTTTGGGCAATCCATCTCACATCTCTCAATGGGTTTCTTACTCTCTAAAATGTGTCATAATCTCTCTGCCTGAGTAAGACTTCATTACTGACCCTCCAAACCAAAGTAATACAGTGCACAAAACAGTTTTGCGTGATATTATCTTTTAATTTTCCCTATGATCTGGAAAACTCCATACTTTGCCAGTTATCAGCAGGTGCTTCAGTTTTACTTGGTTTGAACACAAAGCTTTTCATCTTCTGCCTGTTCCCGGATCATTCATTTGGATTCCTTCACTCAAGTTATACAATTTCTAAACTTTGATCCAACCAATTAAGAGAGGATTTAAAGGAGACTAATAACTCAGATTCCTCCTTCTACCAGAGGAGACTATGACATTGATCATTTGTTTTCATTGCTTGAACTTCCCACATCTAAATCTGCGGCATCTCCCTGTGCTGTAGGACTAAATGGATAAAGACAATGAACATTAGATATGTTCAGAGAAGTCCATATATAATTACATTGAACATTTGATCTAGGAGGAGAAAATTGAAAAGAGAAGAAAATCCTTGGTGAAAAAAGTGACCTCTTAAGCACAAAGGTTTCAGCTAAAGAGTGAATTTCTAGAGCAGCCAAGAGGACCAGCAGAGGAAATCAAGAGCCAGCAAGCAGACATGAATCGTAACGCCTTCTGACCAAGGGGCTTTCTTAGTCGTATGTGAAACTCAATGATGACCTCTCATAGGGAACCTGGGGCCACTCAAGCAAAAGGTCCAAAACCAGCAAACCTGGCTTAATGAGAAAATAATCTATTTTATTTATCCTGGATAAATAACCAGGAGGGGTTTGGAAGAAGCACCCAGAAATCCATCTTGTAAATCTGGCTAGACTTTGAGCTGCTGCATTCTGTAAATAGTTGTCTTAATAGAGCACAAGCTTGGTTTTACAACCATCCTTTACAAGCACGCTTTCACGTTCTTATTCTACATGTGATACTTAAAACTGATTTAGGTCCTTAATAGTAGGCACATAGATGTGAAGTTTTTTCCCTTAGGTTTTAAGAGCAGAGATGGGGAAGAGTCCCAAAAGCAGATCCAGGGCATCTTAACAAAGAGATGGGAACACATTTGCCTGGAAAGCACCTGTTAGTGGAGATTAACAAGTAAATCTTTGAGGAGTGAATTAGATGAATAATTCCCCTACCAATAACAGACAATACTGGAAAGAGAAAATGGCATCCATAAATATAATCTGCAAGTATGAAATCCTGGACCTCTAGACTGGAAAGCTTATTTTTAAGCAGTTATTTTTATATATGTGTTATGTTTCCACTTAACATTACAGGCCTAATCATTTGCAGCTTAGTAAAAGGGTTGAAGCCCACTTGTACACAGCCATATTTCCATATACAGCCTGTTTGTGAGCGTTATCTTTCTGGCCAAGGAACTGCTTGACTTGTTCACGCAAATAAAAGCTCTGTGCACTCAGATGCACTTTTGATTCTCTGCCTTCACTTCATGGCAGTAAATGCTCTCACATTGTACTGCTTCTTCTCAGCATGCACATTTAGAAAACATTAAAAACCCAAACAGAACTGCTTGACCTTGCTACAATAAGGGAAATAATGTTAAAATTATATTAGTTTTCCAGCTGGATGTACCTTCTCAAAGCATGGTTCTGAGTCAGAAACATCAATTTTAACACTATTCATGCGTATAAATAAGTTGGTCATGAAATACTGCTATGTAAGAACTTGGAGAAGCTACAGTTTTTGAAAAATCAGACATAATGGAGATTCTCAAACTTTCCTATTCAACTCAATTAAGAAAGAACAGAAACTTCAGAAGTAAATAGATCTTCTCCAGGAATATTGAAATCAGCAGAGGAGACCTGCTGCTGCTGATAGAGGTACTCGTAGTTTATGAGGGAAGGATATTACTCGAAGTGCATTTTCCAACTCTTGTTGCTCCAATCTGTCCTCAATGTCTTCAGCCTCTCAGTCAGCACCCAGGGTTGAGGACAGAAAATAACCTTCCATATACAAAAAAAAACCCTGGTTTTCTTTCAGCCTCTGCGTGGAGTCCAGCTGTGGAACTTTCCACTTCTCCCACAGAACAGCTGAATTCTGCTCTGTGAACCAAAGCAACGCACAAGAATTAAAGGCTGCATACATCTCAGAATAGACCTTTCTGAAGCATCTCCAGCTGGGATTGCTTACATTTGTTGAAGACTGGTAGGTTATACTGCTACCAGGAACTTAAAAGTGCTGTAGCACAAGCAATAATCAGCTGGTTAAAACTGGAAAATTCACATAGGATGAGACATAAGAATCTTAAAGAATCAAACCCAAATAGTTTGAAATGTGACAACCTGGTGCTCTTTGTGTTAGTCCGCACCTCCAGAAAAATGAAAGTACCTGGGCTAAATGTGAAAATAAGAAACCTGTTACAGAAAACAAATCACATGGACAGAAACTCATATCAGTGGGGACTGAGTGTTTTAACATAGGGGATTGGCCAGAGCCTGCCCTTACTAACCCTTTAATCAAATTCTTTCAGTTGTAATACGAGTTCCTAATAATCCAGCCTATTTACAAATCCACTTTCAGTTCTCCTTGCCCTTTTCTGAAAGGGCAGAACAGTTGCAGTGTGGTTGGCTTAAGGCTTCTACACAACACCAAGGTTGAATTTTGTCACTCCAAGAACAAAATGTAACTGCCGGGCTGCTGCTGCTTGGAGGGAGGCGAGGGGTGGCTGAACAAGAGGGATGGATTCCATATCTAGTCTTCTTCTGTTACTAGTGCTTAACAGAAGCAGAAACCCTGACCGACCTACCATCAGCTTTAATCACCAAAACACCAGTGAAGTACTTACTGCGTTAGATTGCCTAACTTAATATCAGTGTGATGCTCACAAAGTCCTTGAAATGATAAACAAAACCTCAGGTTCATAACCCGCTTTTGCACTTTGTCATCTGCGAGGCTGGGAGAAGTAATTTGAGAATAAACGCATCCTCCAGATTACTCTTAAGTGGTGGTCACCATTCTTAGCTTGTCTATTTTCCATCAACTGTTCCAGAACTTATTTCAAAACACACAGAGCGAGCTCTGAGGGGTAGCAGACACCACCCTTCAAGAAGCTATAGCATGTCTGCTTCCCCAGCCAACTCCTCTCTATTAGAAAACAGAATATCATACTGTAATTGATAGCAACAGTGGATGTAACCTCCCCGAGCTGTAACACCTCTCATGGAAGCTCTAGCAAGGTCGAAAGAGTTGAAAATGATACTAAGCTGGTGAGCCAGGTGGCTGGAAATATTCCTTTCATCCATCCCTATTTTTGCTTACCTGCCATTTTAAGGCCATTTGTAAATATAGATCAGAGTGTTCATAAACAATAGGATACAGAACACCTTGCAGGAAAGATTCCAGCATCAAAAATACTTCTATTTTTTTTCTAAACCTTCCCATTCTCTTGTATTCTTTTATAGGAGGAAAAAGTTGAAACTCAGACCAATTCTCACCACACACAAAACACATTTTACACTTCCCAAACAGAATTTTCACTTTGCAAAGTACAGGATACGAATCAAAAATGCACGGTGGAGTCAGCACTAGCAGCTCTTCCAATTAGTAAGCAATGGTCCTGCAGGAGATATCCGATAAGTACAAGCAAGAGTTTCTCTGTTCCGCTGTGTCTAACATGAATCCTTGTTGATAGTTTGCTCAGCCTGCTCTTTCAATAATAAACATACACAGGGATAGTTTCTCTGGGGACATAGCATGCATTACTAATTCACACTGCAGCTTGTCTTAAAAAAAAAAACTTATTTACATGTCCACATGCAAAAAGCTCCCTTAAAAAAAAATCTCTCCCTAAAGATCTGGGAGTATTTAAGGTGCCAAAATCTGTAGAAATGCACACGTGACGGTTTTCAAAAAATATGAAAGTTGAGAGTTCATCCTTCCATTGAAACTCAAGGCACAAGGGAAAATTAAAATGGAAAAATACTATGGACACAAGGGGTATCTTGTGAGCAAATGAAGAACAATTGTTACAATACTTTATCCCAAATTAATCAGTTACTGACAGCTTTGGTGAAACCAGTCTGTTTTTTCCTTCCTTGAGTGATTTCTTGGCAGACTCATTTAAAAAAACCCCGTAAACTAAGATATGTAGGATTATCTTTCCAACAATGTTTTCTTATGAGATACTTATTTTTTTTCAGGTCCCAAAATTCCAGTAAAAGAGGTCACAGACAAGGGCATACATAGAAAAATAGTCCTTGGTTAGCTCTAATCTTTGATATTTCAATGAGATTTTCTAAAGCGTTCATCCATCTCCCTGGCATGAACAGAGCTGAGCCAGCCCCCAAGCGCTTCTGAAAATCCCACCTGCAATGATTAATTATTCACAGCATTAGATATAAAGCCCCTATGGCTCTTTAACAATTCATTATAATAAATTAGGTACTGATTGGATTTTTTTCCCTTGCATTTATACAGCTTAATATTATTTAAGACACGATTACCTAGCAGCATGGCAGGTTTTCATAGACACTGGAAAAATGAATTTGGTATCCAATACACTCACAGGCACCTCCACGCTGTGCCAGGACCCTCTCATGGATCTCCAAGTTGCTACAGGTTACAGATATTGTTTTGGCCCTGCTCATCTTAGTTGTATTCTTGATGGTGAAATACAAGGTGCTAAATCAGACTACTCAGCCTACAGTTGTTCCTGAGCAATACCCAGTTCCAAGTGACAAGAGGACAAAACTGTTTTCTAAAATATCTGTTTGTTCCACACATTTGCTTCTCTCTGTATACTCTGAGAAAATAAGAAACCCACACGTTACACAACCAAAATATTACTGCTGAGCATCCACTGACTTCCGAAAATTCTGCAGCTACTGGAGGAACATGTAGGCCAAAATCCAGTAATTATCAAGTACACTTGAGCTAGGCAAGAGCACTCACTGCCTTCTTAATCCTGACAGCAAGAAAATGGCCAAGAATAAGGTTGGAAGGGTCTTTTTTTTTTTTATAAGAAAGCGTAAATAGACTCAATTCAGTCAACTGATGCATTCACCAGATGTAATCCCTAACCAATGGATTATACACGGTGTTCAATGCATAATTTTGATCTGCTCTTTATAGAGAGAATGAAAAGGATCAGGTCTATTTTTAAATTCCTGGAAAGTTTAAAAATAAAGAACAGTTTTCAATAATGCATTAAACAGCAGATTTCTGCCTTCTTAAAATGAGCCTGAGTGTAACAAAGGTAAAGTCCAGCGGCTCCACCACCCACACCACGAGCAGGTGAATTGAGAACAGCACGCAAGGAAAAAATGAAAGCTGAGGTGCACTTGTTGATAAACAGAGGTACACCATACGCATGTGGTTAGATTTCGGGAATGCCAGGGAGTCTTAAAGTGGCCTAGAGCCTAATTCCCACTCATCTCAAGTGTTAGTCTGTGGGAGCACAAGTACACACGCATTTCACTTGTGATGAAAACACATGCACATGGTGGATGTGAATCTTCGAGAAAGATTTCCCTAGTCCAGCTCTACATCTTTAAGGATCTGGAACATCACTTTAAGAGATTTTTTCCATTTTCCCCTCTCCCAATACATATTTTTTCCAGCACATTTGTCCCCTGTGCTTTTTACTATTTAAAATTCAATTTAAGTCTTCAGTCAGACCAGGCTGAGTTCACATTAGTACATTCCACAGCAAATCCTCAGTACTGGGGAGAAGGTGACCAGTGGTCACAGCACCAGGCTTTTTTTTTTTCCTACTTTCACTGAAACAAGGAGCACTGGTGGCTGTAACAGAGCCTTGTTTCCAATTTGTCGCCTCTCCTCAGCCTCTCTAACCCACACTGTCAGACTATTACCTCTGAGCAGTTAAGGCATGGGGATCCTGATATTTCAGGGGAGAACTATTCATCAGAAGGAAGTTGTGGGTAACGACCACTGAAGGAGAGGTGTTCACATCACAAGCCATCATCTATAGATCACCCAAGAGTTAGGAGTGAAAGCCATCACTAGCAGCTTCAATTCAGACATACCAAGTGATTCCTTCCTTCCTCAGAGAAACAACGGCAACTTAAAAGCTCCAGTCAAACTTTAGGTTACAGGTAGCCCATAAAACTAAAAATTGAGGCTTGCCTCTAAAATCAGATCAAACTTAGTTTCCCCTCCCTTTCCTTTTGTCCTTCCACACTAAAGGGTCATTTTCCTTTAGAAAAGGAAATTCTAAAAACTAAACAAATGCTTTCACGTGAACTGTACTGAAGTGAAGGACACCACAATGATGCCCTGATCAGCTCAGATCCTGGCCACGCATGGGCTAACACGAAGTCACAGAGAAGAGAACCCCTAATAAGCATAGTTTGCATTTGGTTTGAAAGACAGGTTTCTCTAAAGCAGAAGAGTACATAATATGAATCTTTGTCTACAAACTCTGGAAAATCCTCTTTTGCAGAAGTAATTTTTCTAAGTTAATTATCAGGTGACGTGCAATCAGAAATATTCTTTCCTAGCTGTTGTCTAGCTATACCAAACTATGCCCATCACAGAACACCACCTGTCTGCTGAATTTATGAAGTATACTCTTTTGTGTGATTTGATCATCATTACAGCAACTGGCAATTTAAAACCCAACTGATGTAACAGCACTACAAAGCCACCACAGGCACCAAGGGGTAGAAATCGATTCCTGTGATACTAGCAGAAAAAGGAGATTTCTATGACAGCAAGATCACTTCATAACCTCACTTTGCTCAGCACCCTCAGCCACGGGTTGCATTAAGCAAGATTAATATTCAAATTACCCCGTGATGCCGCAGCGGACTTGCTCAAGAGCTTATTGCAGCATGCACGCAGTGTTGACAAGCTCCCATCACCACAAGCCAGCGTTACGCTGCTCCTGGCTTCCCTTCCTGCAGCCCCAGCCCAGCCAAGCTCTGCCTTCCCTTGACTTCAACAACCTCACACTAGTTGAAGTAGGGCCAAGTTTAGCTCACTCGTTACAGCTGAAATAAATGACAACACTGATTAAAACAATTAGTAGTTTGCTTTAAATCCTTCAGGTAGCTAGCGTATCCCTCTTCTCTATACTTAAGGAAAGGAAATACTGTCCTATACAAACACCATAGTATATTTAGCTGCTGAAAGCTAGCAACAGTCTGGCTTTTATTGGCTCTCCTTCCTATACGCCCTGGCTTCCATTTCCCCATATATTTTAAGTACCAGCTTCTGTAAATATTGGTACCTTATGCTTAAGCAGTTGCACACTGTAAATATAGAAGACTTTTAACCTAGGGCTCAACCAGGATCTTCCCCCCCCAGTATTTTTAAGGAGAAAAGGTCAGAGTATTCCAGTGAACTGACGCACTCAGTCTAATTTATACAGCAAGAAGCTTAAAATTGTGCGTCATTTGACCATTTTCCATTTGTTCATGCTGAGATTAAGAGATGGGCTTATTGTTGAGCTTATAGTTGAAATTACAACTAAGAAAAAAAAAAGGGTTATGGGAGATCAGTAGCTGCAGCTGGGCTGTGATTTATTGCTGCCCAGTCATCACAATGTAAATTAGAAAACTTGAAAAAAGCAGCTCATAGGGATTGAGAGAATCTGAGTAATTAACCATTTCTAAGGTAAAGGTTTCCAACTAAAACTGGGGAGCCAGGACTTGCTGTGAGCAGTAACAGCTTGTTGAAATGCCAAAAAGCATCTGTGACAACAGAGTGGTGTGCAGCTGCGATTGCGAGGGAGAAAAACCCAGCATCAACACATCAGAAATTGTTTGCAAAGCTGAGGAGTCAGCATATTTCATACTACTACATCACTCCACTGTACCTCTCGGGTCAGACAGATGGCAAGCTTTAGGCACCCACAGACAGGTCTGTCTAGATACCTCTCTAGCATTTTTTCCAATGTGCAGGAGGTTTTAGCTGCATTATTAAGTACAGGATCAAAATCTCAAATAATTTTGCAGTGTGCAGCAGTAGAGGCAAGTCCTATAAAATAAATAGCTAAAGCTGGTCAATGAACAGGTACAAACGGCTAAGACAAGTAGGTTATTGTTAGTGCACACACATTTGCATAGAGCAAACTCCAAACCCTGAGCTGATGCAAGCTTAATTACTTCAGTTCAAGTTAGCGGAGTCATGGAAATTTCTGCAAGCAAAACTACCGATAAAGTTTAAAAGAACTTTCACTTCTAGTAGAATGGATCACTAACTTAATCAGGTTTTAGCAAAACAGATAATTAATGAAAACACTTGCAATTAGCTCTAATTCCTTCCTATGTATTTTTAATTTTGTATATGGCAAGAATCCCAAATTAATTAGTATCTACGTGATAGGAGCAAGAAGGATAACAGATTTGCTGACATTTTCCTGGAAGAACTGTTGCTATCTATAGCATTTTCCATTTTCATCTGGGATAGTTTTATGGGACTGGAGACAGATAGACTTTCTAAAAAGGAGAAAATAAGAGCATTGCAATTTAAATAATGTATTTCCGCTTGTGGCAAATCACTAACACCATAAGATTTCACTCAAACTGCATATGTATATTTTTCACCAGCAAATAGCCTCATTTAGTAGTGGAAAAATCAAGAAATATCATCCTCTAACTTCGCAGACTTTTGTGAACACTCAAAACAGTGAAAATTGACAAAAATCTGGTGCCAAACACTGCTTCAGCTGCTTATGACAGCCCGTCTTCATGCAGAGCAGGTATTTTGCTATATAGGGAAGGATTTATTATGAAATATCCATTAACACACTCCTTCACAACTATTAAAAATACTTGAAGTTTTCCAAAGCAGCATCATTCTTGAAGTACCAGAAGAATAGGAAAGTCTAGTTTGTTTTACAGTCAAATTATAGATTCTTCAAGAATTCACCTTTATCAAGCAAGTAATACTTTGATGGGCTATTTTTACATATCATCTATTACCAGGCTTCTCCCACAACAGGTTCATCTCCACGTGCTCTATTGGAGAAAACTTCTCTTGTGGAATATCAGTAGGCTCTCCATATATTAACACTTTAACATCAATATAAATGACAGAACTCATCTTGACTAGCATGCAGTGGTGTTCAGCAACATTTACATGAATACAGTTATGTCTCATTGTAAAGCCAGCCACAATTTTGATATGTTAGTTTTAAGGTAGAAAAGTCACCGCAGAAATAATGCTTAATCCGAGAGGTCTGCAAAGTATCTTCTACTATTCCAATGTGTGGCACATTAAGAAGTGTTGTAAGATATGGAAGTAACCTTATCCAATTTTGGAGAGGCAATCTGAGACAAGAGACAAGTTTTTATTACTGCCTAGATCTAGCATAGGTTTTTTTTCTACCAGAGACCTTAAAATGCTGACAGAGCAAGAAATTAATCCAGGTTTCTCCAGCCCAGGTTAGCATCCTCAGTGTCAGAGCACCTCATTAAAGCCAGGTAAAGCCTATATACGTCTAAAATTGTTTTTTCCCATGACAACTACAAGAAACTAGCAGCGACTCTGTACTAGTAATGTTTATTTCAATCACCAAGTCTATCAGATAAAGGTCTGAAACTCCTTACAGAAAAATATATTTAGCCATGAATGCGCTAGGACGAAGCAGATAGTTTAGTGTCTAAACTTTAAATGTTATTATGACATGAAACACATTGTGCCAATTTTCCAACTTTAGCAAATGTACTAAATGTCATTGTGTTTCTAAGAAGAAAGGATCTATTCTTGTTTCCTTTTTTATTGAATGAGGAAGATTAAGGGTAATCTCACTAAATCCTCAATCACCCCACATGATACACATTTTTTGGATGTTGCTGTGTCATTTAGAGTACATTCAAGTAAGAGAGAAAACTCTTACTTCATTATTTGTCCCTCCATCCCTTTCAAAGCCACTGTTACACACCTGTTCTTGGTACCCAGAGAGACCAGCTTAACTGGCATCAAACCCAGGGTGGCCAGTCATCACTGTTTTAGCTCTAAGCAGCTAGACACATCCAGGAAGGACAACTAAGATGTTTCCTTCCTGCTTCAGCTGCTCAATAAAGACACATCCAGCTTGCAAAACTGGATTCATTCTCTTCCTACCCCTCTGCTCTCCTCCTCTCCCATTAGAAAAAACCCAAACCACTAAGTCCCCAAACATCACAAACAGGTGTGTAAAAAGCACCAAAGAGCAATCCTTTTTTGATCCATAGTCATGAAGTTCACTTTTTTTCAGGAAATTTGAAAGACAAAACTTGCTGGAAAAGCACGTGTCAGCTAGCAGCATCACACACCACAGGGAATTTACTCACTGTACTGTGATGTGTCAAAAGGAGCTGGCAAAAATTATTTTCGTGCTAAGGACTATTTCATTCCTGAAGTTAGTGGGGACTAGTCAAAACCACAGCAGAGCCCTGCTGAGAGATTGGATTAATACTCATGAGGCAAAGTATGAGGCCAGGTCATCTGATCCAGTCAGCTTGCTGAAGCCACTCTGTCCTAGGAACATCACACAACTACCTCTGGGATTCAGTACCCTAGAAACAGCAAAAGATTTTCATGTCCCATAAAAGCTCATTAGCTGCTCCCTACAGGTCTGCTCTAAATGCAGTGGAGACTTTCTGTTGGCTCGTTGTATCTTTGGATAGACTTCTGAGAGCAGCAAGGAAATGGGATGCTGAAAATAGCTTTTCATCTCCAGAACAGCATGTCCACCTGGACAAAGGCACCTGCTTATCAAAGGATTTGGGGGAAAACAACACAAAACATCACCTTAGACTGGTCAGCTGCATTCTTCCCATCAGCTACTTAAAACCTTGAGATCCTTGAGACAGTGTCTTAAGAGACCACCAAGGCAGGTTTAGCCTCTGCTAGGGGTAATCAGCAGCCCTCACCATAGAGGTCAAGTGGGGCTGGAAGCCTCAACCCACACATGCTGGCTGCAGGTATTCCAAAGGAAACTGAAGTTCAGCAGTGAATCTCTTGCTCCCTCATCACCAAGCGAACACAGCACTAGCCTGAGCAAGTATGTGGTGATCAACCTCAGCCACACAATGGAACCAATCAACAGAAATGGCTCCGTTCAGTGATAACGGCTTGAACTTGTCCATAACAATGTCACAACAAGACAGACAAAATAAGACAATATTAAGGGAGAAATACCATGCCAATGCAGGTGGTATGAACTCCTTGTATATGAAATCATTGCCTATTTACATCAGGTTTTAGTTAATAAGAAGTGCAAGATAGAGCAAGTGTTTCAAAGGACGCCAAATTCTGCCTTCACACTTCATACATACGACCACTCCTCTCAGTTTAATTGAAGTTACCAAACTTTGAACTTTTCGCTAAATGCCAAGAAGTCACAGTCCTATTTTAACAAGTGGGATGTTTATCTGAGTAATGAGAAATTGTCATCATCGGCTCCAATTAGAAAAGAATTAGAGCGAGTGTCCTAATGCAATGATAGTGCCACATCTTGCTGCTCATTTCTGCTAATCAGCACCTGGCACCAAATCAGTATACTTTCCCATAACAAAAGAGACCCAGTACTACAGAGCAATTTCTAATAATTTCATTCAGCATGCTACAAAGTCTGATGATTTAATTGAAAATGATATTTTTAATAGGTTTGTTTTGCAATTACCATTAAAACCAAATGTCCCTCTTGCTTTATGTAAGCTGTCTTTTGCTAATGGTGTTCTCTTGGATTACTGTCTTTTTATCAGTTACATTTTTGAGACTCTTAGGACCCAATTTGATGTTCCCAGGTATTTCAGACAGAACACAGTGTACATTGTTCTTAGTAATATTATTAGAAATGTGGCTAGATACATTGTGTTGCAATCTGTTTGAGAATTGGAAGATTGAGATTCTCTGAATTATGTTATTCAACATCTTAAAACTTTAAAAACAAGAACCATTTGATGGAAAATATTTTTTCAGATTCCACATGGCAACTGTTGGATCAAACTCACCATTTTCCACCCTTATCGATCCCTGCTCAGCACCAAAATACAGCTGCTACTTCATGCAACCCCTGCCATCCTTTTGGTGGTCAAGGGAAAAGAAAAAAAAACACTACAGACCTGGGGTAACCTGTAGTGTTTAGTTCCAGCTAGTGGTGCAACAGTGAAGAGCCATCAGCAGTTGTAAAGGCCACCCTTAAGCTTAAACTAATAAACATGCCTTACAATTTTTAATAAGCACTGTCCTCAGCCTGGAAGAGAAACAAGACTCGAATACATTTTATCTGCAGACAGGAGCAGAAGATAGCAGTTATGCAAAGTCATTTTATTTTTTGTACTTATCATTTCAGAATCTGACCTCTGATCTGAATCTGTTTTCTTGGCACAAGGTGGTCGGCAGAACTGAGAATTCTTCTCTTGCTACATTTGAACCTTTTCAGTACAACTGTAACTCAGAACAGCTTTTTCACCTATTGTGGCGTGGACTAGTTAAACCCTAGAGTAATGCAGGCGTTTCTACAGCTATTAGACAGTGTTATCTTGCACAGAAAGGAAAGAGTTAACTCCCAAAGAGGTGTGCAAGTAGGAAAATTACCTCATATCTGTATTATATCCTGTAGTGACAGGTGTTTTGTTGCTGTGACACTCCCTTAATTTATGATCCCCTAGGTACTGAAAGACTTGCACCCCTCTCTGATAAAGCCCTGAGCAGCTCCCACAGCAATTGGTCTTGGAGCTGACAGCACTCACATCAGCACAAGCACTTGGGCCTCTCCAAAATTTAGAGCCAAATTGATAATCCTTAAACTCCTTGCTTGTGCTGATGTGGTCCTGCTCCATCCCACTGAATTCAAGGACGTCTACATGGTGAGCCGGGTTCACAGCATCAGGCCTGATGTTTTCAACATCCCACAAGCTAGGGCTTCATGGTTTTTTCACTATCTAGACCTGAAATTCCAGTTATCATTCCTTACCCAATACTAATATTTACTTTCACAGACTGTTTTAACAAGCAGTTCATTAAGTGTCTGTGTGCTCGAGATTACATACAGATGCACGCAACAGGTATTTTGGTTTTGGCTCCTGTTATAGAAAATCCACAAAAAAAGAAAAACCTTATGCTAAATGAACCCAAAGTTTCTGGAATTTCTTGCTCACTAACACATTTTATCTTTTGCTCTTAGTGTGCATTGTTGGGGTTTACTGCAAGAAGAGCAACAGAACTCGCATCTTGTGTCCAAGTGCTCTCACATCTGCCCCTAGCCATCTGTCACCTTAACATTATTCTTAGTGCCTAAGCTCGTTGGGACAGTTACCGCCTTTGTCTGGTCAGCAAGATGACAGCTGCACTGCATTTAGGACCCCAAAGTGGAGGTGAATAATCAGTAGCACTCCTAATAAAAATAATCATAACCCCACCTATTGCAAAGTACAGTGCCATGACTCAGGCTCTGCATCCTTATGCTGGCCCCCAGTTGCCTACTAAGGTATGTTGAGCCAGAACTGTTTGCCATTTTAGGATTAATGCAGAAAAGTATGCCAATGTTGGAATACCGCTCAGTACTTTACTGAGCTATCAGCAAGAAAATCGCTTTAGAAGATAGATGGCTGGATTCCTATTTGTCTTTCTTTTTTATTAAAAATGCAACTAATAAAATAAAAGGCAGCTATAAGAGTTCAAGCACAGTAGAGGAAGCTTAATGCAAGTACCCCTGCTCAAACCGATGAGCTCTTTTGGAAGAGAATCATGTTTATCAGCAAAATCTAATTTGACCAAGCACGGGTGAGAAAGCTTTTTTTTTTGTAGGTTGCAATGAAAACAAACCACAAATGGGAAGATTGATCAGAAGAATAAAAAACAAAGGAGACAAATGAGATGAATATGATGGAGAAAAAAGTAACAACAGGTAAGCAACTGAGAGTGAAAGAGTTACAGTCCAGGGAATAATTAAAGGCTGTGATAAAGCTTCATGTGTTTGAGTCAGTAAAAATTTGGGAAAGGAAAAAGGATGAAAAAAAAATCCTGATAAACCTTTTTGCTTTTTGTTTTGTCTCCCCCTGAGTATTACTCACATGGACATCTTTTTCAGAGAGCTCAACAAGCAAGTTTCAGCTGTGACCTGCTGTTCCAGCCCAGAAAGAGCAGGAGAAGAACCTGCTTGCCAGCTGCCACTCCTCTGATAAGAGACAATCTCATACTGTTGCCCATTATCTAACCATGTGGCATCTGGGTCAGGCACTGTCATCAACATAGCCCCCAGTCAGCCGCCCCGGCCTGATTTCATCTCAGCTTAATAAATAGCCCAGATGTTTACAACACATAACAGGACAAGGAACCACATGCCTAAAATGAGTATAACCGTGGGGCTGGGTTTATCCTTATCCTGTGTCATTTGACTTTTTTGAGCCTTCCTAGCTGTGTCTAAATTCTAAAACCAAATGAAATTACAGTGCAACTCATTATAGGCTTGCGAATTTAATTATTTGAGCCATACCCTGCACTCTGGCAGCTTAGCAGCTGAGCTTCCTCTTATGAAGCCATCCTTGGGAATCCTCCAATGCAGGATTGGTGGCGATCAGCATCATTAAACTAAGTTACATAAAGAGCAAATGACAAAAAATTACTTTGCAAATTGCCTTGCTTTTGTAGATTCAGGAGGGAGAAAAAAGGGTATTTTATTTTGTTACTATTTCTAGGGAAGACGAAAGCTAGGTAGCTGAACTGACTCTGCTGCAATCCCCTTACACATTCACACTTTCACGCCTTTTAGTTCTCTGCTCATACATTTTGGATGAAATGGCCAGTGTACTGGTTCAGAGAGACTCAGCATCCAAGAGCAAGATGCAATGATCTTTTCACACCCAAATTCAAAGCAGGAACGAGGCTGTGGTGTGAATTAGCCGGGAGAAGGAGAAAAATCTACACATCTGATAGAAGGGAAAAAAAAAATAATTCAAAACTTCTGCCAGGCCCTGCTAGCAATCATTGCTCCGTACTCAACTGGCTTAATTCAGCAAGGGCAGACACGCACCAGATAAAAATCAACTCTTAAGCGTAGAATCTCTCAGCATGGTAGAAAGGCTTGAATGCCAACAGTCTGGAGGAACCTGGGAAGTCATGCCACCTCTTTCCATATATGGCCCTTAAGATAAAAAGTTGTTTCCATCCATAAAACTCAACCCTTTTAAAAACAGGTTTAGCCCTTACAACGTAATTTTGTGTATGCGTAGGAATTACTTAACTCCTAAGGAAAGGAAATCTGGAGATCCAAGAAATCAAATGCTAAACTGGAAGACTCTCATTGACACTGGGGTCAGTCATACCACACTTGATGAATGTAAAATGTTTATCCTGGAGCAGCAAATGCACTTCCCATTCCTTCCTTCTAATTCTTAACTCTTACAAGCAAGTCACTGGGT
This sequence comes from Clamator glandarius, assembly GCA_033459285.1. NCBI lineage: Eukaryota > Metazoa > Chordata > Aves > Cuculiformes > Cuculidae > Clamator > Clamator glandarius. Next base: position 1,520,120 of record JAUNZM010000289.1, on the reverse strand, counting down.
TGCACTACTGTAAAATAACTTCACTGTAGTACAATTGCCAGTGCATCATCTATCACCCACTCATCTCATGAAGGAATAAGGTGGAAATTCCAAAAAGGGTGGTTTCCTCAACTCCAGTCTTCACTTGAGATTTCACTCCTTATTCCTGCACAAGGCAGGATGCTCTGAAAATGAAATAATGACATTCCCAAAGTTCATTACTCGTTGCAGAAGACTTTCTAATTAACATGTGGAGTATTCGCTTCCCTATAGAAGAACCGATTTCTGTTACTAAGAGATGGCTGGTATGATGCTGCCTGAGTCTAACTTCTCATTTGAATCCTCCATTATTTCAAAATCTAACCAACTATCCTATCATCCATGGAGATACTTGGTGAGCATTTGACAAAGGGTGATGCGTATTGTTTTACTAAAGAAGTAATATCAACAGTTGTAGTACACATACTTGATCACATAGAAAAAAAAACATTATATTCCAAACCAAGTAAACAACCATTTGGAAGCTAACACAGCCTCTCCAAGCAGAGCAGCACAAGATGCTTCTTACTTGGAGTTATTCTGACTGGTCAACAACAAGCTAAGCCAGCAGATGCTTATTTTCCATTTTTACTTTTATGGTGTATTAGATTTAGTCACCTTGTCTGGCATCTGTTATGAAAGCAGCATTAAGAAAACATCTACAGGGGGGGTCAATTCCATTTTAACCTTCATAAACAAGAAGAACTATCATTAATGCCAGCTACCTGGCCCCAAGCCTGCTATTAAATTAATAATAAAACCCAGAAGAAACAGTTCTGGCAGCTTTTCAGATGCCATGCTTATGTTTATATCCCAACATACTACAGTTCAGTACTGGATTCAGGTTGGCAGATTAAGAAAAATATTACCCTAGGAGAAACGATTCATAACTACGACTGGATTTCAGCTTGAGGAAGGGAGAAAAGAGACATCATCTGTAACTTTCTAGAAAGAATAAAGGGTGGCAGTATTAAAAAAACAAGTTTTAATTTTGAGTGCAATACAAATTTGCCTTTTGGAATTCAGTTCTTAAGCTTGGGTTGGATTCATTCACTAGGAAAATGAAAGATTGAGAAACAGCTCCAAATATGTATTGACTTCAGGAAAAAAAAAAAAAAGGGCTAAAGGTGACTAAATGACCATTTGAAACATCTCACCTTAGCTAGTTCACGTCATTTGTGTAACAAGTTGGGTTTTGGTTTCTCCATCCCAGAGCTATGGTGAAACATGAATCCCAAATAAAAGCAAATAAGGAAAAAAGTAATCTAAAAGCAGAGATCAGAAAACACTCAACAATAGTAAATATTTTATTGAGGGAGAAATGCTGTTTCATTCAGGAAATTACTTGATACTATCAAGGGCTGAATAAGAGTTGGAAGTAGAGAAGGGACTGGGCAAGCCAAATAATTACTCTAATTGTCAGAGTGAGTTGACTTCATCCACATCAGAGGCCACTGCACAACATTAACAATTGCTGGGTTTATTTTCAAATTTACTAATTCAACACTGAAGAGGCACTGGTTGTTTCTCCAGCTTCTCCCTCAATATCACTTGGAGATCAGTAGTTATATCACTCATCTCCAACACAATGATTCCTGATACCTTGTTTGTGCATTTGCTACTCAGTTTTCTTTATGTCAGTCAGCAAAGATTTTTCTCAGTTTTACCTCTTGCCCTGTCACTGACTGCAAGTAACTTCAGACTTTTGTGAGGGCTTTGGTGGAATGAACTCCTGCCAAGAACTGAAGACCCAAACATCTCCTAGGCGTCATGGTCATGAAGTTAAAACAGCCCTATTTTCAAATACAAAGGTGTTAGCAGAGCTGGAAGATGAAATTCATGGGGTATATTTATTGTGGAATCATCTCTGCAAGTATTCTTCTGTCACATTCTGGACAGTTTATAACACCACTTGCCCAGCAGGTTACCCCCAGAGAGGTATTTGATTAATTAGAAAAAGCAGAAGACATACTCCATATTGCTACTAGTAGACGAAGGCACACAGATTAAGTTCCCATGACAATTCTCAGAAAACATTGCTTCCTTTTTCATCTTATAGGGAAAGGATAAAGCTCTCATTGTTTTTATTTGAGAAAATTATCTTAAGATTTATTGTCAGCTCTTTGAATCAGCCTTTTCCCCACCCTGGTGATCTCCATAAAGTAGCAGAGCTCCCACCAGGTTAAGCTTGGTGTCTTTCAAGTCCTGTTACTGCAGGTTGACGTGACAAATCTCAAACTGCTAAGAGATAAACATTCCAAGCACCAAGTGCAGAGGAATAGGAATTGTTTTCATATGTTGTCCCAAACTACTCTAAATTGCAAATAAAGGTTAAGGCTGTCACTGCATATGCAACCTTTGCCCTGGATACAAGCAGTAGCTGGTTTTCAGTAGCATCATGGTAGCTCTGCACAGGGTGAGAGAAGGCTGGACAAAGAACACAGCTGGTGAGCTGGCAGAAACTCAAAGGCACCAAGGGAAGTTCTGGGAAACACTCGAGAAAGCAGCACAAGGCTAATAAGTGGCTCCTATTTAGATTTCCCCTGCTCAGAAAGGTTTTGCTGCCAACTGCTTCTTACATCACAGCACAGATTTTTTTTCCTTGTACTGACATTCATAGGATCATTATGATTCCCCAAGTAGACATTTTCAGATGCAATTTATTATACTCTTTAACTCTACAGAGTTATGGAAAGCTTTGGGATATCCCCTACCATGCAGCATTCCAGTAACTGCTACAGGGATGGATAACAGTAAAACAATAAGATGAAGCAGGAAGGCATGTGATGTAAGCTTATCACCTATTACGCCAGCCTTCGAAGCAGAAGTCCATTCATCTTCACATTGAGAACCAGACAGAAAGACAAACCTTTTACAAATGAGGCTTCCGAGATTTTTATAGCAGTTTGGGAATGAGTCTATTTCACCTCTTACGGACCAATGACTTGGCAGGTGGTCCCAGAAGGTTGAGCTTCACCATGGTTTTACTTCTTACAGCTGAACACAGGGGTAGGAGAGTTTTCCATCTTCATCTATCAGTTCCAAATACATTTTTCCATGACAAGGCTGGAAGACAAATAGGCAGGGGCTCACCTGAACCCCTGGCTGCCCAATTTTTTTGCTTAGATAAAACACCTGGAAACCTTAAACAGGGAAATTCCTCTTCCCTCTGCATAAAACACTAACTCTATCTCTTGATTTCCACTGCTTTTAAGCTATTATTAAGATAACGGACAAAGGATAAGGCAGATTCTATACATTAGAGTTACTTAGAGAAAACAAGCAGCTAAAGGGACCACCTTCCATATGCTTCTTGCATTATAGTCAGAGATAAAACGAAAAACTAACAGCATTCCACCAAAGAGCCTCATGTGTGAATAACTGCTTTGCAATCTAAGAACATAAATGCAGTGGGTGAGAATGCAGTACGCAGTAATATAAGCACCAGATTATTAATCCTAAAGTTAAAGTTGAGTTTCACACTTCAGTTCATCCAAGTTTACGTCAAACAGCAGAGCGACAAAGTGGCAGTAAAAGGCGTTTCCTGCCAAATCAACCCCAGGAAACGCAGGAATCCCAGTCGTTACCAATCTACACCTCACCGGATTTCCAGCACAAAACAGAGGTGGTAAATTTGCTCTTTATAACAAATGAATGCCAGTCTTTTAAATGAAGGTTGCTGAGGAAAGGCAAATAACCCCACTAATGAAAGGAATTTGGAAGACATCTGCGCTATTGATTTACTTTTTTCTTGTAACTTACCCAGATGTGAAATAATTAATTTGGAGACAACAGATTTGGCTGTGATCACGGCTGTTAACATGTTCAGGTAAATCTGACAAAGAATTTTGGCCAACACAAAAGTCACAGAACAGCCTAGGTTGAAAGGGACCTCTAAAGGTTCTCAACCAAGCTTTTATGGGAATGGGAGCCTGCATGAGGACAAAAGCAATGAGATTTCAGAAAAAAACTGCTCTTTTGCTATTTATATAATGGAAACTTTCATGTTTTAATTCTGGAGAAAAAAAGCAAAAAAGACAGCAAACCCCCTTTCAATAACTAAGTAAAATTAGAACACAAAAAAAATCCCCAAGCAGGATCAGAGGCTTGGAGTGAGTTATCATCAGAAGAATTCATCTATGCTCTGGAGATACGTTGGAGATAAAGGACCCTGGCTTAATCCCCTGTTGTTTTTAACAACATATTTGGGAACTGTTAAGCTAGTGCTTGGTGCTGTGCTCCTGCAGCTGGGCTGCTAGCAGCATGGTTGATTAAGATGAGTGCATAAGCTGTAACTGAGTAGAACTTCACTTTTTTCTTCTCTAAACTCAACCTAATTGTGGAAAAAGTTTGTACCTTCCTTCTCCCTGCCAAAAGGTGTACTCTGGCCCTGTACCATTTCGATTCCAGAAAACATACTTCAGAAGAGAGAAATATAGATGCCAATTTAGTTCATAAGTCACAGGGGGTTTGACTAAAAATCTTCCACTCTGCTCATGCACATATCTGATTGCATAGTTTTTATCAAGCACTCTTTCTATATTTTTTCAAGAGGAATGGGGGGAAGTGAAATCTGTCTTTGGAATTATCTAAAGAAGCCAGTGTGATCAGTGATTATCAGTAATTAAAAGCCATTCAAATAAGCTTGACAGCTTGCTTGAGATGTAGTTAACTGACCATCCAAGACCCAACATAAAGGCCCTTGCCATAAAATAGGGGTTCTCACTTCTTCAGAAGTATGATTCCATGCCATATTTTTGTAGAAAAGAACAGTCCTGACCATCCTGGGCTGTCCCAATTCTCATAAAAAGTATCTCATGTAAAGCACACCCAGCAATCATGTTTGATGGGGCAGGAAGTTTGAATTTCACTACAAAATATTCCACTCACATTTTCAAGCACAGGCTCTGAATAGGCAAAAGGGAAGCGTAGCTCAGGCATGGAGGCTTTTACCTTCCCATCCCACTCAAATGAGCAATGAATTGTATAATTTCAAAACGCCTTGCTGCACCTAAGTGAGCCCAATCAATGGCAAAGTCACACTGACCCCATGAAACTTGTGGAAACAAAAATGTGATACTTTACGTAGAATTTAAATGCACTTGCCTGGAGACACAGGAAGCCTATTTCTGTGAGCTTCCAGGTAGAAGACAGACAAAAAGCAGGAAGAAAAGTCTGTATGTGCAGACAGACATAATAAATAGAGATGGAAGAGAGAAATGGAAGTGTTCTGCTTCTTTCCTTTCCCCAATAGAAGCAAAAGCTGTGATTGCCCTGCAGAATGAGTGTCACAGCCTCATCTCAGCTCGACCTGGAGCAGCGAATGACCTCTGCTGGCTGCAGATGCAAAGCTGTAGCTGCCTTCAGAGTTATCCCCTGTGCTGGCTTGAAAGAGCAGCACAAGCCCCAGCTGAAAACAGTGTGAAAAGTGTCACTGAAAACAAGCCATTGAAATTAACAGTCATGGTGAGCTAGAGACCCATAGGAAGTTTAAAATCACTCAGAGGATTATGTCCTTGGCTTGGCAGTAGCTGACCGACGCAGAACATCTGTTTACTGACATCTGGGACTTCCAGATTTTTGTGATACAATGGAACTTCCCATCTTCCTTTCAATTAAATTCCGACCATAAAAAGGAATTCCCCCACACTTTATACAGTTCTGAGAAATAAAACCCCTTACACCAAACTCTGGTTCCAGTTCATTAATAAGCCCTACTTTTCCAATAAAGACCAAATCAAAATTATTTACAATGAAAAAGATCTGCTTTTTGACTACACCTCCCTTTCTGACTTGGCCTGCTAGCTGGCTATCATTTAGTGACAGCGTGCAATAGAAAAACATTGATGCTGGGGGATTTTTCAAGCAAATAAATGGCTTTGAAAGCTGCCTTTTGATCCTGGACTGGTTTCTGAATAGCTAAATCTAACACCCTCAGAAACAGGGCTAAACACTCACGATAGTTAGGGCTAGCCTGAAAGTTGCCAGTCCAGGACTAAGTCACCTCTTCAGTAGCAGGAGGAAAAAAGACAACTTGCAGAAAGCATCACTGAGCAGTTCAGTTCAGTTATCTTAACAGTAACACAATCACCTATGGCAGCTTCTGCTCCAGTACATGTAACCTGGAAGGGTCAGGTACTATCATAGTGCAGACAAAGTGCTCGAAGTCCAAAAAACTCTAAGTACCTTCAAGTGAAATGAGCACACATACAGAAATAGTGATACAGCCAAGGCCACGGACCAGAGCGGCAGACAAACCAGAGAAGAAATACCTCTCTTCATTTCTTAGTTTATTATGCAACGTCTAAGTGCAGAATCATTACCCTACGTAGTGATGTGCCTCCAATATCTCTCTGCATGGGAAAAGCTATATTATTTTAAGGGTCAGTCTCAGTTACATGGCTAAACAGCTCCTCTATTTGTTGCTATGCTACAGAGCAAATATTTTTGCCTTTCAGTTTGTTTAATCACAAGCAAAAAAGGTATGGGGAAGTAATTCTCTGTTCTAATTTACTACAGGGAAAACCTGTCCTTAAAATGAGAGCAGCTTGGCTTAATGGGCAATTCCTAGAAGTTAAGCGGGGAATATTCTGTCTGGTGCCAAGATTCAAGATCATCTTAAGGTAATATATGTAGATAAGGGAGGTGATGAAAATTCAACAGGAAACCTTCCCATTCTAGGCACCAACAAAGAAATTTTCTCAATTACATTCTACCTGGAAAGAAGGCAGCAATGATGGAAAGAGCAGGATGGAGCATGACTGTGGCCACAGTGGCGCTGAAGGCTTTTATCATGCTTTGACCGCAGAGCATCAGTCAGGTGTTCAACTGTGACAGTATGAATGACAAAAGAACAGTATTCACTATTTCTGTCACCAGAAAAAAATTCACTGGCTTCCCCTCCTTCTGTACTGAGTAAGTCATATTTAATGAGATGAACAGTCAATTGTTTAGGCACAAGTGGGTCCTGTGCTGGATGGAGAGAGGTTATTTGCATAATCAATTCATATTCTGCCAAGGTTGGCTCAGGTATTTGCCTGGTAATAGCTACAGAATTTATTCAGAAAAGCATGTTAGAATATTTCATTTTATTTTCTGGGTATCAAAAAACTAAACTTTGGTCACTCATCCATTGTACTGAATAACTTATTTGGGTTTGACCAAGCCCAAGATAGCATTTAGCTAATATACAGTCTACTCTTGAGGTAACAGATTCTCAACCTTTGCAAATCTTCATTGCCCTTAGCAATATATTCCACAATACAATCAATAAATTGCATTAAAAATGTGCCCAGTCTCCAATTCCAATTTGTATAGCTTCAGCTTTCAGTCAAATACTATGTATTGTCTGACAGATTAAAAAGTCCTTTAAGTACCAAAATTCACTCTGAAAGGGAAAGTGACTACATTTAAATCACCACTCAACGCTTTTTAATAAGTGAAACAGAAAATGCCAAAGCACTTTATCCTATCTCTTGATACTTCCTGTAGTCTTGTACTCTCAATTTTAAACACATTTTCCAAGGGTAATAAAATTTCAAACAGTAACAACAAAGCGTTGCCTGATCAGTCCCACTTCACAGCTAAACATTGCTTCGCGAAGTTGCTTATCTGTGGTAAAAATCAGATCAGTTTTACACAGTAACACCAGAACAAGGGCAGGAACATCACATAGGGTCACCTGTAGCTCTTTAAAGGGGAAATAGTGTTTTCTATACAAGAGTAGAAATTAATATAAAGTAGTCACATAGGTAGTAAGAACATATTAGCATCTGTCAGTGCTCTCTGCTTATTCAGTCTCTGCCTGCATTATTCTTTTACTACCTATCATGGCCTCTGTTGATTATAAAATGAAAGAGTAACTTGATCAACTAGGTACTGGAAGTCCCACAGTCTCCCAGTTTGATTTGGATCATTCTCTACCCACCAAGCTCCCTGAAAATTACTCTGGAATTTACTCTTTACAGATGACTCCAGTCCCTGGGATCTCAGCTGGTCACCAACCTCTGGCAGCTAGGGAAAGCTCCTGGCATCTCTTCAGCAGCATCAATCCTTTCCTCGCTGTAACAAACTCGCACTGCTCCATTTTTCAGACGTAGCTGTTTTGACACACTAACACACCAGACTTTCTTCCACACCTTAGAAAAAGTGAAACTAAACTGCTGTCCCTCTTTAGCCCTACTCAGCACTAACAGATGCTCTTCCCGGAGCAAGCTGCAGCAGCTACATGAATGTTGTACTTGGTTTGAAGTTTTCCCGTAGATTCAGTTATTTTGATTCTGTGGCAATAAATCTGATGAGAGATGATCACTGATGTCAGCAATATGTCTCTTACCACAGGTCATTTCTCTTGTTTTAAGAGCCTGCAGACTAAAAAAGAATAAATAAATAAAAAAACCCTAAAGTTTAAGACCTCTTATAAATACTTTATAATTATCCACATGAAAATATGCTTACAGGCATCATATTTTTCCACTGTAGCCTTACAGTGTTACTATAGGCTCTAAGTCAATAAAGGCTGATAAAACTCTAAGCCAAATCTCATCCTCCTTATTTCAGATGCTTTGAACAAAGATTTTCAGATGAAGGAACAATCTTAAGATGCTGCCCCCACTCCATAAATCAAGGGAGCCAGACACTGCTGAAGCTGCCCTTGAACACTATCAACAGCAGTAAAGTTCTACAGGATAAATTTCAGTTTGCTCCTTTCATAACCTTCTCCTCTCTGCCCCTGGCCCCCCACCCCCCATTCTGTTCTACATCTTTTGATTTATTCAAGACCCACAGAAGAACCATCAGGGTATTTGAAACTAAGCTCAGCAAGAAACAGCAAAGGCAGAACCAATCATTAGCTTAGATCTCAAATCCCAAGTGCACAGTGAATTATATTCACTTGCAAAGATGCTGTACAAGCTATGGTGATAAAAAGAGACTTCAGCTCTATGAAGGCACAGGTAGCATAAATCTTCACACCTCTCAATTTCAACAGCTGGGCTATGTTCTGATCCCATTTGCTGCAGCCTAAAGGAACAGCTTTACAAGTGCAGTATCACCTGTGCTATAGGACAAACCTTAGCATCCTTATGCTCCTTAAGCACAAATCTAACTATGCTGAGCACCATGAAAATTGAGCCTCCTTTTATTGCACTCAACGCTATCAAGATCAAAATAAAAAACATCAATTGGTCCATTAATTAAGTACGGTTTGGAACAATCAACACTGGACTTTTCTTTTACTAGAATAGAACTAAAGTCTGATCTCAGCCAGAAAGAGCTGAGTCCCAAGTGGATTTTCAGCTTTGTCTAAAGTCCAACCATAGTTAATAAAACATAGTATTGACTTATTCTCCTTGAGGGTATCTATACCCAGCAACATCTCACAGCAGCAGCAAGTATAACATCCAAGCAACAGCTTTGTTGAGCAAGGACTATGATAGCACTCTGCTATGCATGAATGACAGAGTGGATATTCTGAGATATAATTGGCATACAATTGATTTAAATTATTCTTCCTAGGAGAAAGCATGAAATTCTACAGCTCTGAGTAGTGTTCTCATGTCCAGGTGTTACTGGGTATTAGGTAGGGAGTTTCCAAATAGGATACTTTAGGGTACAGAGCTGAACTTCAGTCTCCCAGTGATTTCAGCCAGAGCTTTGTAATCATATCCAGAGATGACAGAATTCTCTTGATGACATTGGCAGTCAAATGAAATCTTTTGGGAAGGAAGAATGCAAGATTAATATTTTTTTCCACCCCTATGAAACATGAGCTTTATGTACCTAGCCCTGCTGATGCATCACAACCCCAATTATCTCAAATAAAGGTATAATTCTGGGCATTGTGCTGATACAAGTATCTTCAATTTCACTTAGCAAATATTTAATTTGTCACCTGCTAATTAACTAAGTAACTGGCATGTTTTCCAAGATGTGACAGCATGGAAAGGAGAGTGCTAGAACAGTGTCTATTCTAAATTGAGCTTTGCACAGCCTTGGGCTCAGAAAGTCCAAGAGAAATACCCCAGCTCATCATATCCAAAATAAAAGCTGTGATTGCAATGCCAGCAAGCATTATCACTTATTTTCGCACAATAAACAGGGATTTTTTTCAATCAGACCCTCAATCTGGAGCTTTCAAAAACCTCATTGTTATTTCTTCTCAGCCCTAGCTGTTACACAATTTTAGTTATCATTTCACATTGCTCCCCCCATAAACATTTCTCATGTTTTTTCCATTAGAAGACTCAGTCACAGACAGGTAGCTGAACACCTAGTACCATTTCAGGGTAGGTTATTTTTCACTGATCTGTCACAAAGCATCCAACTTTATTCCCATGCATGAAGACTTGCAAGACTGTATATTTAAATTGGCAATTTTCACTCTGAAAAATTATTTCTTCTTGCATTCCTGACACTTCAGCTGAGTTGAACTTCATTTAACTGAAGCTTAATTCACACAATGTATAATCAAATTAACACATTTTTACTTCAGCTTGCAGTAGTTTTTATCTATTTTGCAGTGATTCATTTTAATCAGCAGGCAGCACAATACATTCCTAGGAACAGGCTTGTTCTGCCCTCCCAGTTAGCAGAAACACCTGGGAGTGAACTGGGAATGTATTGATTTTTCCACATAGCTGCTGGCTACAAATCCATATTCATAATAACATGGAATCTCTCACTTTTATCAAAATATGAAAGAAAAATGAAATTGAAGCAAAAATATATGCAAAAAGTATTAAATTAGTGAACACTTTCTTCAGTCCCTTGGCACTTAAGTACTGAAAGAAAGAAAACAACATTGATTTTATACACCAGATCAATTAGCCAAACACAGCCTTTACTGCTTTTGTTATTACAGCTATCTGCCTGGACCAAAATATGAACATCATAATCCAGCCTAAACATCAACTGACCTTGGACAGACAGGAGCCTGGGGCTTTATAACCCTCTGACATGTATGTCAGCCCGAGAAGGAGTCCTGAAAACTGCATTTCCACCTTGCTCCTGTCCAGTCCAAGATGACTCCTTAGATAAGCCAGTCTCAGAGTTCAGGCTCTTTGCACACCCAGGAGATACTCTCCAGATTCTCTTCCCCAGAGTAAGACCTGGCCTTAATGCTGGGATGGGATAATCCAACAGTATTGAGAACCAAACCAAACAGACTATGGCAAACAAGACTTCTCCATAGTTACACGTGCACTTTTCCTAAAATTCCTCACTGGGGAACTTTAGGGAATATCAGTAAGAGTAGAATATGTTGTCAAGCCTTTATCTTAAGGCTACTTCTATGAGCCTGTGCAGTAACATCCCTTTGCATACCAAGGATGTTTATAACTACTAAGCATGGGACTATTACCAGGGTTATTTTCACAACCTTAAGGAGAGACTGTGTGCTAAAACATTGCCTGATGCCATGAGACTTTACTTCATCCTCGCAATGTGATTAGAGAGCTCAGATGGTGTCAAGCTCAAAGCCTCCTCAAGCAGTGGCTGAAAGGTCATCCGGCACTTTCTGCCTGACACCGCAGAGGGATAGCAAAGCATGACATGAGAATTCCTCATAAGTCCAATCACTTTGGAGCACCGAGCTTATTTCCCATTGTATCCGTACACAGAGAACCTAGACTAGTCTGTGATCGAGTAAACGGATGCAATATATATTTCATAATAAGTTAATGGGTATGGCATTTTATAACGGTCAGTTAATATTCTATTAATATAACTTAAACACATTAGAAAAGGAAGCTAACTGAAAGAATGCCAACACTTACTGCCCAATTACCTACTGAAATAGGCATGTTGGAGCTCTGGCTTGGAGACAACATGCAGGTTGTCTTCTAGTAAAAACAGACAGCAAATGCAAGTTACACATAAGAAAACTAAACACTGCAGATTGGCTACACTAAGCCAAAAGTACTGTCACACCAACATTCCTTCTTTGGGGTTTTTTTTAACCTACCTGTCAGTACTGTGTATTGATAATATTTGAAGCTAAATAATTAACAGTACACTACTTTTTTGCAGCGAAGAATATGGAAAGATATACTCCGTTCACAAGCCTGGCTTGGAAGGAATATTCTCATAAAAGACAGGATAAAAGAAAGTATATACATAGCTCTTAACACAACTAGATACATGGCATACTAACTTAAAACACTTTGTGATTAAGCTAACAGGTCTTAACAGCTTCGAGAAACAACCCATTACACTTCCATGAGCTCTCCTTCAGGAGGATTAATATCTCGCAGAAACACAAGACAAGCAGGTGGATGGTTTGAGGTCAAACAAGCCAATCTGCAATCATCAGGTGCTGCTGGAAGGCATCTTTAATCATGATCAAGCTCCATGTGCTCATAAAACTCTCCTGCCAACAAGCCTAGTTTTACCCCTTCTATTTTCTAGCACACATCAGGACCACATCTTTTCAACACCAGAGACAGAAACAAGAATCCTCTCTCTCATTTGTGCCTCCAGGAACTACTGTGCTGCTACAGGCTATTAACAGCTGAACATGTTGTACTTCTTGCCATAAGTAATGGACCTTAATTTTAATCCTGTTGGCCTTCTACACTGAGATAGTGGGAAGAGCAAAACCAGAATCAAACAAGGCAATATCTCAATCACCTTTGCAGCTGGACAGTGTCATTCTGGGCAAAGCTAACTACGCAAAGGGGAATAAGTTATATAGTGATTTTAAGAGTTTTTTTACCAGTTCATTCACTGTTAAGTAGCAATAGCTCATTCTTTGGGGTGCATTAAAGCAAGATAAGTCCTCCTCGCTCAGAACAACTTGTAACAGTGAGACAGTTATTACTAATGAGGTCTTAGGTTCAAATCCCAATGTTTATAGAAAGTAACCAGCTCTAGAGTGCTGCTAATGCTGGAAAGAGGGCTCAGTGGAAGACTCCATTACATCTTTGATATAAAAACTTAGACTTAATTAAAAATTCTTTTCCTCACATACATATTCAAGGATTTGTCTGCAATAGGCAATGCAATAGTGAAGTCTTTCACAATATCTAGAAAAATATTTCACAGCTAAGCGATATTTAGAGGAAGAGTCACCACACTACTTGTTCCACCACTCATTAGTTGTGGCACCATAACAAATATCTTAGAAAGTACCTATAAACAGTTCTTTGAGAAATGCCTTTTACAGTGAGAGTCCAGGGCAAATGACCCGGCTGCTTGCACAGCTTTGCTTTACACAGGAATGGAAACCAAAGCCTGTCACACATTTCCACAGAACTGTTTTCCAAGCATATTCTTAGAGGACAGTTACATTTGATAGAAAACAACCATTTGCTACCTATGCGAATTGCTGGCAGGAACAATGTCTCCACATAGAAAAACATTTCATTAGATTTCCCTCACTCCAAGATAAATCAGTGCTAAGGAAGATGGTCCTTTGCACATATTGAAAGCAGAAATCCCAGTTAAGATCACATTAACTTGATTTCTTTTAAGCTTTGGCAAAGTTAATTCAGCTTGAGCTTCGTATATGTGACAGCATGAGTTGTGTTCCTATTGCAGTGCTGTCTCTTGAGTAGTTTTCAAGGAACAGCCACATCAGTCCTGTGCTAGAATGCTCCAAGTTAATTCTTTCCTTGAATTTTAGGCCTTCAATTTACATGGTAAGTGTCCCAGAACTTATAAAGTCTGTTACTGCAAGATGATTTCTAGAACCTGCTGGTATTGGCACACTTGTTTACATGCACCAGTTTATGTGTAGTCCCATGTGTTTTGCATTCACCAAAAATATCTTTGGCTCATATTTCAATGACTCCATCTCACTATGTCTGTGCATTTCAGGGATTTTTATGGCAGGGAAAAATCAGGCTGAATTGGAAAAGGAAGATGGAATATTAAAATGTCAATCTTCCTGCAGTGCTTTTCCTTGTAGTTTCAGTGTATAAAGTTGCCCAATGGCATTTCTGGTTGGAAAGGCAAATGGAAAAAGTCTGATGTAAACCAATGAACTATTGGTTAAGAGACTTGGCAGGCAGAAAACTAATGGTTAAGCAAGTTGTAAACCAGATATCCCATTCATCACAATGGCATATCAACAAAAGCAGAAAACAGAAGAGAAGTACTCGAGTCTTGAGTCTCAAAAACTTTCATATTTATAAGTTCATAAATACCAACGTGATCATGAGTTTCAAAAGCTAAACATTCCTTCCTTCAAAATATTTAGGACAACTACTTAAAGGGGGAGTTAATTTTGCTTTCTAGACATAGCCACTTCCCAGTTAGAGCCTGACAGTTTACCCAAAGCCAACTCAGCCAGCTCCCTTAGTCCCAGCCTGATCTCTTCTGACCTACTGAAGAAAATTTTAAGTTGTACCCTATTCCCATTGTCTATTTACCAGGTAATGAAAGTCAATGTTACTAACATTTAATTTGAAACTGAAGCTGGCATTTTCAATGCAACTTTGCAGATATTGGATGGCAGTATTAAGCTACAACCCTTGGTTTGTTTTTTTTTACCAGAGAACAAAATGCTCTCTGAAGCTGGCTGTGCTCAATACAAGAGCTCCCAATTGCAGTATTTATTGCAGTTTAACAGCACTGAACCCAGTAAAATTTCAGGAACTCTTCAACTGAGCCATCCCTTTTAGAGATAAAGAATGCAGACGCAAGCAAAAAAAAAGATTTTATTATGCATTTACGTTTTCCCAAGCCACATCTTTGGAAGAATTTTCCCAAGATAACAGCCACTCTCATTAGTGCCCAGTGCAAGCAGAGCAAGCAGTCACAGCAAAGCTTAGCTTTCTCTATTCCTCTGTCATCCTTCCCAGTCCAAGAGAATTCTTATTGTGCCTCCAATATGACTAATTAGCACCAATACTGAGATGAAGACAAATGACCAGCTGAGTAAGTGGAGCACAGGGAAGGACAACTTCAGCTGAACAGTTTGTTTCTAAAGCTCTCAAACACATTTTCCCCCCCCACAGAAGAAATTCTGCTGCTTTCACATTGCCAGACCATTTGTTACAAACCAAAATAAGTTGGTAATGGCTTCAATCCCAATTTTTCAGGCACCTTTCAATACCAGACCCACACCAAGCAAACAAAACCTCTACCACTGAACAGTTTCTGGAGGATCAATTGTTCCAAGAAAAGCATGAAGGCAACAGGCTATCTACATGGGGCATCCAAATGGATAGTGAGGTTGAAAGATTCAAAGTGTTTTCTTAATCTTTGCTAGTTCCATGCATCTGCCCTTTAATAATTACATTTGTGCCTGTCCCATTACTTCCACCTTCTCAAAACTGTTCTCACCAGCATCCCTTCAACATTGCTTACAACAATAAATCCTGGTCAAGCACATTGATACTAGACCGACATCTAGGTCTCATCAGCCTCCAGAGAAGCCATAAGTGTGCTGAGAATTGAAACAGTAGACTACAAAAAAAGTCATAACCAGGACAGGACATGAAAAATACTCAAATAATCTTCCAGTGTTTTACAACCCTCATGCACTTTGAGCAGAGCCATAAAGTAATTGTAGGGAGTGAAATGTTATCATTTAAAAATAGAGATGTTTTAATGAAAGCTAGCTATGATCTCCACATTAAATGGATAAAAGTTTTCTTTATCCTACCATAGGATTTCCTTCAGAGAAATCTTGTCTGTAACACTATACACCGATAATCACTGATGAGCACAAAGTGCTCTTTAAATACACCAGCAAGCTGTACGAGGTGTTCTCTTACATTGACCCTGAAAGTAAAACTCATATTTAACACCTTTTCTTGAACAGGCATGGAAAAACCTTCAAAGGGTTAAGCAAAAGCAAACATCTTTTGAACAGCAGCACAACATTATCTGAGCATCAGTCACAGCCAGTGCTGCAAAATCAATTGTGCCATATGAAAATACCTTGTGCAGTGGCTTTGAGAGACAGCTGTAATTAAAACACTGTAGAACTCACCATGGCTGAGAGGGAGGGAAAAGAAAACAGAGGGGAAAAGCAAATTAAAAGCCTTTCACTGTATCCAGGAAGCACAAAGAAAATGGACAGAATTGAACAGACCTGCAGACTGCTGGCACAGAAACCAATGTACACGCTAACTGGACTTGGAAATATTCAGGGTGCATTCTGAAAATTGGTTTCAGACCAGAGACAAATGAAGTTCCAAAGCTACCAACCAATATGCTTTAACAAGAAGAGAGAAACTAACCATCGAGCAACTCATCTTCATTAATTTCGGAACACGTATACAAGCATTGATGTCCTACAGCAGGTGACTGTCTCCCCAAGCCCACGAGCCCTCACCCTCCCTTCCTGACCTGCCACAGGTTGCCCTGTGTGAGTGCCGAGCTTAGCATGAACATGCTGTGTACAGAGCAGCTCAGCCCATGCACTGCCAGGCTTATTCTCCAAACAAGTCCTGAACTTACATGCAGAGAGAAGAGCCCTGGACAGAGGGGCCCATGCCATCTGTGCTGTTTAAAAATAGATGTCACTTCCATTCAAGTTTGACCTTGAATCTCTTTCTCTACACAGCGTAATCTATATAGATAATGATTTCAGGTAAACCAAACAAATCTGCAGAGCACAGATCACGAGGTCTGTTACGGCCCCATTTGTATTTCCATCTACAACTGCTCACGTCCTTCCCTTTGCAATTTGTTTGGCAGAGTATGGCAGTAGACCAGATGCATTTTGCTCTTGTTTTGAGACAACTTTCCATGCCTGACAAGATATCTGCAATGAAAAGAGAAGTCTGGAAAAATGGAAAAGCACTGTTTAAATGTAGTTAAGCTTCATTTGATCAAAATCATATATAAATAGCCTAAAAAAAAATATAGGGACTTCTGCTAGTATCTTTATTTAACTTGCTGACACAACTTGTGGCTATTCGTGCTTTTGTTACCAATATCTCTGTTTTATTATTGTGCAGCAAGTTGCTACAGTGCACATTGTCCTAACAACATGCAATTTTTGTCTCTATCATCCAGGTAGCTGAAAGCTCACAACAATATATATACACATGATCAATACAGTTATAAAAGCTAGAAGTGCAAGTCCAACATGCCACTGAGTATTAATGAAAATGCATAGATGAAACTTAAATCTTTTGTAACTGTACGTTACCTTTACCTAGACTGACTGCTCTGGTTCAGCCAGACCTTACGTTTACCCAATTTCTCCACACAATTAGATGAAGCTATTCATGGTCTCAAAATAGAATTGAGATGTACCATCCATGAGTCCACACAATCAATCTATTATGTCAAATGACTGAAGTAAGACTATGGAATAGCTGGGATCAAAGCAAACCTTCCTTCTGCAAATCATTTTTAGAAGACTATTTATTTCCAATTCAATGAAAAGTTGTTCTTGTTTTCCGTAGTGTTCTCTAGCCTTCACCTATGATTGCTAAGGCCCTAATTCTACTATTCATAAGATGCTTTCATGGTTAAAATTATTGTCATGTCCGGTGGCCATGATAATCAATTATCAATTGTTTCATTATTATAGACAAGCTAACAGGGTAATTCAAAGAGGTTCGTGCATCACCGGTCTTTTTCTAGATTATGAAGGCAGTGATTCTGCAGATTCCATCCCTGAAGAGAAAATATACCTATCAGCCAAACCTGACTATTCTAAATCCAGTGAAAAATAGCTTCTAAACACAATCCTTTCCCCATTTACAATGCCAGCTGCGCAGATTGCTTAAAATTTATGAAGACTGCAAATTTCTGATGACAAAGTTCCACTGAGTATCTCTCCATGCATCAGTATTTTACTTTCTTGTGCATCTATTAAAACCCAGGAATTTGGCACATCAGTGAGATGAGATCAGACTCTACTCAGCAAAACAGGAACTATATAAAATTCACGGGTTTCCACTACACAGTGGAACTCCAAAATCTGGTTTCTGACAAGCAGGTTTAACCACAAAGATTATCAGCCGGTATTACCCATGGCAGTGTACTGCCGTTTCAAATCTTGAATTACGCTTACCTATTTCTGTACTTCAGGGGTTCCAGTGATAGAAACATTACTACATTTTAAGTATTTTCTCTTCACATAGCCATTCATTTGTCATGTTTGTCATTTAGATGATAAACATTAAGATCACTTTAAAGATATCAGTTTTCTTTTGGAAAAGATGAATTTACTTAATGCATTGACCTAATGAAGCCGAACTGTAATGCATTATATTTTCTGTATTTAAAGAGAGAGATATCACTGAGCCTCTTGGAATCCTGAAGGACATAGTCAAGAATCATAGAATCACCAGGTTGGAAGAGACCTACTGGATCATCGAGTCCAACTATTCCCACCAATCTCTAAACCATGCCCCTCAGTATCTCATCCACCCGCACCTTAAACACCTCCAGGGAAGGCGAGTCAACCACCTCCCTGGGCAGACCATTCCAGTGCCTAATGACCCTTTCAGTGAAGAATTTTTTCCTTATGTCGAGCCTGAAGAAGTTCATCAAGAGGCAAAAGGGAGGTCAACACTCTTCAGGCTGTCCTATCCTTCTCACTGAAATTCATTCACAGCTGCAGGTAAGTCTTGGTAGAGTCACTGATCCTTGCTAGAGTGGCAAAAACTCAACAAGTGTGCTGTCAATCTCACAGCTCCAATTTACATGGCATACCTGACCCTGAGAGGCCACCCACTGTATGATGTACCTCAGCAGAAGGAGGAACGGATAGCAAAAGGACATACTGGAATTGCCTTATCTCCTACTATTCTGCAATGATAAGAAACCTCATTGAAGCCTCAGCCACTGTAAAGAATTGCACAATATGAAATTGTAATCTTGTCAGAGGGAAGTGTGGGCCAACACATTAGCATAGCTAATTGGATCCTGACCTTTAAATGAAATTAAGGTAGGTAGCCAACTGCTCACAAATTCCTCAGCTGCTGTCTGTCATTTGTTTGGCTTCACACAGTTCTGTTTATAAGCAAAAAAATCGAACTCCTCACTGCCTTCTTAGCTTGCCAATAACAATCCTAATGGACTTGAGTCCCTGACAGTGTAAAGAAAGGAAAGGCATGTTTTGTGATGTCATGCACACATATATAGAAACTTATATGTCTTCCTAAATATATTGGTCTTCTGATTGGAAAAAATGAGACACCTGGAATATACATCAAGACTGCTGAAATTACATTCACATGAAATTAAAACAATAATCAAAGGTTGTTTACAAATGTGCTGATGTTAAATACTGTAATTCAAAGTCTGTTTAATGCTTTACATGAAATTTCTAAAATCTGAGCAATTTAAATTGTAACTAGAAGTATTTTGAACATGCAAATTAGTAACTACATGCTTAGCTCTCTGACAGATGAAATGCCTTGCCAGCAAAGCTGTTAGAGAATTTCACAGATTGCATACTCTGAGAAATGCATATCAGGACATTTGCAAATGTGGAGTAATTGGATGAAGAGGATAAGTCTTCAGAAATTGCACTGAGACAGATTTAATCAGACATGATCATCTGATCATGTTTCTGCATCCTTTTAGTCTCCCCTAGGTTAGCAGCAACACCATAGCAGGAAAGAGATATTTTCAGGCAACATCTATAATACTCCAGGATGAAAGAGAAGGAAGAGCTGTTTCAATACCAGTCTGACCACAGGACAGAGAAGCGCTTACCGAGTAAACTTCTCTCGGTATTTACCTCTAACAAGCTATATCTACCAAGTATTTATTGTAGTGGTTAACAGAACCCTGACCGAACATTGTCTGGGTAATGAACACATTCGGATTGCCAAGTGGAACTACACAGCGCTGGGGCTAGATCCCTTATGCTGTCAAAGCACTATTTCAATTAAGGCAACTTGATCAAATTGCTCTGTCATTCAATGCATTGGCTTAGCTACAGCGAGCCATGTACCCTCCTGACAGTGCAATTTCTCTCCCAAACTAAAGAGAATAACTCTTCTTCAAGCAGAGAGAGCTTAAACAAAAAGATAGCTGAAGTCTGCAAAGAAACAAGTGAGTTTTCCCCTAGTTCTAATACTATGGAAAAAGTTTAGATAGAATATTTCTTCCCATCGTTCACAAAGTTTCTGCACCTTGATTGCACCATCTGTGTGCCCAGGAGAAGTGGGAACCCAGAGCTGTAGCCAAAAAGGTCCTAGGTCACAGAAAACACTAAATGGCCAAAGGAACCTCCATAGCCCCCACACTCAGAAAGGGAGACAAAGCCAAGCTGCCCCAAGGAGATAAAAATGAGGTTTCTGCTAGGACACCAGTGAAGCAGCAGAGGGAAATTGTTTCTCAGGATTCTGTTTGGCTTCAAAGATCCACCTGGAGAGCTGCTGCCATGCCAGCACACCAACTGCCTTACCCACCTGCAGAGTTTTATACAGAGCTTGCGTGTCTCTGGCTTGGTGCTTGACAATAGCTATTGAATTGCAGAAGTGAAAGAGCACAAGCAGGTGAGGAGACTAAGCTTTGTTGATTACTGGGAAAGAAAGGAAGTCACTCACACCCACCCCACTAGGGATCTATTCTGCTCCCTCTCCCCTTGGGTCCGATCCAGACCCGACTGCAGGCAGTAAAAATAGCCCCACTGAGATTTACACTCTTCAAGCAAAGGGGGGAAAAAAGAAGAAAGACAGAGAGGTCAGATTGAAAAATGCACTTGTATGACAGTCACTATATTGAAAATAGTGCATATTAACACATCCCTAAGTTTATCTCTGGCTGCTTGGTCATACATGGCATCTCCCAACTTCTACACCCTCAAGGAAAGAAAAAGAAATACTTTGTGTTAAGACTATTGGGTTACAAAAAAATACCATCCAAGCCCCATCACACAGCTGGTCACTAGCTTCAAAACCAAACACTACTGTAAAACATAAATATATAGAAATTTCCAATTTTTATCATTTATTAAGTTTTCTATCCCAGCTCTGATCTGCTGCAACTCTTCAAAGCACTAGAATCACTCCAGTATCTACAGCTCTACAGTTAAGGTATCTAACCCTGGGGATTTTACAGCCTCTAAAACACTTTATCAACATTCACTCTTACAGGAGCACCTGCATTTATATATACACCACACCTTGCTTTTTGTGGGAAAGTGAGCTGAGAAGACCCACTTCAGTGTTGTAGCAGCACAGCGCTTCAGGGCTTGCCTGTCCTGCTGCTCAGGCACTCGCATCCTCATATAATCTGCAGTTAGGGAGGCTTTCCCTAGAAACTTCTTGTATACAAGCAGTAAACACAGCCAATAAATCAAACAACCTAATAAACATTCCATTTAAATTTTAACAAAGTATAAAAAAACACAAAGAAGTTGCATAGCAAAAATGTTTTATAATAGAGACACTACAACACACAACAAGCATTAACAACTGAAACAACCACAGTCTGTGGCTGACTTTGAGCCTATAAAAACATAAAAATGCACTACAAACGCTAATACCACAAACAAAATAAGAATACTGCTTTCTCTGTAGTTCTAACATTTACTTCCATCACAAACAGAATAATGAAAAAGGAAAAAAAAAATGTTTTTTATTCACATACTAGAGAAAACACCAGGCACATAAGCTCGCCCAAAATATAAGAAGAAAACAGCTAAACTCTCAAAAAACTAGGTTTAAAATGCTTAAAAAGCACTATGAAAATAAAAAAATTGCAAGGACTTACTCTGTGAAGGTACCAAAACCATATACCCAGACCTCTTTCTTTCTTCTCACCAGGCTTTATGGGAAAGAGAAAAAGCAGTTGCCTGCCCCATCTGCTTTAATACCCCTGCAGGAGAACGATGCCCCCTGGGTGCCAATTACATTATAAGTGCAGGAACCTGTGGATGTCCCACTGGGTGTTGGGAGGTAGTGGTATCTAATGCTTATTTCTTCTCTAACAGACCTAGAATGGGCTAAGTTATGTATTTGGTGGTCTTAAGGTTAGGTTCTTGGCTGCTGTCGAGAGCAGAAAAGTACAAGGAAGCATGGCCAGAAAGCATAATTGGCTCTCCTGTTCATTTCTTCTGAGGTGCTAATCAGCTCATAGAACCTTTAATGTGTGATGTTGTTGTAGTAACGAAGATTCTGATGTTATTCTCCTCATCATTGTTTTCTTCTGACTGCAGATTTCTAGGAGACAGAGTTTCTCGTGATCTAGATGGTGGTTTGCTTGGACATCATTGTGCTGTATGGGATTGCTCGGGACATGCTGAAAGGCAGGTGGAGATGCTATGCTGTCTACCTGCCTTCTCTTGTCTTCATTGCCTTATTTTTTGTTTTCCTCATTCCTTAGAGAGTAGCACATTGTGTAGCTTGTTCTGCTCTACAGCGTGAGGTACTATGAAAAAGAGGATAACGACAGCTTTTGTCTCAAAAAGCCTCTATCCTGTATTAACTGAAGGCTTTTATCTAGTACACAGATAAAAATTAAATGAGTATTTTGCAGTGTATAACAGTAATTGCTACTAAAATTGAAGCTAGGCAATTGCGAGACCTTCATACCTTGCTGTATTTTCTTTTTAAGAGCTTTTTCATTTGTGCTTCTCCCACCCCCTTCTTCTGTCCTTTGCTCCCTGGGATCCATCCCAGGGGGCTTTTCCTACCGTTTGTTGGGATCAGGTATTAGTGAAGTGAAGCACCTCAGTGTGCTGAAGTAGTGACTTTGTTTGGTTTATTTTGAGGTGGGGAAGATAAGCAGACTAGACTTTCTATAAAACGAGCTTTTCCAATAGCAGAAGAGTTGTCCTAGGACTCTGCTCCAGACACCAGAAAATGGAGCATGTAAAGAGAAAAAGAAAAATCTTGAGTGTAACATGAACTGGGAGAAACAGAAGGAAGATTATAATACTGTCAGCTTCTGATCCTTGGAAATACTCTGTCAGAGCCAAGAAAAATCATGAGACTGAGGAAAAAACATAAGACTTTTCAAAAGTGATACAATTGGGCTCATTTTGTTTGACTTCTGGTTTCTGAGGCTCTTGATTCCTATTTTAGATTATTTTCACTTAAATCCCAAAACAGCCAGTTGTGTCCCGCTGATACCTGCGGTCCCTTTTCATTTTGACTTTCCAATATATCAGTAGCAACCGAGAGCCGTTCTCAAAACCAAACCACAGAGCAGGAGGCCTCTGATAAAATCATGAGAGCTGGCAAAAAAATGTTCATTTCAAGCAGGGAAAGTAATTCCAGGAAAAGTTAGTTTTGCGGAGTGGGTTGTTGCCCTCTGTCTTGTGTGTCCTGGCAGGTAGAGGTGCTAAAGGAACACGCTGGATTGCAGTTACCCTCTGCAAGAGAGAGCAGACTGAATTTTGGAAATAATTCCAACTCTGAAGGAAAGACGCTAAAAAAAGCCTCTGGAAAAGAAGATTCCTCAAAATATTTAATCAGAAACACTGCTTCAATAATAAGGAACCATTATACGAAATATTAATATTCTACTGTGATAGGAAAATTGAAGCAGAATGTTTACAGTCTTGAAGTTAAATATTTTACTATTACTGAGAAGAAGAAACTGAAACAATCCAGCAAAACATTTCAGTTTTGACAAAACTGCATTTTCTCACTGGACTTCTCTGTCAAAACATTATGACCGGCTCTAATAAACATATGCATAATGAGTATAAACATATGTTCACTCTAAAGATGCTGGTTTAAACATTACTACAAAATTAAATCTTTGTTTATCCACAGAATAGACTGAACGTGGGCAGCAGCTGTTCGGCTTTTCACCACCTCGGCCCCTCCTGGATCTGCGGGGAGGCTCCTCTGCAGGGCTCCCTCACTGAGGGCATCTGGGGTGCTTGTCCATGAACTGCGGGTGTTCACGCTTGTTAACTGGTGTCACGTACACCTCAAGACTTAATTCTGATTTATGGATACAGTTCGAGTCACAAAACGTATAGTGGTATCCAGCTATTCCTGTATCTGCTATACTCTCAAAGCAAAGGATTACCCTCATTGAAAGTAAATTTAGGTATTTCGGCTGCAGCTCTTTGAAACACCCAGAAAATGGAAAAGTTCAGAAAAATGAGACCACAGCGCTCCCCAGACAAGTGCTTTTCATCAAGAACTTTCCATCCCTAGCCATGCAATCAGTAGCTCTAAAACAAATGTTTGCCAATATATACGCTGCATTTATTCAGGACAAATAAAGAATAAATCAGTCAGTTTGTTGTGAATAACTTACATGGCTGATGGTTGCATACTGTTTTACCATGGTTATGGAAGCATCCGTCAGGATCCCTCTCCCCTTTTGGGGGACACTATCTTCTTTTCTAATTTTAGATCAGCTCCCGAGTTGGGGACAAATGGAAAGAAAACAAATAGAGAGGAATTAGGAAACAGAGTAAATTGTCGGCAATTTATATGAAAGGCAAGTGAATAGATCATTCCTT
This sequence comes from Clamator glandarius, assembly GCA_033459285.1. Classification (NCBI taxonomy): domain Eukaryota; kingdom Metazoa; phylum Chordata; class Aves; order Cuculiformes; family Cuculidae; genus Clamator; species Clamator glandarius. The sequence goes on along the minus strand of JAUNZM010000289.1, from coordinate 1,495,753 downwards.
AGAAATCTAATGTCTCCCAACCTGGTGATTCTGTGATTCTATGATTCTAAATTTTTGTGGTAAAGAGGATATCTGCCTAGAGACACCAGCCTCAGGAGGCACCTGAAGCCCATTGCAGCTGGTCACTCTGCAAGCTGGTGCCAGCTCACTGGGCTTGGAGTAACATCAGCAACTGTGACCCTTTAATTTTTGTTATCTATTAACCATACATATTGACTCAGAAATTGCAAGGCCACTGAAAGAGATACCACGTGAGGAAGGATACTATGCGAGGAGGTGTTTGAACCCAGCTGAACTGGTTATCTCGGTTCCTACAAACCTCCCACCTTCTGTTCTCTTTGCTGCTCCCAGAGGAGATGACAGAAGCTGCTGTGAGATGCTTAGCTGTGGCTGGCCTCACTGTCCTTGGGTACGTGGGACCCCCATGCTCTGGGGTAATATTCATCTCTCCCAGATCCAAACTTGCTGGTTCTGTGCCCGTATATGTAACCTGATCTTGAAAAAAAGCTAGAGACAAATCTCAGAGAGCACTGAGATATCCCTGAGTGACCTGCAATTGTAAAAATGGCTCTTGTGGTCTTAAAAGTAGTTTTTCAACTGAGCTCTGGAAGCACAGGGGAGAAGCAAGGGACTCCACTAGGAGTGCTGTGCTTTGTTTGCCAAGTGGAGGTTTCCAGCACAGGTGATAAGTAGGAGATGCAACATTCAAATTAAGCATCCTTTGTCTGATTTCTTTTTGCATAGAGAATTCTGCCAACAGCCAAATATCTCAATAAAGCTGAGCAACCTGTTTCGGTGAAAATCATGGACACTCAGCCAGCATCTTTGCTGGAGCTCTTGGTGTCTCCAAACAGAGTTGGAGTACCTTGGCACTTTAGAAATTCATACCACCTAGTGGATGACACTAAATAATCTTGCCTTGTTGACAAACTCCTCATCTTATTATTGACCTCTCTCATTCCTCCCTCATTTGCTTCACCTCAGTACGTTTATTACATTTATTAACTTCATAGAATTGTAAATGAACACTGTACTGTGGTTTGTGCATGTCTCATTCCTCAATAAACATGATAAAATGCAGGCTCCATCTGCAGTATTTTTATACGGTACTAATTTTTTGAAACATCTGCTTGAACTACCTTTTCACACTAGCAGTATTCTCTTATCCAAAATTCTAGTAATTTTTAATGTTTAAATGTATTTTAAACAGCAGAAGGGGGAATAAAAACCCTCTTCTGCTTTAAAATATTTATATAGAGGACTGTTTTCAGTGTACAACTTGGTTGGAAAGTGCACATACAATGTGGACTTCAAAAGTAAAAAATCTGTTTGTGTTTTTAACTTAACCCCCTTTCTGCCCAGCTCTGCACACTGAAGAAACGACTGTAAGTTCCTCCATTTGTCAGCACCTAATTCTGCACCAAAGGCATAAAGACCAAAGTTTAGGGATAGAACTGAAGCTGGATTTCACATGTCTGTGATTCAGGTGATCCTCCCTTCTCCTCACAGAGTTTTTAGTCAAGAATAATAAAAAGGTCAGTATTTCAATAAAGAACATAGAACTGGAAGAGCTCCCTTAGCAATCGAAGTTAAATTTCCTGCTATTTCTGACACAAGGTTTTACTCTGCTCTGCAAACTGACCAAGTTCTTCTGAAAAGCTACACTTTTTCTGTGTTTTGTTATTCCCCTCTGAAGTCAGCTTTACCATTACAAACATTAAGACCACTAACACCTTGCTCGTGCCACGGCCACTTATCTTTCTGACATCTAGGTTTGGATGTGGAAAATGATGGTACCATCTGTGATTATTTGTACACGTGCCTGTTTGTAAAGGGGCCGTCTCTGTGTGGACAGCCGGGTGCTTCTGTTCCTGTCCCTGCATCGGGTATATGCAATAAAGCAGAGAGAATGGAAGAGCAAATCGATTGAGGGTCCAAATTCTGGTGCTGACAGCCTCCAAAATGTTCATTTCTCTACCTAAGTTTCTTTGTCTGCAGACTGGATGTAATAATAGAATCACCAGGTTGGAAGAGACCCACCGGATCATTGATTTCCCTTTTCAAATCTGCTCATGTTGACTTGGTGGCTTGAATGTTTTCATTTCCATATCCCTCCATAGTATACACAGTTCTGAGATGTTAATCTGTCACTTGACAGTAATCTTTTCCTGTCATGCACCTTACCCTTGGTAAAACAGACTTATTTCTACCATAACTTATAACATAGGCGTGCTCCAGAAAGCTAGAGTTGCTTTATCTAGAAAGAATTAAAACACTTGCAAATATTACATTTAGTACACTCTAAGGGAGGGAATAGATTAATCATAATTAAGCCTCAGCAGCTGTAATTCTTAATATATTACCTAATCATAATATATTACCTAATGCAGATTCTTGCTGAGGAATAGGTATGAGTCATGAACATCCTATTTCTTCTGCAAGTTTATGCTGCAAATCAATACACTTAATAAAGTAATCAAACAAGTATATTAAATGAATGACTCTTTTATTAAAAAGTCCATACAAGGAAATTGATACCCTGCCTACGTGCGTTTTATGGCGCATTTCTCTTTCTGCAGAAGAACAGAAGTCTGAGAATAGTGTGTTTACAAAGCAGAGAAAGAACATCTTTTATCAGGGATCAAAGCATGAGGACTCAGGTGCACAAAAACCTGAGAGCACTTGGCTCTTTTCTGAGCAAAACTACAGGAACCCAGAGTTCTTATCTCTCAGCCCACCTCAAGTGAAGCACAGATAGTCTGCAGCTCAGATAATTGCGAAGACTGTTGAACATAGTCCAGAGCTAATAAGGTTTGCGCCTGAACTTCAAAGGAATAATGAGTTGTTTGGGGTTGAGGAATTTGTTTGTGACCACCAACAACACCTGAGTCCGTTCTTTACTTAATTTGCTGCATTTCTAATTCATCCATTGTGTCATTATCACCTGTGTGAGGTTCATTTCTACTTATTCCACTCCATAAGAGCACACTTATGTGTATGTATATTGTGAATATGTACTGGGAGAGATTTTGGGAAAAGGTCCTTGTACAAGACAAAACATAAACCCCAACCATCAAAGTAATATAAAAGGATATAGGCCTTGTTAAACCAAATGATGTAAAAATAATGTGATGATGTAGAGAACAAATTATATAGTTCAGGTTTACTGTTGTTGTTTTCTTGTTTGTTTTCATTTGAAGTAATCTTTACCCTAATTTCCCTACTTTCTTCCATAAATACACAAAATATTAGCTGTTTTTTTCATTCAGTTACAGCTAAATTTGGCGTTTCAATTTTGGATAGATCTTTCTACTGCCCTAAATGGTAATACGTGCAAAGGGACATGTTTACCCATGACTAACAGATGTTGTGCCTGAAATACTCCTGTACACAAGGTCTTTAAATTCCAGGTTTTTGAGATTCATGCTATATTTAAAAAAAAAAAAATCAGTTAAGTCATTATTGGCATAATTATTTTTATTTTACAATGTGAGAAATTTGAAATAATGACATGACTTCCCAGACTGATAGAAACCATCGTAGAACAGAAGCTTATGCTATGGATATCCATACCAGATGCTAACATGACCTTGGTTTTCCTTTATTCATTAGAATAAATAAAATCTCACCCAAGATGACACAATTTTGTGCTTAGTGAAATCAGGTAGCCAACCACCATTTCTTGCACTGAGAGATGTTTCATGTTTAGCTGGCACCACCCAAATGATTATCCGAAACGGAGGAAGTCAGACAAAGGCACAGATGGTGTTCAGACAAAATTTAAATCTGTCTGGCTCTTGGTTGTCCTTTCTGTGAGCTAATGAGTGCATTAATCAGAGATCAGATTCTTGTTTGCTCATTTCCATTAGGTAACTGGGTGGTGCATAGATCTGTCTTCCTCATTTACTGAGCTACTGACACCTCCCTTGGATGGCAGTCAGCCAAACCTCATTGTGAAAAGTTAAAGGAGGGCTTTGGTGTTTTTTGTGGCTGCAGATTCCTGATCTGAATCAGGCAGGTACTCATTAACCTTAATCAAGGGGGCTGGGAAATGCGCTGGATGTGCTCTGGGCTGCCTGATTTGCTCTCTTATCTTCTGTCATCTACCACCTGTCTTGCTCACCACGGGACCATGAGGAGCTGAGGTAGCGGTGCTCTATTTCAGCTTGGCAGCACTCTCGGAGGAGCAGCCGAAACTGTGAGTAACCCAACTCCTTAAGGACTGCTGGAGCACATGCCGAAGTACTGACTTCAAAAGGTGCCTGGGCTGTGTCCTGGAAACAGCCTAGAAAAACATATTTATCAAGTGACCTTTTGCCAGGGCTGCCTTGAGCTGTCTTATGTGACAGCTGATAGGAGTACTCGAGCTTAAGGATGTTGTGTCCTCATGGAGGGCAAGCAGGAGAGGGCCTTGGATGTCTTGGTGGCTGAAAAGACTGTTGCATGATGGGGACTTGGAATAGGACTTGAAGAACTCATTCCCACGTTAAGCCTAAGGCTTCTGCTCTGTTTGCTGTGGCCACGTGTCCTCTGTTGTGTCACACCACCCTCCTGGCCCATCTGTCCTCGATCATTCATCTGCAGAGGTTTCCTCATTATGCATGTGGCTGAGCTTGGGCTGGAAAATGCTTTCGCTGTTGGAGTGAACGAATGAGCGTGGCCTGTATGTACCTAACATGAATGCTGCCTTTGCCTTTCTACCTGGCTTCTCCCAAAATCTTGGCCAAAACTCAGCAGTTCTGGTCTTGGTAGCGTGGATTTAACTGAAATGCATGCTGGTCAGAGCAATCCCATAGAGAAATACTGAGAGAAACACTGAACACACGAGAACAGAAATCTTCAGGCAGACTTGTTCTTCTCAGCCAACCAGAATTACCTGTTAATTATCAGGAGAGTCCTAATGTGCAACTGGCTATTTTTGGAAAGAAATGGGCCCATGTAAAATGTACCCCTGTGTGATGGTTTGATGGTTACAACATTGGAGTCTACATCCTCCCTCCTGCCTTCCAGGGATTCATCTGTACTAGCATCATCATTCGTACCATTAGACTGTTTTCTTCCAGGGATTCATCTGTACTAGCATCATCATTCATACCATTAGACTGTTTTCTTGATGAAAGTGTTGTACTTAAGAAAGAATAATAAAGTTATTGTTGAACTAGGGAGACTGAGCACGTGCAAATTGGTTATCCAGACTTGTGATATGGATGCTCATCCAAGAGAGAAAAGTTTCCAAGGACTCAATTTAAAATTTCATAACGTTTTTCTCTCCTTTCATTGCTCAGACTCTTAATATAGAGAAAACATAGGGACTGTGTAAGAGTGTCTACCAGCTGATTTTACAGGCCTGGGGCTACTCAGGACTGAGTTTCAAGACAGTGCAACTTGTGAACTAGCACCAAGGACTGATGGACTGTAAACAGGAAAGAAAGCAACTAGTCCTGCAGCACCGTGACCATGCAAGAGAAGAGACGTTGCTGGGATGCAATGTCCTCAGAGTCACATCTTGGAACAGAACATCTTTGCTCTGTGATCTCTCATGTAAAGAGTCAGAAAACATTTATTTTTTTTTTTTTCCCTTCAGGAAGGCACCCGTGTCCTTGTGCTGAGGACAGTGCTGGCCTGCGCTCATTCCCAGCCCTTCCAGAGCCAGTCCCTTGCTGCCACCATGTGTTGAACTAGGAATTCATACACCTGGTTTCTCCTCAAGTTCCTTTTGCCAGCAGAGTTTACAAGAAGCCTTATTGTCCTCAGAGCTTCTGGAAGAGGCATGCTGGGGTGCAATGATTTCATTGAGCTCAATTTTCCTTCTGATCATGGATCCAAGCTGCATTTATTCTTGTTAACATGCTTCATTAAGCCCCCTGCAAGGGATTTGCATTCATCTTTAAAATGTTATGCACCTGTTGAGCTTTAAAACAAAATTTCTGATGGAAAATTTAATTCTATCCCAATAGGTCCTGTGAACTTTGTTCATCTCTAGTGTAGCTTCCAGAACATGTAGATCCCCCACTGGATTTGGCACACATCATTTTGGAGAGAGGCCCAAGCAGAGGGAAATGTCACGTGCAAAGATGTGTTATGCACTTCATCTCTGAGCAAAACAGGTTTCTGACTAAATATGGTGCAATATTTCTTCATACAGACTGTCAACTGTCTCAGACTTAGGCTCAGCTGTGTCTATATATGGTAAAGCAAGTGATCTAAACCCAAGAAAAGTTCTACTATCGATAAATATGATTTTTTTTTATTTTAATAGAAAAGGGATAAGCTGAATTCCCAATAGTTCGTTTTAAAAGTGATCTGAAGGATCTTGGAATAAAAGATGTGTACTGTAATATACTATGAAAAACTGGTCAGCATGGGAATATTAGATTCAATTAAACTTCTTTTGTCAGTGAGTCAGTCATTAGGAAAAGAGCTGCAAGGAGACCTGCTGAAGGTGAGCTGGAAGCGTGCAGTAAGAGGTTTGCTTCCCCCGCAAGAGGGAGCTCCGTTAACAGTAATAGAAATCGCTTAAAAAATTATTCTCAGGAAAACTGCACCTTGGTCTGAAACAAATCGGAAAGAACACAATGGGAAGCACCATAATCGTAGACTTCAATGCCATGCAAGCTTAAATTCCCAGCACGTCACTGGGTAACCTTGATGCCAAAGTGATCAAGAAATTAGTCTGTGGAAGACAAGTCATGACACGGTTACAGCTGTGAGGATCTAAGGAGACACGCTGAGCCAAGTTTGCAGGAACCGATGATAGGTTTTTTAGTACCAACTAATACAAATTTCTTTGGGGGGAAGGATTTTTGGGGTAGCCAAGGCCTGGTACAGATCTTCTATTTCATACCTGAAGGCAGCTTATGGTCTGGAAATCTCGTTTTGCAGCCACTTGTATCAAGGGTACAATAAGAGATATTGGTTCTCACAAATATTGCCTCATGGGGCATAAAGAAAAGCAGAAGAGGCTCCTTGGCAGGTCCTTGTTTCTAGAACTCAGGTGGCTTCATCTACAAGTTAATTTGTGCAGCTTTTTGGGTTATCTACTCACTCAGAGCACTAAGTTACTATAAGCCCCACAGGTCGTCTTTCATTCTCTTGACAATGCTAAAAAGCACCAAACCATTGAATTTTATAATAAACTGAATCCAAAGAGGAAGGAGATACTAGTAGCATCAGATCTCAGAGAAACAGATCCACTTTCCAGAAACTGCCTGGTACCTAGGAGTCTAGTTTTGATATATCTGTGTTTTTCTTTTCTCCACATCACTCCCCTATCCCTCTTTTAACCAAAACTCAAAGCATAATTCTTGAAATGAGGCATGGAGAATCCCTTCCTGACAGCATCCTCCATATTCCAGAAAAAGTAAAGTTCACTTCAAGACTGAATGACAGAAGAGAACCCAGATACCTGAAGGTCATGGGGTACCTGGGAGAGTCTTTAAGTAAACTTAATGCAATTCTGGGTGGGACAGGGCAGCTGAGCCTCTATGGAAACGTCAGTGAAATAAAATGCAATGAGAACTACCACCCCACTGTGCCAGGTTCTCACGTCAGAAGGACAACGTGAGCAAAAGCTCCCAACTCGGAGCCCGTCTCCCCATCCCCAAAGACGTGGCTGGTACACAACACAAACTCCACACATCTCGCCAGCCATGCGTGAAGACGCCCTGTTCATCCCTGCGTGCTCAGCCAGGGTGGTCGTCTGTGTGGAAAGCCTAAAGCAAACAAAGACAAGCTACAGCCAGATGTTGAGAGGCTTTCAGGTTCACTTAGTGTTCCTGGGGAAGGCAGCACACGCATGCCTGTGCTCCCTGCTTGGATGGAAAAGCCCAAGCATCCATACCCTTTAAAACCTTTCCCTTTGCAATGGAAACTATTGCTTACCTTTCCAGAACCATCTGAGCAAATATGGACCTTGCAGAAAACGTCAGCAATTCCCGATCCATCAAGGCTATGCTAAATAAACCAGGTTAAACAATTTATAACTTGACCTCATGTTGCACCTGTAAATGCATTCTGTGAAAGGCCTTTTCCTGGGTTAGTTATATTTTCATGGTGTATACACCAGGCTAAATTAACCAGTTCAACGGCTCCCCAGAATCTCCTTGGGTTTGCTTTTTACTGGGGAAAGGGAATTTCAGAAGGGAGCTGTTGCAAATCCCTGAAGCTCTGCTTTATCTCTTAGGCAGGAAACATTTCCCCCTTCGAAGAGGGCAAGAAATTCTTCTCACTGATGAAACAAAGCAAGATTTTTGCATTATCTTTATTTAAGTTGTTGTGTTCTTTTCAATGAATGTTCTTAAGAATGACATCTCTGAAGTGACATATGACCAGCTGCTGAAATCAAATCAATCTATTCAGTTGGAGTGACTCCTGAAGTTATGTGCTTTAAAAGTTGACCTAATATTCGCATGGAAGAATTTGCTGTTCTCAGCCTGCAAGAGTAAAAATTAATGTGTGTGACTACAGCCTGATCATGTACAGACTACAGAAACTGAGGCAAACTTGTCATTTTTCTCTATGAAAGAAGGTTTAATAAAAGTTTCTGAGGAAACCAGGAAGGCAGTTGTGGAAAGGAATAAAAGACATGACACTGAAGGACAGCAAGAGAAAAAATATTCCACACACTGCCAGACTTCTTCTCATCTTCTGCTGATTACACTTCCAGGTCATGCAGCCACACAATACATTCAGGGTTTGTAATTGCACAATAAATCTCCTAACCCAAACATCAGAGAACCTGACGTGATGTTTCCGTAAAGCACATATTGCAGATGGATAAACATGAATTTCAATTCTTTTTTCTGTCTATACACACGAATGCTTCATAACTCTTAAAGGTGACCAGACCCATGATTTTTTTACCTATAACAAACAGAACAGGAAAATATTATAAAACACAAGGAAGACATAGCTGCTTGAGAACTGTTACACTAGTATTGCTCCAAAATTATGTTATAGCAATAAACGCTCAGATTTTGGAAATCATTTGAAATAAGGCTGAAAAAGTAGTGCTCTCTCTATGTAACTCTTGTTACGATGCCATCTCTATGATCACATAGGTGAAGTTTGATTAATTTAAGCCCTTGTGGGTGAGACGTGTAGTGTAAGAGTTGTTAGATAAATTGCCTTTTCTATGAGCTATCCTGATGTTTACTCCACTAATTGTTGCTGTGAAGGTCAGACCTGGGAGTTTCTGTTTCTGGTTTTGCATTACTTTGTTTTTCTGTCCAAGTCAATGATGGAAATACGAGCTAAGCAACTGCTTCATTCAGTAGGAACAGAAGACCAGGTAGGGAAAATCATAGGAAATCACTATTATCCTGTCTTTATAACACTGCTAATTGTTTCCTGTTTCATGTCCTCCACAATATACTGATGTCTCTGCTGAAGCCAGTCCATAAATTCCAGGGATGCTGCTGAGTGGACCTTGTCCTTGTAGCTGGAAGCATCTGCATTTTAGGGTTTGTTTCTTCTGGGAAGAGAATCACCTCTACTATTGTAATCTGCAGAGAGGAAATCTGTGTTTGCTTAAATGCCTCCAAAGACATAATATGGTATAAACAAGTAATGGTAGTATTGTACTTCTCAGTGATAGTGTAATATTGAAAATAAATATCATCATTAACATTCAATACTGCTTTCATCAGTGTAATCTTAGTCATATGCATATTTAGGCACTTAAGTCATCTCTGAGATTGGTAGGAGCTTTGATGCGTTTAAGAATTCTCTCATCAGCTGTTTCAGACCTATAGCCTTGATAAAAAACTCAGGACCTACCTCGATGAATCAGCTCAAGTTAAAACCAGGTCTAAAAGGATAGCAGATATCCAAACACATTGAGATGTTTATGTGATACCATTCTTCTTTCTAAATTAACTTTCCCAATAAAAAGTACATTTAAATCACAAAGACACTGTTTTTCCTGCAAAGAGATCATGATCTTGGTTTCCCGATAATTCATGCCTGGATCACATTAAAATAAAGCTGTTAATTTAAAAGGCTTTCCTGGAATACAGTTTATGCTTCTTACACTCCTGGCTAACCAGCTAATGAGCATGAATATAACAGATTTCAAGATAGGATTAAGTGGTATATTTCTTGTGAGGTCTGGATAATTTTATGTTGCTTCCAGATCTGGTTCATGAACTACAATTTGATGCCAGCAAAATGACAGTAAAACACAGAAATGGGTATCCTTGTCAGAAAAATGGTGCTTTCCAAGCAAGATATTAAACTAGATTCACGCTCATAGCCCTCAGAAAGAGTTTACTATTCAAATCTGTAAATTATATGAATGTTCCCACAGGAAGACATACTTAAAGGATGAGAAATATATTATCGTAATGGAGCCTAAGTGACAGGCAGCAACCAAGACATAAAGTATTTACTATATTTCGACTAGCATACACTTGACTGTACTTTTCTCTAGTGTGTATTATCCCCGTGTCCTCCTCAGCTTTGTCTCTCCTCCCCCGCAAAAAATAGGACTAAAGGTCCAGCGCAGAGCAGAAGGACGAAGGACACATCTGTGGTAGGGCGAACGCTGAGCACCGGACTGCGAGCTGCGTGCGAGCTGCAATTCTCACGATCCCCAGGGTGAACTTTGTAAATAGACTTGGCAAGGATTCTAGCCTGGAGAAAACAGGCTGGGAGAGGATATAAATAAATAAACAACCAACCTTCCTGTCCTCTTGCAGGCCCTTCTCTCCCCTCCTGACCAAACTCTGGGAGGCTCTGTGTGTCTGACCCGTTGCAGATTTGCTGTGGTATTTTTTTGTTTTGACCCTGAGAAAGACAAATCATTAGCTTTTCTTTATTACTGTCCTGTCTCTGAACAGGGGGGGCAGACCGGGTAGTCAGAAGCTATACAAAGGGGAGTAGATGATCATTCTATCGTAACATCTGATTTAAAGTCTCAGAACTAAGCTACAAATCTTGGGTGTGAATGCAAACATGGTCTCTTTGGAACGGAAAAGTTCATTTTTTGATTTTAGAGATAAGCACTGATTTCATAATGCAGAATTATCATGCACCCCAAATCCATCCCTTGAACTTTCCTACTGTCTGTACACGCAACTAAATGTGATGGAGTACGCGCAGTTGGGAACACAGCGTCTTCTGCTGTACTTCAGTACAGTGATAGAGATACCTTTCTCCACTGTGATCTCCATAATTGCTAGAAGTCCTCCTGGAAAATCAGTAAAAATATTTTCAGAGCTGATATGCTGACATACCCTAAAGATGAACCTTAGAAAGCTCCATACTATGCAGCTACAGCACTGATGCAGCAGCCAGCAAGTACCTGGAGGACATCAGGTGTCTCTCAGGATACTCAGTGCTCTTCACCAGATGGAGACTCACTGGTCTTGGGGAAGAAGAGATCATAAGAAGTCTCAGCATTTCCCAGGAGAAGCTGTTCTCCTAGGAGGATTAGGCCCATTGAGTTAAGTCCAACTTAATGTTGACTGTACGATATGTTGAGATACTGCCTGGAAACGTGAACCACGAAAAAAAAGACTTCCTCAGTAGCAAAGCTGTGTCCTGAATACAAACCAGAGCACTCAGGCCCTCTGTTTGATGCTGATTTGCATTACAGTGGACGCTATAGCATTCAGGGTGGGAAGAAAAAGCAAACCAGCCCTTTTTAATAAGCGAGTGAACCACCAATGAGCTGCCCACCTTTTATTTACTGTAAGGCTTGGAGTCTCTATTGGAGGCACAATTGTGTATCTCTACACAATTGCAACATTGCCTCTCCTCTCCGCAGACAAAGAAGAGAAGGCATTCACTTGCTGCTGCCTGAAAGCTGGCTTCAGCTATTCCTGAAACCATAGATACATCTGTTTGTACCATCCAATCCCTGACATTTTCCCCCACAGGGTGAATATCCAGACATTGTCATTTCAGCACAAGAAGCTCGATGCATTTATTAATCAACCTTTTTGCTAAGTGCAAGCCTGGCTGGTCTCTCCTCATATAGTCTAAATCCCTCAGTCTGTTTCTATGACATACTTACACAAAAGAACATTTTCTTCTACTCTTTCTTACAGAAATGGGAAGAATTGAATGCTTTTTTTTTTTTTTTTTTTCTCCTGGGTCTTCTTTTGACTGACTGGGATTTTTCATGGCTGTATCTGAAGGCTGGATATTTCCCTTTGTTTCGGAAGCATTCGCTGATGGATCACATTTTAATTGGCGTTGAGGTTTACAGAAAAAGGGAGCACCACAGGATGTTATTAGAACAACACTACGCATCTGTGCAGGAATTAAAACTGCAAATGTAAGGGGCATATTAATTGCTACCAAATGCTTTGTTTTTCTCCCTCTCAAAAAGCCCAGCCCAACAAAAAGTTTCTGATGTATATTTTCCTGTCTTTCTGTTCCAGCAAATATGTAAGTGAATGCATTTGTGGCGTTTTAGTCTTGTGTATAAAATTTATACTACAGCACATTTCAAAGCATTTGCAGAAGAGGTAAACACATTTGTTTTGCCAAGGAGGATACTGATGGCTGCAGATAGATATGGATTGTCCAAGACTGTTGTTCCCACAGCAAGAATCTGAGCATAGTCTGTATTCTAGCTCATGCCAAAGATGGTCAGAATATCTTGCTTTTCCTTTTTATTTTTTCCCTAGGAGGCTATTGATATGTTGTCACAGAGCTGTAATTCTTGTTGTTGCTGAAAATAAAAGTAATATGCACATTGTGAACAATTTTAACTTGTTAGTCTTTAGTTTTGTAGATGAAAAATAGGAAAAAGATGAGAAAGGAAAGCAAATGTTGTTCACATATACTTATAAACAATTTCAGCTGATTGAAACCCAGTTTTTTTTCAAGAAAGGAGAAGGTTGGAAATATTTTGGATAACCCATCTCAATGAGACAGAGCCACTTCAGTTTCTTTCTTTTTTTGTCTTTAATTTACTCCAACATATCACTTTTCTCTGTTCTTCATTGATGTTACTCCACAAACTTTCTCTTCTGCTACTTCTTAAAGGCAGTGCCGTATCATCTGTAGCTGTAAAAGGACATACCTACAACTGATGGCTTTTCTGTCAACTATTATAATAAACAGAGTAGATATGAAGGAAGTATTAGGTATATAGGTAGTGTCTAATTTACATTGGATCACCTCTTGTGTGTATTTGTCATGCCGCAAGGAACAAATGAAAAATGCAAGGGAAAAAAACACATGTAAATATATTTTATGCAATTATTCCACATTTCTACTACCATATCTATTAGTACAATGCGGCTGCTGATGGCTGTTAGAGCCTGGGTGCTATTCAATAAGGCCTGACCTTTTGCAGCTAACAAACATTTTCTTGATAAAGCCAAACTCTCAGGCAACTCTTTGGGGTTGGTGATATTTTACTAAAAAGTCTGCACAAGGCAGACTGTACCAGAGGTTGTCCAGAAGGAGAATTTTTGCTATTGAAGACAGAAAAACAAATTAGGTTTCTTTTTTTTTGCTGATACTAACTTGCCATGTAATCCATTACTTTCTTTACCGTTCTGAAAATGGGGAATCCTGAAAATGACCTACTTTGGAAAGGACACAGGTGGATTACTTTGACATCTGCAGAAACTCCAGCTACCAACAGCTGAAAACCAGCCATTTATTTAGCTCTTCATGTGGGTTTCATGTATCTAAACATTTGCCCAGTTTCACTCTTGGTAGATAAGGTCTGTATACTCAGATGTGATTTAGCATTGGAATAAGACCATGATACAAGCCCTGAGAGGATGCAAAATGCCATGTGAAAAATCCCATTTGTGCTATCAGTGCTTTGCCATTTTGGTCCTCCCTGTAAGGACGTTCATCTCCTAGTAGCTCTTTAGCCTCCTCGCTCAACTGAACAGACCCCTTCTACCACACATCAGCTTCAAAAACCTCATGACCGTCTTGCACAGAAGATCACAAAAAGATAAAAAAATAAGAGAAGGAAACAACTGCACAGGTTTAACTCAAGCTGTTATTACAGGGGAGCTCTTGAGAGGTGTAAAGCCTGCACAGCTCTACTCAGCCTTTGGCCTTGCTCCCAGTTGATGTTGGCTAAAAACCTTCCAGTGCACAGGTGGGATTTTAGTGAAATAAACAGCACCATGGGGATGTCAAGTGCTTGTTGATAAATTCAAGCGCAAGCTTCTCCATGCTCTGGTCTTCCTCTCCCATCTTGCACATCTGTGACTTTGGCATCAGGCCCAGAGGAAGGACACACAGCTGAAACAGGGAGATCCAAGCCAAGGAGGCAAGTGAGAAGAATTCCTGTCAGACGGGATACAGATGAAGACTGCGCAGAGAAAAAGAAATCCAAGAGCTGGAACTCTTCAGACTCAGAAGGCATTGAAAAAGGGATGCTCGACTGACCGGTGGTGCACTGCTTCTGCCTACACTTAAGTGACAGCCCTTTTCCTTTCAGGCCAAAAGGACAAGGAGTTTCCTAAGTGGCGTGTTTGGCACCTTGTGGTTTTACAGGATCACTGGCTTTCCATGCGTGTTGGCCCAACAGCCAAGCATGGCGCTGTCAGCTAGACTTTCTCAGTTGAACAAATACTTCAAGGAGGGATCTTGCTCTGTAAGTGTGTTTCCAAGCTTTACTTCATAACAATTGTTCTCTGAATCTCCAGTGTTTTCACTGCTCAGAAGGGTTAGCCTTTATTTGAGAGAATAAAAAGAAGTGAGAGTAGATGACAGCTGCAATGGGCTGTTTGCTGGGCACTCTTTGTTCAGTGTCTCTGCTGAATTGTTCTGGCTAGGGGGGAAAATAGGCAAGCTGCTGATCTGAGGCAGGCATCGCTCTGCCTAGGCTCCAAGAGTGTTGCCATCACACGTCTGGTTCAGGATAGCCAAGGAATTTCGGATGCAAAGCTTGCTGATAGGAAATGCTGATTCATCAGAACAGATCCCATTCATAGGAATGGTTTGGTTTCGTGTGTCAGGCAAGTGAAAAAGAACAGCTTCTGCTGCAGGGTGAAAATAAAACGTGGGCAACCTAGATGGAGATCAGGAACTGACTCAGTGGACATGGGAAGCCAAGAGCTAACCTGTCTAAGCCAGCCTAGATGTGCTGGAAGTTGAATTGTGGTCCTTTCCTTTAAAAAGACCAGAGTTCAGTGTTCTAGAACAAGCAGGTGTGAAGTTTCATCTGAGATTTTGCGTTGAGTTCAGCTGTATCTTGCGGGTCTGAATTCACAAGCTGAGAAGCAGACTAATTCTGATCATTAAACTTTCCTGACCAGAGCCAGACTTTCATTTTTTACGCTCGGCAAAGAATTTTAAGTCACCTGCAGGGAGATAATTCAGACATTGTTACATAGAAGGTGCTGAGACCTGGCAAAGCCATTTTGTGAACCTCATTATACTGTTCAAATGGTGATATACAAGTGAGAGAATATCAGTTTGTCCTGAATGTTTTCTTTAAAGTATTACAATTTTATTATAAGCATACATAGCTGATGCTATTGCTTTTTTAAAATTGCCTGATATTTCAAAGTCCATGACAATGAATTGGATAAAGTGTATATGAACAGCTTCTTAAAGCTGAATGAGATCTTCAGGGTACAAATATATATTAGCTTTCTTATGACATTACAAGATGCTGCTTCTGCCCTAGTGGTGTAAGCGTATTTACTTGGAGAAGGCTGATAATTCTCTGTTGTCATTGCATAATTCCAGGAAGACCTGGTATATTACAAGCAAAGTTAAAATCTTTCTCTTATTAGATATCAAATGGTTTCTTAAAGCCTTACTCTCTAGGGCAATTCTTTTCCTTCCTGAGATGATATATCAGTCAGTAGTGAAAGCCAAGTCCAGATCTCTCAAAGGTTGAAGTATGAGGTGCAAATTTAGCCCTAAATGGTGTGTACAGGAGGAGTGGGGGAATCTAGGCAGGGCCTCAGGCTCAAGGGTTCCTGGGAAGAAACAGGGATGGAAACAGGAGCTTCGAGATCCTCCAGTGAGACAGATTCTAGGTTAGCTGAAAGCCCATGAGTTATCTCAGCTCTTGCCCTACTGCATTCTGGCTGAAGGAAATGCCTAACTCATTAACATATTTAGAGCCAGAGGATAATCAGAAAGGAAAACAAAAAGGGGAATGTGAACATTCAAAGCACTTTGTCACGCGGCAGGCTCAGTGCCAACGCTTCCCACCCAGCCGTAGTGCACATGCCTCCCATGCCCCTCTCCCAGCTCCCCAACACCCACGCTCGCTTCAGGACTACAAAGCCATCCCAGGGAAAAACCAACACCACTCTAGAAAAACAAAACAAAACAAAAGCCCCCCTCCCAACAATAGTCTGTCAGGCATGATTTACTGTGCCTGCATCCACTGGGCAAGCTTCATTGAACAATCTCAATCCTCTGGGTTCCCACACTGGTTTGCTTTCCTGCAACTCAATGGGACACAAAGAGACAAGTAGATGGGCAGTAAATAAAACTGATGTCTTTTGTGTCATTGTGTGGGGGCCTTTCTCTGGGGGAGGCAGAATAAATGAAGTGTGAAATGTGATATGAAATCAATTTCTTCTCTCGGGGGGCCGGGCAGGGAGGGAGTGGGTGGACTTTGTCATGGTCTCAGGGATACCCAGAAATACATTTTTCATCAGTTTCTTGAGCTGGTTAAAGAAAACCACACTTCTGCACTTGCCCGAGTTCCCACTTTTCTTCTTTGTATTAAAGTAAAGCTCTGTCTATCAGTATGAGGAACTAGAATCGCTCTTGAGCATCCTCGGTATATATGAGATACTAACAGCCATTCTTCTATAGAAACACAGTTCCCCAAGACCAGATGTATATATCTGGGGGTAAGCGGTGACCTCCTTCTTCCTGTGCTGCAATCTAACAGAGTTCCTTGTTCATCTCTGCCCTTGGCCCTGGCCATATCACTACCATACTACTCTGTCTCCCTCAAAATGTTCCAACATGGAAGATCCAAAAAGATTTTGGTGCAGAGACAAACATTACACCTCATGCAGTGTGTCCTTATTTCAAATAAATGTGCACAGCACTGTGGGTGTCAGCAAAGAGTGCAAACTTGTCCTATGAATGAAGATGTGACCTCCAAACATGGTTGTTTTCTTTACATTTAGTGGATTTTCTTTATTCAAGCTGCTTCTGATGTGGAGTGTGGGATTTGTGCAATTATGCAAAAATTATAAAGGAGATCAAACAAGATATTTTGAATATCATAGTGAAAAAGAAGAGCAACATTTATGTATTGTGTATGTAGGTGAGATACTCCAGGAATAAACTGCCAAACGATATCATAAATTAAACAGTAAAAACCACAATTGCCTTGCTAGCATCTCACCTTCCCGGACGTACTGCAATAATCCTGTCTGCTACATGTATTCAAGCAGTTGAATGCCTTAAAATCAAGTTGCTTCTATAAGAGCTACCTCTTTTATCCTTTAAATATTTGAGTTTTCTACTCCTTTTTCCTTCCCTGCATTCTCCTAAGGTATGCAATAGCCCAAGTTCAGTTTTGCATCATTGTCAGATGCATCATTGTCAGCCTGAGCCTTCCCACAGCCACCACCCTATCCAGCTCGGCAGCTGGACCAAACCTCAGCTGGGGCAACTACACCTTTCCTGTTTGTCTGGATTTCACCCTCCTAGATTCTATTTCTGCATATTTGTGTTAAACCTGCATGTCACTGCACAGTAAACAGTGGGGGATGATCCTTTCCAGAAAGTGCTGCATTTCATCAGTGATTTTTACCTTTTCTGTCGAGGGGAATTTGGAGGCATGCTCGTTACAGCCAGATTCACACCCCTCCACCTGGACTGGTTTGTACTCTGGAAACAGAAAGCAGCTTTCAAGCTAATTGAAAGGTAGGGTGGGCTCAGCTGGGCACCACAGCCCCTCTGCCTGCAAGATGCATCTGTTCTGGAGCATCCAGCCCATCCTAACATGCCTCCGACTTGTGCTACGCTTGCCTGTCTCTTCCTATGGGCTGCAGAGGGAATGAACACTTTAACACCTTTCTTTTTATCATAGCAGAGGTAGCCAAGAGGGATCTTGCCACAGAGTGTTACTTTGAGATGGATCGCCAAGTGTAATAGTGCAGAGGATTTTTTTTTATGTTACTGTATTTCTTTCCTTGTTTAACATCACAAGCTGGATGGGTTGACGAAGATGCTACAGCATAATTGTTAAAAGTTAACCGTGACACTTCTTAATCTGCTTAGGATGCTTTACTTGATTTTAAAATTGTAATATAAAATAGAAACTTGCCACCAAAGCCTTCACATCAGCTTTTGAAAAGCTGCGTTTATTAGTTTTGTTTCTTGTAGGACTTTCATCTGCCTCCTTGCAATTACTGTTACACTGATATCTTGCAACCATAAATTCCTTCTGAACCTTCATAACATCTGCAACAGCAGTGTGGTTACTGATAGCAGCTAAGAAGGCAGCGTCCCCAGTAGGTGAGATTGCTGTTTCTCCTGGAGAATTATTCAGGGTGTTAGATTGCTTCTGCAAACTGCCACAGCCTGATAAAGGCTGTTGCTTCTGTGCTCAGCACATTGTTCACTCCCTCAACAGATGGAACAGATTAGCTGGGCCCTGAAATGTTGTTAAATAAAATACGCAAAAAGAAAATACAATTATTGCTGAAGTGAAAACATACCACATGGGATTATTAAAAGACCAAGATGTTTTACATTTTAAGGATGTTCTTCAGGGTTTTTTTCCATCCTTCATGCACCAAAACCTTGCAGGGGTAGTGTTAAACTTTTCCATCTGATCTCGTGGAGCTTTCATACTGCAGAGCTATGTCATCCCTGCGAGGGATGAAGTTGCCTTCTCTCCTCCCTGGCTGAGCACTCAGGGCTGCATGAAGGGATTTCCAAGGGTCCAAATTCATGCTTATTCTTCTCTCACTGAGCACCAGACGCATAAGGGAACAGGAGCTTGGCAGAGCTTGTGTCGACTAAGTGCACGTTTCTTCTGCTACTTCTGCCCAGATGGAACAAAAACCAGTTGCCAGGAGTTTTCCTCTCTGAAAGAAAAGTCCTCTGACTGTAGTTTCTCTGCACATTCCATCTAGGCTGGGTTATATACTATGTACAATGGACTCTGGCTTCAATCTGTTCTTCAATCAGTTTGTGCTCTGTGATAACCTCTAAGACTAAGAATTCTAATTAATTTTAGAAATACTACCAAAAGTTATTATTAAAGTGCACACTTAAAAGTCGACACATTTTCTTGATCTAATAAAGAACAGTTAGGATTGTAGTTGTTTACTAATTGCAGGAATATATGCAAAAAGATGAAGAGTAGAAATGGCTGATATGAGGGCTGGAGTGAGTGTTGCTATAGAAAATACAGCTAGGTTTAAAATATGGGATATGGTATTTGATAGGAATGGTTGGACGCGATGATCCAGTGGGTCTCTTCCAACCTGGTGATTCTATGATTCTATATCATGGGTGATTCCTCAATGGTTCCCCTGCTCACAGAGTTAGGCAGCGTTGGTTTAATAAGTTTATTTGAGCATATGTTTAATGGCTTTTCTGAATCTGGCTGCAGGAATCCAGTGCCTTGCAGACATTTTCAGGTGTGTGATGATGATAAGCGACTTCTGAAATGGCCTTAGAAATAGAGTTTTGAATTAAGCTGCATCCATTAATGTTCAAGGGCCCTCCTGAGCATCACTTGATCTCCTTAATCTTCCTCAACCTAAATCATCTCATTAATGGTGTATGAAAAATATATTCAGCTCCTTGAAACCGTTTGGTTTTTAATGGCTGGGGATCCTACTGATCGGTGGCTGCTGACAGAACGTGTCCCCCCCAGAAATCCAGACGGGCTTTTAACCGTGCTGTCACTCACTGATCTGCAGCCACTGGTAATGAGCATCTCTGCGAATGAGCCTGCAAGAGATGTTAAGCACAAAACAGCTGTACTGCGGAACTACTGGGGAAGGGAGGAAAGCAACCACTCGTTACCCTACTAGTTAATTTGAAAGTACACTTATTAGATGGGGATTGGTAAACACGAAGCAATAAATAGAAAGTCCTCACTTCAAACAGATTTTCTTTCAGCCGCATGGAAAATTCCATCCACGTTAATTTAAAAATGTCAGTCAAGGTATCATAGAAAACTGCAGAAATTAGTGGAAAGCCCCAAAAGGCTGGTCTAGTTAAGGTATTTTGCCAACAGAAAGTGCGACTGTTTGCTGATGGCTTACCGAAATTTTTTGAAATTATGTAAACACCTTTAAAATAGAATACAAAATACAGTCCAACTGATTTTTATAAGGGATCTTCAAACAAATGGTGACTTTTTAATAGAATAATGATGGGATCACCAGGGTGCTTTTTCCTACCGTGGTACCTTGAGAATGTATATACATGATCCAGTGGGTCTCTTCCAACCTGGTTATTCTATGATTCTATGATTAGTGTGTGTGTGTCTGTGTGTATAAACATAAATATTTGCTTAAAATTTTGACATTTCCTTTTCTGAAGAAAAAAAATAAAATCTGTGGCATATCCAAAAAGTTACTTTTTTAATATTCAGGAATATTTCTTTGGTGGAAAACTTTTCAGAAAACTAAATATTAGGGAAAGCACTATGGAATGTATTTTCCATGGCAAAGATAACAACCAGCAATATGAAACTGCTGACCAATACTGTGCATTTTAAAAATGTTGTGCAGATTCATGAAAAAGAGGGAGTCTAGTGAAAGTAAATGGAGCTACTTTTGATGACCACTTTCTTTCCTTTAAAAAGCAATTTGCTTATAGCAAACTCAAGTTAAAATGGTGAACTCGAGATCACACCTTAATAATCAGGCAGATTGTTTTTAAACATTGTTTTCAGTGCATTGGCTTCCTAAACTCCTGTGTGACCAACGCAAAATCCTAACACAGTTTTCTTGTAAATTAAATAACCTTCTGCAAGCTTAGATCATAAAATTCTTTCTCAACTCCACAATTAAATGTGATGATCATTGACTGGGAGATAGGGCCTCGTCCTTGCATTGGCTTCAACCCAGTACTTAGAGATGATGAAGTGGTTAATATAATAACAGGCTGTATTTAAATCTTCATGCTGCCACAGCCACCCCAGGTAACTTTATCAAGTCATTTAATCCATCAATACCTCAGATTCCCCAATGAAAATTCAGGAAGAAAAGCATTTTCCTACATCACATGAAGTCTTCAAATGTTTTGCAAAGAGGTCTCTATGATGTACTTAGGGATTTCCTATATAGAAGCTTAAACACCTAAAATCCTGTCAGAACCCCTCAGAATGTTCCAGTCCAATAAAGTTCAAATGGGGAATAACACATTTGTTAAAACAGTCAAAATTTTATTTTAAGAGGATGACATGGCCAAGAGACCATACATAACTCAAAAAAAAAAAAAAAAAAGAAAAAAACGAAGACAAGATTCCCAAGCCAATGTAAACTGAATTGGCATGGTCAGTGTTTTTAAGATTCTAGAGACATTTGGAATGAAAGAGGGAAAAATGGCACAGCCAAGTCTCAGGCATCGCACAGTCTGTGTACACTCCAGGAGGAAATCTGGGTTATGAGCAAATATTTTAGTACAAATCAAATGCCTTCCAGGGATAAGCAGCTGGGAAGGCGGGAAGAAATTAATATTGGAAGCTTTAGAACTTCCCAGAACCATTCTCTACCTCCTTGATTGAGGGAATTAACTTTTATTTTATTAACTTTTTAATGCCCTTCTCCCATCCAGTGTGCTCTCTCTGAATTGTTTCTCTCCTCCTCTAAAAGGGCTGCCCTGGGGATGTTGCTCTTCTTAGCCTTTAAGTAGCAGCTGGCTGTGATTAAGTGGATTGGGAGGATCAGTGCTTGATTAACTTTCTGCTGCTATTGGTTTGCCCAGGTTCCTGCAAGAGAATTAATCTCCTGGTTTAGCAAAATGCTGGGCTCTAATGGATACCAGACACTTCAAGCCCACCCAGAGAACACAGTGCCAGGGTCCTTGTTTTAATGCACTCAGGCTTCATCTTCCCATTCTGCCAAAGGTACAAGTCATGTGGCTATTGATAGGAGGTTTTTCTACTCTGCTTTTCAGTCGAGGTCTTCATAAACTTGCCACTAGCTTCTGCCTAGCCCTGCATATTGTTTCCTGTTATTCGCTTATTGCCTTTTCATAGGTGTTTGCAGGTGGACAGGCCTTGTAAGGAACGGCTGAGGGAGCTGGGGGGGTTCAGCCTGGAGAAGAGGAGGCTGAGGGGAGACCTCATCGCTCTCTACAACTACCTGAAAGGAGGTTGTGGAGAAGAGGGAGCTGGGCTCTTCTCCCAAGTGACAGGGGACAAGAAGGGAGGGAATGGCCTCAAGCTCTGCCAGGGGAGGTTCAGGCTGGACAAGAGGAAGAAATTTTTATGGAAAGGGTCATTGGGCACTGGCAGAGGCTGCCCAGGGAGGGGGTTGAGTCACCTTCCCTGGAGGGGTTTAAGGGACGTGTGGACAAGGTGCTGAGGGACACGGGTTAGTGATTGATGGGCATGTTTGGACTCGATGATCCGATGGGTCTTTTCCAACCTGGTGATTCTATGATGCTATAAGAAATCCATATGTAAAGCTAGTAGGAAAAAAAAAAGTATGTATAAGAATTGTGCTGTATGAAACATTCTTTTATTAACTGAGCTAGATGCATATTCTTTCCTGAAGAGGGGATTTCAGAGCAGAGCCACTTGGCAGGCTCCTTGGCCAGGCTTTTGGAAAGCAAGGAGGAGGGTCAAGCATGCAGAGCACCATGGCCTTGATTTCCTTGATTTGTGGCGTTCTTTGCAAAAAGTTACATTCACTGGCCAAAATCTCAGTGTAAGCCCCCCCCAAAATGGCCAGACCTTGGATGGGTTTTATAATGTTTTTTTTTTTTTTTTTCCTTTTTGAGTCTGAACTGCAGAAAGGTGGAGAGAATTTAAGATGTGGGCAAAGTAAAACAAAATACTCCTGTTAACATGCATCGTTATGTGGTCTAGAATAACTCTAATATTGCTATCATTTCCTACTCCAGAGAAATCATACAATAATTTTAACAAATCGATGTAAGCATCAATAGTTGAGTGGAAGTGGTAGCTTTCCCAAGATGCTTCTAGTTAATTTAAACTGTAAGGTAAGAATAGTAATATTTTCCTCTTTTAAAATCAGGAGAATGACAATGGAAGCTTGGCTGTACTTCTGCCCTAACTTATGCCTTGATGGAAATGAATAAAGCTTGAACAAAGTCCACAGGCATCTCCCAATTACATCACAAGGTTTTATTCCACTTAGTTTTTTTCATTACAGTCTTCTGATTTCTTTTTATTTTTCTCCATGGCAGTGTAACCCATTGGTTAAAAAGGAGAAAGAAAGCAAAAAAAGTTAAAGCTCTTGATCTCTTTCACTCTTGGTGTTTGTTAGGATAGGTCAATTGTGAAGTTTAAACAGGGTATGGAAATTCACTGCTTGCAATATGGCTAAAAAGAAAGAGCATGGATGATTTAACGATTTACATAACCTGAGAGATTCAGCTGTAAATTGAATGAATGGGTCTCTTTGTTTCTTAAAACTGTAATAAAGAGAGGGGGAGAACAAAAAAGAAATAAAAAAGTTTCTTATATAATTGTCTCTGTGACTGGCTTGATAGGAAGTTTTACGCCTATTGGTGGAATTAAGACTGGGACATGTTAGAAAACACAAAGCAGTAAAGGGGCAGTTAAGCAATCATACAGATCAACTAATAGAGAGTGACAGACGCAGCCTTGCTGCACAAGCCCATGCTATGCTTCGCATTATTGTCCTGATTAGATTTGGCTCTAATGCCAAATGCTTTTGAGCAGTCAGCCTTTGACAAGTTAGACTGCATCACCACCAGCATCAGAGTGATCACATCTCTAGAGCTTCTCAACTCAAAGAAGTTGATGATCCTGGAAGTTTAAAAGCAATGCATGATTTTACAGGGCGCACAGTCTCCTTCAGGCGTGATTTTTGTGGATTCTGTGTTTTCCTACTGTCAGAGACTGAACAAAATCCCTTTACTGTAGAAGCCAAGGGGTTAAATTATTTGGCCTGTGTAAGTGTCACAGGTTCAACTACATTAACACCCTGGTCCCTCTGGTCTTGGCACACACAAATCTGTGGACGCAGAAATATTTTACTACCTTTCTTACGTGGGCACGTATGCCGTTGAGTGCAAACTCCTACAGTCAGGCAAAGCCTCAGCTGTGCTGGAAACCACAGTCACCCACTGGCCTCCACATATTTACCATCTGAGGACACCAGAGAGATAGTTCCCTCTGATTTACCTGCTGCCTGGATCAATGGTCCTTAGTTTTCAAGGCCTGTTAATCCAGCATGTTTTCAGCAGCCTGAAGGTCACATTCAAATAAACAGCTGGAAATGAATGCTGGGAGGGAGAAGCCACGCTCACCAGAGTTGAAACCTCTGGCAAACGTCTTGCTGCAGCTTTGTATGCAAGAGCCACTGGTGGCATATGGTGAGTATCTCCCCTCTCAGGCTGGTTCAAGAGGAAAAAAACAAACTTCACCTATTGGAATGTAACCAGCAGATGAAAACAAATTAACCTCTTTTTTTTTGTTGTTGTTGTGTATTTTAACCTAATGTCTGTTTGGAAGTCCTGCTTTAGAGCTTGTTATGACAAATTTGCCACCTCCCTCTGAGCAGAACCAGTCCAATTCAACGACTTCTCCACCAATCATAGACAGGACACTCCTGATTCCATGTCAGACTTTGTTAGCATTACAAAATAGTGACCTGCAACGTGCATGCAACTCAAGGGTTTGCTGTTCTGGAGTTTTGATGGTGTTGGTTTTGGGGTTTTTTTTGTTTGGTTTTTTTTTCCCCGCTTGTAGAATGGATTTTTATGGAAAAGTCTTAGTAAAGGATCATGGTGCAATGCAAGCTGCCAGAAAAATATCACTGATTTTAGAATAGGTCTTGACCATATAATCCTCTTCATCTTTGTCTATTAATAAGTACCTAGGGCCTCATACGATTTATCCACACTGCCTGTTGAACCTGCATCAATACTCCCACCATCCTCTTTTATATGCTTGTATTATTAAGTATGAATTAATGTTCCTAAGTGGCAATTTTGTGTATACAACTGATTTCACCATATCTTTGATAGTAAACAAGGCTTGTTTCTAAATAACATCAATAATTTTTTAGTGATAAAATTTACAGTCCATCAGATCGACAAGCTGTCACTGAGCGTTCCCTCTTTTACTTCAGAGGAGAGGTGATTAGACAATAAATCAGGCAGTACCGACAGAAAACATTTCTCTATAACGTGTCTGGGCAGACTGGCATCATTAGGAATAGCTCCAGTTCCGTGGCATTAATATTATAAATTGCTTTCCTTCCTGCACTCCAAAATACAGAATGTTTTAGCATGCAGAGAGAGCTTGTTTAGGCTGCTTGGCTATTAAGGAAGCTGCAGGGTTTAGTTCAGTTTGACTGCCTTCTTCTTCTGGAATATCTACCAGCTCCATCCCACTCAATCTAATTTATGTTTCTGAGTGGACGTTGACTCTACGCAGTGTTTGCTGCCATGTTATTGGAATCAGCCCAGCGTAAAGTCAATGTTAGGATTTAACTACGTGCAGAAAACGTAGTGGAAACGCAGGTCAGGGTTTGAAATGTGGTTCCTCAGGTCTTCTCCTCTCCCAGCAAGGCAGGATAATGGAGGTGTTGGAAGGTTTCTTCATACTACCACCTCATCACCTGCTCTCATCCACATGCCCTGCATCCCTTCTTCGTGTCTGTGCAGCAGGTTTTTCCTAGGAACTTCATATAGGATAGGAAACTGTAAAAAAATTCCATTATAACAACAAGAAGTAAATTTGGTGTTGGAAGCAGGCTTTTGTGGTTTTATGAAGGGAAACACTGAGGAAAACACCTCTTGCCCAGCTGATCTTGTGCCACAAAAATATGAGGCGGACTTAGCAAAGGTGGGGGAAACAATTATCCCCCGTTTTTAGCTGAGCTTGGCAAATGCTCTCAGAGAAAACATTTGTAGAGAGCCGGAGTTTGTCATGTCTATTAAATTTAAGATGTGAAATTAAGAGAACCAAAGTCTTTTCCTAACTATAAATATCAATCCAATGTCTTGATAATGTTAAGAAGTCCAACAGAGCTGAACCTTTAAATAATAATAATTTAAAAAAAGAAAGGAAGTGGCAGATATTAAAAAGAATCTCCGCAAACAGACAGATTTGATCTTAAAACAGACACAAATTAAGAGGATGAAAAATAAGTCAGAATTTTTATAATTATCAGAGAAAAAAGTCACATCCTGGAAAGGAACTTCAAGGTTTGCAATGAGGATACAACTTGACCAGATCCCTTCTGTGGAACAAAAGATAATATTTTTGTCTTTTATTTGAAGCTTCAGTCATAGTAATTGTAACACTGATATAAGCAGAATGTCACGTTCCTCTACTCATAAGAAATATCATCAGTCTTTGCATTTATAAAAATTTTAAAAGTAAAAAAAAAAAGATTGTATCCAGCACATAAACATAAATCTGCCTATAAATTTTGATCTACTTTATCTTTTATTCTCAAAAATCTTGAGATGGAAAAGGTGGTTTTATACCCACAGTCTGCTCCCAGAAATAATCAAGTATTTTGAGGTCTTCTCTTAGGGTACATTTTTTCTCATAAAAAATTATAAATGTCAATATATGAACCACATTTAGGCATTCAATTTGATCTTTGGCCTGCCAACTAAAACAATTATTTGTGTCTTCATATGAGGGCACTTCACCATTTTAAAATAAATATTTAAATAATACTTCACAGGAAAAAATATTCATGTGGTTAGATGAGATATGTTGCAAATATTAAGGCTGGTCCTCAAAGGCATGTCATGTTGCTATACTTTCCTGTGCTTAATTCAATTAATCTGTCTTCAAATTAAAAATTTAGATCAGAGGAAAAAAGAAGGCATTTTTAAAAGAGGATTGATAGTCATAGAAGATTTCTTAATTAATCTTAATTTAACAATATGCTGCAAAAAATTGAGATAAAATAACAACTCTAATCTATATAATTTATCTTTTTTCTCATTGATTGTGTTATAAAGTCTGCATGTTTAACAAGCACAGGACTCTCAAAAAATTGAATAAGAAACAAATTTAAAGGAGCAAGTGATATATTTCTTTTATGTTTGTAATCAAATGGGTGCCACTTACATGGGCATTAGATTCCTATTTTTCCTTTATAGACCTAAGAAAAAATGATGAAAGGAAGTGAATTGATGCAAACCCGTGCTCTAAGTTCACAGGGAACATTCAGTCTTTTTATTTAACTGACTGTCATAGCAGAAAAAGGTGGAAAAGTGTTTGTACCCCACAAACTACTGATGGAAAGATAAGTAAAGTGCAAAAAGAAAATTTGATGGGAACAACAGTCTAAAATTTCCAGTCTTCTAGTAGGAGTTCTTCAACTCGTATTATAGCTACTGAGAAGAGGAGGCTGAGGGGAGACCTCATTGCTCTCTACAACTACCTGAAGGGAGGTTGTGGAGAGGAGGGAGCTGGGCTCTTCTCCCAAGTGACAGGGGACAGGACGAGAGGGAATGGCATCAAGCTCTGCCAGAGATTCAGGTTTGAGATAAGGAAAAAATTCTTCATGGAAAGGGTCGTTAGGCATTGGAACAGGCTGCCCAGGGAGGTGGTTGACTCACCTTCCCTGGAGGGGTTTAAGGTGAGGGTGGATGAGGTGCTTAGGGACATGGTTTAGAGATTGGTGGGAATGGTTGGATTCAATGAGCCGGTGGGTCTCTTCCAACCTAGTGATTCTATGATTCTGTGATTCTATGACTCAGGTGAATGGTAGAGAAGATTATTAGGGTCATGGTGGGAGTCAACTTCAGTCTGGGCTTCTGCAATGGAAATCCCCCTGAAGCCCACAGAAAGACTTTGTTGGCCTTGGATCAAGGACAGAGAGGACTAGAGAAATATCTCTCAGGAATTTTGCTCGTGATGCTTGAGCCTTGCACTATTTAAGCCTCGTCCTGTCCTTCATATTAGCTACTTCTGTTTCAAAAATCCTGATTGCTACCTTCATTACCTGTTATATTCACTGAGGAGAAAGACTTTGCTTTGAATTGATATGGCTCTTTAAAGCAGTAGAGTATCGGCTTTCAGAGCTGCAATCCCCTATGCTGCAGTGCTGTTAAGGGATAACCCATATCTTCACTGGGTATGAAAAACCAATATTTTTCCTCGGGTAGTGAGACAAGCGTGAGGTAGCAAATCACACATTACTGGATTTCCAAACTATATCCCTTTGGTCTGCCTCTTAATACCACTTTCCGTCTCCCAGTGAATTGCGTATCCGTTATTTTACCACCCAGTTTATTTGATCATCAGGGAAGATAAATGGCTTCTGCTGAAATATTAAACAAAGGGAATATTAAAGCACTGGGAAGAGTAAACAATATAGCAAAGCACAATTTCCTTTCTGCTACGTGAAGAAAACGTGTCCTTGTTTCTTACTAAGTATCAACACACAAGCTCATATTCTATCAGCACACGTAACATTCTTATCAAAGTCAATGGGATTTACATGAGTCTAGGTGATTTATGAATTGAATGCAAATGAAGGAGAGCTTCCTAAATAAGATTCATCCAAAAGTAAAATGTATCAAGAAGTTCAGCATAGGAAACCTGTTAGTTTCACTGTTATTCTTCAAGTTCCTTGCTTTTTTACTTTCATTTTTAGCCAAAGATTGAATTAAATATGTTATTTTTAGTTGCTCCTTGGGCAGTTCTTAGTAAAAGCAGGTGAAGATGTGTCTGGACAAGAGCCCAGCCTGCTGTGAGCACCTGTTGACAGTGAGAACTGACTCATCCCTCAAAACGCCAACGTATACCAGCAAGGGCCAGGGACAACTAGCCCTTCCTCACTTGGGAAAAATATCATGGGAAGGGCTTCCTTCAAGCTGAAAGGACTCATTTTAGCAGATAGCTTGAAGGTGAGAAGGAGCAATGTTCTTCTGAGATGATGCCTTTGACCAAAGTCAGATTCCTCCCAGTGGCAGCCCAGAGAGAAGGAACTTATTACTCTCTACAACTACCTGAAGGGAGGTTGTGGAGAGGAGGGAGCTGGGCTCTTCTCCCAAGTGACAGGGGACAGGACGAGAGGGAATGGCCTCAAGCTCTGCTAGGGGAGATTTAGGCTTGAGATTAGGAAAAAGTTCTTCACGGAGAGGGTGGTTAGGCATTGGAATGGTCTGCCAAGGGAGGTGGCTGAGTCGCCGTCCCTGGAGGTGTTTAAGGTGAGGGTAGATGAGGTGCTTAGGAGCATGATTTAGGGATTGGTGGGAATGGTTGGACTCGACGATCCGGTGGGTCTCTTCCAACCTGGTTATTCTGTGATTCTGTGATTCTGTGATTACAACACTGCTCAGGCAAAGGCTGGTCTTATGCTGGCAGGGACAGTTGGTGGTGAACTCGGGCAGCCACGTCGTCTCAAACACTGCTGGCAGCTTGGGATGCAGGTTGTTTTTGAAAGCTCCCAGGTGAAAGCATGAAGCAATGTCCAGGACTGATGAATTTGCTCACACATTGTTTATCCTGACTGCTGCTTTGGAAGGAGTTGCTTTTCTTTTTCATCTGTCTGCTGCTGCTTAGCTTAGAATTTAAAAAAGAAGTTTCTTATAGTATTCCAGAGGCTCAGTACCAGAACTGTGAAATAATTTAGTTTGACAGTTGATTGATGAGAAGGAAGGACTCATTGCATATAGACTTGCCTCTATTCCATAGGAAACATCTGAGGATCGCATTGATTTTTCTCATTCTCCCACCGTTACACAGAGTTTCTGAGTTTAGGTTGACGAATCCTGAGAGAATTAGATCTGACTGAAATAAGAGAAAACACTGCTTTTTGGGATTATTTGATCTACAGATTTTGATTCTCCTCTAAATTTTGCCAGTTTTACTTTGATTCTTTTTTTTTTTCAGCAAAGCTACCTATATATCAAAAAAATTTACACTCATCCTAATCCAAGCATTCCTTACTGCAGTGAGGCCAGACACCAATTTAATATTACTGATTATTTTTGGAATCTCATGTGGATTTTCAGGCAGACTAAACAGCTTTGTGGGATGCAAATGGATGACGGGAACATGAAGGACTATGAGAGGGGCAACAAGACATCTCTAGTCTGAGAGCTTGAAGGAAAGGAACAAAATCACAGGTTTTCTATAGTAGCAAAGACAGTGTTGAAGTTGAAGCTGCAATCTGGGAAGGTAGAAGTCTATGCTGGGTCTTCTCTGATGCTGCCCTGGCAGTGACCTCCATCCCAGCAGAGACCGCCTGTTTCTCCAGGGTGAAGGTAATTCAGATTCCATGCTAACTGAGCCCTGACCTTCCTCTTGACAGAGATGGATGCACAGCTCTGCTAATGGTCTGTGGCAGCTTTGTGCTGTGAGTTTGCACCTCAAGCACTAACTTGGGATGAGAAAACTCGCTTCCCATTCATACTGCACTTCATTTGTGGTACCTGAGATACCTGCTGCTTAATAAACCAAGCATGCCTCATGTTCTCCCTCTTTCTCTCAGACCAAATATCACCAAGCTGTAACACATGCACAGTTATAACCATCAAGAATATGTGGAAGTTGCAATGGTTTTGCAGATACTGATCTTCAGCTTTATTTGCTTACCTAAGTAAGCAAAGACAGAAATTGCATATCCTTTCATGTAAAAGTGAGAGAAAAAAAAAGTAAAGCAATATAGTATGGACATATCTTTACTTAAGGATAAAAAAAAAAAAAAAGGAGGGGAATAAATAGCAGACACTTATGCTGGTGCAGTTTCACCATCAGGTATTCACCAGACATAAGGAGTGACTGTCTTTTGGCATCCCTATTTTTTTTTTTAGTAATCAGAGCAGAATAGCAGTTAGTAGGTAGATCCTCAAAAAGTCTTAGATGAGAAACACCAGATATATCATCATTTGCTTTCCTTGTCTTCCTCTTTTCCTCTTATTCCATCCAGCCTTCTCAACCCTTCATGCTTCTGGCAAGGAATGATAATCACCAAATCCAGACTGATTTCCACAGGCATCCAGGTTAGCAAGGTCACAGCAGTCCTTACTTAAGTTTCACTTCCCTGATACATTCAAGTGATGTTCATTCTATGAGCCTTGAGAAAGTCCTGCTGCTGCAGACACAGAAATACGCACGGTTTCTACAGAAGCTTTTGCCCTTCTCCTTAGGATGGTGGGAACCTGGAGGTGTGGTCCAGCCCAGCAAGCGTTCTCCACAGTTTGGAAAAATTAAGGAACCACCTCCTCTGCTTCCAAGGTTGCAATACACTGCTGAGATGGTCTCTGAGGCACAGAGCATGTACATTTTCAGAGCTGCCCAGGAGAGACAAATTAATTTTAAAAATAATATTTAAAAAATCCATTCTCCTGGATAATTGGGAGGAATATTGGGCACCGTCTTTTTGGGTTGCGGTGGCTGACTTCAATCCCTACAGGACACAATTCTAATTTAACAAGGCATGCATTTAAATATATTAAGAGCTAAACAAAACACAGAGAGAATCAGAGAGGTGAAAAGTCACTGCCCCTCCTTGTCCTGCTGTCTTCTTTTTGTTGGCTGCTGGGCTGGGAGACACAAAATAAAACTGAGCAACATAACCTGTCTGAGTTTTATTCAAATAAGCCAATTAAAACATCAAGTTGAAATGTCAAGGAACATGTTATGGCCACTCAGGAATTAAAGCAGGAAGGCATCTGTCTGTCTTCACCACAAAGAATTGAAGATTTTTAATTCCACTTCTGCAAAAGCTATGACATTAGATTACAGCCATGAAAAACACCATCTGCAATGTGCCCTGACTGGCTGGCTGTCATCAACTATTGGTTTTACACAAAATTAGATTGAGTTAAACACCCTGTTTTTTAGTTGTTTTTTTTTTTTTTTTTTTAATTCTCATGAACTATTTGTCATGCACTCTTCTTCTCTTCTTTTCACAAAGGTGTGCACCATTTAACTTCTGATACTGACAGAACTTATTCAGTGCATTTTTACATTTGCTTATTGATCAAATGCTCATTTGAATCAGAGGAGGGCATGGTACATTTTATCACAAGAACAGCCTCACTGAAGTTCCTCTAGCTCTAGATTTTGTCCAGGATATAATCTTGAGGGTTTAAGGCTGAATTATAAGGATTTCTTTTTTTTGATGTAGGACATCGAGTTTAACACAGCCATCATTTCATCACACCCACATCTTCTGAAGTTACATTTTTCTGATAGGAACTTGAGATCCACAGTCCCGTACATTCATTGCAGGAGATCATTAGCTAGTCTGACAATGCCTTGTTAGCTGCACGCAAGAAACTGATCCAAAAGAAGGTTTTGTCAGAGCTGATCTGTTCCCACAAAAATGTGTGCTTTCAACAAGTCATCTTTCTTTTTAATGAAAGTATGTTATGTGCAAGAATTCCCATTTGTGAGGCAACCAGATATTAGACTGAGAGCTACAGAAGTGCTTAAGATAGATAGAGCCATTAGACCATTTTTTTTATTATTATTATTAGTAGTGCACTAGATACAGAAGTCTTATTTTCCAGCTCAATGTAATCCACACTTGTCTAGCCACTCAGAGGGCTCCATTAGGAGTGTATCCTATAGATACACACATGCAAATGGAAACCAAGTCTCCAGCATTCCACGCACTAAAAAACCCCAAAACAAACAAACAAAAATCTCTCCATAATCCATGTATTCAGTATGCAAACGTATGTTTCCAGTTGCAGTAATTGGCAGGATAGCTTCTCATAAAAGTTATGTGCAGCATTGCTAGAGTCCGTGTAAGTGATATTCTTGTCCCTAGGCCAGATCAGGATCACAAATAATGTTTTGGAACTGCTCCTGCTTTGCCATATTTGATATTTAGGTAAAGCTTGCCTGAGTGAAGAGGCTGTTTTCATTTTTATCTTGACTTCAGTTCTCATTACTCTACAGACATAAATGCTCAGCTGGTAGCAGTGATGCCTCTGGTCTTAAATAACGAGATTTGGGCATGTGTCCAACAATGACATGAAGGCACAGGCTGTGGGTTGGGATGTACGCGGTCCTGGCTGAAGCAGCTTCCATTGGATGAGGCAAAAGGAGAAGACAGACATGTAGCCATTGTGAAAGCTGCTTGTTTTCTCTGAAAGTGAAAGACACCATGACCAAAGAATGTGGTGAGGTGGGACGGATATGCTGCAAATTGATAGTAAAACATGGGATCTGACTGCTGTTAGGTTTGTTTCTTTTTCTTCTCTTTCCCCTTCTTTGGATCCCTGGGGTTGGTTATCTAGACCAAATATATTTAATTGTTTAGCTTAACCAAATCTTGGACTGTCTCTGCAGTTGCAGTAGGGCAGGAGGAGCACAGCGTAGCTGTAGAGCACAAAGCTGTGGAGCACGGAGTGGGTACAAGGTATGACTGCTCTGTCCTGCTTTTTGCCTTGCCAAAAATACTGTAGTAAAAACTGAATTGGTGGAGAAGGGACCTCTGCCCGGTAATCACGGCTGAAATGTGGGTTGCAAAATGTTCAGCAGTGCTGCATGGAACTGTGATCCATGAAAAACTCCTACTGCCAACAAATGCGCCACTAATTACAGAGATGATGGTACAGTGGCGGAAAATAATTGCAAGAGGACTTGGTTCTCCCTTTCTACCATACTAGACTGTGACTTTGTGTTGGTTCTTTATTCATAATGAAGGACAGCAGAACTGACTGCAAATGTATTCTTAGTTTGAGAAGAACTCTAGGAACATTCTGAAAGACATGAAGAAGGTATTCCTGGAAAACTTATATAACCAGCATGTATATAGGAGCAATGTCTAGACTAAAAAATAATGTTTCGTGCAACTTATGAATTAGACAAGTAAAACCAGGTATTTTCTGATTTTTCAAAAAGATCAAGTTACAAGCAAGAAGGGATGAAATCCAGGGCGTTCCCTGAAAGCCAGGATTTCCTGTGCAAACATTATTGACCATATTTTAAGAGAATTACATAAAAATAGTTGATGTCTGCAGTAATTATAGTGTGTCAGAAAAATTAACATTTACAGTTCCCCATATCCTGAGTGAGAAAGCAACACTAATCATATGGACCAAAGTACATTTAAAATAAACATAGGCCATCCAAGAGGAAAGTATTCCTTCTCCTAACTCTGAATTTTCTGAAATTAATAGCTATTTAGATTTTGAGTCTCAGATAAATTATATTCAAATAGGTAGACATAGCTGCCTATGAGTTTGGGGTCTCTATAAAGAGACTGTGGTGATAACAGATAACAAGTCTAAAGGGGTTCTGCATATCAGTTCTATCCTCACTTAAAGGTTTAGATTCAGTATGTATCGGGTCATATCTAAAGGCTCCCTAGGTGAAAAACATGCCTTGAAGAGGGATTTTTCTTTTTTTTTTTTTTTTGCTAAAGGCACAATATACAGGGCTGATTTCAGACTCAAAAAGCAGGAGATATGGATTGGGGCATTTCACGTAGATCCAGCATCCATTTCACTGACCCTCCATTGCTTGCAAAGGTCTGAATTCATGTAAGAGTGTAAATTGCGCTAAATCAAGTAGAGAAATAAAACCTAGAGTCATAATATACATTTTAAACAACACCGAAGCACATGCACTGCACATACCTGTTTTACTAAGACTGTTCCACCACAAGAGGTTTATTTTCTCTATAAATTAGCTTGTGCATCTTAATTGGAATGAGACCAAATCCTGTGCCAGTCATGTCCCAGCAAGCAAACTTGTTGACACACGAATAAGCAGAGCCTGAAAAGTTTGAAAGCACCATTTCATTTCTTGCTGAGCATTCCAAAAATCTTGTGCCCCAAACTGCCTCTTCCCCCGAGGTCTAACTGATTGATCCTTTTACTCCTAGCAGCTGAATGTCTCCTTCTGGAAAGACAAGACCTGTTTGGATGGGTGGATGCCCAACACATTGCAGAAAGTCAGGAATAAACTCTGTGCCAGGAATGCAAGACAAAACTTTGGGCATTATCCGTAGGATGATGCAGCTGATCAGTAATCTCTTCTGCAGGTTGGGAAAAAGTTTCCTCGGATTCCCTTTCTGCTCTGAATCTGAAGTAGATAAAGATACTCTAAGAGAGGGCTTTTCTTCATTCCAGGTATCCTGCACTTTTAGATCATGCAGGGAAGTAGTATCACGTGAAACATTTTTCTCCAAACTGTTTTGTTCATTTTCTAATAAATTAACAGGAAGAACGTTACAAAATGTGGTTATTTACATCTTTTATTCTTTTTGGAGAGGAAAAAAAACCCCCTCTAGCAACTCATAATTCTACTATCAAGCAAAAGCTGCTGCTTTCTGAGGCCACAGAGGCACCGTTGTGCTATTTAATACATATTTGAGTGGAGACGTTAAAATGGCAAATGATCACAGAGTAAGGCATCACCAAACTCGTGGCAGATTGAATCGGCTGTTATGGTGTGTGACTTCAAAAGCGATGGAAAGGCAACAAATCAGAAACACACAGCTGCACTATAGATGCATGGACATGATGTTGCAGGGGTTTTAACACAGCTACAGGGTTGTTTATTTATTATAAATCCTTTGAAAAGACTCTGAAATGCTCCGCCTCCAGCCGGGAGCTCCAACTACAATCTGAACAAATGGTTTAAATCTTTTTATAGGAAACTTTGGAAATAAGTAGCAAATTCACACATGGCAATAAAACACAAAAGCAACTACCCAAGTCTCTGAGTCTGCAGAATTGACTCCTCGAGGTTCTACCAAGAGGCACGGCAAAATGCAGACTCCTCTACTTGGAAACTCCTAGTTGGAAGGGACAAAGAGCTCCCAGAGTTTGAGTAAATGTCATAACTTCCCCAGCAGAGGACACTGCATTAATACTCTATCCTGCTTACCTTGGGTTCGTGGCTGGGAGAAAGGAGTTGGGTCAGTTCAGCTCAAGTTATTTAGTCCTGATCTGAGGCCAAGCAGGACACCCATATCTCATCCAAGGCAGACCCTACAGCATGAAAAACCTCTGGTTATGGAAATGGTTGCTGATACTGGTGTGTAACAAGCCTACAGTTTGTAGCATCTCACAAACTCTTGTTTCAGAGAAATCTCAAAATTAATACAATTCATTTCTCTTGGAGGCTTCAAATAAGTACTTCAGAATATTTAATTGTCCTTAACCCTGTAAGGCCAGATCTTTGTCCTGCTGATTTCAGAGTTAAGCTAAATGTTACCAATTAAAGATCATAATCAGAAAAGTTAAAACTCTCTGAGATGGGCCCTACACCAATTTTATACCATAATTTATTCAGGAGAGTTTACCTGTATAAATTTAGTTTTCTTTCTTAAAAAAATCGTGGCAGGGAGAAGGAATTCCACTGCACAAATATCCCAGAGAACAGATTACTTATTGTTCAAAAATATCATCTTTAATAGCATTACCAGAGTGGCCAATGAAATCAGTCATTTACTAGAAAGATGAGCTGATTTTTCTCCCGGGGCTGGCAGTTGTGAGGTGTGCTAGACAGGGAGTGCAGTAGGACTGTTGCGTGGGAATAAATTCATGTCCAGTTAAAGATTAAACTACTCTGTAACTAAGGAGTCAGGAGATTTGATTCTGTTCCTGGCCCTGCTGTCAAGATGCCCTTTACCACATCCCTTCCTACTTTTTGAATCACAGAATCACAGAATAACCAGGTTGGAAGAGACCCACTGGATCATCAAGTCCAACCACTCCCACTAATCCCTAAATCATGCTCCTAAGTACCTCATCCACCCTCACCTAATGAGCTTCCATTACAACCTCCTCTGTCCTGTAGCAGTTTCCAATCTGACTTGATCTAGTTTAAAAATTTCATCCAGAAAGTTTCCCACCAGGAAATGCCCTTTCACATTAACCAGGATGGTCCACAGGCACTAATTGCTTCTATCAAATTGTTCATGGCAAATCTTTTTATCTCTATCGTTTCTCTTTTAATGCGTAGCTTGAAATGTAAGAGGGTAAACAACATCAAAATAAAATTTTATTCTTGTTGCAGTCAAACATTTCCATAAAGTCAAAATAAATACTTCTTAAATGCTTCACTGGTAGTGATGACGTTTGCATTTTACATCTGAACCTAAGACTAAAATCAAGTTCTGAGCTCCTGGGGCTCTTCCAGAGAGAATTTCTGTATTTATACCAGTGCCCTGGTTTGGATTTATTCAAACAATACATCTGGTCACCAGTAAACTGCATTTACGATATGATCCCAAGTTCTGCTGAGGTTTTCAGAGTACTACTGTAACAAAAGTAATAAGCAAAATTATGATCATAAAGAGATTTTATTTTTAGGGAATTGGGACCACAACTTCCTGAAAACTACTAGACCAGATAATGTCTTTTTCCCTTCCCTCTCTTTTATGGCAGGCACTTGTTCTAAAAAAGTTACACAACTTTCTTTAAAATGGACTTTTAAAATCCATCATTTAATGCAATTCTGGAAAGTTAGCTCCCATGCTATTTACTTTCCTTCCTTCCTTTACCTCTCCTTTTCTTTCTTAAATCCATCCCTGCATTTTAGATTAGCTTCAAGAAATAAAGAAAAAGGAGGTTTATGGGGTTGAAATCGCTTCGGTGTGACAGGGCAATGTTTTTTTTTGTGTATGAATCTAAATGAGGCTTTAGAAAATGATATGGTATCCCTCAAATGGATCTGCTGTGGTCAGAGACCATTAGGCAATGGAGGAAGATTCCTCAGGGACAGCTGAGACCAGACGTCTGAATCCCAGAGGATGGAGATCACTATTTACTTTTCTGCACGGAGAATTAATATATGTCTCCATCTTCTACCAGTGGCCCTGAACCAGTGAACATAAAGGAAACAGAATGAGTGGGGGAAAACCATGGCATGTGTGTTTTTCCCTTTTTCCTTTGGTGCAGTTTCATGTTTTCATTCAGTATTATTCTTTCCTTTCTCCCTATAGGATTTTCTTCCCTGACTTTGAGGCAATTCATCTGTCCTAAGAAGGTACCTAAAGATAATGAAGAGGCACATAATTTAGTAATCTTGGCCATCTTTTACTTGGAAGATTAATTTTTGTCCTTTAAGTGTCAAGGCTGCTTAAACCGAGTCAGCAGCAACAAAAAGCAATAGCCAGAATTACAGACAGGAACTTGGGCTGGGGCAAACTGCACAAAATAAATGAGTCATGGAGTCATTTCACTATCTACAAAATGATAGGCCAGTGATTATTAAAACAGAAATACTCCCTGATTTGTCTAGTCTAAGTTGGGAGCTCTGAGTTTCTCTTTTTATTTTCTTTCCTCTGCCTACCTTTTCCACGGAAAATTATGGCCTTGCATCTGTCCCATAACTCCCCACTTCTCATCTGCACTGCAAATGTTTCACTGAGATTTGGAAGCATGTTTGCTGTCTACAGCACAGCAGTAGAGCTTGAATGGGTTTTATGTACATTGCCTCTTAGGAGCAGTAGTGTACCCAGAGGTGGGAGAGGGTGTAAATGAGCTTTTTACTGCGCTTAGCAAGTTAAAAAGCTAGAACTCTGATCATGAACTACAGTTGTGCAATTGGAATCTCTCCTCCCAATTTCCTCGTACTTGTGAATTGCACTTTCTGCGGGAAGAGCTGGAGGAGACGAGAGTAATGATCAATCCGACATTATTCATCCCAAAATGACAGAATTGTAGAATAATAGAATGGGTTGGGTTGGAAGGGACCTCAAAGCCCATCCAGTTCCATCCCCCCTGCCATGGGCGGGGGCACCTCCCACTGGATCAGAGGCTCCAAGCCCCATCCAACCTGGCTTTGAACCCCTCCAGGGATGGGGCAGCCACCACTTCCCTGGGCAACCTGGGCCAGGGCCTCCCCACCCTCGCAATAAAAAATTTATTCCTAATATCTAATCTAAATTTCCCCTCTTTCAGCTTAAAACCATTCCCCCTCATCTTATCCCTACGCTCCCTGATAAATAGCCCCTCCCCAGCTTTCCTGTAGGCTCTCTTTAAGTACTGGAAAAACCAGTACGTGAGTTAAGTTTCCAGACAATGCTAATTGCTAAAAATAGTCCTTCATCTTCACTATCAACACTTTCTCTCCTAAACCTGTCTGTACCTTTGCAGCATGTGGCTGTCTGTTTGTAGGTGGGTTCAATATATGCACCAAATGACAAGGTTAGCTCTGAGGGTACAAACCCAGCTCCTCACTTGGCAGATCAATTATGCAAAATAAAAATATGCACATATTTTAGCAAGTAAGTGAAAAATTAGGCACGCTACCAGGAGCAAAAAACATCTTTATTTCTGTAAGAGTCTGTTTAAGCAGGTTGGGGGTGTGGATCTGAACAAAAACTGATGCATGGAAATGCAGAATTCATGGGGTAGGAAACTGATATGAAGTCTAACACTTTTTCTCTCCCATTGATCTCTCTTCCCCAGTCACTCTGGATTCACTGTTTATGTTCATGTCGCATATTAAATAACTGAACCATAAATTCTGTGTATCATTTAAAAAAGTAATTATATATCCACTTGAAACTCTCAGATGCATCTGGCATAGGTTTATTGTTTCTATTATTCTTTACATGGTACACAATATGCACCTAAGACCCCTTGAAACACTTCACAGCTGCATTAAACTTGTCTTCTGTGCGATTTTCCTTTTCTCTCAGTAAGTGAAGACAAGGCTTCAGCCTAATCCTATTTTATTGTCATCAGCTACTCCACGCTCGCACCCATTCTCATAATTTGTGTGTTTGTATGTGCATGTGTGGCACAAATTTGCGAACGGTAACAGATTCACAACACACAAAAGCCCAGGCTGAGCCAGTTTGCAGCTGGAAATAGCATGAATGTTGGTGCTTTCCTGTGGCCGACACTCTAAGCCCACAGCATTTAACGGGGTGAATTTTTAATTCCAGGTGTTTGCCCAGCCTTAGATAAACAGTGCTGTTATCCAAGCAAGGACGGTTGGAGGTGTTAGTGGCTTAGGTTATTGGCATATCGAGTGCCCACCAGCATCTCTCTTGCTCTTCGCATCTCACAGCTGCACTAATGCTCTGTGAATGGGAGGTCCTGGAGGACTTTGTCGGGCTTGTAGGGAGCCGAGGCAGCATCAGGTGCCCTCCAATAACCATTTCTGGAGCTTCCTTCGCGTTTTGAGTTCAGCTTTCTTGAACCCTGGGTTAAGGGTGCATGTGAATGTTGGGAGGGAGCCGTATAGGATTTGCTGTTGCTGGATGCTCAACTTTTGCACAGCAAAAACCCACACACCTTTAGCCTCAGGAAGGAGCATCTCAATATTGAGGCTTTTATTTCAATTTTTCATTTAATCTTGAGCTTAGACCAGGCTGGACTTCTGAAAAAAAACAGATGGGTTTATTAATTTTTCTGCTTCCTGATTTTTTAATTTTAGGAATACCTCCCTTGGCCCTTAGATTTTTTCAATACAAGGTTCTTAATTCAATACAATAGACAATGAAAAGTGAGAAAATGTGGAAACATAAAAGTATTCCTTTCTTTCACTAATTACTTTTTGTAAACTGATATTACTACTTATGATATCTGGACAAAAATTTCAAAGTAGTGAAAAATATTTCTACTATATTTTTTGCCATTTTTTTGCATTTTCTTCCTTTTTTTTTTCCAGGATAGAAAAGAATAGGTGGACTGGAAGGAGGAGAGAAGAGTCAGCAAGAAGGAAAGGAAGTTATGTGATAGAAAAATCAAAGTGCTTAAAATGAAACATAGACACTTACTTTTATATTTTAAAACATAGCAATAAAGTGACATCATAATCTGAAAGTGTTTTTCTGTCTAACATTTCAAAATGAAACACAGGTTTTCATTTCAAGATATTATTTCATACCCATACATTTTCAAATCAAAATGTATTTTGAAATGAAAATAACACAGGGAGAGTGATATTTTCAATTGAAAATTTTTATTTTTGCCCCCCTCGCTCCTTTTCCCAATAATTAAATAATTTGGTTTTCCAGGAAACTATAAAACTGAGAACAGAGGGTGAAACAATGAAACAAAAGGGTTGTTGGCCATATTCAGAATTAGTTTGCTGAAAAAATACACGCATTAGCAGGGATCATTTCTGGCATGTTAATTCATCCTTAAGAAAGGATCTGCTTAGAAACATATGGGCATAATTTACTAGTTGTAAATAAAAGGTTTGTTATTATTTAGATTTTTAACAGTTCCCCAGGTCATGGAGCTGCTGATGAAGTAATAGCTCAGCTAGTATCAGCTAACTTTTCCTGCATGGGATATTTTGGAGACATTGGTTACGGTAACAGCAATAAAAGGACAATGCTTCCACCATTAACAAATGGTGCATGTAGCTGGAAAACCCCCCCTCTCCCTACAAAAGCTTCCTCAGGATTGGGAGGCTGCCAGTTTCCATATGGACTCTGTAAACCAGTGTGGTCAGGGGCAAACAGTGCACTATTGAGAGCCCTGCCGAGGACTCCTGCTTGCAGCGAAGCCTTGAAGAGATGCTGTCCCTGTGATTTTTGTCTCCATTGTGACCCCGAAATATCTGCAGCTTGTATAACTGTGAACACCTGAACTAATTTTAAAGTGACTCAGGTCAAGCTGGATCATGACCAGTACTAACCCAGTTGGGTAATCCTGAGGTGGCTGAAGTCCATCTTCAAGTACAAGATGCTATTCCTGGCTGCTTTGCTAGCTGGAACTTTGGGCTCGTACCTCCAGGTCGCGGTGCTGAGATACCCCGAATGAGAGCAGCACCATTTAAAAGGCTGTGACAGCTTGTGGCCCCATCACCAAAACCCTCAGTAGAAGGTCAGCAGATGTGGGCTGTATTTACAGGACACATGTGGAAACTGCTCCTGGGTGGGAAAATGTGCAGCTGTCCATAGGGTAAAGCTAAATACACAAAACTTGGGTTTGCGGTTAAAGGCAAGCCACCTAAGAAGAGATGTCATGTTTGCTACAGAAGAATGTGGATGAAAAGCTGGGAGAAATGATGTTAAAGCTATGGTCAGGGTCAGCATGTAGTCCCAATTCACAACTGATTTTCCCTGATCTGAGAGCTTTATCATCTTGCAGACCACAAAGGTCTTTTAGGCCATGGAAACTGCTACATAAGTCTCGTCAAGACGCCTTCATTTTTATTTTCTCAAACAGCACCCAGGTCCTTTACGCTTTCTGTAAATCACTCACATTAAACGTACGAGGCTGCAAAGTAATTTGGGGTTTTCAGGACTTTTCTGTGAGTTATCCTCAATCAGAGGCAGTTGGCTACAAGCAGAAGAGATGAAGTGTAAGTGCACGGGGAGGAAAATCGTGCCTTCTGTTTCTCTTTTCAGTATATAAACCACATGCTGCATAGCTCAGTTGGAAACGAAAGAAGCTTGTAGTTCCCCAGCTACACAGGCTGTACATTTTAGCATTCTGTTGCTTAAAGAGCATGCAAATATATTAGCAAGAAAAGAGCTGAATCTGCCCATTAAGGCCTGTGATTAATGCAGTGCTGAAAGCTCATTTAAAGGACTGTACATTGCAACTCACTTGAGAAACAGAAAGAAGAACCAGAATACAAAAAGTAAGTTGAGTGTTCTGGGTATGAATGAATTAGATGTGGCTGTAGAGGGCACTAAAGATCTTTATGATTTCTTGGGAAGAAGTAAAAGCTGCAAGTTGCTTTTTACACTTCACTATTAAAAAAAATATTAACCCTCTTTAGAAGCAAGTGGGACCACATCAGACTCGAATATTACAGCTTCTCCCCTGTTAACCACTAATAACAGGTTGAGCTACTTTCTGTTTTGATTTGGGGTTTCTTTCTTTCATTTCTAAGAAATGGTTGGCTGTATGGAGCCCCCTTGTAGCACCAATTTCAGCAAGACAGAGTATATTCAGCACAAAGAAATCTCATTTCTTCAAATAAGAATTCTGCCTGAACTGCTGAGAAATGGCAGTTTATCAGTTGGGTTGTCATGGCTGGAACAGGGATGAACTGCAAAGAGATCTGGCCCCATTAAGGTGAATCCTAAAAAAGCTTCATTGTCTCTCAAAATACTTGAGGTGTTTCACTTTCTTAATTTGCCACATCTCTGAAATTTCTGAGTTTGGCTGTAATGAAGCAAGACTTTTCTTGTGGTATTTTCTGCCATCAGGAACTGGAAATCTCGCAAGAAATCCTGTTCTGATGAGATTCCCAGCCTGATATGCAGCTTACAAGAGAAACTGCAGATCAAATTTTGGGTTTCAATGCTTCATATGAGACAAGTGAAATTCTCCAAGAAATAAAGATACAAAATGCTTTATTGTAGTCTGAAAATTATTTTCAGATTGAAGGCAACTGACTTGAGTCCAGTATTAAAAACAAAGTCCCATCTTCAATCAGCACTGAATATCTTTTACTGCAGGTTTCTAAGGATGCTCAGTTTACTATTTGAGGCTCTGTGGCTGATTCTACAGCCTGAGCACAGATTCTTCTCCAGAAATCTGCACAGTCATCTTGTTTTTCCTAGGTATTCTGTCAGCTTCATATTAGACCCACACTAGAAAATTTAGCATGACTAAGAAGTCTGTCTACTTTCAAATTATGCTGTCATCGTTACAGTGGTGTAGCTTTCTCTGTAGTTTCTATTCTGGAATAAGCATGCCTAATAATAACATAATAATTGCACTGCTATGATTTCACTAGTAAACTGCCCCATGTACTCAAGTCTTAAATGCATACCCGAAAAAATATCACACGGTGCAAAGGAATTTTGATGCAGACGCTCAGCAAAGCCATGTGCACACTTCAGAAACGTTCGGCTTTGTAAATGAAAATCATTTGATCTAATTTACAGCTGATTTCAGCCGATACCGCTGATACAGCCCCACACAACCAGTGTGGATCCCTTCTCATGCTCGGCACCGCTGAAGGCCTTTTAGTTTTCAAGAGCTGCACCTCCCATTCTAAAAACGAATCGCGGAGGGAGAAGCTGAAGATACTGAACACCTATTGAACTGTTTCAATTGAAGTGCTGGAAGTCTTACAAATTACTGATCATACCAAATTATTTTTCTCAACTTTTTTCTGAGTGCTTTGTGGGCTGAATATTTCCCTTTATAAAGGCACTGGCTACTCTCGACTCTCCTCTTTTGAAATGGAGATAAATCAAATTGATGCGTTTTGGCTATGGTTTGGGGACAGGTTTAAGTCAGGTTTATGGTTCAGACTCAATGGCAATACATAATATTGAGATTGTAAAAGGATTTTTCAGCTTTTAGTCCAAAGTGAGAGAGCTGGTAGCTGTTGGAAGGGATTGACCTCGTGGCTACTATTACACGGTGACCAGGAACAGGCTGAGAGCAACGAGAGAGTGGGATATGAGCTCGAGACTCTTATCCTGAGATCTGGTGGAACTTGATTTTCAGGTTCTATTTCTACTCCGTCTGTTAATAAAACCAACCAAGTGGATGTGGCAAAGTATTCGCATCATGAGCAGCTTGTAGGGGGATTAGCTGGTTACATGAGCATCTATCAGTCACATAAATACACATCATATGACAATAGGTCATATTAGGTATGGGTACTGATAACACGTGCTACTCTAGAAACTACAGCTGACATGTGTGGTGTTTCAATATTAAATAGTCAAGAGGGGTTTACTAACCCTTTTTGGCCAGACGAGTCTTGCTGTATCGTTTCTTTTCCTTCCCTGGCTGAATGCCCATACTCTTTGGCATGAATAACTGCACGTTCTAACAGAGCATGTGGTTTCCACAAACACACG
The DNA here is from genome assembly GCA_033459285.1 of Clamator glandarius. Lineage (NCBI taxonomy): Eukaryota > Metazoa > Chordata > Aves > Cuculiformes > Cuculidae > Clamator > Clamator glandarius. The sequence continues at coordinate 1,450,967 of JAUNZM010000289.1, read as the reverse complement.
TGCACGCAACCTTCAAATTCACTTCCACAAACATTTGTGTCATCTTAGGTTAATGGGTGCGTGAATGGTACTGCATGAGAAGAGAGATTACTGTGAAATTTCTGTTACAGAAGCAATCTGGAGCTTGAAAAGCACCAAAATTTTATGGGACACTTCTTGTCTTGGACATAGTGAATTAATGGATAAGTCAGACGTTTCAGAGTTAATGGCAATCAGCCAGTTGGATAAGGTAATTTAATATCCACTTCTAGCTACAATAGGGTGCTGATGACAAGACCAGGATGGTTTTATCTGCATTTACACTAAAAGACAAACCTTTTTTAAAAGCAATTGGAACAGGAAAATAAAAATCTATTTCAAACATAGAAACAGAATAGAACGTTGAAACCTGGAAGGCAAGTTCTCCCTACGAACCACAGAAACTCTAAGTTAGCAAAAAATGGTGTAGCTTAACTTATAAAAATAGTAAAACACTAAAAAAGTACCACATGTTCCTTTCGGACTGCAAGCCAAACAATTGTTATTACATGTAAATCATGTTCTGACACAACGCTATAGAAACCCTGCAAAAAAATGGAGCCCGTGTTGATGAACTACACTGTGCTGAGGAACCCCTGTGTGTTTGGAGCTGAGCATCCCAGTTGCTCTGACGATTTTTTAGCTGCTTTCATAAGAAAACTACCTATTGAGATTCCCTCCTTCTCAGTAATCATGCTGCATCACCTGAGAGCAAATGAACTTAAAATAAATGACACCTCAGCTCAATAAACTCGGCAGCCCGAGCGCCGGAGGATTCAGCTGTTAGCCATCAGTGGCCTCCGCAGCTCCCGGTGCCGGCTGTGCACAGGGCGATGCCAGATTTCGGACAGCCTCAGAATGCTAATTGGCAGCTGTGGAGCTGCCTGTTTATTTTTTCTTTTGCAAAAGCCATGTGAAGACGACACTGGCACAGAATGTTAGTGCCCCTTGAGTTTATATTCGATACACAAGATTCATTGCTTTTCTTTCCTTGTTCTCCCCACACTTCTGTATCATTTTTTTCTTCTTTTTTTTTTTTTTATTTCTTATCCATTCTGCCCTCCTCTCTGTCCCCTCAATTTAATATGAAAGCACAATTTGCCTGCTGGTAAACCTGCTAACCACTACAAAAGCCTTATTTTTTCCTAAGTGGCTTCAAACTGCTTCTGCAAGTCTTACACCTGAAGGAGAGGGCACTAACTCTGCGATGAACACAAGTCCTGTCCTGGGAAGAGTTTCAGTTTGATGTTTATCCATGGGACAGGAAAAAGTGTCAGCAACACATAAACAGGTAGCCTAGAACGGGCTCAACCAGTTTTCCTAAACTGGTTTTCATTCACTGCAGAGTTGCTATACTCTCCATTGGTTGCAAAAGCATAAAATTAGATTTTTTTTTTTTTCAAATTGTGCGTCTCACCTTTTTAAATAGATGGAGTATTAACATTGGTTAAACACGTGAGAATTACACTGACGTAAAACTTCTACAGGCAGAATTTAGGCCATGAGGTTAATGCTTATTCTGGTTTGTGAGGCCACAAGGGTCTTTTCCAGATAGAGCCCCAGGTACATTCTTCTCAGTGACTCCCTAAAGATATTTCCTATTCCTTTATTGACCCATGTTGAAGCAGCTCTTGGACGACTTGATTTTTGCATATGTCCCTAGAGCTCTGGTGTTGCTGATCTGGCATGAGAAAACTTCAGGCAGAAAATCTAGTTGAACTCTAGAGCAGCTGGACACCAGTGACTGTGTCATGCCCTGTCACACAAAGCTCTTTACACGTGTTTCTCTCTATCTTTTCATTTGTAGAGAACTCAACATGGTAACAAAACAAAACAGAAAAAAAAGACTTCTATTTATGATTTCTATGAGTGAAATAATAAACCTCCCTGCTGCTGTCCCACAGAGCAGCACACCATGTCTCTGCTCAGCAGTCACAAAATATTAGTCGTGGCGGCCCTGTCCTTCCCTGGTTCTCCAGGCTGGCTTGCTATCTTTCCTATTATGTTATGCTCAAAATAAGCGTACATACTCCTTCAAGCAAGGACACAGTAGATCAGTTCCTCTTCACGGTGACCTGAATGAAGCTAAGTTGATTTTCACTATCTATAAGGTTTGTGCTTATTGAGATTTTATCAGTTCACTCTTATACCCATTTTGCTCCATGTGCCTTCTGTATAAAGTAGCTCTAACACACTCCCAGTGAAGAGCATGAAGTTCTTTAGTCCTTGAAACTCCCACAACCAAAACCTACCAATTTAGCAGTGGCACTTAATTTATTTCCAATTAGCGCGCACAACAGTCCGCCCAGATGATTCTGTACTATGAAAAGAGCTATAATTTTATTCAATCACTTCCAATATGAGACCATATCAGGTTATTTTGTATGGAAAAGGAACACAAACTCAAATATAAACAATGTGGAAATATGACTATCATTTAGTTCCCAGAGCATTTTCAGCTCAGTGAGGTCTGGGTGGTCTATGAGAATGAGATGATCAGACAGGTACTAAAATGAATTGCATGAGCTTTTGCTATGGAGTCAGCATGTCCCAAGGCCAGGGGTGAATTGGATGGTCTGATGGAAAGGGCTGCAGCCAAAGGTTTGTGGCACAGCATGGTGTTCCAAAAACCTTGTAGACCATAAATGAAGTGAATATTTCATGCTTGAAGGCATTCCTTTTTCTTGGAGATGATCAGTCATTTTATCTGGAGTTGGTGTCCACGTGCAAGTAGCAACACATTGAAATGGTGGAGGGTAAGGTAGACTTTAGATGGAGACTTTGTGGCTTTGATTGATGTCTGATTTTTGCTGTTTCCCAAAAAAAGAATGACTTTGTGGCTCCTCTCTCAATAAGTAGACCCTCTGCTGCAATGAAGATGCGAGAAACATTACTGAAATCTGTTATCCAACAAAGAAAAATACTCTTGACCACACACTTCTCCTGCATAGCAGGGATTTAAGAACTCTGTGGGAATGCAGTATCCTGTATCAAAGCGGAACACTTGGGACTCAGGAGCAAATCTGAGATGCTTATTGTGAGCAGAGCTGGAATATGTTACCCTGCATCCCAGATCTAAATTCGCTACGTCTTAATCAGACTCATCAGAAACTAATAAGAAAAAAAAAAGAGGTTTAAGTTTCAATGGTTGCAGTACAAAATATCTTGAGACATTGAATTTTAGCTTGCAGACAACAAGAATGCATATTTAAGTCCAAATGGAAATTAGATAACTTGGAATCGTCGCCAGAAAGAAAAGCAAAGCAGTTTCAACTCCTTACTTCATCGCAGGCATGCTGGGGTATGTCTTTATCACCCACCGTGTTAGGATTAATAGTTCAGGCGTAGCATTATATTAGCACTGTTACATAGCTTCTGACCTAGAGTTGCCTTTCATCCGCTTGACTGGGAATGCAAAATAGATCCTGATGTCTGTACCCTTAACGTGGACATTAAGGGTCCCCCCTAGAGGCAGAATTTGTCTTCCCTGATGATAGCCAGCTAAAAGCAGGATCTTATCTCTGCACTAGTTGTGTCTCTCCTCTGGAAAGAGAGATAAGCCTCAGCAGAAGAATCCTCCTTACATCTTCCTGATGTAAATCTGGATGAGTGCCTCTTTGGAGGATGTCTGGCCAGCCAGCTATAAAGACAGCACGGAAGATGGAGAGTTGTTCAGGTATCCCAGCAATGAGGCCAGCAGGGCACATTACTTTTAGTTTGAGATAGGTTTATGGCCCAGATGAATGTCTTGGGTGAGGAGTCAGTATATGACCCTTCTGCACCAACTCTGCCTGAACCAGTTACCAGTTATTTCCTTGACTCTTGTTTCCCATGCCAGGTTCAGCTTGTGCTGCTTAATGCTGCTTCTTGGATCTTCTCAGCTCATTTTGAAATAAACAAAGGGTAAGACTTTCCCGTAATCCTTACACATCATTGGCATCTTTGTATGTCTCTGCTACAGAGCAGAACAAACACAAAGACTACATCTCTCTGTACCCTTTGCACTAAGTCCCTTCAAGTGTAAAGTGAAAATGTTGGCAGGAAAATACAGGAAAGTTGGGCAGTTGCCTATGCCCTACCTGGCTTGCAGATAAAAGAATAAGATTGCCAAGTCTGCTAGTCTTTTAAGCTTGACAAATCCACACACCAGGCATTTGAACAGACATAAAAAGTTGAGGGAATATCGTCTCTAGAGCTACAAAGCTTCACTTCTTGTATTGCTTCCCAAATGAATTCAGATAATCTTATAAACCTCTAGGATCCTTTACTTCTCTTTTTTCACTGTGCTGTTTTGTAAATCATTAATTTCTATTATTCCTTTCTTTTCCATTCCAGCTTCCTACATTTTTTTACTTGTTTTATTTCCTGTGTCTCAAAGAAACTGTTGTTGCTCACAGAAATACAGCCTGGCTTTATGTAGACTGCAGCAGAAAAAATAGCGCTCCCTAGTCACAACAATAAAACCTTCAGTGCTTTCTGTATCATTCCTGGGTGCCAATCCCACACAGGTGGAAATAAAAGCCGCCAAGCATCCCAGTTCCTTTGCAGCAGGTGATCTAGGGAACATTTTAGTGAGAACTATCACTAAACATTTAGAAAAAAGTCTCTGAGCATCCTAAGCACTCAAAGAGATGAGTTGGGTTGCCCAGGCAGAAGTTTAAAACTGATCAGTCCCATTTTCCACTGCAGGAAAAATCCAAGATCTTATCCCCTCCAGTGAGTCCACAGAGCTTTACAGTATTCTGGAGGTAGAAGGCAAGAGGCGATGACAACCCTCAAGATCATTTGGAGTGTAAGTTCTTCTGTTAGTTGGTCATTCTCTGAAGTGTTTTTTTCATATAAGTTCAGGGTTTGGGTGTTATTTGCTAATTACTGTTAGTATTTAATTGTGGCAAAGTCTAAATTGAACAGGCAGCCGCTAATCCACATTATTCAAAGGCATTTCCAAAATTCTACTCTAAACATTTTTTGCGGCCCTTAACAAACAGAGGCAGTTCTCAGTTGGCCCAAAAGTCACACTGCAAATATTTTCACAAAAGTAAGGATGAGCAAAATGATCCTAGAGCCAATTCAATTCATTACACAGACTTCCACCCATGTTTAATCTGGAGAGACCCATTTGTTTTCCTGAACTCCCTTCCCAACCCTAAATGAAATTAAGACCAAGCCTACTTGGACCATCATGGATTTAAGAAAAATATGTTTTATAATTTCTAGGTCTTCTTACTCCTCACCGCTCTGTGTAAGACAATTAACAGAAGTTGATTCTTCATTAGGAGAGTAGCTTTTTGGAGATGAATGTTCAAGGTTCTGCTTTTACGCAGATTGTATCACTTTACCCAACCAGAAAATACACATTTCCTTAATAATTCCTTTAGTATTTACAGTGATGTGTCATGTAGTGGATGGGGAATTCAAGCGGCTGTGGGCTCATCTAAGTATCCACCTTGTAACACGGTCATAAGTATTAACAAAAGTGAGGCAATGTTAGTCTAAAGCTGTAAACATTGATAGACTCATTACAGAACACATCAGTCTAACTCAGTGGTACTCTATGAAGAATAAATAAGAAAGCAACTCAAGAAATCTAGATAAGTTGTTTCAAGAACACACTGAGAAGAAAGAAGGACAAGCTGTTAGCTTGAAAGTTTCTGTCTCCATAAAGCTGGAACACTTGGTTTGCTAAAGCTAGAAGCTCGTATATTAAACATTCACCAAAGAGTGCTCTCAAATTGAGAAGTATGAGTCACTCATAAGAAGCTGTCTAGGAAGATAGGGTGACAAAGAGACCAAGGAGTCCGAAGATTCATTCTGGTGTTCCTGGTCACAGAGGAAGACAGTCTGCAAGCTCTTCTGGATCCAGCACTGCTGGAGGTTGTCACAGCATCCAGCCTGCCCCTACTGCCAATCCCAGCCTTGAAGCTGGTGTTTTCTGCTCCCCAGCTCTGAGTGGTGAGCTGCCTGTAGAAATGGCTTGTGGCCAGTTAATCAAGAACAAGCTGAATCAAGCTTAAGCTGTTTAAATATTAAGTCTTTGATAAGATGGCAGAGTAAGGAAAGCTCCTGGAAGAGATGAAGGAAAATAACGTCTGTATGACTCGCAGAATGACGTCTAGACTGGGCTGTTGTCCAAAGTCCTAGAGGAAAGCAAGTGTGTGCATAAGCTGGCTCATTGATCTGCAGACTTACATGCATTTTTCACCAGAAAAATTTTTTTTAAGAAAACAGGGGGGAAAGACCTAGACTGTGGATCTCAAACATGTCAGCATGCCTAGGAGTGTGGAGTATTCACAAATATGTGGTTTTAATGAGAGGACCAAACCAAGAGGTTCGGGTTTAATTCCCCCTGAATCTTTTCATCAAGAATATCACCTTGGCTCAGGCTTATTTGTAGAAAAAGAAAAAAATAGTTGTGGGAGATTCAATTGGATTCTTTTATTTTGTCCTCCTCCAAATTTGCACTTCAGAGCTACCCCCTTGATAAATCCTTGTTTAGTTTTGTTGACTGAAGAAACCACTTTAAGGTTATGAGGTATAGAGTACACTTGGAGTAAAGATATTTTCTTTTTTTTTTTTCATGTTCTTGTTCATGCAGTTTTCATTTGAGCTGTATTGGTTGCCACATCTTCAAAGTAAAATGCATCACTTAGAAAATCCTTGCTGCAAGCATCCAGAACTCTTTACCAGACACAGGTAAAGCTATTGTGACCCTCAAAACTTCCTGCAAAAGCAAACAGAGTTGATGTGCTGGCACTCTGGAGCTTGATGGTTGTTTAATAGCCCTGCCACCTTTGGGGATGAATTCATACATGGCAAACAGAAAGATAGGATTTTTTTCCCATACTTTTTTTCATGTCTTCTAATTTTGGTGACAATAATGGTTTGCCCAGAGCTAGGATGGCCTACGGAACTGTTGTGAGTGTCCTTTAAAGCAAAACAGTTATTCTCTGCATTGCAGCCCTGGTGAGTGCTTGCTGTTTTTCAAAGTGAGCTTTGGGGTTTTTTTTGCACCAGCACATTTCTGTTGTCCGACATCCTTGACTAAAGGGTTCTGTACTGGATCCTAATCCTGTTTCACAAGCAGTGGATGTTATACAATCTCAAAGGAATTTATCCTGTGCCTACTAATATTGGGATTTCATCCTTTGATTCTGTTATTTGCTGTTTTAGTTGGTTACAAATTTTTAAGTTTCTTTAGGAGCAACAGGAGACAGATCCCTACCTTTAATAACTTTTCTTTGGAAACCACTTTCATGGCAAGGAATTGTTTTCTTCCTGTGGATTCTTCAACTTATTTGTTTGTAGCAGAATTAAAATCTTGTGGTATTCACCTGGGTTAAAAGTTCTCAGCAAGAGCTTTACAAAAAATAGAAAACTCACTGAGAAATAAGAGAATCTTCAACTCTGTGTTAAATCAAATCCACTTATTTTGCTAACACTTTGCAGATTCCTATTGTAACTGGTATTAATTTTTCTGTTTTGTTGACCATCTAACTCCCATCAATGCTCTGTGCCTTTCTGTGTAGCCTGAAAAGAAATGAACAGCTCAGGCTTAGTAAATGGACCTTGTTGCTTTTAAAACCCTCATAAAATCAAATATTATCTTAAGAAATCCTAATCAAATTAATCTTCAACTCCATCTTCCCTCTCTTCACCCTATGACTTCACCCTGAGCTTGCCTGAATATGACCTGAATCTCATTTACTTCCCATTAGAAAAAAAAATGAAGTGAACTTCTAATAAAAATAACCTTTCAATTACCTTTTAAACTCCTAAAAGAGGACTTGCTTTGACTATGACATCATCTGCTGATGATTTTAGCACATGGGCCACATTCCTGGATTGACCCAATTTATCTAAGTTTACAGAGATAAGTAGACAGTGAAATATGAAAAGTCCTTCATGGTCATTGGTGAATTTTAAATTCTTTTTCTTACATATCTCTAGATAAATGCTCACGCCTTGTAAAGAACAGAAACATTAGTTCGGGTGGGTACGCAGCCAGATACCTGCACATAAAAGCTGCAGGAGGGCTGGATACTAGGATAGGCATAAGCTGAGATTCACGTGCAATAACTTTGGTTAGACATCTAGAGAAACAGGCTCTTCCAAAGAGCTATCCATCTCTCCTTTCTCAGACCCCTATTTTAACATATGATGAGTCTCCCTTTAGAGAGAGTCATTTCTCTCCTCTCAAGATAAAGGGAGCCTAGGGTGACTGATGCCTAAATTTAAAATGCCTAAAGTCCATGAAGATGGATACCACCTCAAGCAAACTGCACAGCTGTTAGGATGAAGAGATGGATATTTAAGAAGCTGTAAGAAGGTGTCTAATCAGCACAGTACAAGCAGGATCTGATTCATTTCCAATCCAAGGGCTATGTGAATGTGTAAACTTAATCTGATATAGTTTTTCTCTTAGAGAAAGTTAAGTCAGCCTAACTATGGTGATGTATCTACCTAAAAGCAGATTCTTTAGTATACTGTGTATATATATATATCCTACATCCTTAAAACTAGTGACGTGGGTTTATTTGATGCAGTTCTTATTTTCCTAGATTCAAAACCCCAAATGTAGAAATCCACATCTGTCCCAGAGACCCTAAATGCAAGGGCTGTTGATAATAAAGCTGTCAGCATGCTAGTCTCATTATAAGCATCTCTGATTGCAGGATTTGGATGGGTTTTGTTCTCAAGGCATTGCCCCAGGACTGTACCTGTGTCCAGAGCTGCATCAGGGAAGTGGGAAATGTGAGCTCTTGGTCCTGGCTACAGCTTGTGCAAGAAGAGGGAAGAGACCTTGTCACAGTCCAGCACAGAGTCATGAAATGTAACGTATCACTTTAGAAGCAGCTCGTTCTGTGTGTCATCTGGTTTCAGTGGGGTTTTCTTGGTGTGATTGTTGAAGGTTCTTTTCCCCCCCAAAATATCTTAAGATGACAATTTACTATAGTTGTGGAAGACTCATCTTCTAGAGCAGTGTGGTCTCTCTGTCCTAATGAACTTGCCAGCCAGGTGTTTGTAGAAAAAACCCCAACCTGGCCCCTTTCCAATGTACCTGCCATAATTTACTGGGTGTTACCTTAGAACATTACATTAACATCATTCAAACGAAGAAATAATGCAGCACTTTGTTCTCCTAGATGGCTTCTTTGCTAAGTCATTAAAAAGCTATCAGGCCCACAACTTTCTTCTAGACCTTTGCAACTGAGCCGAGCTTAGCCATTAACTCTAATGGTGGTAGCATTAATACCACACTGTGGTTTTTAAAGAAGGCACCCTTCATTTCCCTCTTCCCTCCTCTTGTCTCTGCAATCTTTCCTTCCTTAACCAGCTCAGCCTTCTTCCAGCACAAGCATCTAATCCTTCCCTTGCCTCCACAATGCTCTGCTCTGCAAGAGCCACTCTTGTGCTTCTCTTGCTATATTTCAGCATATTTATGAGACACTCAGCATCTACAGACTTAACATATGTCATCATTCCAAGTAACTCTGCCAACCTGCTGCTCAAAAGAGCTGCTTGTAAGTCTGTTCTCCACTTCCAATCTCTCAAGCTATTTGCTGCTGTAGCCCTGACAGCCTGCCCTGCTGCATTAGGGTAGTCTTTAACACACCCCAGAGGAACTTCTTGTTTTGTTATTCTTCGTGGATCTGCTTACTCATTTTCCATTCCTGCAAGATAGGTTTTAATGTATTTGCTACAGTACCAGGAAGGCCTCGTTGGAGACAAAATTAATGGATACTCAGCATAGGAAAACTTCGACTTAGAAAATGTCATATATCAAGTGAACAGGACCAATTAAGGTAGCCAGGTTTTCAGCAGAAGTAGCTTTAACATCATCAGGATTTCCTACTGAATGTACTGTTTGGAAAAGGTGAGTGGAATTGGGGGTGATGGCAGGGAGGGTAGAATTTGTTTTTCCATGGCGGAAAGTAATCTGCCACTCTTGGGAATGCTTTACCAACACCAACTGCAAAAACATCCATGTTGCCAGTTTACATTAGGGATAATATTGTGACTGCGTTTAAACTGGAAGAAACCACTCCATAAGTCAAAGGAGGATTTCAGGGGATATGACCTTGAGTAATGTTCTGGCTTAGTGAAAACTGTGGATTTGGTCATTAATAATATTTTGCATGATCCATTTTTTTAACTCAAAGCAGACTTTGTCAGCCAAAGAAGTAAAACCCTCTCTCATGTTCCATCTTTATCCATTTTAGTGTAAGCAGGAGGAATCTCTATGAAAATATCCTCTGTTTGCCAAAACTGAAAAGATAACATTCCTAAGAGTGAGACTGGATTCACCTAAGGTCTCTTCAAGTCACAAGATGGTCAAATTCGCAGTCTCAGCAGGTCGGACAGCAAAACACAACTAAGAAAGGGGATTTTGCTCTCCTGGAAATGCCTCATGAATCTGGCTGCGAAAGGCTTTTGTAGTTAATACTTCACGTAAATACAGCAAAACTGTTGTCAGCCAGGTGAGTTGTACCTGAGCCATATGGATATAGCTGCTGCTGTGAAGAACCCTTCTACAGTCTACAAAGAAATGTTACAACACTTTATCATTTTGCAGCTTTCTGGCCATCTTTTATCAGGTTGAGTGTTGGGAGATGTTGGCATATTCCTTCTGGGAACTGGAGACCTGGGAAAATGAAGCCAGCTTCCATCACTCTCCAAGGAATGCTTCCTCACATCTCGGAGGACAGCTGGGTTCTTGCTGCATTTTAGCACAGGGAATTTCATGCACAAACACATCTGCAAGTGGTTTATTTTGTTCTTGCTACTAGTTTGCATTGCTCCCATTAGATCCCTTGCATTGTGTTTTGATATTTGTTACCTAAACCACTGCTGACTCTTTATTTAAGGCTATAGAAGAGAGAGCTCTTTTTGTCTAGCAAATAATATTAATAAAGTTTGGATTTACAGTACCACATAGGAACTCTTATCCAAGCCATTTTCCCTTCAGCAAGAGAAACTCTCTAGCAACAAATGTCTGTATTGCCTCTGGTGATCCTGGTGTTCACCACAGCACCAAAGTCCAGCTCAGCAGGCTAAGTTATCAGTCCAGAATCAATGAAAGATTACTCACTGTGGGAGTTTGGTTCCTCTATTACTCATGCCATTCCGCTGCAGCCAGATTTATGTGTCAGGAAAAACATACAAACGGAATCCGATTTACTTGCAGAAGTTCCTGTTCCCTTTGATTTATGTTTCAGTAAATAAAGACATATGTCTTGTAGGTATTGGTCTCTGGCTCCCTTTCTTTTCATAGATCTATGTCTAATTTATCAGCTTCTTTCTTTGCTGGACTTCTGTTTATGCAGAAAAAGCAATGCTAGCTGAAGGGAATGCTTTTGACAATTTGAGGTACAACTTTTCTCATAGGTTTAACTTTTGGAATAGTTTTGCACTGAAATTTGCTGCCCTTCTAGCAATGCCTCACTCCTCATCTTGAAAAAACTTTATGGAGACTCCTAAAACCACACTATGCAAGGAGAGAAACTCTGCTTGTTGTTTTCTAAGCCATATGGCAAATTAATTACTGAACCAGGCCAACGAGCAAGGAGTCCCCGTAGGTCAGCTTCTACAATCTCAACAAACAGGTTGAAAGATGATCTTTACTAACTCATAATTAACCACCTAACCATAACCTGTTCATAGCTGTTTCACACTGAAACACAAGGTAAAGAAACAAGTGTTCTGGTATTTCAAAAATTAAAACTTAACATCAAGAAAAATTTGATTTGAGATTATTTCTTCCTCCCGTTTTATTTTTGTTCTTTTTATTCACTAGTGTAGAGAAGATACGATACTGAGTTTAATTGGAAAAACACCTTCTCATTCCTTATTTCCGTTGTATTCCAGTGCAAGTCAAACTGAAATTTCATCATTGGTTTCCAAGTTAGAAAGAGGAGTGTCAGATATTTGCTAGATACTTCTTTGATATAGTTGTAATGGTTAGATTCTACAAAAGTTGTACAAAAAGAAATTAAAGAAAGCACATGTTGTCAAGAATTTGATTCAAACCTGTTCTCAGCATAAAAGAAGCCCTGGTCATCCAGGCCCAGGGTAAGATCATCTGTTCTTATGAAAGGCCAGTTGCCTGTGTGATGCTCAGTACAAATGCTGAATTCATGGTAATGAGGTGCTTGGTAGAGCAGGATTTTAGGAATTCCGAGAGATACATTGTAAAATAAGGGAGAGAAGAGTAATATCTTAAGCTGAAAATAAATATTAAAAGCCCTGAAGTTTTGGAAACTGACCCAAGCACCTTCTTTCTGTTATGAAAAGCCTGTCTTTCTACTCTGTCTAAGAGGACTCCAAGCTGAGTGTTTTTACCTTGCTTGTTGTTCTGCATCATTTGCTTCCTTTGTTTCATACAGAAGGTCTCACAGAGGTCTTCTTCTGATGTGTTTTGCCAGCTCAGCTTTGATCTCTTAGACACCAATGTACCCTTAATGGAATAAGTGAGCATCCACGTGGCTAGAGGTAGCCTACAAGCCACGGTGGCCAGTTCCAGCAGCACCAGCTGCTGGAAAATCAGCTCTCTAATGTGAGTGTTTATTTGGTTGCTCTTACTACCCACAGTCCCCTTTGCTGTTTAGTTCTACTAAACAGCTTGAGAAAATATTTATTGGAGGAATGTGGTAACAGATTTATTGAATCCCCAAAGCCCAAGGTCAGCTTTTTAACATCAGGAGCCTCTGCAAGTGAGGGAGAGAAGGGTACACCTCAGAAATAAGAGGCAAGCCATGAGATCATTGATGTTTCTGCTAATTAATAGAAAGTCTGTAACCAATAAAACTTACATAGAATACAAACAGGCACGATCCCTTCCCTCTTGAATAAGCCATGGAACTTACCTGAAAGATGTGCATACTTTCCAGACAGCTGTTGAGTTTATGAGAATTCTGCGGGAATTTGTTTAAATAGATTTTTTTCCTTTTAAAGGTATTTTTTTTAGTACGCTGACATTTATAAACATGCTTTTTTTAAATCTACCTAGACATTTAGTTCAAATGCATACAATGGAATGCCACTTCCCATAGTAAGTCCAGGTTGAGTGCAATTTAGGGTAGGACTTACTGCAGAACAGGATCATGAGGTGCATCAGCAACTGGACTTAAGAAGGACATTGTAATGTGCTTGAGCTTCATGGACTGTGCATAATTCAAGAAATCATTCTTTTTTATAGGGATCTGAAAGAATAAACTGAACATTATCAACTGTAGTCATGATTGGCATGTGAGTGCCTGCACTTTGCTCTCAAATAGGTGCAGCCTATTCCTGGTGGCCTCTATCTATCCATTTCCAAGAGCCAAATTTCATGCTAGTATTTAAACACAAATTTGAGCTGTTGCCACAGAAGAGAGAAGAGGCAGAAAGAAGCATCTACAAAGCACTGCCTACTTTTGTGCTAAAGCTTTATTTGATATCCAAAAAGAGAATTTACCTCTGCACTATTGCAGACAACCGCTTGGTTGACTCATTGTGCAATGTTGCTGTTTCTCCTCCTGCTCTCAGAGAAGAAAATAGGTCTGTAGTGTAAATAAAGAGATTAAATATGTTACCACGTGGCTTATGAGAACATGTCTATGTCTGTAATATAATTTTGGATGGAAAGAGTAGCAAGTCTGAAATTGTGTGTTCCTTTGTGTACTCACAAGAAGAAACCCCAAACCCTCAGTCTAGCAGCTGGGTTCATATTCCACTGTTATGTCTATGCAAGGCAGCAATAGCCCAATTTCTACACCCTCTCCCATATAAAAACTGTAAAAACTTCATACTCTGGCCTGTAAACTAGCCAAAAACCCAGCTGAATTCATCAAGCATGTAAAGAATTTAGCCCATAGATGAGTCTGAAGTTCCTTAAGATGAAGAAAACCAGGCTGGAGAAGGGTAGGAACCTTCTTTTTTTTTTGACTAAATACTCCAGTTGTTCAAATGTTCCCATACAGAGCAATGCTGTTAGTCCACACTGTCCTGTCCAGTTTTATCCTCTAATAAGAATAACCCTTTGGAAACTAAGATCTGTGGTTTCAAAAGCTGTTAGATTTACAAATTATATACTTTTGACAGCATATATATCACATATATCAGCATATGTGATAGTTTAGCTTACAGCATCATGTATATATTGCAACAATTATTTGAAAGAAACATTTTTAAAAGAGAGCAATAGCATTAAGAAATCTCACTGTCATAGTCAAATCACACGAGATCTAATTAAAATGAAGGAAAGACATAAGATTGCACAATTTCTTGGGCACATTTTCCCCAAAGTCAATATAAATGAAAACCTACATTTGATTGAGAAAGCTCTCTTGTGCACACTCTATATTTGCAGCTGTGAGTTAGAGGAAGTAATTTCATTTGCACTGATGCTTCTGTGCGGGTATATTTCTGTGATAAATCTAATGAACAGTGTTGTACGGGATTATACAGTTATTCCTTTCAACTGCACCTGAGAAACTCATCAATCTCATGCCACAAATCAAATAAGAACAAGCAAGCCAGCAAGAAAACTACTCCTGTGATCAAATCCTCTTCTGCTTTTGATGGGAAGTATGGGATTGGTTTATGTTTCTTACCATAAGAAATATTCTGTTGTTTGACAATTAAAATCAAATCAAATACCTTTTCCTATGATTCTGCATATTCCAGCTGTCATGTCCACATCTAGCATGTCTCTTCACTGCTCATCAGCTTTATGGCTTGTGTGAGATGTGTAGCTGGTAGGCGCCAGTCATCACTGGCCTTCAAGATGTACGTCAAGCCAAAAGCTTATGGTTTGCAGTGGTTTTCCATCCCCTAAATCCAGATTCTCTAGGATCGACTCTCAGCTGGTGGAGAGCAACATTTCTCTGGTTTTCAGAGAAATTTTCTGGTTTTCTGTGCCAGAGAAGGATCTGTCCTCTGTGTTTTGCACAAGGTTAAATTTATCTGTTCTGAGCCTTTGGCAGCTCTGCATTATTTTGTTAAAAAACTGCCGAGACCATATGGAAAAATTTCCGCAGAAAGCAACTCAGAGACCATTATACATCCACGCCTGGGTGTACTTCTCCTGTTTCAGCTCACCCTGTTCATCTTGTATTGCTCCTAAAAGACGAAATCCCCCTAGGAGACTAATCCTCTTCACATAGCAGTGATGATAAGAATGAACTTGTGTTCGGGTCTGGTCAGAAAAGGCCATGCTGATTTAAGTATCACGCCTGAGCAGTTCATTGTTTTCTCCCAGGTTTTCAATATCATTCCCTCACCAGAGATGAGACAGGAAACGATTCTCAGAAGTTTGCTCCTCATTTTCACTGCAGAGTAAACAGCAGTTTAGGTCCATCTCTAAATCATTGTTATAGAATCATAGAATGGTTTGGGTTGGAAGCGACCTTGAAGATCATTCAGTTCTAAAGCCCCTGACATAGCAGGAACACCTCCTACTAGATGAGGTTGCTCAAAGACTCATACAGCCCAGCACTGAACGTTTCTAGGGATGGGGCATCCATGACTTCTCTGGGCAATCCTACCTCACCAGCCTCACAGGAAAATGTTTTTTTTTCCTAATATTGGACCTAAATCTTCCCTCTTTCGGTTTAAAACCATTACCACTTGCCCTATCACTGCAGGCTAAATGCACAAATATTAAAGGTTAAGATAACCTGCTATCACTCAGCTCATGGGTAAAGATATCTCAGCAAATCAAACAAAGACACCAGAGAGAAGGGCATTGTGCAACCCTGCCTGCTCCATTACAGAGCTTTATCCTAGAGTTTGGCTAAAGCAACAAGAAGGAGAGATATCCAGAAGCAAGAGGAAGCAATTGTAATAACTGCAAAAAAACCTCAACCTACAGCCCATGAGTCAGGCCAATGAGTCCCACATGGTGCTAGGATTAAATTGATATCATATGACTGCATTGCTGCTGAAAAAAATCCACAGTGGATCTTTCCCTTAAAGACTGATAAGAAAGCAAAACACGATGACTTAGTAAGATGCTTTTTGATGCCTTGAAACAGATGAACAAAACAATGTGGAGGGCAAATATTAGTCAGGGACTTGGTTATGGGAAGAAGTAAAGAAATTACAGTAATTTTAATTCATTTATTTATATTTAGGCAATGAGTGGTATCAGTTTTGCCAACAAGTTTTTCATGGCCATTTTCTCTAAGGTCATGAATAATATGGCAACTAAAACAACTAGCAAAAAGGTTCAGACAGGTACTATTAAATAAATAATACTGAGTATTAATTGAATATTTATC
The DNA here is from genome assembly GCA_033459285.1 of Clamator glandarius. Taxonomy (NCBI): domain Eukaryota; kingdom Metazoa; phylum Chordata; class Aves; order Cuculiformes; family Cuculidae; genus Clamator; species Clamator glandarius. The sequence goes on along the minus strand of JAUNZM010000289.1, from coordinate 1,434,690 downwards.
CCACACTTACTAAATGTTCTTCCTGGAGACTGGTAACTTCCAAATATAAATCAGAAGATCATGCTCCCTGATTTTTGCATGAAGTCAAAATAGTTCAGTTTTTAATATTAGATGCTAACAAGAAACTGAATTCAGAACAAAGAGAGGGCCAAAGAGTATCTGCAGAAATTCTCTAATGAATGATTTCTAATAAGGAGCAATCAACATCTGCTTGTGGATAACTCACGAATAGAAAGATAGTAAAATTCTTTAACATGAATTTCAGCATTAATTATACACTGAGCTTTAAATATTATAGCATATAGGCCCTGTTGTTATTTGCCAGGGTTTAACAATAGAGGATCTAGACACAGATGCCAGCGATACTCAGAAGCAATGAATCTCCTTTGCTTCCCTTGCTAGCATGAGGGACTGAGAAGAGGTTCTCACTTATAGTCTCTTTTCTCCCTCAGCTGGGACCTGTGTTTATGGCACCACTGTGGGCTTTTCCAAAAATTATTCCAGTCTCATAAATTCAACACATGAGATGTCCCTGCAGTGGGATCAAGCATGACGGGAGGAGAAGATGGAATCCTGAAGGAGGGTAACCACTTGCTTTATTGCAGATGCCTATGATAAATAACAAAGGCATCAATGAGAAAAGAGAAGAATAAGAAATTACATGCTTTACATCAGTACTACTTTCACATATTTGCATCACAATAACAGGCAAAACGCCAATCAAGATTGCTGGCAGTATATTAGGATGAAAATAGGAGAAAATACCCTTGCTAATCCTGAAGTATTGATCTTGAAATATTGATCTTGAAGAGTATTAATATCCCTTGCACTGCTGTTGGAGAGCAGGATTTCATGCCTTTCCATCTGCTAACCATCCATTTTAAACTTTGGTTGATGTAAATAACACTATGACATGATAGTCACTATAGCACAGATAACTCCTGGCAAGCCCAAGATTTAAACGTTGAATATATACATATATATTTCATTTCTACTCATTGACTGCTTGATGTAATCTCTTATTGCCAAGCAATTAGTGCTGTGGAGATGTACCTCAGACACCCTACTGGCAGAGAAAAATATTGGTTGTCAGCAGTTAGCAGCCCTTACACAGTAAAATTTATTTACTAAGACACCAAATGCAAGTCTTCTTCATCAAATTGATCCACTGCTATCTTTCACTATGAGCTTACCATGGAGGATTTCCTACCAAACACCATCTATGGAGCAGGGATAGCTGATAATCTATTGATTGTTTTACAGCATAGAAACCCATCCCAAAATATTACAAGAGTTCTGACAAGTTACTGTGGACTTAGGTACGGTTTTCACCTCAGAAGGCTCTCTCTTGCTATAATATGGATATATTCTGGGAAAAACAGATCTGTTCCTGCTGGACTTCACCGCATGGTGCTGGCTCCAAGGTGTGGTTATACAGATGGGGCTGGAGCTCTGCTCTCTTTTTTCTCACCTGTAAGGAGTACAGGGCCAGTCATTACAGTGCAAAGACTCCTCGCAGAGAGTGCCGTGATATCAGCACCTAACCATTATGGCATCACTTGATACTGCATGCTTTCAAACTAGGACCTCGGTTGTGGCCTCTCTATATTGCCCACTGGCTCACTGGCAAGAACCAGAGTTCTCTCCCCTAGAGAGAGCTGGAAGGAAAGATTTCACTCATCTAGTTTCTATCATCTGCAATGCCAAAAGGGAAGCAAGAGAAATATAAGGAAGTTGCAATGATAATACCAAAATAATCTGCTGTTCTTACCACATGTTATAGTAATTATACCCTTCTCCTTCCATCTACAGATGTTCTGTGTTTGAAGAGAGATTCATGGTTACATAATGAATCAGGAGGGAGATGCAGAGAAAGGATGTGAGCCATGAGGATGATGTAAGGAAAAAAAAAAAAAGAATTAAAAAAAGAGACTGTTGAACTCCTTTGGAAGGGAAGGAGGAAGCCTCAGTGCAGGGCTTTTGGAACCTCACATCAGTCAGATGCAAAGATTACTGCAGTGGAGAAGGAAGAAAATCAATAACATATGAAGCAATTTGGAAGAGAAGTGAACAGTACAGCAAGAAATCAAAGAGCTGTTAAAACTCAAGATCTGCGAAGAAGGAATTATCAGGCAGCCTCTCATAAATAAACATGGTAAAAGTCAGTCTTTAGTTGGAGTGCCAGGAGGTATGGAGCATACTAGCTGCTATTAGAAGAATTAGTAAAAAAACAGTGAGTGTGATCCAGTAAATCCAAATGAAGGAACAGGCAAATTTGGCTAGGAGACTCTTCTACAAATGGGATTTTATTAGAATACAGTAGACCTTTGGCTAAATCTCACAAATATTTCATTTCCTCAAAATTCTTCTAAACTTTCGTTTTAGGGGCAATATTGGAAGATGTTTGAGGGGAGGGATTCTATTTAATATTTTAAATAACATTTTTCTCAATACTTCCAGCAAAGTGGTTGAACTATTTTTGAATGAGAGGAAAGCAAATATGAAGACTGTGCCCACAAGGAGAAAAACAAAACCCTCGCCTTGATTTTATGAGCATTTCTGATGATCCTGTATATCTCTGTTAGCAAAAGCTGTATTTTTCTTAGAAAATAGTTTCTACCAGTGACAGTTGCCTTTGATTATTCCAGCATGATTTTCCAACACTTCTTACCCGTGTTTCATGTTGTGGAAAGTTTAGCCATTTACTCTAGGCCTCAGACCAGAAAGGGGAAAGATCATGAAAGGTATATGGAGTGGTCAGGAAAGTCAAGTAACACCTAAATCTCTGAAGTGTTGAGTGGGAATACGTTTAATTTTATTCTTCAAACATCTTGTTTGAAAGCCTATGATAAGGAAAAAAACAGCCCAGATTTTTCAGCTTAGCTGATAATAGTCAAACACCTGCTTCATTTCCATTGAAGATAGCACTGGCCAAGGTCTGAAGACATCTGTTTTCATTCAGCTGTTCTGTAGGGTTTGACATCCTATAGGGATTGACGGTCATACAGTCCATCAAGTCTTCCAAACAGACAGAGCTAGTTTGTTTCTTTGGAATAGAATTTAACTAGCCTTGATGATTAGTTGTGTAAAATTAAAGTTAGAAACAGCTAGTCATGTTAAATACAGTGCTATAAGGTTGAAAACTAGGTGAAATGTATTTATGTGAAAAGAATATACATAGAAAAGAATGAATCTATAAAACCTGCTTTCTGTGTCTGATTTTCAGTCAACTGAAAATGTCTTAAAGGCTCAACTGCTTATATTAATCTTTTCTAGCCATGAGAAATACTTTAGAACTACAATGTGATACAAGATGAATCCTGAGTTAGCAAAGCTATTAGGGGGAAAAAAAAAACAAACCAAGATACTACAGAGCAATACTCCAAGGAAATCAGAGAGAATGTTCCTCAGGGTTGAATCTGCAGAAAAAAAAAAAATCTAAGAACAATTTAAGTTCTTGCTAGATAAAAATCTTGGTGTAAATTTGACAAACAGCATGCCTTGAGGCAAGCATGAGTCTTTCTGTTTATCTGTCTGTCGTCTTGTTTCTCAAGAAAATAATTCCATAATATTAGTCTAAGGAATTAAGGCGTTGTATGATAGTTTATGGCTTATTTTGATCAGCCTTCATTATCCTTTTTCTGTCCCAAACCACAGCAAGACACGAACCTGAATATTAGCAAGATATTTGATTCTCTATTCCTTCCTTAAACCCAAGCAAAATATGCATATCTCTTTATTCACCATGATAGTCTTCTATACATTTGATGTAGTTTTCTTTTCATATTTGTAGAGCTACTCAAGGATATTGGTTCTTCCATTTAACCACAGGGGCCCTGGAACAATCTTTAATGCATTTAGGATGTGGTCGTATTTTAGGATGTTTTAAAGTATAAAATCACACTTGAGGGCTATTTAAGTCCTTGAAAATGTGGAAGGGACACAGCTGTATGGCCTGCCAATCTTATAACTGTCCCTCCTGCTGGCCCTGGGAGACATCTGTGTTAGGGAAGGGGTAAGAGGATTAGCCTGCCTACTGTGAGTTCACCTGTTTACCTAGGCTATTATTTATTGAAGATCAAATTGACTGAAAATCATTCCCGACAGAGAGTTGGCAGGAGATGACATTATGGGGAGACGAGAGTTTGTGTTTTATAGGTTCAGTTATCTGTGATTTAGGGATCATTACAACCTCTTTAAAATTCTTAAAGCTAGCCAAAAACACTATAATTAAAGGAAGGCTGTGCCTTACATTAAACAATTTGGAAAACAAGTGGGAATAGAATAGAGACGCCATTCTGTTGAGTTAAACCTTCTCTTTAATTTGACATCTATTATTTTATTTAATGACTTCGAGATAGTTTTTGCCTGCTTGAGTGTATGAGGAGGAAGTCTTATTTGTGATGGACAAAATATTCCTATGAATAACTTTTCCAGAATGTCTCTGATGATATGCACTCTCAGTTTGCCCTTCAGCTAGAGAAGCTAGAGAGGACCAGTTTAGAGTTGAGTAAAATGGACACGCATTCCATGCTTCAAAATCTTGGTGTCTGAACCAGCTAAATGGAGAAAAGGAAATGCCCAGATCTGAACCTCAGACTTGAAACACCTGAGACTGAATGGTGACAATATCTTCATTATTCTGATTTAAATTGACTATTAAGGCAGTTGCAAGTAAGACACTTGAAGCTGCCTTTTCTTGTTTATATGAACGTTTTATGACTGTTATAGTAGTGAAAGGAACAGATTTAATTCTGTACAATAGACATGCATGCAGTTTCTAGTTCCATTTTCAACAATTTCAAAGCTGGTGTGAGGAACAAGTCTTTTTAGACCATGATTTTCTGCTCTTGGAGGGGAAAAGCAGGAGTTTCATCAGGGAAAACACCCTCTTTTGTTATGCTAAATCCATCAGTTTTATGGAGCAGTTTGGTTTAGGCAAACCTGCAGTCTAACAGGGGAGTCATCTATTTTCTTCAAGCTTTTGCTTTGTTTTATTTTAGCAGAGCATTGCTTCCCTGCTGTTTATCCTATCGGACAAATACAGGAAAAAGCCCACTTGCACCCCTCGACCTTTCTCCTCAAAAACTGACAATTACCTTCCCCAGCCTAAAGGCATTGCTTTTTTGGGAGTGCCTTATTTAGAACACATGATCAGCATTCAGTGCTTTCCAGTAGCCTCCAAGGCCCACTGAGTATTTATTTACATTGTATAAAATTAGAGGAAATGAAGGGGTGTGTGTTTGAACTAAAAGCAACAACCTAATTCTGCTTGTTATAAACTCCTCTAATGGAAGGATTTCAGTCAATGTCAGCTTAGGGCATAGAGGGGAAAGAACGCTACTCCTGGGCATTTCCAATATAATGGGGCATGATGCTTGACAATAAAACACATCTAGCCACTTTCTAAACAAAACTCAGTTTGTGGATTTGAGGTGATTTTTACCATTCCACACTATGAATCCAGTTTGCGTTCTTGGCTTCCTGTCTTACCAAAGGACATCCCACCGAGACATCCTTTGGGGCTAAACAAAATAAAGTATTTCTTATTAAACAAATACATTAAAAAGAATAATAGCATTTGTATGTGGAGGGAAGTGGGAAGATTCCACTGTAAATAAGAATAAAAAGCACGCAGTCTAAAATACAATAAATGTACATATTATAGATTACTAAATTTGATTAATTTAGCTTGCATTGGTACCTGCACTCTCTGTCTCTCTATTGAAGGATGAATGAACTCATCATGTAATTTTGGCTTCACTCTGAATCTCGAAAGTAAAATGCAAATGAAATAACCACAAAAGGAAGTTGATTAGATCCAGGTTTGTGTTGTGGAAAAGAATAAAAAAAAAATTGGTTACAGCGTAATGTTGTAAAATAGCTTTTTCTAGAGCTAATGACTACAGACTCCAAGATGGATCTTTGTAGGGAGCCTGGAAAGGAAATACCGTGGAAGAAATTCCAGACATCCATAGCAGCATTAATGGTAATCTAGAACAGATCCCCAATCCTGTTGCCAAATTTGTTTTAAAAAACATTTATAGCTCATTGTCATTGGTGCCAGCCCAAATTCACCAGTGCCAAATTTAGCACCGGTGTCAGTGTTTTGCCATCATTGGTTTGGACATGTTTATCATCCACTTTTTAGAAATCCGTAAGGAAGTGACTCTACTTCCTGGAGCTACTGAATGCTTTACCAAAAACTTCTTAAATGTCTGTAGAATTGCTTACTAGAAAACCATTCCTGCACTGTCCGGGTTAGTTCTCTTCAGCTTTATTCTTGGGAAAGAACAATTACCAATTTCTCTGTGAAGCAGCTCTGCTTTTAAGACTAATGTATAAACACAATCAGTAAAAGTTGCCCAGAACTCTTGATGAAATTACTGTTAAAATTGTTCCATTTAGCGTGATGAATTTTTCCATGGGCTGGAAGGAGAATGACGGGGTAAAAAAGGAGCACTAAATGTTGAAGATAATGTTGATGTCTAGGTCATTTCCTTTGAACATGAGAGTGCTGGGATCAAATTGATATTTGTGAGTTTTTAATCATATATAGGAAATTTCAACAGATGGGACCGAAAGGGGCTGGTCCTGTCATCAGGTTCACGTGAGGCTGATTGAGGCCCATCTTCTTCACACTGAAGATAACGGTACTTTTTAAAGCATGTAGAAAGACAGTGGGTTTACAAGCCCACTGGAAGGCTGGCCACTGAGTGTGCAGAAAAGAGCTCAAAATGAGATGAAAGGAGCAGGTGGAAAATCTCAGAAACTAATATCAACTTGCAGCAAAGCGGAAGAAAAGAGGTTTACTTGTCCAGAGGCAGATAAAGACAGAGCCATGCTTGATTTCCTGGCACTACATGAGAGGAAAAAGGGAGACAAGTAACAAACCACAGATGATAAACAAGGATGGGGATTCTTAAATGATTTTATTTATTTGTAAACGCTCTACAGAAGCAAAAAACGTGTTCTGCTAATGACTGAGAATTTAAACAGTCTTTTTTTTTAATAAAACAAATAAATATCCCTGTGCACCTTTAAGATTCCTCTGCAATGATTTATGGCAAACATATCAACAGCATAAACCACTATTCAGTAGCTCAAGCAATAACTTGCATTCAAGGTCAAGTAAAATCTCAGTAAAAACAAACAATTTTTCAGCAGCCTTTCCAGAAGCAGAAGCTGAAAACAACAGATCATATGTTTAGAAAAAACATTGGAAAATTGTGGGAAAAATGTCAACACAAATATTTGGCCTCCATAAGAACCCCTCCTCTGGCCTTTCCTGAAACGATGCTTGCGAAACATGCCTTCTCCATGGGGATATTTTGTAGGGCTACAGTTTTCTTGGGTCTGATTCAGAAACACTCAGGAAGTGGCTGAAAACTGTGCGGTGATGTAACTGTCAAATTGACACAGGAATGGTTCTGTTGATATTAGCCGGGCTAATCATTCCGCTAATTGGACAGCCATTCGAGCCACAATGCAAAGACAGATCAGCTTTCACTTTAACTACTCACGCAAATGAGGTTTGACTCAAATGTAATACTTTATATCAACACACTGGATGACTGTAAAAATAATACCACATGTGCTGGTGCCTCTTTTTAATAAGTGTCTTCCTCAATTTTCCCTGCTGTATGAGGCACTTTAACACACACATAATTAAGGTTATTTAAGGGATATCAATTGAAAAATGTACCCACAGGAGGCTAAACATGAGTGATAGAGCTACCATCATAGCTCCCAGAAGTTAGTTGCCATAATTTCATGCAGCACTTCTCCAATACAATCTTCTACCCATTGCATCTGAGGCTAACCTGGCAAAATCTTTCTGAAGTGATTTGCATCAGTACAAAATGGATTTAAAGTGCTGCATTTCTGGTTTGGTAGTGATTTATTTGGGAATCATATTGGATAAAAAATCAAAAGGCATAAACGTTTCTGCTCAGATCTAATAGGGAAAGGGATTCAGAGTGCCAAGACAAAGGTATGACCAAAATATGACCACTTCGGTACAGTTTTGCATGTACCTTTTTGTAGTTCTCTTTGTGCTTTGTCAAAATTTCCCATGAGGTGTTCCTAAAAGGAGAGATTTTTCAGTAGTCAATGTAGGAGATGATATGTTAAACTGTTGATTCAATGACTAATACCAATGGTGCTTTGAGCTCTGATGCCAGTGCATGATTTGTGCTCATAGACGATTCAGAGCATGGATCACAGGAGCTCCAGCATTAAAGTGTGTTCACCACTCCACGGACACCTCTGATGCAGGCTAGGACATGAACACCATATGCACAATATAATCATTATGCTCACTGAAAGGCTGCAATTTATTGCAATTGATATTTTCCATGTTCCTACTTTGGAGCTTTAATCTCAGCAAGTGTTCTGTTTACCATGAAGCCTGTAAACGGTTTTAAGGGCTATTTGATAAGGAAGAAAATCAAATGTGTGCTTTGTCTGAGATCAAAAAGGACCTGTAAAAAGTTCTACAAATCCAATGTTAAATAGTTGCTCTGAGAGTGTATAAGTAATATCACAATGATATTAAAGGCAGCACAGAGCAATGCATTGAGCACTAGCAAAGGAATACTGAGGCATTCCTTGCAGTACCAGATTTGGGTCGTTTCCCGACACACAAAACCAGATTCTTTTTGCTGCTTTTATGGTTCTGTTTTTGCTTACAACCATGTCCCCACTAGTCCAACACCCTCATAGTACCATGACAAAAGCATAAAGCCACCCACGTCAAGCTATGATGTTATTTGATGGCTGAGAGAGCCAGTTAAGAAGAAAAGGATCTTTTGATTTATCCAGAATGTCTTGATAAGATGGAGTAAGTTTCCAACAAATAACAATACCGTGAAAGAAAAGAGCAATCCCCTTCTACAAACACACGCACATGCTCTAGGGGATGCCATGCAATACACTTTAGAGGCTGCTGTTTCTTGATCTTCTCCAAGGCTCTTTCTAGCCTTTATAAATGACATTTTTGAAAATATTTTTACATTTTCTTGCTTGCAACTTTTCTACTTTCTAAATGATTGGGTTTCCATGATAAACCTTCAGCATTTTACAGATAAACTACTGCTCTAGCACCTGTGTTTCCCTGTGTTTCTTGATTAGGAATAGGTCATCTGAGATCAACATGAGAAAATATCTTCCCTGATATGTACCTGTCTAACTGCAGTCCCTTTTGTGTTCAAGTTCTCTACTTCTCTGGAAAGTTGTCATAAAAATCATTATTTGCCCTGAACAGATGTGACCTTAAAACGCAGCTTCATAGAGAAAGAAAAAAAAAATAAAGAGGCGGGGAATATAAAATAGCCTGTGGTGAAAATAACAGCAGGAAAACATTATAAAATCTGAGCCATAGCTGGCTGGCTTCCTCTTGATTATTGCTTTCTCTTTCAAGGACCCGTCCTTGAGAGTCCAGATATTTGAGGGTGATTTCATGAAGGCAATTTTAAACTCTGTTCTAATGAAACAAAGCTGCTGGATAGACCTGTAATAACCTGGTGTTTGAAGAACATCCTTGGTGCATGATTTAAACAGTCTCATAGGCATCAATGAAATATCATTCTTCAAGATTTTCATTATAGTGCTTACATAGGACCCTGACTGCTTCTGGAGGGGGTGCTTTTGGGGGGCCGTTGATGTCAAAGGCTGTGCAAGCTCTGAGCGAGAGCCGGTTCTTGCACTGCAGTGACTATAGTCTAAATAGAAAAAGAGTTATTCAACACAGCATGGATCTGGGGCAGGACTGGCCATGGAGCTAAGCAGACCTGACCCAGCCTCAGCCCAGGCTCCTGATGCCACTCAGGCACAAGCACACCTACCTCCCCTTGCAGTCAGAAAACACTCAGGACTTCGAGTAAGACGGGGATGGGGGGGGATTGGAAAAGGGTTGCAAATACCACGTAATGGTTAAAATGTAAAACATATGACTAGTGAGTTTAAATTGTAGATGGATTTGCAAATTGTGAGCACCTCTTCTACATTTGGAGGGCACGGGTCACTTCTGTTTCTAGCCACCAAGGAAAGCTTGAATTTCACCTAAACAGGAATGTTTGGATTCAAATGCATTAGGCTGGATTAGGCTCAGAAATAATCTTTTGAATATGAGAGCAAATTCTAAAGCATGTCTGGTAATATTTGGATGTAGATGCAATTGTTCTAAATTGGCATATAGCTTAACTAAGGTGTTACAATTTAAATAAGAAATCTGATATACAGGTTATATTACGCAGCTTTCAAACTGATCTCAATTTTTAAAAATAATGTATAGTATTTTTTCCAGCATATGTGATATTTGCATCCATGCAATATCTTAAAAGTCTTAGATACTTTGAAGTCTTTTGAAAGAAATTTATATTAATTTGATTTTGTAATGCTCTGTGCACTGCAGGGAGGAACAAACACATTGCTTTTCTAAGCAGTAAAGAGAAGCCATGGACTGAACTCTGTAATAAACCATAAGAAGCTACACTTTATTCCAGGCTTGTAACAGACTTTCAGAGATTCCTCCCAGACTCTATTAGAGGAAGGGCTAGATTTCTCCTGCTCAGGGCTTTGCTGCAGATGCTGCCCGTTGCAAAAGAACTGGCATTACATTAAGGTCTTGCTGATAATCTTTGCTTCATGAAGCTGGTCAAGGTGGGTATAAGCCAATGCACGATGTGTCAGGACCTGGTGATGAGCTGCTACACGGTTTCAGCAGAAGGCTGGGTGAATTGTTGAGTTTTATGATTTTAAATATTTGTCAAGGTATTCAGGCTGCTTGTGTGTGCGCAAAGCAGCCACAGAAAAAGGCTCTTCCTGTTATAAACAGAACTAAATTTGTGTATACACATTATAATGGCTATTTTCCCACACTGCTCTGGGGCTGACTTTTGTAATGGAAGTCTGCCTTGCAAATGCCCTGGGAGGAGAAGCTGTTTTCACCAGGATTTCTTGTTTAGAACTTTCCTGTTTAACTCCTTGAGAAACCAAGTACCAAACTGCCGTGTAAGAGCAGGGTTTGACACAGTCCTTCCACACCTACTGGTGCAAAAAACTTTCAGCTTCTCCATAGATTCAATAATTCTTGTCTGATGAGATATATAGATAATGGATTAAATCCTTTCCTCTTTTATTGCCATTGTAGACATCATTGCTGTTTGGTTGGTTGCCTTTTTCTTTTTTCCCCTATTTCATCGTTTTATACTATTCCACTTTCTCAATAACATTGCTCATTCCATTAGCATATTTTCTGCTGATGCTGGAATTAGAAATGCAATTCCTGTGCAAGGAGAGCAGCTGCTTTCACAGTCAAAGATTTTAGCACTTTGGCTTTATTTTGGAGAGAGAGCACAACCCAGATTAAGACTGAAAGCAGCACTTTATACAGGAGTTCTGCTGCATGCAAATTCAGCAAACAAACTTTGCGTTAAACTATACATCCAATGGATAAATCAGGATCTGCCACTGCTCGCAAAGTGCTGTATAACCAAAGCTGAATTCATGCTTATCTGATGCATAATTGATCATCAAGCAAAAGCTTCTGCAGGATCTGAACCCCTGTCTATCCGCTTAGTACTTTCCTGTAGGTTTCCTCGCTTCAGCAAAATTGTTCATTCCTGGTCCCCGGTGAATCCTTCCCAAGTATTTAATGTGTAAGTGAGAGAGCCCCCTGACTTGTATGGGGGTAATACAGCACAAGAACACAGGGCAAGGTTTACAGCGCAGCGGGGCACTTCCCGGTATCAGGCAGGAGCAGAGGGGTTGTGTTGTTGTACCACAATCGCTGGGGGAATATTGTTTTGTTTTTGGAAGAGATTGTTAAAACAGATGTTGAATGTGAGATGGCGTTTTTAAGCCTGCAGCAGGCAAGAATTATCCTTCAGGATGAAAAGTGACCTCCAGTGAGCAATAGAGCCTTTAATCCAGAGCTTTGTGCATTGCTATCGGCTTCTGATCACTTTTAAAATCCCTTCCCTCGCAGTCAGCCTCCCTTTTCCTTGGAAAGCTCATCCTAACAGACCTTGGTGCCTCCCTCCTGGGCTGCCAGGGCTCCCTCGTGAGAAGCTCTGAGGAGCTCCATCACTGCCTCCTTCGCTGCGTGACCCATACAGATGCTGACTGGAAACCTTCAGTAACTTTGCACAGAATCACAGAATAACCAGGTTGTAAGAGACCCACTGGATCGTCGAGTCCAACCATTCCCACCAATCCCTAAATCATGCTCCTAAGCACCTCGTCTACCCTCACCTTAAACACCTCCAGGGAAGGTGACTCAACCACCTCCCTTGGCAGACCGTTCCAATGCCTAACCACCCTCTCCGTGAAGAACTTTTTCCTAATCTCAAGCCTAAATCTCCCCTGGCGGAGCTTGAGGCCATTCCCTCTCATCCTGTCCCCTGTCACTTGGGAGAAGAGCCCAGCTCCCTCCTCTCCACAACCTCCCTTCAGGTAGTTGGAGAGAGTAATAAGGTCTCCCCTCAGCCTCCTCTTCGCCAGGCTGAACAACCCCAGCTCTCTCAGCCGCTCCTCATAAGGCCTGTTCTCCAGCCCCTTCACCAGCTTCGTTGCTCTTCTCTGGACTCGCTCCAGAGCCTCAACATCCTTCTTGTGGTGAGGGGCCCAGAACTGAACACAGGACTCGAGGTGCTGTCTCACCAGTGCCAAGTATAGGGGGAGAATAACCTCCCTGGACCTGCTGGTCACGCCGTTCCTGATACAAGCCAAAATGCCATTGGCCTTCTTGGCCACCTGGGCCACTGCTGGCTCATGTTCAGTCGCTGTCAACCAACACCCCCAGGTCCTTCTCCTCCTGGCAGCTTTCCAGCCAGGTTTCTCCTAGTCTGTACCTCTGCTTAGGGTTGTTGTGCCCCAAGTGCAGGACCCGGCATTTGGCCTTGTTAAACCTCATGCCGTTGGTCTCAGCCCAGCAGTCCAGCCTGTTCAGGTCCCTTTGGAGCCTCCCGACCCTCCAGCAGATCCACACTTCCACCCAGCTTGGTGTCATCTGCAAACATGCTAAGGGAGGACTCGATGCCTTCATCCAGGTCGTTGATAAAGACATTGAACAGGACTGGACCCAGGACTGAGCCCTGGGGAACCCCACTTGTCACTGGCCTCCAGCTGGATTTAACTCCATTTCCCACCACCCTCTGGGCCTGGTCATTCAACCAGTTTTTCACCCAGGAGAGTGTGCGCCCGTCCAGGCCAGAGGCCGACAGTTTCCGAAGCAGAATGCTGTGAGAAACTGTATCAAAGGCTTTACTGAAGTCCAGGAAGACCACATCCACACACAAAGCCTAAACACCTACTAGAAAGAAACAGCAACAAACTGACCCTCTCCTAGCTTTATGTTTTGGTACTGAGCTTGCAAATCCCACACTGTAATTTTGTAAATCATCTCCTCAAGGAAAGATAAAGCTTCCTGCACACATCCCTGAAAGGCCTAAACCTTGATAGCTGAGGCCCCTGCCTTGGTTGGTGATTTCAGTGTGTATTCTCTGCTTCCAATCAAATACCTGATTATCTAGGCAGAGATTATTTCTTTTTAAGGATGAATATTCTGACTGTTTCAGCTTTGCGGCCCAAATCTGACCACTGCACCTACAACCAAGTGTTGTCCTGTGGGAACCCTGCTCATCCCTCTTCTCAGGCCAGACGAAAAGGGAGAAGAGGGAATTCAGATAAAGGGCTTGACTGTTTCATATTGCAGCAGCCCAGGATGTCACGGTTATCACTAAAAGTCTAAAGACAGCACCATCCCTGCACAGGTATTAAAAAGCCTCCAGGATGTTCTCACTGTTAAATTATTCATCAAGATTAGGAGAATGGGTTCCCTGGAGAGCAGGTGAAGCCCAGCTAAGGCTTTCCTACATGTTTTATGAGCTGGAGCTCAAACTGAAAAGACTCTTTGCTCCAGGATTAGTTTCACTCTCTAAAACCACTTTTTTAAAGGGTGGACGTGTAGGAATACTCCAAGCGATCGCCCTGGACAAGACCTGCAGAATCGTGGTCTTCCCAAAGAGGGCACTGATGCTCTTCAAACGAAGCAGAGAGAAAAGCTGAGAAATATATCGGTGAGGCATAAATCTCTGAAGAGAAATCTGTCTTAGCACGTCTACCTCAGGAAAAGGGGAATTATTACACTTAATTAAAGCGTATTGACACCACATGTGGCCCCACCTCTCCCTTTTGGCTTTATTAATGATAGCAAAACTGCAGGCTTATAAAGGTGGTGGAGGGGGAGGTGTCTGCATTTCTAAACAGTAACCATAGACTGCTTTGAAAAATATGAATGCAGCAATCACACTTTTTAACAAGCCTAATTTCTCCCTCTAAGCTGAATTACATTTTCTAGTCAATACTTCTGCTTCTTGGCTGAGAGGGCAAAGGGGAATCAGTGAAGTACTGTTTGCTGGATTATTATTATTAATGCCATTAGAGTGATATTTGGGGCATTCTTCATAATGTTTATTGACAGAAAGCATTCAATAAGCAGTTTGTTCTTCTATGTTGTGGGCTGTTTTGGATTTTTTTTCCAGGAGATATATTTAAATAAAAGCCTTACACAAAATAACGTCCTAATGAGCAGAAACTTTTGTCTACAATTCATAAGAAAGATCAATTGAGACATAGGGAATCTGCTTAAATCTTGAGCTGAGTGCATAGGTTCATCCCTCCCACTGAGGACTCCTAATTCAACAGCACTATGGTTTAGATCCTATAAGTGGCAGAAGAAAGGAGCTTTTAAAGGATGAGGCTTCCAAAGATCTGACTTTTTCTCTAGCAGGTTTATATTCATTTGTTAACACCTAAAACCAGGAATAATTTAGGTTCACTGACCAAATTTATTTTAGATGTATCCAGAGCTTCTCATTGGAGCCTATGGGTTGAAGCCCATATTAAATAGAAATCAAAATAACCTCATTTCTTTGTTTAAACAGTAAATAAGTGATGTATTTTCCCAGTGAATTGAAATCTCTTATCTTGATTTCTGAGGAAGCAGTAGAGTTTTGAAGATTTAAATTAGATCTTTGCATTGATATTCTCGGGTGCATTGTCCCTTATCCATCCCAGACTCTAGAGCTGCATCCTTCAAGTGAGCCTTTTTTAGTCCTTGCCTTTTCCTTACCAGCAATCTTGTTATATCCTGAAGTTAGCAGAAACTGCTTTTCTCTTTTTGCTCCCTTCACTGGGATGTAAGAGAACAGACTGAGCAACAGACTTTACATTTTCCTTTCCTACATTGTGAAAATCATGGGTGGCAGAAGTGTTATTTTCTAAAATCTTGGATTCATTTCCTATTAAAGTTTGACTGTGACTGGAAATTTCACATAAAACAGTGGCAAGGGTTAATATTATGCCTGCCGTAACATTTTGTACGATTTCTCATGAGAGCTCTCAATGGTTTTCCACTGCCACTGGAAATAATGACTCTCAGCTGGAGTAAGTTGCACTAACACTTGATATACCTGTGCCAAGTGCTCTTTGAAATAAGCTTGTGTTGCTTTTGCACACTCAAGAATAACTAACATCATCCACTCTTGGTCAGAGTTTCAAACCAAAAGGCAATATTACTCACCAAGTTGTTCTTGACTTGAATTTCCATCAAAATCTAACAGAAAATGAGAGCAACACTAAACTTAATTATCAAATCAGCCAATGTCTTTGTAAGAACTGAGGAGATGATACTCTTATAGGATGTTTGATTTCTGGATTATTCCTGGGTAGGTCTTCTCCTTCTTCTGTACCACTGCAGGGAACAGGGTGTGATCACCAGAGCTTTAAATGCTAGTGAACTCCCAATTCAGCTTTGGATTTCTGTGATTCATGTAGATTCTGATATATTTTACCCACTTGATGAATTGGGCAACCCCAAAATAATTTAAACAAAGCTACAGCAAAAGTTCCATGGTTTTCACATGAATAAAGGAAGCTTTGCAGTACACATGTTGGCCCATTCTCTTCTGGACGTTTCTCTGTCTTCTAAGTGTGTTATGCAGTTGCACGGCATTGTTCAAAGGCTTTACCACTTTGAATCACTATTTGAATCACATAAGAATTTAAAAAAGTCTGCTTTTGGATTCATAGCTACCCTATTATATTAGAATCTGGCCCATTTACAAAAAGAGTAAAGAACATAAGCAAAGGCAAAACACCCACACCTCTACCAGTTCAACCATATGAAAATACCAGATCCTTCTTTACCTGGCTGAAGCCATGTGTAAAAATTCTCTCTGTAGGCTACAGAGATTGTTTATTTGCATTCAAAATAAATTATTTGACATTTTGTGTATAAGAAAATAATATCCATCAATTATACCTTGCGGGTCCTTTTGAGATGATCAGAAGATAAAGGCTGCCAGAATAATACATGTCTGGAACATCAGAAATGAAATTCAAACCTTCCCGTTTAACTGATATGATTTATTTATTTTTTAGATGTTAGTGCCAGTGAGCTCATTGTAAAAGATGTGCTTAACAGGACTGTAATTTGAATTATGCAAAAAAAACCCCATCAAACCAGCTCTTCACACTCAGCCTGGGAATGTAAAGCTATATAACTCCTATTAGAAATTACTGCTATTCTACCAGAGGTTGCATGCATCTCTTCAACACTGCAATCTCTGCCAAGTTATCAAGGCTGGGAGTGGCATATCCAGAAACTGGAAGATTTCCAAGTCATGATCGCTCACTTTTAAACACTGGTAAGTCTGTCGTTTTAAAACGCTAATGATACTGTGTCAATGTCGTTCTCTGAGCATGTCCAGCACCGAGGTGATACTGCACATTTCACCCTTCCCAAGCTACCAAACTTTGCTGCAGAAGGAAAAAAAAGAAGAACTTGACTATCTTTAGAATTTTAAATCCTCAATTGATGATGCACAATAAATTTAACATTTTCAGTGGGTAAGGGACTTCATTGGCAGACTTCATTGGCTAACCACACTGTGTTCAACGTGAACCAACAAGTCGGGTAAAATGGATGTACTGTTCTTCTACTAAAAGAAAATTCAGGTATCTCAGAAGTTTTTAGAGTAACCTGAAGTCTCTCTATGAATTTATAACTGGTTATGACAGGGGTTAAAATTATCAGGAAGCAGTATCGCCATTTGATGATGTCACAGCTGCCCTCTGGGAGAGTGAGGTCACTAACAGAGTTGTTCAGGGAGATAAGAGTCTGTTAAAATAAACAGAAGTGCCACGTAATTATCCACACTGCAGGAGGAGGATTAGGCTGTTTGGAAGACCCTGTGTCTGCCTTACGCTCACTGTCACTTTTTCTTTTTTTAATCCTTGGGCAGAGGTGGAGGGAACAGTGTGGTTGAAATCAATAGCTGGGGAGTCTGAACAGAAAAACTACAGACACCGTGCTCTTTTACCTCTGTTCAAGAACAGTTTTGATAGTATTACATACCCTTCCTCCAACATGTGGACCAGTGTCGTATTGTTGAGTGGAGATAGGTGGGAATTTCCCCATCTAACAGGGTTAATTCAGCAAAAGCAAAGGGCTTTATGAAAAAAAACAACACATTTAGAAAACCCAGGGTATGTGCAGGCTTGAGCTACTCAGTGTTGGAGTGATTTGGATTAAAGAACCATTGGTGGATCTGTGCTCTCTTGCATGGCTAGTGACCCTTGGTGGCTAAAATCCCCCTTTCTTCCCTTGTTAAACTCAAACAGGGTACATAAGGCCACAGTCCAAGGTGGCCAGCTGACCCCACGCTGCTGACTACTAACTGAGTCACGGGGAGAAAGTAGAAGTAAAGTTATTTGCCTGTTACACTGGGAGAAATCAACACAACCCCAGCTTATGGGAGATAAGAAATCTGCAGTTTCCAGTCCCACTGGTGGTGTGAGAAAAGCCGGTGGGATTCGTGGCAGGCTTGCCAGGCTCTGCATGGCACGTGTCCAGATCAGCAACAGCACGAACATGGGAGCTGAGACTGGACTGCAAGCCATTGCCATCTTTCCTCTGCAACCATCACATACACCGCACACGCAGGAGCTTGCATTTCCCTGAGCAATGGTTCTGAAAGGAAATATTGAGAAGTCCTGGAGCTGGCATCTTTCATTTATTTTATTTTTTTTTTAAGAAAAAGGAAGAGGTGACCAATAGGTTCAGACTGTCTTGGAGGCCTGTTTTAAAAGTTCCCATTGTACAAACAAGTCATCAGGACTCAAACCACTTTAAAACACTTGCAATTGAAAACATGCTTTTAGTGGTTTTGTGAGAGCAGAGACTTTTATCGTCTATTAATATTCTGCTAGCTCTGGTTACTAAAAGTATCATCCTGCGCATGCTATTTTTGACACTCCATTTGGAACATAGCAAGAGCACTAGACCAGTGCTGTAGATGGTTATCCTGAGCCTTCATGATGTTTAAAGATCTCCCAGAAAGTATTGTAAAAGTGCATAAATCCTAGGAATCTGGAAAAATTCCAGTTTCAGTAATACATTCTCCCAGTATTCCTCCTGCAGTTTCAATCGGAAAACCTTCCTGAAATGCTGTATAGCATTGCATTGTCGTGTGCTATAAAACAACAGCCATATTTTACCCCAAATTTGGCTGCTCTTCTCTTTAAATAATTTGTAAGTCAGTTTGTAAGGAGCTCTGGGATAAAAAGGGACTGCATAAATACATTTGCATTGTCATTAATTTTGGCACCACTCAGGACCACCAGTATTTAAAATCAATTAATGGTTCTTTTCCTGTTATCATTGGCATTTTATTTTTATTCAACTAGAACAAGCCTCTCATAAAAGTAAAAAACAATCTATTTTTGGAAGTACAGGAACAGTAGAAGAGATCTGGTGAATTCTCATTAGACTTTTACCAACAAGAGCTGTCTGGAAATGTTTTCACAGTTTTGGAGTGGTGTAAAAGGGTGAGACCTCATTCAGTAAAATGAGTTAGCCCTGCTTATTTCACACTCTTAGCTCATCATGTTTTTCCTATTAGTTCATCATTAATATACATTAAAACGACTTCTGTTCTAAGCTCAAAATACGGCAAAGCAGAACCTAATCAAAGTCTATATTTTGGCTCATAGATACTGGGTCAAGGCTGAATTTCCTTAGGTGTTACCAGCTTGCTGTCAACAAAGGGAACAGCTCTTTTCCCTGGCCCCATATGTGACATGTCTCAGTGACAACAGCCATTAAATTGTGTCAGTAGCCAGAAAATAGCTAATCACATTGATCTAAACTGATGTTGGGACAACAGCTTGCTAAAGATGATAGAGCATTACCAGTTTTTTTTCTTTTATTAATGACACTGAGAACTCTAGAATTTGCATCGGCCTTAAATTCAGCTCCTTATTTCACAGGCAGTTTTACCAAAACTGTACGTATTACATAGAAATACCATCTGAGTCACCTGGTAACCTACACTTTGATGGAGGTAAAGTGGAACAGGGCTTTACCTGTGTTTTAATGTTTAGCAGTTCTGAAATATGTGCATGTCAGGTATGACAAAATCTTAATGTGTCCCAACATAAAAAGATAACAATGTCAAGCAATACCACTAATAATACTTCACACTAGAGCTTTGGGAGAACTTCTATGGTCTCCAAACATACAAGCATCACCTGAATGGTGCAGGGTATATAGATTTAGTATTGCAAGGCAACAAGGAGTGTCTAGAAGCAGCTGGAAATAATTCACTAACACAGTACAGAGAAAAGGAGTTTAAAAACCACACAGTCTCAGTGATATTTTCATAGTGCTCCAAGCAATTTACTTCCACAAGTTAAATGGTTTCAAGACTATCCAGCTCAAAATTACATACACAGCATAAATGCCAACAGTGGTAAACTGCAGAGCATCAAGCCAATGAAACAACAGCCAACAGCCCTCGAGGAAATTACAGTGAGATTTATGAATGGCATTCTCATTGCTTTGATGGATATCACCCAAAGTCCTCTCATATCTGTCAGTGTCTATCTCATATGCATCTCACAATGGAAAATAATTTGCACTTTATGCCAGTATTGCAAAACCCATTGGACTCATTCAGCTCTTAAAATCTTTGCCTGTGCTCTCCACCTTGCTGGTATCCAGAACATGAATCAACTTGTGCAAGTAAATTATTATTCCATATAGATGTAACAGTCAAATGTTTGGACTATTTGGTGTCCGTGTAACTTCGTGACCCAGTTAAACCTTTTCTTGTGATGTAAAGCACTTCCAGATTCTAAATGCAGCAGTGGCTTACGTAGGGCAGATGTTAATGTGATGGGAATAAATAGTCCCTAAACTAATTTTTGCTTAGTATTCCACTGAGTTACTCGAAGAGAAGAGCACATTTTTGCTTGCATGCGTCATCCAAATAGCTCTTATTTAAGGTAAATCGATGGGATGATCCGCTATATTTAGAATTTTTTCTGTATTTTGACTTAAGGTGAGTGAGAGGTGAGGTATCTGGCAGATATGGGGGTTACTCAAAGACTCAAGTTTATGTTCTGGAGTGATTTTGGATTCAATATGCTTTGAAATCTTAATATGAGCATGGACGTAAAAGTCAGAGAAGGTAAATAAGTAAAAGGCAAAATCAAGTAAAGAACTTTGGTATCCTTGGTATCCAGGTGTTATCAGCTCTAGAAATATCAAGTTGAACAGTATAGATATTTTTCATGGGTCTGCACACATCTCAGATTGAGACAAACAAACATTAAAGCACTCTCTCTACATATATACACACACGTATATAAAATAACTTATCATATCTTTAAAAAAATTAAAAATCCCCACCTAAAATTTCACATGAAAGTCCTATAGAACTTCAGGTATTATTGGAAGGATTTCAGAAGACGTGGCTAGTGAAGAGACAGCACATCCAAGGGGAGCAGTAGGTAGAGTCACTCAGCTGCAGACCTTTTGGAGATAAGAGATTTGGAAGACAGAAATACAACAATGAAGCAGGGAAATAATCTCTATCCAAGAGGGATGCGCTACAAGAGAACAGGACCATGGAAATAAAAAAACTAAGCATTTTATCTCTAGGGTAGAAGCAAAATCTGAAGCAGCACCTAGGAAGACAGATGGAAACTAATAAATAATGGAGGAGACTTGTGAAACCTTCCTGAATCTCTAACCTGGAAATATCATGCCAAGATGAGCTGTTTTGGTGGAAGGTGTTTTCACTTGCTAGTTGAGAGGTTTTTTCAAAATATGTAACTTGAGGACAGGACACAGTAATGGTTACTGTAACAACGCAGCTCTAAAATATATAAAGGATGCATTATTTGAAAAAAAATGTCCTGAAAGCATTGCTATGTGATAGAAGGTGTTATAAAAGACCGAGAAATTAGAAAGGGACTAAAGAAAGGCAGAAGATTTTCTGCTTGGAAAAGAAATATTTCTCTGTGAAAAATGCAAGTTGTTGAATTTCTGTAGTTTGCTGAACAGAAGATTTAGAGTCTATTATATCACAATAACTGCCGCGTAGACCCTAAATGTCAATGTGGGATTCTTCTGTGCATTAAGGTTGTTGAATTTGGTAGCAGATTTCTTTTATCATTGTAAACCAGACTAGCTACATTAAAATAAAGCCGGTAAGGACCATTGTGCTGCCATCATTCATAAAGGGAAGCAAAATATCTGCTGAGAGAGGCTTTCAAGTCTACTGAAGAAAGGCATAAACACAGCTAACTAAGTCCAAAATGAAGATAAAAATAAGGCATCCATTCTCAGGAGGGAGAAAAATTGACTTGTTATAGGAAGATTCTGGGGAAGGTGTGGATTCTCTCTCTCCTGAGGTTTCTCATCTAATTTAAACCCCTTCTTGATGACATTGGCTAAACACATTGGCCTCATTACAGGCACAAGTGTGTGAAAAGTTGTAGCCTTAAAATCAAGGTGAGGAGATTCCCTCTGCAAACACCAACAAAACAACTGTGGGTTCCTCCCACACCTGCCGTGTCTAAGCTGTATAACATGTAATAAATACAACTGCAAATCACAAGGAATGTGTTGCCACAGTAAAACTAAGCTAAAAGACTGGGCTTCCCTGCTGGCTGGAGCAGCGGCCGCAGTGCCGTGCCATGTGCCCATCAGAAACCATTGCTGGGATGAAGAAGGAAGCGAGGTATTTTGGACAGTTGGAAATAGCCACAGACTCGGCTTAAAAAATAAAAAAGTTGACAAAATATATTAGCCTGAGGTAAAATTTCAACTTGAAACTTTGCTTGATTATAGACTGCCCAGTCTCTAAACATGCATATGCACTTTTCAAACCACTTTTTAATGTTTTCAACAAGCTGCAATTATTTTTGCAAGGTTTTTAAGCGAGTCCTTCATGGGATTTCAGTATTTTCCAATGCTGTCTCAGACAGTTCTGTTTTAAAATAAAACCTGGGCAGACTGTGAGACCAAGGGCTGGGTCTCTGGGCTGTGCACAGGGATGTAGTTGGGCCAGCGCAGTGGGACTGGAGGCATAGACTTGGGTTGCATTAGAGGGAATCTTGGCTCAATATCAAAAGCAACAAGATGCAAAGAAAACAAAGAATAGAAACTGCACGATGAGACCAAACTTAGTAAACACTGCCAAATGAAGAGAGCCACCTTCAGTGCTTAAACTGACAAATGAGGAGGAAAAAATCAAATTGAGGAAAACAAAAAAATGGCTGTGGCTTAGTTTAGCATCAAAAATCTGCAGGTGAATGACATGCCAAGATTAAAGTCTTCCTCCTCTAGGTCCCTCTTGGGCTGCTTTATTTGAACGAAGAGAAACCTTCAGCTCATACAGTTGTGGATCCTCAGGGCACAATGGGGTGGATTGCAGGCCAGGCAGCAGTGCAACCACCTCCCAATGACCCAGCAACCTCAGGAGCACCTTGGGGACATGGCCAGGGACTTGGAGCCTGCAATCTTATAGTGCAGACTGGTACAGCAAAAAAAAAAATCCTCAGGGCAGAGTTTAAAATTGCCTATCACAGCTCCTCCACAGCTGCATGCAGTCTCAAGGGGACCTGAGCTCTGACTGTACTGCAGGATGCAGAGCTGAGACATTGGTATCCTGAGAAGGACCATTGTGAGGCTGGATCTGATTGCCAGGCAGCCTGAAAAACTTCATAATTTCTTTTCATATTTATCCTGATTTAGAAAGAAGAATTCGGAATTTTCCCTGCCAAATTCTAATTTGGAGAATGGAATGGTTGGCAGGGGGGAAGGTAGGATGAGCTTTGTTTCAGCTAGGTTCAAATGCCTGAGTTCACAGCAATCACACGAACCTTCAGAGTGGTTTGATTTGAATGCGTAAAAGTAGAACATCTCCCTCTTAACCCCAAATTCAGAATTATCCTTGCAAGTTACTTCCACAAACAAAAAGTGAGAAGAAGAAAGAAATCTACCAGCTGCCACGGCTTCCAGCTTTACCGAGGTTTCATCTCCCTTACTCCCAGCAAAATGCTAGAAAAAAAAGATGGTCCTTGAAGTTATAAAGACGGAGCCATAAAAATAGCTATAAAGATACTATCTTCATCCCTGAATGGAGATAATAGTCCCTTGCCCTCAGCAGTGACTGTAAATTTAGATAATTAGCATGCATCAAATGTTTTTGAGAACTTTAAATAAAAAGGCTGTAAAAGTCTAAGCGATTGTCATTTATTAAATGGTCAGGAGTTATTTGAGCGGCTAGGAAACCTAAAACAAGTTAGGAACTAAAGCTCATTTATGATACCGAGTGTATTTGGCAGCGCTGACATTTTGAAAGCACTTCGGGACAGTGTTTTTTGCACACATGTGTCTCATTTTGCGCATTACCTCAGTCTTACAGTCTGTGGCTTTCCAGAAGTTGACTGACAGCTACGAAAGTGTACTCTTGGCTGTCAGATAAATTGCTGATTATTTTAGTCCTTCTTCCAAGTCTTTGAACATCCCGTTTAACTCGCAGGGAAGGAAAAACAGACTACCCCAAAAGAAACAGATGCAGGATGTTACTATAAGGCTGAATTTTACTTTGTGGTGCAGGAATTGCCCTGATCAGGGAAGGGGACATGTCCAAAGGGAGTCTTGACAGCTCTGCTTTTTGACTAAAGATACACATAACAGTGTGAGGAGACTGAGCAACAGGGATGAGGTTCCTTCAGCTGCCTTGAGGTTAGACAAGAAGTGCTTTCAAGCATAGGAGCTGGCTAATTGCAATCGGTGGCACCCAAAGGTGAAGTTAATACTAACTTCTGAGCTGCTTATTTCTGAATAATATGCACTCTTAGAAAACAATGCTTAAACGTGTGTACAAACAAAGACTCAGTCTCATCCAAATTTAAGACTGGTTTTAAGTGGGTTCAGTTGTAAAACAAACAAAAAATATTAAGAATCACGGACAACTTCTAGGCACTACTTCATTTTCTGTTGGAACCCCAGAGCTTCCACCACAGCTTATCAGACATGCAAACAATAACAGGGCAATTCTTGAAGTCCAGTCTTTTATTTAGACTAGAAGAAAACCATCTGAAAAAAAGAAAAAGAGAGAAGAGATTTTTCATTTTGCAAAAGATTGAGTTACACCATCTCTAAAGCTTGTTTGAAATTTCTCTGAATCTTTGGGGACAAATTTAGACCTGATAAAAATCTCCTTTGCTTTGAACAAGGTTACTCCAGGGACGCTGTCGTAGCTTTTAAGGTGGCAAAATTTGGCCAAAAATGTTTGAAAATAAAAACCTTTCCTGCTTTTGTTTGATAGCAAAGATTATTATAGCCAGAAATCAAACTGAAATATTGAGGTCTAAGAGAAGGCAATATGGAGTGAATCATCTATCTAGAAAGGCAAATATCTGCTTTAACTGTTGTATTTCATCTCACTTATCTCAGTCCAGCAAAGAAATTAAGCATGTGCTTGGTTTTTGGAAAGTGGGAAACTCTATCAATATTAAGCAAGCTTCCTAACTGCTTCTAGTAAAGCGTATGCCCAAGCAGTTTTTTTAGACTGGGCTCCCAGAAAAACATCGATGACTATCTTTTATCAAACTTATTCAGGACTGGGCTTATTCCATTCAATTCTGGACTGTGATCACCTCTCCTCATTGCAGTAGCTCCTATCCCAGCTGTCCATGCATCTCGCATGGCTCTCCCAGGAAAGAACCACCACCTTGTCCTTAGTAAAGTTCATCTCACATGTCTGGAACGTGGTTAAAGTTGTTTATGAACAAATACAAGTCAAGAAGTGGGGTCTGTGAGGGATCAGAGAGTAGCCAAAATCTTTAGTCCTCTATTCTTAGCTGCTTTTTTAAAACGTTTTCTAAACCTTTAGTGAAAAAATTGCTCCATGAACCCAACACGTGCTAATTAGGTGAAAAACTTCTTTGCAAAGGCTACTTTATAATTATAGGATTTGAACTGTGGTATTAAAAATTTCAGATATATTTTTTAAAAAGAAGCAGATTATTATATTTAGAGCAAAGTTACCCCCACTTTTTCCCTTTCCCGGGATAGACATGAAAACACCTTTGAAAATTATTTTTTTTACCATAAGTATGGTTTCTTTCCCGGGTGTAAGTGCGTTCAAGTGAATGTAATTACATCTTGCATTCAACAAGCCAAATATTTGATTTTATATTAATATGTTTTCTCTCCAGCTAGTGGTAAATGTGGCTTCATGTACCAGATGCAGAACATTTTTTAAGAGCTGGGCAAAACCAATATATATTTATATATTTATGTATATTTGTGTGCATGTATATACATATATAAAAGCAAATGCTTACTATAGTAAAGGCGGGGGGAAAGCTCCTAAATATGAAGGACTTCCTCTTCCTCAGTCATTCCATTTTTGTGGAGTAGAATAGAAATCCATGAACATTACTAATCAGTATGACATTTTAGCAGATGAAAAGAACAGACTTTGAGATTGCTGGAAGAGGTTTACCCACCCTGTTGATGCTCTGTCAATCTGAATACATTGCATTTTGCAGTCTTCTCTAGAGTTTTTATTAATTTTGTAATCTAAAAGTTGCATTGACAAATGATTCAATTTAAAGAATAAAACCCACATCAAGAAATACATATTAGGGACTGAATGTAAACCACTATTTTTACTTTACCTGGCACCAGATGATCATGCTTATATAGGAATATTATTTCAGATAAGAATGTAGATCGGCAAGTGCAAGCATGTCATTCCCTGCTTAAGAGATTCAGGAATGACCTCACCACTTTTATAGACTCAGTAAAAATTAAAAACAAAAAACGTTATCTCTGGAGGTGTTTCTATGAATTTGATTTTTTAACAGTTTTACCACCAGCAACTCATGACTATTAACATCAGAACAGGTAATTAGAAAGCTTATATCTTCTCATTTAATAACCATCATGACTTCCAGAGTGATGGGTACATAAATGCCTTCTTTAGAGATGCAGTCCCTCATGTGAAATTGAATTCATGGATTACCCTCAACAACACAGACATATGGAATAAGACATAAACTGTGGAAAATTACTAGCAAGTAATAGGAAACTGGCCATAATTATGTTTTGGAATCTAGATTTTAGAATAGCATTAAGCCAAGATGTCTCTGGAATTACGCACTAATACCTTCAACCCACATCGGTGATTCTTTTGCCATAACAAATACACTGCATTTTTAAACTAAATTGTATAATTTCTCTTTCCACTTTCACATTTCATGATTCAACAGCAGTTTTAGTAATGAACAGATAATTAAATTTTCACTTTTCAGCCTTGATGCTTTGTTTATTTAACTAGCCTGATTAAGAAATAAGTAGCCCGCAACTTGGTATCACTCCAGCAACTTCCAGCATCTCATTATGTTTATTGTAACAATCCACATCCAACCCACCAGGAGTAGCAGGGAGAGTCCAGAGAAATACCAACCTTCGATTTAGTAGCACCAATCAAAGAAATTGTTGGTTTGTTTGAATTAGGGAAGGGAAAGCAGAGAAAAATAAACTGCAAACCAAAATATGTTCCCACTTATGGCACATTCCCCTGGATTAAGTAAGAGACTCAGCACAACTTTTAATCATAAATGATGAAGATAGAAAAGCTTGCCCATTCTAACTTGATGCAGGCAGACAGAATACCATCATCACAAACAACACCAGGCTCTTCTTGATCTGCTCTAAGGAGGGAAAAGAAATCTAGTGCTGAATGTGTAAGAGAACAAAAATAATTTCCTCGGTGTATAAATCCCACCTAAGAGGCGATGTTCAGATAACATGGGGTTCTTCTTCCCCTGTTCCATTTCCATTGCTACATCTGTCTCCAACCAGAATGAAAATCGTCGATGCCATAAAACTCTTATGAACCTTGTTCCAGAGAAATCTGACAAATAGAAACAAATACTTTTCACAGCTATAAGAAAATATCTTCTCCAAAGGTAACAGTAAACTCAAGGGCATCGGGCCTCTTGGTGAGGTCTATCTGTTTGCTCCAAGATTGCCTGATTCCATGGAAGCTGTTCCAGGAGGTTCTCCTGGGTTCAGTACAGCCTCTTTCCTATCCTAAAACCTATTCATCTTCCTGTGTGACATGATTCCCCAGACAAGTAATGTAGGAAACAGCTATCATTCACCTTCAGCTACCCACAGAAGGTTCCAGTCTGCCCAGAAGCTCTTTTTCTGGTTTTCCATCTTTATATAGATACAAGTGAATTTCTAGCTCCTATTCGCATCCAAGAAATCAGTTTGGATTCACTTGTTGTTCTATTCAGTATCTTTTCCTCTTAAGAGAATAGAATTAAGGTACATTTCTGCATCTTAATGACAGGAAGCATCTCTCCTTCCCTCACTCCATCCAGCCTATAATGTCTCATCATCTGTCTGTATAGCCTTGATTCAAAGCTCATCAGAAAAATAAAAATCAATAATGACCTTTGCAGTGATTCCCAACATCAGTGTTTAGCCTGAGGAGCACTGAACTGTGTAAATACCTTTTTGGGCTTCAGTGGGAGAAAATAGTAGGGTTCACTAACTTGTTGTAAGGAAAAAGAGTTGTAATTATTAAACCAAAATATGTAACTCAGGTAGCTTAAGCAAATAGTTGCATGCCCAAAGTGGGCAATATTTTTCTATATGTGTCTTTATCCCATTACAGGCTGTACCAAGAATGTAAAGGATGATAGCAGAAAGTCTATCTAAGAAATCTCAGTGTGCCAGTTTATGTTGGACAGTGAGGGTATGAAATGATACAGTACCTAGTTCCTTAAACAAAGTGATGTGAAATGACTGGCAGACCACTATGTGCAGAGCAATGTACTTGGCTGCGGGCTGCTCAAGCCAGGGCTGTGAATGCAGGCAGTCAAGAAAAGCAGGCAGCTCCAGGAAAATCCAAGGAGTACAGGGAAACGGCTGAGCCCTGGATAGGAGCCAAATAAATCTTGTCTAGGAAAAATAAATGTCTCTGGTGGATGTCATTCAGAGATACTGCTATTAAGCTGGTATTTCCCAGTGAAGCTTATAATCGCAACTAAAGCCTCCTGCAGCAGAGGCAACTGCTTGTCGCTGTAGAAAACTGAATCTGTGTTCAAGAATGGAAAAGATATTTAAGAAAACACCCCAAATTTTGCTAAAAACAAGAATATGCCACCTATATTACCTGTTAAGTTGCTTTATTCTGAAAACTTGCTCAATTACCAGTGCAGTAGAACACTTCTTTCTTGCATCCTGACTCAGGAAATCTGCAGGATGCCCGCAGCTGCCATCCTGAAGATGGAGCATCAGCTACGTGACATGGGACCTTCTGTTTGGACAAGCAGACATTAGCTGGATCATCTGCACTTTACTCCTCCCACCCACGCAATCAAGTGGGTCCAATGATACACAACTATTTTTCTCCCATAATGATTTTAATCTCTCTGTGGTGCCTATCAGGTCACTCAGGAGCACAGCAGTTACACACCAAAGAGCTACAGGTAATAAGTGCCTTAGCAGTCTTTCACCATATGCTTGTGCTGCTTTTCCATTCTTCCCATGGCATCAGATATTGATCGCTGCCAGACACTGAATGGAGCTGACAGCTGCCCCGGTACTATAGTGCCCATGCCCAAGGGACTGAACCCAAACAGTTACTAGGGCCACTTCCAAAGATGACAACTGCACTAAAGCAGGAATCATCCCTGGCAAGAAAATGCTGAACAGAGAGCATCAAAATGTGATCATCTTGACTGATTATTGAATTTTACAAGACTAAGCACCTGAATTGGCCTGGAAACAAACATAAGAGCTGTGGATTTTCTGCTGACTTCTTCATCCAAACAAGAATTTTTTTTTTTCTTTTTTCTTTTGAAAAAGTTAGCAGGATAAAATATCGGACTGCGCAGAATGACTGGCTGCTATATTTAACTCAGACAAACACATAACAAATCACTATTCTGTAGAAAGAAGGCACACCTCATAGGCTATATTTTTTTTTCTTTAGCCCTGGACGTAAGACCACAACCCTCTAAATAATCCTCCAGAAATAAACCAATGAAATGTTCACTCTGACAACAGACACAGTATTATACCTGCAGCTGGTAAATGTTTCCACAGTTCAACCACCTTTCCTTTTCGTTTCCAGTAAAAATTTGATCCCAGGGGAGGGAGTCAGCAGCTAGGATTTTAATTACTTTTCTGCATTAACGTAAAATGGAGAGCAGCACTTTTTTTTTTTTTTAATGCTACTGATGGGTTCTACTTTTCCTCTTTTTCTCAAAGGGGAGGACAGAAGACACTTTACAGAAAAGGCAGATGCCCTATGTACACCATCACTTTTGTTTCTGATATCTCTCAGTCCTTCGTTATTTCCTATTCCCTCACTGTCAAAAGACACAGTATTTGCGAACTTGAGGAAGACTTCAGAGAACATTGTCCTTGCAGCACTGTTGGCTCAGTCTTTTGGACCAGACTCGGAGCAAAGCACACTGATTACGGCACCTTGCCTGCCTAGAACTAAAACTTAAACAGCCATGAACATAGGGAGTACCATAAGTTTCAAATTTAAATCAATTATTTGACTCTGAATACGTTCCAAAGTCAGGAGGATGAATCTCCTCAAAGATGAGGCAGCCTTTAGAAGTTATTTGGTAGTCTGTTTGATTTAAATAAAAAAAAACCCACAAACTCTAAACCTAGGTTTGTTCTGATTGACCATCAAGTTTTCATACATTTCCGTCACACTTCCAAATTTTCACATTTACTTTTCCATGAGAAACAGAAACTTTCTTTTGGATAAAAGACAATTCTGACATTATTTTTGCCGTTTTCAGCAGGGAGAAAATGAAATATGCTCACATATATAACCATATTTATACACATCTGTAAGCATAATGTAGATATACGTCTGTTCACAATCACATAAATACGCTGCCAACTCCAGATATACAATATTGCAAGTGTTGAAGTCTAGATCTGATCTTTATAATGTATTCTCCAAAAAGCATGTTGGATCCCAACTTCTCTGCTCCATATTTTTTTGCCAGAAAGTACATCAGAGATCCTTCCTGAAGGAAAAGAGACAACAGTATCTGCCCAGTAATGGTATTGTGAGTAAGAACTGAGCAGAGGAGAGCTGGAATCTTTAGGACTTATTGAATTGTCCAGGAAGAGCAGTGGGAAGCAACCAGGGAATTAAAGTAGCAAGAGAGCTCCAGCTTCCTTTCATATGGCTTTGCCACACAAAGTTCACTTTCTCAGTATATCAATCTGGACTCAGTGCCCTTCCTTGATGCTATGGTGGACACTGTATTTTTATTTTGGGATCTCCAAGCACACATATACATATAAGTCATTTCCTATTTTTCTAAAGCTGGAGGCTTAGAAATACCTTAAATATAACCTGCTTTTGATTTCTGTAATAACTATGATTTATATTAATGCTGTTTTATAACTAGCTACCCTCTGCCCTGAACTCATAAACTAGAATTGTGTTCCAAAATTTTGAAATGAGACTTTAGGATAATAAAGCTTGCAATATTGCAGCCTATCTCTATCGATATATTACCCCTCATCCAACTCACAAATTATCACTTAAAGCCTTTGCTTCTAAAATTTAAAAAAATGTTTTTTTCAATGTTCTTATTCAGATGTGGTTTGATATATTGACCTTCAGGAAATGCAAGCCTGATGATGACTAATAGTGATATCTAATAATAAAAAATAGATATTACTATGAGAAAAGGACCTTTCTAATTGATTTCTATTTGATACCCTAATGAGCAAAACTTTAGGCCCCAAAGTTAGATTTAATAGGAGTAGAAACAATTTTCAAGGGATGAAATACTTTGTCTTAAAACACAGGAAATGCTCGCTTCAAGTTTCTTCGGAAGGTACTTTACTCATTTGATTTTAATAACCAAGCCTTATCCTGCAGCACTGCAACCAACTCTCTGTCTCAGAGTGAGGGATATCTATGTGCATGGCTTAGTTTGGATTGGATAGCATTTGTCAGTCAAATAAATTCCTAGGATGATATGTGCATCAAATCAGCAATGAGAAATGAATGCTGACAACTTCAGAATTGGAAAATACCCTTCCGTAATAATAAAACACTAACTGCCTGGTCTTACTTAGAGTCCTTAGGGTTTCAGCAGTCCCTAAAGTATCTAACATTCAACAAGATATTTCAAAATAGTAATATTTCACTCTAATGGTAGCGGGCTACTCGGTCCTACATGAGGAGCATCCATCCCTCGCCTGCAGCAGGACAACGTGCTCATTGTTGTTCTGCGTCTCCTCTTCAGCTGGCGGCTCTGGTGCTTGCTGGGGCCGTGCTCCAGCACTCATCCTAACACTGCCTCATGCCCAGATCTGACTGCCCAGTGCATTTTAGGAACGTTTTAAAATTAACTTACAGATTTTTTTTTTTTTTAATTCATTTTTTCCCCCATTGTGCTACTAATAAGATGGGAACTTGAAGAAATAATATTCCTGGGTACTTGGATGACAGTCAGGAGCCTTGGATTCTCAGCTTGGTTAAGGTTCCTATTCCTACTGCTGCAGTCTGCAGTTAACCAGGTTGGCTGCCTGGTATGTCAGTGCCAGAGCCCCGTACTCTGTGGAACCTGATAGTCAAACACGCTTTCTGGGAGGTTTTGCTGCTTCCTTTTTTTAACTTGTGGAAAAATAAGTAGTTTTAATTCGCTAAGCTCATAATAAGAGTTCTCCTTTTACTCAAAAAAGTCCCCTGATTCTAAAGACAACACTCCTGAAACACAACCTCTCATACTGTATGACATCATAGCTCCTTAGAGTTCCCAATGGGGGAAATTCAGAAGCTTACACTGGCTGAAGATGTGCCATAAAATTTTTATACACATTCAGATTTATGGGATATCTGCAAGATTGTGTTTATTTATCTGCTAAAGCTACCACTGGTTATTGTGTGTCTTCAAAGCCCCATGCCCATTGTTCTACATTCCAGGAGAAACAAGAGATCCAGAAGTGAGCACTGTAGAAATGAACGTGCCTCAATTCCCTGCTCTCATGTCCTCTCTAGCCAACAAACATTTTCCTTTGTAGTATTTATGATACTTGAATTACTAGCCCTTTCATTACTTGTAACTTGTAATAAGTGTGCAAGCACAAACAATGAACTTTTAAGAAAAGCTGGAGACCTTGAAGTGCTAAGGAGTTACATATAATTGCTTATGCAAGTTTTCCCACTCTACTGTGGGATGCTAGCACATCCCCAGGGGAAAAGGATGGTTTTCCTGTAGATTGACAGGTAACTTTCTTCCTACCTCTGACATCATAGGCATTTTTAATTAAATATTAATGGTCCTGCTTTTAATAGGAGTTTCGGCACAACCTATATTAACTCATTGGAAGGGGATATTGTCCCATTAAGAACAGTAAAACCTTGTGCTCCTTTCCTGAAGAGTAGCTGTGGGCAGTTAAAGTGACAATCAATTTAAACAGGCGATATTGTTTTATAAGTCTCTGAAGTGTGAAGTCCCAGCATGCCTGATGTATTTCATTTTAATTTCCTTTTGGAAAACAGAGCTGTGGTTAGTGGGGAACCTCACGCGCACGCACACACATATGCAAGAAAAGCCTTAGGAGTGCAGGAAGGGAGGAAATTATTTAACCCTTGCAAAAAGCTATACAATTTCTTTAGTTAAATAAAGAAAAATAAGCATAGATACTTTCTCCTTTAGTTCCTTTGTAAAAATAAACAATAGTCTTGCATAGCTAATAACTATGTTAGGGCCCCTTGCTAATATCTGCTACAATTCCTGAAAAGTTAGTGAAAAATCTTTTTTTTCCAGTTTCCCTTCACTTCAAGCAACTTCTGTATCAGCAGCTCATGTCCTCTATAGGGGAAAAAGATAAGAATCGTGTAATTTCATCTGATTTCCCACTTCCAAGCTGTTTCTCTGACATCAGACCACACAGGTACACAGAGACTCGTTATCAGATGTAGTTTACTGTTGGTTTCAGGTCAAATCTGATGTTTTCAAGATGATAGCACTCCCAAAATGGGGTTAGAAAGAGTCAAAATGATACAGCAAAAAGCGTAGTGATGAGAATATCTACTCAGTGTTCAAAATTTTATTGGTAACCAATAGTTTGTGGAATTACTGAAATAATCAGGAGTATCCCACTATAAGCACTTACTAAGAAACGACAAATGACTTCTGAC
Source organism: Clamator glandarius (assembly GCA_033459285.1). Classification (NCBI taxonomy): domain Eukaryota; kingdom Metazoa; phylum Chordata; class Aves; order Cuculiformes; family Cuculidae; genus Clamator; species Clamator glandarius. Next base: position 1,401,103 of record JAUNZM010000289.1, on the reverse strand, counting down.
TGCCTAACAAGGGGACCTGAAAAAAAAAAATGGCATTTCTGGCTGGAAGCTGATTAGGTAGATTTATCTTTGCGTATATTGCTCTGAATTCTTACTCTTAATAGAAAGAATGAAAAGTGAACTCTCACAAGGTGACAAAAAAGTCAAGCAAAGAGTTGAATCTCACTAATATATATATATATATATACACACACACACACTTCAAATGGGAACAGGCACACATACAAAAATCCTGACAGTGTTGTTATCGTATCTGTAGGATCATGGTTCAACTACAGGCATGCGTTAAGCCAGTAATTACTTCAATTTCATGGGAAAACAGATAGAGATGTGCTGACGACATAATCAAGGACTGTAACAACTGTCCTACAGTTCTATAAGTCGTGCTACACTTGGAGGAATCCTGCTGGTATGTCTATGAAGGACAGGTGTGTTTATTTGTAGTATAGTGCAGTGCAGAAAGAAACTAAATTTGTATTTATTTTGCATATGTATATTGCATTTGCTGGCATGAAAGGAAGTCTCTCTGTTTTTCCAGACCAATCAAGGAGAAAATTTTAATGGTCTAAACATGTACCCCTTCCTGGCTGACAGCAGCTTTTGAAGCCCAGAACCAAAGCTGGCTAAGTTAGACAAGGTTTCTTCTTGTTCATCATTTCATCAAGGTGTAGGAACAACATGGCTTGTCTATGGTCCAAGGAAATTCAAAGCAAGGGGCTCCCATACGCTACATTTAATGTTGATGCCCATCACCAAGAGAACTGTGAAAGGCTTCTTTAGACTTAGCAGGCTTAATGGGGTATATCAAGTTGAAGTGGTTTAGAAATGTTGCATTCAGTTTTTGAGTAGGTGATGGAAAGTGAGGAACTTAAAGATTAAGGCTTGAAAGTCAAAACTTATGAAGTCTTGCTTTTCAGACATAAAAAACAAACAAAACCTGCACACTCGGAGAGCTCAGACCTGACTGCCTCATGCTGAAATGAGCCATACTGTAACCCAAGGACTAATCACGGAGGATGTCTCTGTGCACTATCCCCATGCAAAACCTCTATCTACAGCTTAATGGGAGAGCTACAGAAACTATTGCAGGTCCAGACATGGAGTGAAGATACAAGATTTGCCTTCACAAAATGCAGAAAGGGTAACGGCTGGAAACACAAAGAACAGAAAACCCGTTCTATTAATTCTTCAGCTTCACATAAGCAAACCAAAATACCAAAGTCTGATTTGCCTTTAAAGCTTGGCTTGTTTGCTGTAAGCCACACAGTTGGTCTCCAAAATGCTACCCACAGTAACAAGTACATAAACTAGCCTGTCTTTGTAGGTGTGCATAAAAATCAGGGACAAGGTCTCGCTGTAAGTTTCTGTGCTGGGCAGAAATGGATGTGTTATCTGCTCTCTAAACTGAAGTAATCAGGGAATATCTTGAACCTGGTGGTTTAGCTCTTCTTTTTTTACACTTCTCTAGCAAGGCCACAGGTCTGAACCCTCATAGTGGGAGAAGGAAAACACAGATTAGTACTCAGAGTAAAAAAAGATACTGAATTTAGGGAGAAGGTTCAGAAGTTCTGGACTATGGATACAAGATCCGCATACATCTTGGACACTGATAGTTTGGTAGCTCTCAAGCTTAAATACTAAAAATAATTGTTTCTGAACTTGTGATAGGGATTAAAATTTGGAAGCTTAATTTACGAGATCTTTTCCTGCACTTCTACTCATTATGAGAGTAATAACTACTTTAGAAGAGCATTAATAGTGCATTTAAGATATCAATGTGTGTGCTTTTACCAGTCTAATTCTAAGGAGAGTCAAAGAAAGATTAGAAAGCTGCTCTGTTTATTACAGACAGTTTATGCATCTGGGCAAAAAAAGGCGTAATTAAAGTAAGGAAATTAATTACAGCATCAAACAATACTACAAGTAGGTCTCAGGGTATTTTACTCATAGGCCAAACCAAGAAGTGTAAAGACTGGTCACACCTGGAGCTGGTTTGTGGCCTGATGAGGGTGGGGCCTGACACTCAGGTGTGGGCAATGGCATCAGAGAGCAGAGCCCCTATAAAGCCCTTCTCTGGGGAGCAGTCAGAATTTGCCACCTGGGAGAGCTGCTTGTGGCAAAGTCTCTGCTCTTTGTGATGCTTAAGTGGAGTGCTCATCCCAACCGAGCTGAGGAGACTTTGTCTGCAGGAGCTGTTGCTACATGAGTGCGAACAGAACTGAGGTAAGTGCTTGACTAAATTCACTAAAGGGGTATTGAAATATGAGTATTTTCATCAGTTTTGGTAGAGAAGATGCTTTGTGCCAATGTGCTGGAGCTATGGGTGTAGTTTGGATGTGTAAGATTCAGAGAACTTGAAAACCAAATGTGAAAGATAAAGGTAATTAGAGAAAGAGAAAAAAGTGTGAAGAAAAAAAAAACCTGTGAATGGAAAATCATTCCTCATGGTGTTGTATGAAGAGTTTTGTACTCCTGACCAATTGTTGATATGATTTCTTCCTGAAATACTATTTCTTGGAAAAAAAACCCAACTCTTAAATCTATCTAGAAACAGTTGTTCCTGCTGTCTTCTTTGTTCCTGCTGTTGTGCCTTTGCCAGTGTTCAGAAATGATCTTGGGTGAAACTCTTTCAGTCCATATTTTTTAATTGATGTTGTAGGTGATGCTGCAAAAACCTGGTCCTGTTGTGCTTGGTCACTTGTGGGCCTGGTTGTGAGACTAGAGAACAGTATGGGTATAGGGCAGTGGAAATGGTAAGGTTTTAACAACCTAGGAAGCTTTCTTCAGCTGCTTCTTAACTTTATTCAAGAAAATTCCGTCTGTAATGGATGTGTGTCAGGTTGGGTTTGTGCTGTGCTGAAATACCACAGTTCTGCTCAGCAGGGAAAAATGCTGCATCACGATAGCAAAGTCTGGGAGAGCATCCTGTCCTCCAGCAACTAGGAAAAAAAGTAAAACCCCAAAATGTGTTAAAGCTTCCTAAACCTCAGTGAAGTGGGGACTAGAGTTGTGAGCAGGAAGTCAGGAGCCAGAGCCTAGTGAAGCCTATTAAGATGGAAAAAATGAAGTAATCCAGTACAGTAGGCTATTCAGGTCTGAAAACAGTGAAGTAGGAAAGGCACAAAGGACAGGAAGATTGAAATTTAGATGAAATTCAAAGGTCTCTGTGCAGCAGCTGTAGATCATGTCTGGCAAAGCAAGTGTTTATTTGGACAATAATAGCCTTGAAGCCTTCCGATAAAACCATCTCCTTGCACTTCAATCCATAATGCTGCCAAAGGTTGCCTTAAGTATTCCCTTCTACTGGGATGTAAACCAATCTCTGCTCTAGTGTTGGGGCTGTCATTGTGTATGAGAGAGGAAGGAGGGTATGAAAATGATTTTCCTTAAAGTGGCAGGCACAAAAAAGAAGGGGGAGAGAAAGGAAGGGTCAGTCTTTTGTTACTTTTTTTTATCCACATCTTTAATTATTTCCTTGGAAAAACAAACTGTGATGGATCCTGGGCTTCTAAGGAAACAACAGAGGAAGCAGCCTGTTTTTTGAAGCCCCTTTGCCATGTGGCTGCTGCTGTGTACCTTTTGTCTCACTGGTTTCCTGAACATGGATGGAAAGCGTGTCTCTTTCATAATCCAGCTTCACTTCTCTGCTGCCCTTTCTCTCCCTCACTTGCCTTTGTACAGTTGATAGGAGAAAGGAACCAGCTGCAAAAAAGCCTTTTCATGTCTATCATGCTCCTTGACCCCCCTTCAACACCTTCTTGTGCCCACTGGGATTTGCATGATGTCTAATGTTACGTTATGGCAAGTTCCTTCTGCTGAACTTGATGGGATTTGGTCTTAGAATAACAGCTGGCTACAGAATTTTAGCACTGCTTTTAGGGAGAAAAAAAAAAAAAGAATTCTGATCCACTTTCTCCTCTGTTAAGAAATTCAACTCAGGTTTCCCAAACTAGGAGAACATTGAAACTGGTGCTGAGTTTAAGACAGAAATTAATTAAAACAAGAGTGTTGCATTTATTCAGCCACTAGTGCTTTCCTTTTGTGAAGTTATTTTTACAGTGTTCTCATGCTGCTTCTCAGGCCTCTGACAAATCTAAGCAGGTCCCCCTGAAATGCTTTCCCTCAGGGTCACTGGCTTTTTTGTGCACCTCTTTCCTGCACCCTCTGCAGCTTTTCCACCTCACATCTGTTTTAAAATCTGGATACCAGAATGGGATCAATCTCCCCAACACTCACCAAGAATGTACATAATAAAAAAAGACACAGGCCACATTGCAGGAGAGCTGTCAGCTCACTAGAGTGACCAATATATAATATATCAACTTGAACTGCAGAGATCTAAGCTTCATTTAGTATCTTTTTATGAGCTGTTGCTGCGGAAATAGACCTCCCGAAATAAAAGCTGTGGTCATTGATGGTCTAGATTCAGAAAATATTGGTGGAACTGCTATGAATATACCCTTAAGTACAAAAGACCAAAACAAGAATTGCAAAATTAAAGCCTTGGGGGAAGATTTAGATAAATCTTGCTGCTATGCATGTATGGGCTGCTGCTTTACCTTTTGTTTTCAAAACAGGGAACTCGAAATGTTATCAAAGGTGTTTGGGGAAAGCCAGTTTTGTGCAGGTTTGGCTTGTGCTAAGATTTTGCATTTTGGTTTTGGCTCATCTGATGGGTGGGAAGTCTGTTAGCATTTTTCATGTGTCTGTTACTCATGAGATCTGCCAATGATTCGGCCAATCTAAAGCTGGGCACCGCTGTGGGGTTACTGTTTAGTCTATTGAGGTCTAACTCGGATCAGTCTTTCCTTTCCTTTCCACTGAAGTTGGCCATCGTGGTTGGCTAAGCTGGCGGAACGGTAAATGACAACTATTACAAATGACCGCTGGTGGTTCCTTGGACACCCAGAGAGTTGCGTATATTGAATGGGGCAGGATGTTTCTGGCTTCTTGAAAATATTTCCATCACATGTCTTTGTAGGTAACTGACAAATATACTTAAAGTACCACTGCACCACCTAACTAAGCTGAGCAAAGACTGTTAAAATTTATTTCTTATTTCTCCTACCACAGTACTTCCATTTTTGTTACAGACAATATTTTCATCTAAAAGTAGGAGAATATCTTTCCCTCTTCTAAACATCTGATGCTTTATATCAAATCTAAAACAAAGTGTATAATAATTAATAATAAAGTGCACATCTTTCATGATGGTGAAGTTGAGAGGTTATATTCCTCCTGCAAACACTGAGTTTCTGGCTCTGAATGGTGTATTTGTTACTTGCATATCCATCTGTACAACAGTCCTAAAAGAACATTGTAACCTGTCTCATGGAAATAAAAGATCAAATCAACTACTGAATACAGCCAATACAAGAACACACAAATTAAAGGATTCATATTTACTTGGCCTGAAATAACTACTTCAGTGTTTCAGCGGACACAGAAAATCTGTTACTTTTCTCCAGGAGTTGGCCCAAAACAGTAGGAATCAAAAATAAAGTCCAACACTTTTCTTAGCAACCCAAAATACACTAGAGACAAATAATCAGCAATTTTCACTTTCACATTGTTTGTGAATGGTGGATTTGGCCTTTGTAAATGTTAGCAAAGCTCTGAGCATGTACATGGAATAATTCAGCAAAGAAGTTGGTCTCAACTCTCATCAGAGCAGTGAGAAAACAAACACAAGTGGATTAACATAATTGCTTAATCAACAGCATTCAATGAAGGGCCTGCAAGTGTGCTGAATTAATCATCTCATTGTGAGGTGCATTATAAGTAATGAACATAATGAGAACTTTGTGCAGCTGGGAACTATTTTAATCCATTAACAAGGAAAATAAGTCTAGAAAAACATTTCATTTTTTTTTTACACTACAACTACCTTGATATTGAGTTTGGTAGTTAATTTGGAGAAAATAAAAGAGGAATCATCTTCCAAACCTTCTCAACTATAAATGACAACTCCCTTCACAGGAATACACTCCCTCAGCCAACATTGTATTCTACATTTCATTGGTCATTGTAATATTTTTAGTGACATTGGTAGGCCTTCAGTGGGAATTCTGCACAAAACACTCTGTATGTTGAGTTGACAGGATATAGTTAAATCCTATCATTAGGTATCATGATTCTACTGAAGGCAAAGATCTGTGGGAAGGTTTGAGCGCTGCCTTTTCTTCCCTGTATACCTGTTTTAGTGCAGTTAGAAGATTGGTGGCCTTCACCTTGAGCCTCCTGAAAGACAGATGATGTTTCAGACATGGAGGTGATGCTTGTGTGGACTCTTATTCCTTGGAGAAAGTATAGATGGGGACAGGGAAAGCCTGGGGGGCTTGCATATGTCTCTGAATGGTGGTATCAGTTTAGGTCCCACAAATACTCCTTTCACAGCAGCTGTGACCGAAGTCCAGCTAATTTGACTCAACCCAATGTGGGGAAGCTTGTTGTATTGCTTTTTAAAGTCTTATGTTCTTAAAGGAAATATTTACGCATAGTCATCACTGACCTGTGATGACTCAATTGCAGCCTGGCAAGAAAAACCAAGTTACTCCAAGGGATAGGGGAGATGAAGTGCTCCCTTCTGACTTTAACTAATGTCTCTGTTCCAGTCTTCAAGGGTCACTATTGAACTATGCAACACCTCCCCTGTTCCAGCTGGCCAATATTACTTAGGTAATAGCAAATATTTGGACATATAAAACACATAATAGCCTCTCTCCATTGTTTCAAGCCTGATTTTTCTCCTTGAAGGGCCTGCAAATGAAGACAAAATATATTGAAACAGGATAAAGCAAATAGTCATCAGCGTATTACGTGGTTTGGCAAATATAGTCAAGGGAAATGCCTTATCTGTAGACATCCTCCAAATCCATGCTGTCTCCTCCATGTGGTGTGCTAAATACTGCAAAAATCCCAAGCTGATCCTCACAAAACTGATAAGGAAAATGTCAGTGGATTTTTTTCCCCTTCCTGAAGTGGGAAGTTCAGAAAGGGATACTGTCCAGTCTGGAAATACTTGAGGAAAGTACTTCTAATGCACAAGCTTTGAAAGAAAACAGAATTATATCTTGATCACTGCACTGATGTTCATTTGTTTATTGAAATTGAGAATGAAAAGATACTTTATTTGACAACAATTTGCAAGCAATCCCTAAATAACCGGCAGGCTAAAAATGCTTCTCAGTAACAAATACAAAACTCAATAAACATCATTTTAGAGAAAAAATGTTTATAGCATTTCTCCTGTTGGCTATGTGTATAGAGAAGGAACATCTTCTCACAACATCTTTGGCTATTATAATCTGAAGAATAAACTAGATTTTGCAGTTTAACCTTCTATCGGGTTAAAATGTTTTGAGTCATCTTATCATTGTTGACACAATAGAGCTTTGTGACTGGCCTTTCTTAGATGATCTGACTTTCTGAAATGGAAAAATGTTTTGATTTATTCAAGTTTTGATTGCTATTAACTGGAAATGAGAATGCAGAGTAGTTTATGATGGCTTATAATCTCTGCTAAAGCAGCTTTAGGAAAAAGCTTGTTATCATCTTAGGAAGACTGATAAAATGTAAGGTTGCTACCATGACTGCCTTACAAGTAGGATTCTGTTAATAAACAATCACAAAATGAAGGAATAAAAAAATGCTAAAGTAGGTGTTTGCTTTAGGGGAAGACACACTTCTTGCAGTGAAGAATAATGTTCACTATGTGCATATTACAGAATTTTTCACTCTACCTTAAAATGCTCCATGCACATTTTTCCAGTTGTAATCCCAGTTCACATCCACCAACACTGAATTGTACAGATAACACCAGGTTGCATATACAGCTGTGTTAATGGTGACAAGTTTTTTGCAGTGTGTGACATACAGGGTGTATTCATTAAGCACAAGAGAGGCTCAGATTTTAAAAATCCTCTAAAAAATGAGTTTCCCTTAGCTTTTGCAACCTCAGCACCTGAAATTTAAGTAACAAAACCTAGGTGTTAAATTTGGCATTTGAACAACGCTTCCTACTTCACAGCCAACCTTGAAGCTTTAAAATTTGTTTTAATATTACATTAGAACAAAACCCAAACTTGTCAAGTATTCTCACAAAACAGACTGGTGTCAAACCATATGTTTTGGGATGGAAGGAGACAGGTTTTAAATGCCATTTTATTTCTGAGTGACTGGAAAGGCATGGCTAGAAATTTTTCCCCATAAAGATTTTAATTAACCTACGATGTCTTCCCTAAATATTTAAGCTTGGCAAACCAGCATATTTTAGTAAGAGGACATTTAGTAAAATAGCATCTAATAATCCTTAACTTTATTCTGAATCCCGTGGTTAAGTTAATAAGTACTTTAATATGTGGAATATACCATGCTTAAAGTTATATTTGTGCATCTTTCCACAAGTAGGCTTCCTGTACAGAAATATCTGAGAATAGTGATTGTTTTAAAGCTGCACACCTGCTGAGCCTGGGCTAAAAGCACTTTACATAATTAAATCTTAATGCTCTTTTATTTAAACATAACAGGAAAAGAGGAAAGATGCCTGTAGAGAAACTCTTGCACTTTCTTCTGATGTACAGGAAAGAATTGAAAGGCTGTTAGCCTGGATTTTGCTGGTTTTCTTCTACGTGATACTCTCAGGTTAAGGTCATAGAACTGAGGATTCTTCTGGAGAACAAATGCTGAAATGATCTTACCAGAGACAACATACGAAAACCATAGTTATTGCAAAGATAATAGATACTTGGACAGGGTAGGGGTCTTTCTTTTGTGTGCATAAAAATCTAAGGTAAGAATAACTCTTCTGGGCAACTTGGGCCAGCGCTACATCACCCTCACAGGAGAACATTTCTTCCTAATACCTCATCTAAATCTACCCTTTTCCAGAAGTTCATGTTGTTGCAGTACCTTGACATAAAAGTGTGCTCGCTGCTCAAATCTATTATGGGAGGGGAAGACTACTCGTATCAGGGTAGGTCCTGCACTCTGATGTGTGTTGATCAGAAAGGAAACTATTATTACAGTATCATGCTCCAACAGTAGACCTGTGTAAAATGTCATATTTGCATCTGACAGATGTATTTGTACTGGAAAAAATGATGCAAAGTTTTGCTCACCACTGTCCTGCATGTTTCTTAAAGCCTTCTGCATGGCTGCACTCTTCTTAACCTTCCTAATAAGACGGTTCCCTAGGCTTTCTTGTCTGTTACCCCTCTTTCTCTCCCCTCCTCCTGTGGGTTTGTAGTGCTTTATCTCAATGTTGGGGCTGAGTCTGATGAGGCCTCTCAGAAGGTCCTTCCTTTCTGGCCCATGTTCACATTGCTGAAAAACATGCCTCTCCCAAGCCTTTGAGCTGAGCTGAAGGCGGATGTGAAGTCAACAAGTATAATATGAAAATAAATAAAAATCCAGTTCAAACAAACCACTTGCCTCAGTAAATAGCTTCTGGCCTCCTTTCAGGGCTGCCCAGCAAATCTTCTTAGCTATCTTGTTTTCAAACAGCTTGAAGGCTTAATCCTTCAAAGCTTACCTTGTTTTGGAGCACTTAATTCTGCTCACACAGAAATTAGTCAGATATTATAGTGTATTGATGATTCATGATGGCTCTGTTGGAAAATGAAAACTGAGGAGTCTAATCAATAAACTAATTTAGTCTCTTTGAACAAGTTCCAGGTCAATTTTTCTTGGCAGTTTTTTCACTTCCTGAATTATAGTTACCAAACCCATGAATAATGACCTAAAAATTGCACAATATACAGAAACCATCTGTTAGATAGAAACTGGAAGGGTGATGTCATCAGGCTACTTCTAATCTGAAGCCTGTATGTTGCCAGTCATGATGTCACAAGCTTGGCAACTCATTGGTTGAGTTGGTTAAGCATGAATAGTGATGTGATTTTCTTCCAGTTTCTACCAAAGGAATTCACTTTTGCTGTTTATCTGTGGAACAAATGGGAGCACTGTGCACTTACATAATTAAACCTGCTTATAGGGTGGTGGTGTTAATGGAACCATAAATCACTTGGAATCCACTCAACAAACTTAGAGCTCAACCAAAGTACCTTAGACTTTTGGGATGTTTGCCCTTATGGGTTTAGTCCTGATTTTTTCAGGTCCTTAACAAAGCATTTGCTTTTAACTGGTTAGGTTTTTCAGGCATGGCAGATGCACATAGGAGCAGCTGCCAGTTCCAGATGGTGTCCTGGATGCTCCAGTTTCACTCCAGTGAAAGCTCCATCAGGCCTTATATACACTGGGTTAAGTCCAGTCACACTGAGGATAAGAGTAAAATTCTGTATAATTTAAATGCAATGAGAATTTTGAGTTGAAATTCTTTTCCCAGCTCAGTGATAAGAGCACGTGGCAAGCTGGAGCTAAAGCTTATCAGCCAGGGGGTTTGGCTGACAGTATCCATTGGTCGTTGCAAGGGAGGATTCAGAACTTCCATAGGGTGATGAACTGTGAAGTAACTTGCTCCTATAGCGGGTCACATTCTGCTGCTGGAGACTGGAGCATGAAGCTCCTTGTCCCTTTCAAATGTTAGGTTTTACCACTTTGGCATGTGTTTGAACTTATTGTTTCCTCCAAATCTCTGAGATGTCTCCTACCATCCAAAGGTGCTGAGTTGAATGAGAGAACAGAGAATCAGAATGTCTCATCTTTGCTGCCATTGAATCTAAAAAGTAATCTCTGAATTCTAGGACAGAACTTCAGTACTTCAATTTTTAGAACACGAGTGATTGTTAGCATTTGTTGTTTCACAAATTAGGGCAGTCTTGAACAGATCAATTTCATTTAAACTTTGTATGAAATCTCACTTAATTTGTGTCTGTTTATAAAGTTGTATGATGTAATTGCTAAAAGTACCTGAAAATCTTTCTAGTTACTTAGAAATCTGTGAACAAGCAAAGTTCTTATTTTAACATTACTTAGTTTCTGTCTTTAGGGCTTTATAAGATAACAATGTTAGTTTTTCTTTCTAAATGCAGAAGTCCTATGCACATCACACTTAAGGAAAATTCAGTCACAAAATTCCTAAATTCTGCTTTTAAATCTAGAAGCAGCTACTTCTGACTTGCAAATACAAGTCCACATTGACTTATGTACAATAAATTTCCTGTGAAGTTGCTGGCTGTTACTGGAGAAATGTGAAATTGCAGTCAATGAGTATAATATTGCTGTGAATGTCTTAACATTAGAATTCAGACATGAATCCATGCACAATTGTGTATAATAGCCGACACGAGGAGATTTTGGAAATGTCTTTGTTACTTTGGTCTGCTATCTGCTTTGGAGGATCTTTATTTCAGTGCTTTCAAATACAAGTTACCAGCAGACTCTCTAAAGATAAAAATGCACTATAGTGACAAATATAATGTTCATCAGTTTTACATATAGAGAGATTTCAGGTCTTGTGAGACTGTCGCAACAATATCAGATATTTCTGCTGTCTTTTCAAACTAGCAAGTAATTTCTGTGAGATGAGTATGTGTATCAATTGCTGGAATGATTCTGAGACCCTCAAATATGTAATATAGATATTTCCAAATGGCAGTGAATTGCATTTGACTGTTGCAGAGCCAGCCTCATTATTTCTCCTTTTAAAAGACAAAGAAGAATTAAAAAGGTCAATGTTGAATCAGAAAGAAAAGCAAGGCTGTTCTTTCTTTCCCTGAAGGAATCACGATTTGCAATTGCTTAGCAAGTTCAGTAGTAAATTCACTGTTTTCTGCGTACCCTGCTAAAGCCCAGAAGCATCTACCCTAAGAGCCTGCTGCTGAATCAAGGCTTTTGTTAAAGTCCTGTTGATGGAAATCTGTGCTCCCACTGCCCTGGCTTACTAGATCTCCATGGCAACCACAGAGTTGATGCATGCCCAATATTTTCATTGGCAATCCATCAAAGCAGTTCAGAATGTGCAAAGTTTGGGGCAAGAGAGGCAATTCATGCTGCTTCCAGATACCAGGTCCCATGTTGCTTTGTGGGAAGTCACTGGCTGCAGTTAAGACTATGGCTAGGTGCTAGGTCAGTGAGGGTTTTCTTTGCTTTCTCTTAGTTAACCATGTATCTTTTGTAAAGAGTATCTGGTTTGGTTTGTTTGTTTTTTTTTTTTCTTCTTTAACACCAAAAAGTATGTGGAAAAGAAATCTTTAGGTTTTTCTTCTAGAGCTCCCCAGAGTTTAGAGTCCCTGATTTCTACACAGTTTCTATCAAAATATCAGGGGATCTCACTGATGCACATCTCCCTAAGGGATTACGATAGCAAACCTTGTGAAGTAACTTTACTGTTTAATGAAATTTTGACAAATGAAAGCGGCCACATGTTTACAAAACATTTTTATCTGACATTCACATGTTCACATGTTGGTTTGACTTAGATGAGGGATACACTGGAAGGATACTTAGGTTACAACAACCAAACTGTGTCAACAGTCTTAAGTTACATCTGCAATACTGGATCAGATTTGAAAAGAACCTTGACTAGGAAGGAAGCCCGGATTTGTTTTAAAGTCTGGCAAATTTGAAAGACCTGCTTTAACAGCAGTAGAATAATAAATACCTTTCAAGCGTACTATATATTTAAGGGATACTGTCAAGTTGATTTAGTCCCCAAATATAGATTTTTTTCTAAAATGGAAGAAGAATTGTGTTTTTTACAATGCAAGATGACTTTTATCAAATATTTAGACTCACATTCCACAATAGTTTTTCACAGACATAGTTAGTGTTGTGTGAATAAGCCCATTTTGTTCAGTGAGGTTACTCATGTAGGTAAAGTTTAGATTTTACATATTTGGCCTTATTTTTTTTGGTGTTAAGTAGGAGTTTGTAACACATCATCTAGGATAATACTAACCTAGCAATTCAGAATATCAAATTGATGGATACTTCTGAATGCTACAGCTTGCACAATGCTACTGTGCCCATCACTGACAGTTCTGAGTGTTAAAATGCAGTGCAGACAGGGAGCTATCAATTAAAACTAACCCTTACTCTGATTGCAAAGCACTCCCTTAAAGATCATTGACTCTATTCCTCCTAACAGACAGTAGCAGATAGTATCGTTGTCCTCCTCATTCTTTTTTCCTTCTTTCATTCCTACCACCTAGAAAAATGGGAGAAATGCTCATCTTAATTTCCCTTTCTGGATGAGGGGAGAGAAATATACATCTATAAATCTGTAGCCCATTCGGGACTTCAAATGCTTCACTTATCTGGTATTGTAAACTTGGAGCTGTAGAGTAATACTCACCAGACAAGTCATAAATCATGACTAAAGACAGGTGCAATAAATACCAGTGTCAAAAAGTTACAAAGTAAAATTATATTGTTTTGACAAGATGTCCAGATCCGTTGACAAGAGAGTAAGTAAATGGTCTTTCTCTGAGACTCTGTATTTGTGCAGAGGAAGAAAAAAGAATCTAAGAGACCCAAGAAAAATAACCCAAAAGCTTAAAGGCTTATCATGAAACCTATGTAACTACTGCAAAACACCTAGGAAGACATTCATTTTCTGCATGACTCTTCCTCTTCTTTCTATAGCAATCTATCTTGATAGACTGTATCTCCTTCTATGCTTTTATTGTTTTGCTTGGCTATTTTAGGTGAACAGTGATTGACAAAGAACTCACTTTTTTTCCCTGCATAGTGTCTGTTTAATTAGGTATATATATAGTTGTATATATAGTCTGTTTAATTAGATATTCCTTTCATTAAAATAGCATTTGAGTAGCTTTAGTATATTTAGTGTTACTGGTCTTTATTGCAAGATGACTTTTCATATATGAGAAGCTGGGACAGAAAATCCACTTCAGCTCACCTTCCCTACTCAAGAATTCAGTCTTGAGCTTAAATATCTTCCTGAACAGTTTTGGGGTTGCTCTTAAACTCTGTATCAATGTGGGGCTTTCATGATTTTTCTGAACTTAGGCCAGAAGGTTCAGCAACTTCCAGTTTCAAATTATAAGCAATTTGTCAAACTTCAGGAAGAGGTTAATATGAAAGGTATATCTTTAAAAACCTACCCAATGGCCACAGCTGTGAGACCACCCCTAATTCCTTGCTTCAGGTGATCCTGCCGATGTTGATAATAGACATAGCAGGATCTTGGATGTTTTATTTTCTGCAACTTCCATGTATTGGGTGAAATTCTCTTGTGATGTTTTCAGCAGCACCTTGTGATCTGCCTGGATTGTTCTGCTGCCTTTATTTTACTCTTCAATCCTGAGTAGCAGTATTCTGCTACTATGATCCCTGAGGAAGTCTTACATGTTGTATGTTCTTTAGTGGAAATACTGTAGTGCTACCAAGAGCTGCTAGACCTATTATGTAGCTAAACTAACAATTATCTCTGTACAGTGCTGCTGTGCTCAGCCCTCTTGAGAAGTTAAGCGTGTTAAACGAGATGTAGCTTTCTACCAGCATAGTTACTTTGCTTCATTCCCTGATTTAGCTAAGGTATTTGCACATGCCTTCACACTTTTCCAAAGGTGTACTGATTTACATAACCGAGAGAAATTTCAGTGGCAGAATCATAATATTGATAGAGAACCTTGATATTTCTTTTTAGGTGAAACTTCTGTAGTGTTTATATGAAACTTGGCTTATGAAAGGATGATGCTTTTGAGTCCTGAATCCTGCCTATACTGTAGATGGTGGTAGGACTGTTGTGGCTTGGGCTGGCCAGACATCAGCACCCTGTAAAACCAAGTCAATATATTTCTGTTGAAAGGAATGTGCTACTATAAATGAAGGCACTTGAAGGTCAAAGGTCATTGTGAGTAATTAGCCTAAGCCATTAAAGGAAGAATAAAAATCATGTTTTACAAGCTGATAGAAAAGAAAGTTAAAAATATGCCTTATAAAAAAAAAAATCCAGCACCACATGGCTGATTGTGTGCGTGCATGTGCACGGACATGCACACACATCTTCCTTATGAAAGTCTGCTTCTGGCCCATTCTATACATCTTCCATTACCACTCAGCTGAGATTTTGGGGGGAAAAAGTAAATTGTCCTGGCTGTATGCAATATTTTAAATGCTACCTTTAAATTGGTCGAGTCTTTTTATCATCATATCTCCTTCCTCCATCTTAAAATCTGCTTGACATTGTAAAAATACACAAAGCTTGACAGCCTGGATAAAGTGGAATCTGAAGATATTCTTGGTAAATGTTGGCCATTTCAAAGCAGCTCTCAGGAGATCTTGAGGGATGCTGTGCCGCAGGAGTACAAACAATCCACAAAGGACAAGCAGCCTGTTGCCCACTAACCTGATGGATGAGTGACCCATTAAAGAATCTCTTGGGGCTATACAGTTGCCCATTTTACTTAAATGAAATAAAATATTTAAAACTGCTACAATTGCTAAATTGTGTAAAATGGGAGACACTTACCATAACTTAAAAATCCAAATGATCCAGTAGCAAGATGCTGCTTCATTTCCACACCATCTAGCAGTGCCTGCACAGGTTGTTACATGGAAGAATGTGAACACATTGTATGCAGCATTATTTTTTTCTTGAACATATTAGTAATTAAGCCAATTCCAGGAGGTTGTCCAGGAGTCTTATATTTGCCTGTGTAGAAAAGGCAGGGGCATCCACAGCAGTTTTGTTCCACAGGACTCCAAGCACACCCTGAACAGTTGTACTGACAGTCTTAAAATAGTTAACAAAACTGAATGAGTTATCTAGACTTATTTCAGGAATTAACTTAAAACAAGTTACTTTTCATCCATTTCCTTCCAATCCTCTCCTAAATCAACTAATATCCACTAATTTCCTATCACTGATGCTGGACATAGCGAGCATCCCTCTGTGACAGAGGTCAGGGATAACACCTCACGTTAATCAGCTCCGAGATGGTTTCCAGTTCTTCCCGAGCCCTCACTGCTTTAGAGGAGTCCTGTCAGCAGCAATTACCATGAAGCCCTTTCAGAAGAAAAGGGACCAATTTTAGTCTCTTTGCCTCTCTGGTGCTCCTAGATACTTCTTCAAAATGAAAAATGTTGCTTGATAATCTAAAAGGACATGTCACTGTTAGACCATCGAACTTAACCAAATGCTTTGTCCCTTGGGTCTGTGGCATGGAGGCCTTGACGCAGTAACAGAAGATGTGGTTCCAATATGCTGGTTTGGGATGGAGCAGTATGAATAGTGAATAAATACGCATATAGTTGGCTTGCCCTCACATATACCACCTTTCTTTGCAGCTCATGCTGTTGTAGATATTCTGTGTGTTCAGAAGGAGCCTGGCAGCCCAGATTGAGTGTTTTCAATATGATCGGGCAGATGGTCTGTTCTGGGCTGTTTCAATTTCATCCCAGATAGATGCTTTTTCCTCGTAGTGGATTCTGCCATGATTAGATGTTGCTAGAGCTGTGTACCTACTTCAGACAGATACGACCTGTATTGTTTTGTCTTAGTTCTGATACTTTGTCTTTCTGACTCTTGTTTGTTTCCTCTCTACCTTTACCTCTAGTCATTTTGGCGACCCCCATGTCCATATTTCACCTTTAACATAATTGCTCCCTTTACCTGGTAATCCTTGTAACTCCGTACTGATTCCATGCATCTCCTGGAAGCTGCATCCTCAACCCTGTAATTCCCCACAGGACACTTAGACATTTG
Source organism: Clamator glandarius (assembly GCA_033459285.1). Taxonomy (NCBI): domain Eukaryota; kingdom Metazoa; phylum Chordata; class Aves; order Cuculiformes; family Cuculidae; genus Clamator; species Clamator glandarius. The sequence goes on along the minus strand of JAUNZM010000289.1, from coordinate 1,384,470 downwards.
CTTTTAATCTGGACCCTGAGTTTATAATGAATTCTGTAAACATAATCATGAGGACTTTCATAAAGGAAAGCACAACCATATCATAGCCATTTTTGCTGACACTTTTGACTCTGGGCTTGATCTTTGCCCAAGCTGCAAAATAAAAAGGGCAGAGGGCAGAGTTCAAAAGCGGCCATTTACCTCTTGGATTATTGAAAATAAAAAGCCAGCGGAAACCCTCCTGAGTAATTTGAGGAAACTTCTCTCCCCCTCCTCCCCCAGGAAGGATGTCATTATATTGTTTTCTAAGGTTAGGTCTGTTTATAGAAATAAACAGTTGAGTGAAAACAGGCATGAAATGCTAGAAAGCCTGCAAAGAAATCTAGATAGCATGTGATCTGAACCAGCACACCGACACCAGCAATGCCAAGCAACTACCTCAAGTTCAAGCACCTACTCTCCTGGATATTATCCAGCAAAGTCTATTTTTGTACATGTAGTTCATTGGTGAACTGCCTATATAAGACGACACTTGCTTGTCTTTGGCAATGCTTAATATGAAATTAAATCCATTTATTCAATGGAGACTTTAATGATCAAATATCAGTAATTAGTATTATCAGCTCCTATTTAAGGCATCCCAGGCTAAGCTTTCAAAGCCACAAGTATCCCAAGACTGCCAGTCACTCATAATAACAATAAGTGCTGTAAAGATGAATCTGTGCCTTTGAGCCACACTTCTCTGATCTTGGTTTGTGCCCCAAGCTTCCCCTCCAAATGTCTTCATCTGTCCTCTTCCATCTCTGGCTGGGAATAGCCGGAAGATCCTGGAATGCATTTCAGACATTCACTGTTCTTCAGATGACATTGAGACTTGCTATCTCCAATTTTTATTCTTGCTTTCACTGCGTTTGTTGTCCTCGTTTCCACTTGTCCCAGCTCCATCCACCCTCTGTTTACTGACCATTAAAGAATTTAATTATTACAATTTTTTCTTTCATTGCCTTTTATGGGAAGAGAGGAAATTTGGGCTTTCCTTTCCCCTTCTTCCTTTCTACATAACTTTTATCCCCTCTCCTCTCTCATTTGAGAACTGCAATCATCAGTTTAGATGTCTGGTGGTTTCCATCACATTGAGTAGTGCTTTACTCTTCTCATGCTGGTGTTGTTGGGTCTGGGTATTGTTCCCATCTCCCTTCCTGTCCAAATTTGGAATGAGAAGTGGCTTGAATAATATTAGGTGGACAATAAAATAACGTCCAGCCCCCTGGTATTATGTAGAAACTGAAGTGTGTGAGTCCATAAATCATTCTTCCTGCCACATCTGTTTTTATTTTGAAGTTTATCAGCTTGCTTATTCACAACAGGGATTTTTGGGGGTAGGGAGAGGAAGAAGAGGGACGGGTTACAATATTAATCTCCCAATGTGACTTATAGAATATCAGAGAATAGGGGAAAGAAAGGCTTTTAGCTGGTTTCTGTTTTTCCTTTCTTAAGACTGGAGATAAAGATTGGCTGCACACCGTGAGCTTGGCTGAAAAGGGCAATTCATGCATCCCTTCTTATCAGTTCTCAGAAGGGAGAGCTGGAGTTCACCCTGCACACTGTACAGCGATAGTCCTGCTCCCATGTGGGGAGGTTGGTGGGTGTGTGAAGATAAGACATGCTTAAAACTGATACCTGTCCAGACAAAATGGACCTTTTTCCCCCTCTCTGGTCTGCAGGGAACATGTGTGGGCATCTTTAAAGACACTGGCACTGATAAGTTTTTGTCTGTACTTCATGTCTAGAATCAAGTGGCAGCTGGGGAGAGGGAGAAGTCGGCGCAGATATCCGGCTCTAATGAGTCTTACCCCTTTCCCAGAACTCTAAGCAAGTTGCAAGCAATAACCTCATCGTTCCCCTCCCTTCTGATAAAGATGTTTGCTTGACATCTTCTTCCATCCCGTTCTGAGACAGCTGAGGCTGATGTACTTGTCATGAGTTTGCATTTTCAAAACCTGATAGTTGATCTTCATGTAGGATTTCTGCTTGTGTGGGTGATGCAAAGCGCACAGATTGACTTCCTTTTTTTCAAGGTGCCGTGTTTTACAGTGGAAGTGAGTACGAGCAGCCTTTAAAGGAAACATTAGCAGAATGCTCTCTTCCACATGAAAACCTTGCTCTTGGAAGTGGAATATAGGCATTTCAGATGCTTACAAATTCTGGTAAATTTGACTGTCTCCCTGCTCAGGCCAGAGAAATTAAAGGAAAAAAATTACAGAAATAAGGGCTTTTTTTCAATTCCATTGAAAATAATCACTCTTTTTCATGGAAGTACATAGTAAAAGCTTCTTTATTTTAGTCAGCTGTAGGCATCATGTAAATGCCAGTTCCAAAGCTTCTATATATTCCAAAGAAACAGTTAAGTTACATAGCTTTATTAGTATCTTTATTCATTTCCATGCCACGATATTTTAATTTGCTTTTATTCCTGTTGAAAACAAATATTTATTATGAGGGCATGTATACCTATACCTTCGGAGACATTTGTACTCAGAGGGAAGATTGCTGCAGCTGAATTTGGTTTTGCCCATTTTGCCCTTTAGACTTTTCATGACCAGTAGAGTTCATTGAACTGGTTGGGAATTCTTCTCTGTTGCCTTTGTTCAAAACAACAGTCATATAGCCATCACCCTTCTGCTATTAGTAACTCCTAGGATTTATGTTCCAGCTTTGTTCTGGTTTGGTTTCGCATCCTTAAATGTGAACTTGGAATGAAGAGAAAAATACAGGCATAACTGCCAAGTTTTAGCTGTCAGCTTGTTGTCGTAAGGATCTTCCTACTTAAAGGGCTGCTCTTTGCAAAGCTGATTCCTGTTTCTTTAGTCTGCAAATCAAGTGCACAGGGATACCTAATGTTTGCTTGCAGATGAAGGAGAAGAGCTTTCATGAGACATCTAGTATATTAGACTTCTGCTTCAAGTCTGCAATTAAATGAACAGCAATGAAGTATGGAAGTTTTTTTTAAAGATTGATAACTTCTTCCAACCAAAATAGATTATAGATTCAGTTGGAATTTCTGGGAAGACTTCAGGATTGTGGTTACTTTATCCAAATTAATTTGTCTAACTCAAGCTGTTTGTGTTCTCTCTTATTTTTTTAAGTTGCCTTTTAAAAAGTGAAGCAAATCACTGAAATACAGTTTCCAAACTCCTGTTTATACAGAACATGTTGACTTAGTACTGGAATTGCTTGTCTCATTTAACTGATTCATGATGCAAGAGGATGCTGCACTCTTGATTTGTAGCCCAATTGATACTTTGCTTGCCCTCAGGCTACCACAAATGCTGGGGCCTGGTTTCCATTGAGTGATTAGTGCTGACAGCTGCAGGAGACAATTACCTTGCCAGGCTCACATGAAATGCCTGTGTTGGACTGTTCTTTCCCCCAGGACTGAGCCCTACGAAACGCTGTATGTGGGGTTCGAAAGTTAACTCCCATTGACTCCCAGAAGATGAACTGTAAGATGTGTGTAGCAATCAGAATATTAAACCTAAAACAGTAGGGAAGATGTGTTTGCATTATGGAAAACTCATGCACTAATTCTCCTTATTAGTTGTCAGTATAATTTTTGTTCTGACTTTCACTTAATTTGGGGGAACATTTTTTGGTTATTATTAACTTCAGTTACATCAGTACTAAATTCCTTCAGTATTATGTCTACAAGCAGCAACTATCTTTCCTTTCAAGTAGTCTTGTAGGAGTACCATGAGTTTAATAGGAATTCCATCATTCTATTTTTCTGTTGTCATTCAGCCTATTCTTTCCACTGCTCTAATTAATCAGCTGTCTTTGGCTTCCAAAGTCTTCAGTTTGGTTGACAGGTTTTTTTAATATATAACATTAACAGACCACTCATAGAGACCTATTTACTGGAAACAGAAATTACCATAATCCTAATACATAGCACAAATTGTTAAAATAAAAATAAACATGATTTTCTTGAAAAGGATGCTAGAGAGCATGATTTTGTTAATCAATATATTACAACAGCTTCTTTGCATAGTAAAAATTTACTTTTAAGGAAAAAATGGTGTTCAGAATCTGAACAGTCTGCATAGTTAATCACCCATGAATAATCTAGAAAAATCGCAAACCCTATGGGTTTTAAGAATTCCCATCCACTCTCAAAAGAGAATAAAAATAATCTTGATAGGATCAACTCTAGAGAACATCTATAGAAAAGCAGTGCCTGGTTTTACTTGTGAGGGAATGGCAGTTCAAGAAAGGCTTGAGATGAGTAAATATAGAAGAATCTTCAGGTCTCCATGGTCCACAGAAGCTTTAGGAGAATGTAGAAGATAAGAATATTTTCTTCTTTTTTAACGTAGCTGTATCCATAAAGAACCATTCTCTAATCACTACTTTTCTTTCTTTTGTCATACAGGCTGTCTAGAGCTTTTGGAGCAGTAGTAGGTTTTTAGGGCAGGCCTACAGGCAAATATCTTAATTAGCTGTTACCAAAACCTCCATATGGCCACCATAAAAAGGGGACTTTAATACACTGTTCCATTTTATGTCATCAGTTGCAAGCTATGGATTCACTCTCACCCCTAGTAACTTGTGATTGTGCAAAAGAAAACCTCTGAAGTGAAAACATAGACCATCTGTTAGCGATACGGGTAAGCCATGTATTCTCTACATACATATATACATTTCCTGCATTGCATATGATTTCAAATATTTGCTCTTGGAACTGCAAGGTGTCCTACTGTCATAACAGTCAAGTTATTCATTAAGCTGTCAGCACCTTAGCGTATTGCTCCCACACAGGGTCCATTTCTGATTTTTCCATTCCCCTTGGAGAACCCACTCACTCATCACCAAATGCGGTTACTCTCATAACGGGTGCAACTGAGATCCTCATGTCAACATATGTAAACCAAAACTATACCTTTCTATTGTGACGGTTCCAACTCCCGAATTTCCTAGGGCACTAATGGATTTTGAGGGCCAGCTTGAATTTGCAAGAGTTTCGTTCATATCAATGTGATGCAGTTCTTGGCACATACTTCTGAGTCAGTGCTGTGAAGTAATAAAAGCTGAGAAGTAGAGCAAACAAGTATCAACTAAAAGAAAACCGATTGATTTCAAACCCCAGTGTTTTGAAATGAAGCTAAGCAGACAGTTTACAATAGCAAAGCAAAGGCACCAGATCTGCACAGATTTTTTCCTAAAACCCAGCTGTTGGGCTAAACTGGACCCATAGACTCTCCACCTTCGGAAGAAAGGTAGTTTTTGTTTATTACAGCTCCAGTGAAATAAATAAAACATATACCCTTCTAACAATGATTAACTTCTAAGGGATACTTTATGCTGCTTTGTTTCTAAGTTGATATATTTCTGTACATTTCTTAAACTCCTCAGAAGCCTGAAACTGAAAGCTGCCTCATCAGGTACTTAGGGGCATGATTTAGGGATTGGTGGGAATGCTTGGACTCAACGATCCAGTGGGTCTCTTCCAACCTTGTTATTCTGTTATCACTAAGACAAAATATCATACCTCTCTCTCTATTTGTAATTTGTCATGACTGGGGTTAACTGCACTGTGATTAGCGAAGACGTTCATTTCTCTGCATTAATTTCTGGTTGGTAGGCTGCTAATTGATTGAATATTACTGCCTGAGCTTCAGAGTTCCCCTATCACATCACGTGCAGAAATGAATGCTAAGTGATGTCAGAGAGAGCGTGTGACTAATTATAAGAAAGGATACTTAAAGTACCCCAAAATCGCAAAAGGAAAGAGGCTTTGCTGTTCCTGCTGGGTGAAAAGCAGTGGTGCATTTGTGATCAAAGTTATACCTAAATCTCTTAGTCTCCCATACCTGGGACCTTGTGAACAATTTCCCTACCCTTCAGTCCTGAATAATTCAATTTGTGTCCAAGCTTCCTGGTATGAGTGAAGGACAATGCTGGCTAAGTCATAGATGTCAAAATGACTTCTTGGTATGATTCTGTCATTGCACCAGGGTTTCAAACTGTCCAGTCCTGTTGCTATGAGGTGTTGCAGCTGGACTGGATAATCACAGAATAACCAGGTTGGAAGAGACCCACCGGATCGTCGAGTCCAACCATTCCCACCAATCCCTAAATCATGCCCCTAAGTACCTCATCCACCCTCACATTAAACACCTCCAGGGACGGTGACTCAACCTCCTCCCTGGGCAGACTGTTCCAATGCCTAACCACCCTCTCCGTGAAGATTTTTTTCCTTATCTCAAGCCTAAACCTCCCGTGGTGGAGCTTGAGGCCATTCCCTCTCGTCCTGTCCCCTGTCACGTGGGAGAAGAGCCCAGCTCCCTCCTCTCCACAACCTCCCTTCAGGCAGCTGGAGAGAGTAATAAGGTCTCCCCTCAGCCTCCTCTTCTCCAGGCTGAACACCCCCAGCTCTCTCAGCTGCTCCTCTTGTTCTCCAGCCCTTTCACCAGCTTCGTTGCTCTTCTCTGGAGCCTCAACATCCTTTAGGTTCAGTTTAGGTTCCTTCTAAGTGAACTATTACAGAGACCTTAAAGCAGCCTTCAAGCATTGAAAGGGGCTACAGGGATGCCTGGGAGGGGCTTTTGGTCAAGGAGCGCAGGATGGGACAAGTGGTAATGGTTTTGAGGTAAAAGAGGGGAGGTAGAGATGAGATCTTAAGAAACCCTGGGGCAGGTTCCAGAGCTGCCCTGTAGATGGCAGGGCCGCGCCGTGCAGAGCCCCTTGCACACAGCTCCCTCCTTGATAGAAATATTTTCCCTTAATTTCTACCCACGTTCATCGAGATTTTTTTTTTTTTTTTTTTAAGGCAGGGAAGCGAGGGCTGCCCCGGGTTGAACACAGGCACCTCTGTGGCTTCTGCTATGGAGCCTGCCCCGCCACAACTCCAGACTCCAAATCCCTTTTCCATGGCTCTGTTTCTGCTTTTGGAGTAATGCGTTGCCTGTATTTACCATATGACAGCTGAGGGGGAGGTTGGTCATCGTGACATGAGGTCTCTGGAAAGCTATTGGCATCCACAGCTCCTCTGGCTGTACCCACACCCTCCCATCACCATCATCTCCTTAACATTGTGCTGGCTCCTAAGCATCCTTCCCAAAATGCTGACTGTGGGTCACCCTGATAGATGGACAAGTTGCTCTGAAACAGTTAAGGAAACACTGCATGTTTTCCACACCGAATTTAGGCTTCTTTCCCCAGGAAACAAGGCAGAATCCTTCCCTGAGCCCCGTATCCCCTATCAGCTCCTCTTACAGGACATAATAAATGGGCTGTCTGTGCAGTAACGCGGCGTCTTGGAGGAGGCTGAGCAGTGTGGAAGGCTTTACGGTGGCCTGTCTACACCTGAGGCTGTTTCACTCCATGGCTATTACCGCAGGATTCTTGTAGCAACAAACCCTATCACTCACTAGCAATCTGATTTAAAAGAGACATAAATAAGTCTCTTGCCCAGAGCTCAGTGAAACAAGTTATATCTTTCACTGTAGTATAGGCAAAGTTTTTTTTTTTTCCCCAATGTTCTCTCTAGGCCTGTTTTTATTTCTTTCATCGCCATCAAATGCCTACTCCTAAAGCTCTACATGCTCACATGTTTTCAACATCAAATGCCTACTCCTAAAGCTCTACATGCTCACGCATTTTCAACCCACTCTACAGGTTATAATTGAGAAGGGGTATGTTTGCTATGACAGGAACTCTCAGCTGGCTCATTAGACCCTTCAGCAGGTGGGGGAACCCAGAGCAGTTCATCCATGTCAATACAGATGTTATTATGGCTGACCTTAGTTTGCTGTGTGAGTGACCTTCTGAAGGCTTTTAATAAATATATCAGATAATTCCAAAAAAGAAGTTCCCTGCTGGGCAGCTAGATAAGAGCAATGTCACATTAAACATTCCTCAGGAGTTTGTCAAATGATGTTTGATGAAATCAAATTTCAGAAAAATACCTCATTTATTGATCCTGGCCAAGTGTTCATAACAGTGCAGTTCTGAGTAGAATCAGCTTGAAGAGCTTTAACTGGCACAAGTTTTGAATAATTGTTTTTGAATTTTAGCTTCTCTAGAATGTTCTACTTCCAACTGCTCCTCAGTCTTGTGCCGCTGTGTTCATATTTGCAGTCTGTGTGGGCATGTACGTCTGTCTTCACAGAGGTATTGATACATGCACACAAAGATAAAGCAAGAAAAGTTCTTATTGAGTGACAGTGGCTTTGTTTTCTCTGAATGAAATTAGTCACCAGCATAAAAAAGAGTTAGCAGCCTTCCAGAAATAAAAAATAATCTTCTTTCTTTTATAATTCCCATCTCTGTTTTTTCGTTCAGGTAGCTAGAAGCTTGTCTAAAGTTTTGAAATGTTGAAATGGAAGTTAAGTCAGAGGAGTTTTCATAGCTTGTCAGCTCAGTCTGCTCTACTTGTGAGCATCAAAGCAATAAATAAACTGAATCAGCAAACTGAAATAAGGTGTTCCAATAACCACAACAGAGGAAAATATTCTGTTTTCAGTAACATTTTAAAACTTATATTGTTTGCATCTTTTTAGTTATTTCATTTTTAAGTATCAAGATAAAAATTTGAGATTGCTAGTATTTTTATTTGATTGTTTCAAATTGGCAAGTAGTTTCGGCTGACGTAAAATGATATTTTTTGGATGAAAGTTCTAAGTAATAATATTGACTCAAGCCACTAAAACACAAGGCTAGGGGGGTGGAAAGATCTGGGGTTTGGGTTTTTTTACTGTGGCACTGGAATCAGCAACAAAATCTTTCAAAGAAGTCTTCTCAGGTTAAAATTTTGGCCCACTGATCAATTCCAACATCACTGTTCTTGTGTGATTGTTAAGAAGTGACTCATCAAGAACTGGAAGTCACCAAGAATGATATTCCAGCCAGAGTGTATTTGAAATACCTCATGTAATATTTCAATGACTGTAGGATACTTCAGGAAATATGGTCCTATTTCTTGGAAGAATCTGATTGCACAAACCTTTGGTGGGATTAGTAATAGGTCTGTTTTACTGCTTTTGCATGTATTTGTTTTGTCTGAAGCCATGATGATGTACAGTACAGTTATTAGGTGCGAGTCTGGGGTTTAAGTATTACGTGCATATGGCTTTTTAATTGCCTATCTCAACCACAAAATAAGGCAGTGAGACAAATTATGTTCTCATATAACTCATCTGGTAGAAACCTGCTGTTTCATCATTGCAACAAGGAGCAGAAATGCATGTATATTGGACATAATTCAAGAGGTGCGATTTGCTTCTTTGGGATCTGTCCGTTTTTGTTCAATGAAGTTGCTTTCTCCAGTAATCTCTGTATGGCCAGCATGTAATTATTGTGTAAGCTACTCTCTGCAAATCTCTCCTCTCACATCTGCCACTGCAGCTTGCTGTGGCCTCAGGGTGAGCTCCAACCGACTGCAGAAATGGGCTGCAAGGTATAGAGCTCTGCACGCTGTGGTCTGCTCCTGCTGCCTTGGAGGGAAAGCCAAGTGCTTTTGAACCTTGACAAGATTTCTCCTCTGTTGTGAGCAGAATAATTGTTAAACAAGTAGAACTGGCCACAAAATAGAGTAGAATTCTTGTCATTAAACAAGTAAAATAACAATGTTTGCTTTAGTTTACTTTCCATTTCTTTATATTCTTAGCTTCACACATGGGAAAAGGGAAGCAGCAACCATCAATGCATAAATTACGGGAACAGAAACCAGGCTGAGCCAGCAGCCCTCAGCTTCGTTACTCTTTTTCCTTTCAACAGGTCCATCAGTCCTATGTGTTGTAGCCACAGAGACATGTAGGAAATTTAGATTTAGGAAAACAGAATAAAAGGCATGCTGGTATCAAACCTTGCAGGCTCAGATAATGTCATGATTGTTTGCAAATGAAGCAGAGAGCAATGCATCTGTCTCAGCTGCCTGTGTGGATGTGGAACACAACCATCACTACAAAAAGACCTACTGTACCAGTTGTGATCGTGTGCAGACCTCAATCTCCTTTAGTCTTGATTGTAAATACTGTCCTGGCTAGATGAATGGCTAAGTAGACAGACAAGGTAATACAAACACCACCTGGTGTAGATGATATTATCCAAGAAAGTTAATGTTTCCTTCTAGACCTTACTGCAGAAAGCCATTGACCTGGATGGAAATGTTCTCTGCATATTTTTGATGGGTGGGGGAAAAAGGCAGTTTCAGAGATACCTCATAATTATGTACTCACCTTGGTTTTGATGAATTATTCATTGGATTGATATGTGTGTGTGTAAATGAGTGTATAGGGAGTATTTGGAAAACTTAGGTTTGATATTTGACAGTTAGTTTTATTTTCTCCCTGACATGAGCTGCGCTTTTCAAAGTTGCCTGTAAATCTAGTTAGACTATAACTAAGCAAGCCTGAACTGGGAAGAAATGCTGAGCATGCTTAATGTATTGATTTGCATTAAAATATTTTGGTAATTAGTTGATCCAAATTCTATACCTGACCTGGCAGTAAAAGGCAAAACCAGTTACTTATGTAGTTCTATTGAGAAGTACTAATTACAGCTTCTGCTGGTCATGTTGCATGGTGTGTGGATATATGACTCATGTATATATCACCCCTTTTTCTTTTGAAGTAATGCAGTAGGAATTTTAACTGCAGAGATGAACATAAAGGACCCAAAGTTAATGGTTCATTCAGGAACAAATAGTTCCTCTTCTTGACACTCGCACACAGAGTGCCAGACCTCAGCTGGACTAAATCAGTAAATCATTAACTTTAATGGGGATTTGCCAGTTTACACCTACGGAGAATCTGGCTCACATATTTCAGTGACAATTCTCCACACACACAGCCAGCACATCAGGCATGGGGTCTTGTCCGCAGAATTCAATGGCTACACAACTGCTGTTCCTCTTGGGATGCTGAAAATACATGCCTCTCCTTAAAACAGGACATAGTGCAACTTTCCAATCATGTATCAGATGCGTGAAGAAGCAGACTTTTGTACCTACATAGCTACTGTATTTTTTTAATGAATCAGACAGGAATGGTGCTTAAACTGCTTACCACTAACTTTAATTTACAGTGTGTGGTAATATAATGACAGTAATGTTGTCATCATTCTCTCTTCCTCTGTGGCATCAAGCCCAGACTTTTACACTCTTGTTTTTAGGATGGTGTCAAATGGTTTTGCCCCCACCTGCTCAACCCCCTGATGAAATGATGTGTTATTAAAAAATAAATAAATGAGACCTCGCTGATAGCTCCAGAATCTGCTGTTTTTTCTCTGCTGCCTTAATGTGCTTTTCATCCAGGGAACAGAATGAAAATGCATTTTCTATGGTAGTAACTGGCATGTTCTAAATGGTGTCAGAATTCAAGAACATGACAAGCAAAATACAGCTGGACTGGAGGGCTCCACCACACATATAGTAGGAAATATTGCATTCCCATGCTGTTTTCATGCATGCAAACGATCAGCCACATTACAAACCCTTAAAAACATTGTGAGAAAACTTGACATTTCCCAGATGGGTAGCTTATTTGAGACTAGCCCATCTGACTTTCCTTTCTCCAAGGGAATTTAACCCCTTGGAGCTCCTATGAGGAAGCTACATTTCCTTGTCATTCTACTGAAAACCTAATAAAATGGCACTGGTTTGGCAGGATTGTTAGAGCTCAGGTTGACATCCAAGTCTTTGTGCAAAGTGTGGTCAAAGATGCGCTGATGGCTCTCGCTTCTCTGTTTTATGGAGAGCAGCTTATGCCAAGATACAATCTGCACAAACTGCATTACAGGCTATGAGACCAAAATCAGCAACTGCTAGTCAGTCTCCACCATGTGTAGTCATAACAGGCAGCATGGTCTTGCAGGTTTTAAACTCCCTATGTGAAGACCACTTGAGCTTAAAACTGTTTTCAATAACTCCATGAAAAATGTCTAAGTTACTATAACTTTAGGGTAGATCATTAAGGGAACAAACTCACAGTCTAGATTTTTTTGGCGTGGGCAGTAGAATTAAGTCCTTCCAATTTCTAATGTACCACTCTGACCAAATCTGATTGGTATGTAAACGGTGCTGAATACTGTGCATGGTATCTTGTATTTGGTAGATCTCTTAAAGCCCTTAAACAGAATGTTAAAAAAATGCACTCCTTACTGCTATCCTTGATTTTGTAATAATCCTTTAATTATATCTTTCCGTAGGCTTACTGGAAATTATTTTAAAACTGATAGTTTTTTAAGATGGACAAAATTTTACTTACTGTGATGTGGCTGAAATAATAGCCTTTATTTTTGGTGCAAGGCTGTTTGCATTCAATGGGTCAACTAATGCAAAAGCAAGTCTTTAAAATCAGAGAAACAGGACAAGGGCATCCCACTGTCAAATAACTGAATAATGTCTGATTTGGAGGCTCAAAAGCGAGAAACGATGCCTACTTTCAGTATAAAGATGGTGTACTGTCTAATAACCCATATTATGCAAATCATAGACTTAACTGTTACTTTATGCCTGCTCTTTTATTCTTCCCTCTTCATCTCTTCCTTCTTTTTCTGCACCCAACCCCTTTATCAAAAATAACTTCTGGAAGGAAAAATAAACACTAGAAGATACACAGCTCTTTTGGCAAGTGTGTGTGCAAGAAAGGCCTTTTCCCTCTGCTCCTCCAGACTAAAAGGAGCTGGAGCTCCAGTCTGAAGGCAGGCAAGCAGCCTGTGAAACTTCAGCCAGTTTTCATCACAGCTGGCCATGCCTGTGTGATTTCAGACAAAAGACTTCCGTCTTTATCTGGCGCTTATTGAGACATCTCATTCAGCTAAAGATAAAAGGGAAAAGATGTGCTTTGAAATTGAACCATTAGGACGTCAAAGAAATAAGCATGCAAATGCCACACGCAAATGAATTCAAGATGAAGAGCGAGGATCGAATCTCGATGCCAACAGGGTGTTTGGCTGTGCAGGCACCTAGCAAAGCCCTTGTAAAGACCTCAGGGGAGTTTGGCTCTGTATTTTCTGAGGGAAGGACGTGAAATTTGGATGTGGAAGCAATCTTAAAACTAAATTACAATGGGATAGATTGTTTCAGAGAAGTCACCCTGTGTATGTTATTCACCAAAATGATTCTTCAATGAACGGTGGAGATTTTCCTTCTGATTCTTCACCTCTCAAATTCTCAGAGCTTACGGTACTACTCCCTGCATTTTTCTCTTTTCCCACTCTATGTAGTGGCACAGTGCTGGCCTGCCATGCATGGACCTGGTTTGTTATAATTAGGGACTGTATGTCAGAGCTTAGGATCTGAGTTGGCTAACTTTTAAGTGTTCAGTACCCTGTTTCTAAAAGCCAATGTATTCTTTTCTCTGTCTATAAAAGGGCAGTATTAGCCAAAACCTAAAAGATCTCTGATGCAACAGGCTTGCTGTGTTTTGAAGCATATGCAACACATCTCTCAGTAGAAGAGAATCAGAATTCAGCTGAAATGGCAGTAAAATGGAGTCTTTGAGAATACTGAAGGTCATCAGTCTCAGAGGTTGGCTAGCTCCATCAGTAACTGATCCACAGGGTCATGCTAACTCCTGGTTTGTCCTGTGTAGACCAGGCTGTTATTGCTGGCCATGCACATCAGTGATCAGGTTCAAGATTACCTGTGGACACTAATTAACAGTTAGCAGAGAAGCTGGGGGTAGCTTAAGAAATCTCTGCTTTCCTACAGCCTATGGATAGATGTGGTGAGCAGAAGCATTTCGATAGGGATTTTATTTTGATTGCGTTTGCCATTTTTGACCTTCAGCTGAGACACACTTCATTGGCCTTTTAAGAATGGAGCGTTTGAGCTTTCCATCAAGAGAAATGTTCCACTGCATGATAACTTTCCACCTACTGAGAAAACTACCACTTAATAATGTGCAAATCTCCAGTTAAAGAATGACAGAGATTAGCCTGAAGCCTGACACTCATTTTGCAGGAGGGAACCTCACCAAAATGCTCTTGACAAAGGGGAACTTTGTTCAGCGTGTTTAATTCAGCCCTGCTATTGCAAGGGAGCCCTAAGCTTCTTTGTTTTGTGAGACTTAGGGAAAAGGATTTTCTTAAAAAACATATTCCTTCTATAAGGGTGCATAGTCTCATGGGATCTAGAGATTAAATGTTCATTTCCTATACAAAAGCTTCATAATTGTCTAAAGGATGCCTGGATATTAACCAACCTCCAAGTAAAATATCGAGTACAATCCTGGAAAAAAAAGGATCACTTTGCTTAATGTTAGCTATAGTCATGTACCGATAATTGATGAAACTGATGGGTTTCTCTACATGGACATTTTTTGTAAAAAAAAAAAAAAAAGAAAAATAAGATTTATAGGATCTGAAGTGAAACTGGAGAGCAGATGGTCGAAGAAACTATACAGAGAAACTATGATTTGATGATTATAAGCCTGTAAGAATGTCTATCTGGAAAAGTTCCTGCTGGCTACACATCCAATCCCAAATATCTCCCTTAATGTTCCTGGACTTTCACAGTTCCCAGGGTTAGCTGCACACATCAGTCCAGAGTGATGTTACATCACAGTCTGGCTGGGGAGCACATCAAGAGGAACTATGTGGATAGTTGGTGGGGACTGATGTTTCTAGAACAATAATTCTCAGAGGGTACCACAAGATGATGAAGCTTCGTGCTGAACTAATTTGGAAAGAAATTTATTTGGCTAGCTCAATATGCGAGAATTTTGGAGAGTTATTTTCATAAAAGGGCATATCTTCTATGCTGAAAACTTGAACCACATCTTTTGCTGCCCCTTAGAAAGGGCTCCAATGCATTGATGAAACAATAAGGCATAATGCAGAAATAAAATAATCCATAATATGTCACTAGGATAGGGTTTTTCCTGATCTCTACATGCTAATTTAATCTCATGGTGCCCATTAACAAATGAAAACTGCTAAGATGTTCTGTGCCTGTTGCTAACAGGAGTTTGGGAGCGGTCTGTAACCATGTTTGAGTGATGTCTCTTTTCAAGGAACATTTACGTTTTAATCTGTTACCCTTTATACTATTATATCTAGCGCTCTCCAAGATGATAAAGACTGTTCAACCAGGTCATCCTCCAACTTGAGATTAACTTTTTTACTCAGTGATACTTGATAGGCCAATATGAGACTTGCCTCACAGGAGCATTCTTGATTTATGTGCAGTGTATGTTTTATGTAATTATATCGCCCATATCTCAATTTTGGAACGTTAGCTTAGCACAAGAGCAGCTGTTCTACATTTATTGCTTTCTCTGCATGCTTTCTCAAGACAAGACTTAGCTCTTTTATTGACTAAGCTGTTTAATGGGGATCTCAACCCTGTGAGACCTTCTCCAAAGCCATGTCTCTCTGATCCGATTTTCTGTTACTTCTCCTGATCAATCAGTTTCACTCCTAAATAAAATGTATCCTTCATTCCAGAGTAAAAATGCTGTGGACTGAACAGTTAAGGGGCCCAAAATTCTTACAAATTTACTGAAAAAAAAAGTCCTCATTCTTCAATACTGATGTATGATTAACTGGTTTAAGAAAATCTTTCTTCCAAGCAGCTAGGAGAGTTTGTTCACAAAAAAAAATTGTGCCACACTGGTATACATTTTATCTACATCAGTTCTTATGATGCTGGATACTGTTATAATGGAATATAGTAATGATTACGTTATTATTAGAACTGTAATAACAAAATAGAATTACACTTTTATTGCAGTAATTCCCATTCTCTCTCAGCAAATAAGACTGATTTTTTTTTTTCCTGTCCTTTGACATTTCAATAATTTTCCCACCTTCAACTAGGAGATTTGCTGGGCATCAGGGTATCTTTATGGTCCATGTCACTATGTTAAATGAGATGTCTGAATACTTATTCAGGGCATGCAGAGCAGTCTTTAGTATAACAGAGTATCTGAGATTATCAGACAGCAGAGTAAAGAAAGTACATTTCTTCAGTGGTCGTTTGCTGTTGAAATGCGTGTTGCCTTTCTCACTGTTTAAAGACATTATCTATAGCTTAAACACTGCAACAGTTCTACTGTCTTTCCACACAAGTTCAGTAACGCATAAAGAGTGAGAGCAATGACCGACAGCTTCACATGTAGCCTCTGACCAAAAAAATGTAGACATTTGAAAATAGCCTTGTTCTCTTTTCAAACTCTTTCTATCTTTTTTTTTTTTTTTTTTTTTTCATTTTCCTAATAAACCCTTCACGGGGATTGCCTTTCTGTAAAGTGTATAGTCTGAAGTTAGTTTTGGGTGGCTACTCCCTCTATATGAGAGATCCTCGTGACCATATGTAGCATCTGTGCTTGACTGCATTTTCATACAAACCATCATCAGTGGGGTATGGAATGGGGTATTTGTTGCTGTTGATTGATTTTGTACAAGAATGGTCTCCACAGCACTTTTTTAGAGTATTATGTGAGGCTTTACAATCTTGTCCTACATCAAATAATATTAATCTATAAGATATGACTGGAATGAGATTGGTATCACATTTAACATGAAACATCTTCCCTGGAAATTAAACATTCCCTGTAAAGGGAATGTTTAATTTCCAGGGAAGATGTTTCAGAGGAGCAGACATTATTTCGGGCATCTCTGAGATGCGTATTACTCTTCTACTGAATTCTACTCTACCTGTAGACTTGGCACCTCAGATCTTTGCAACTAGAATAATTTTTATGAAATTAAAGGTGCAAAAGTGATGAGCCTGGTTTTGCTGTTACTGCTGATGTTACTGACTGCATACTGAAATTCAGACTGGAGTCAGTCATGATATTTTGAGCTGTGGCGTCTGTAGATTTGTAAGCTATCACTGTGAGTGGAAGTGAAAGCAAAAATAGGCTTTTCGTGCCTTCTCTGTTATTGATATTGGATGTTACTGGCACAGGTGATCCAAAAGATAAGAGCTCTGTCTCACAAGACTTCTCTGAAATACTTATTCAGTGCACTGAGGCATTACAGAAAGTTAACTACGAAGGCAACCCTGCCACTGCCCTGGGAAATAAATGGGTTGACTCACAGAGCTTTCTGCCTTTAATTACTATGAATCCACTGATTAAGCCCAGGAGCTCTCCTCTTAATCCCGAATTACTCATTTTGACCCCCACAGACATTATATGCCTGAGCCATGACACTGCCAGCCCAGAAATCTCATGCTATTCATTGGCGAGGCAGACACCACTGGGTGAAACAGAAACCAGCAGGTACTTTAGCAGGGTGACCCCTGTGTACATGCAAGCATCTGTCAAGGCAGCCTTTCCTTAATTGAGTTGCTTACATTCCGTGCTCAGTAACTGTCTGCTGACTTGCAAAAGAACAAAGGAACAGCTACTTCCTATTAAGGAAGGTAATAACTTAATTAAAACCAAGTTCTATGCACTGCAGGATCTAGTTTGTCATCAAGAGGCCTTCCTTGCCTTTCCCTATAGTGTTTTATAATCTCTGCCAGATATTTAATCACTAGATACCCCAGTATAAGGCTTCTAGCCTCCATAACCAGCAAAAAGCTTGTCAAAATAAATTTTAACTTCTGACCGTAGTAGAAGACTAACTAGGAGGTATTAACAGAATCAGAGCTGTCAATCAGAGCTTGGGCTCACCGTTTATATTATTAATTCCAACTCTGGTGGCATGGTCTTGGGATAACAACCATCCTAAGCTGCAGTGGTCCAAAAAACACAAACCGAGAATGGAATATATTTCGTGCTGAGGTGACGTTACTGCGTGTCCAGAGAAACTTTTTTATTCCTTTTTGTCTTTGAAAGATGATGTTTTATTAGATTATTCCCATTGCCAAAAGACACAGCTACTGTCTGACTACTTTTTCTAATGTAAAGGTTTATTCCACACTTAAAAGTAATCTGTGAAGTAAAAGAAAAGCAAAGAAACTATTGTTTGTTTGTTTGTTTCTGTGAATTTCCTCCTAATCAATGCAGCATGTTGGAATGGGGATTATGAATAGTCTTGGGTGGGTCATGAAGTGAAGCTGGCCTCCTAAACTGAAATCTGTACTGGAGACTCTAATTTGGAGGTATTACTACAAAGCAAAAGATTCCAGAGAGAAAGAGGAGTGTTAATTGAGAACTATAACATACCAAAGACCTCCAGAAGCTGGTGGCTTTAATAAAATGAGACAATGCTATGTTGTTGCATAACCTGAACTTCAAATTCAGTTACAGTTATAGTGGAGTAGAAGTGATGCAGAGCTAAATTTCTTCTTATAAGGCCATCTGAATAAAGAGGTTTAATGGGTCCTGTTGAACTGAGCTTGAACTGTTTCTTTCTCCCATATTAATGACTTGATCATGGTATAGGTTTCAAGGATATTAAGCACACAGAAGGTGACATTTGCAATCAAAATAACCAACACTAGTGCCACAAATTTCCAATCCATCTTACTATGCTTTGCTTTCTTGCCCCGTGTGGTTCTGCCACTGTTGAAAGTTAAGCTACTGCCTGCAGAGTAATAAAAGAATGAACTGTTGGTATTGAGTTGGTTTTGAAGAGTCCAAGGTTTTGGAGTTTGTTTTAATCCCCTGGGTTTCTTCATCACTATGTACAAAGCTAGTCTGAACTTGCCTGGAGTGGTTTCAGCATTTGCTGGTTTTGGACTGTCTTCTCTGGTCACCTGGAGGGTAAAGTCCTGAAACTGTTAGATACTTGAGTCTTGTACAGTCAGGCAGTGTCATGGGTGAAATGCTTTTTTTTTTTTTTTTTCCCCAGGGAAAGGGTTTGCTTTTTTTGTCTTAATAAAGAAGAAATCAGGAGCTGGAGATTTCCTTGAAATCCATGAGCAAATTCATTAGTCAATTTGAACAACAGTTCTAAGACATATGACAGATCTGGGGGTGTCTACAGCTGAAGATGCCTGAAGACATTTTATGGCAATGATTTCTTATATGCCTAGAATTCTTTTGCAGGTTTGGTTTTGTTTTCATTTTTCTGTGTGGATCACTTCCTCACTGATTTCCCACTGATTTGGATTCTAGCCTTCCAAACAGGCACTTGAATTCTCTTTGCTAGATAAAAATGCTTCCATCTAAAGAAGACAGGAGAGTGCAATATAATACTGAAAGATCCCAAATATACTACTTCAAAGCTTACAGATAAAGCCATAATCATACCAAAGAGCCACAGATCCCATTAGTATTCAAGAGTCAGCACCTTTAACTTCCTTAGAGATTGGCAGCTCATACAAGCTGTGATTCTCCCTTAAGTTTTAATAAATACGATGTGAATAAGACTACAATATAAATCCAGTCATCTTTATCTTCTGTTCTTTAAGCAAATAAGACTAGAAAGCAAATACAGGCTTTAGGGTTTTGTAAAACACGCTAGATCCTAGGATACTCTGGAACATTTTATGAACAGCTGAAAAGCAGTTATTGTTTCTCTCTCTCCTTTTCATCTGAGCAATACAAACTTAATTTCATCTTTCATGAACTTGCACAACCCTTAATGAACTGTACATGTATTTTGTAGCCACTGTGGTGGACAAACTACAATGCCTATTATAGTTTTCTGCCTCTACAACTCTGCAGTGCTGTGTGCCTGCATGGAGTATGCATTACTGTATATGAGCATATTGAAAGCAGCTAGTCTCTGTCATCCATTCCAAGTTCCACTTGGCTTAGAGTCTTCCTGAAAAATATGTCGATTTTGTCTTCTTGACTTAGTTTTCTTTGTGTCTGAGTATAGTGCCTCCAGGAAGAAAAGCTTAAATTTTTGAAGCAGGGCATTTTTTTTTCAAAGCGTGCTAGGAATCAAGTGGCTTAATAAGAAAGCACACAGCTTTTACTTTCTTCGTGGACAAAACAAAATAGGTATAAGACTGGAAACTTCTTTAGGAGCAGCGGATATTTTTCTAAAAGTATAAAGATAGGAGCGTTTTGGGAAGTAATATGGAGCAAACTAGCCATGAAACCTGGAAAGGACTAGGACCCTGCCAACCAAATTGGATCTTTGAACACACTGATTTATGTTAGTGGAAATTATGTAATGGCAAGTCAACAACAATAGGTTAATAGAGTCGCGTAGCTGGGCTGCCACGAAGCAGCTCTGTAACAGCAGGAGGTGTTTGCCTTGGGTCCCACTACTGGCTGTCCATTTTGCAATAGCCTGGTGGTCATCAGGTTCCTGCTGCTTCTATCTGGGCAAGACAACCACCTTGAAAGACTGGTTCATTCAGGAATGCTCTCACAGCGTTCATTGCGATCTACTTTTCTTTCAGTTTTGGATGTAAAATCAGTGTTGTCCTGGCTCCCTAATTTTTCTGTTCCTGGCTGCTGTAGTGTGATGTGTCACTGTCAATACTAGGGTAAGATGAGATCACACTTGCCCATTTGCAGCTTGACCACCAAAATAGATGACACTTCCATTTCTGTGGTGGCTAAGGAAGACTGCCAGCTAGTGATTATTTTGTTTATTTTGTCTGAGAAATATTTGTACACCAAATGCTATCAGCAGTAGTCTTGACTTATCTTGGTAGCTGCAGAACATATGTGCTTTCTATTCTCTCTACCGGCAAGGATTGTAATGCTGTGAGGGAAATGTGTTCTACTGGGAAAGACAAAGACAACTCCTGCTGCAATTAATCAGGGAAAAGCAATTCCAGGCTTAAAAGTCCAGACAGATCCTCAAGATTTAAGGCTAACTGATAGCAGGTAACACCCAGGTTGAGACGTTCTGGCACTATCATCTTCTTTGAGCTCTCTGACAAAAAGTTGAGTAGTTAAGGGCAACTCATATTTTTCTTCTTCCATCAGACCTCCTCTCTTATTGAGAAAACGAAGATTCATTTTCACAAGTGCTAGCTTACAGATTGGAACAGTGGAAACATAACAGAAAACAGTATGCTTTATTGTGTATGAACAACTGGAAGTTTTATGCCTTGTCTTGCAGAAGGTACCACCAAGAACACATTGTGTCCTCAGTGCCAGATGATCAGTGCAGAATTGACTCGATGGGCTAGATGCCACCTCTTGAGTCACTCAGCGTCGCTTCTCAATGCACCTGGTCTTTAATTTATTTTTGGAGGTTTTCAGTCTAAGTACAAATAAACATGCCGAGCCCATCTCAGACCACAGCCTTAGGTGGAGCAGCTGCAGATTTCTTAAAGGTAATGCAATGCTGGGAAGAGACAAATATTGTAGACTCTTTGGTGAGCTCTGGACTGGACACATGAAACAGGATCTCTCCAACAGTAGGTGGGACTACTAGCCCAAGCAAATATTTTCAGTGGGATGTGCAGAATTAGACTTGTAAATTCTAATTTATTAGGAATCTATCCTAACAGTTTTATTCAGGGTCTGCTTAAATCAATTGTGAAAGTTTTCAGAAGCTGAACCTTTGAGCATAGGAAGGTATCCAGGACTCCCATGTCCTTATTAAGCTTTATTTTAGATTCAGCAACTGCACAGACTTTTAAAACCTCTCATTCCACACCAGAAAAGTCACCTGTTTTCAAAAAGATACTCACTGGAAAATGTGGGCAGTCAGATTTCTTTGCGGTTCAGCCACTCCTATACTTGAAACACTGCTCTGAAAAAACTTGAGGCTTCTTAAACCTGTAAAGTGCAATTTGTCATAATCTCACCCCTTCTTGAAGACCTATCATTTTCTGAGTGTCTTATTTTATTGTCCTTTCTGCACCTCATGTAAAATCAATCTTTGCCCATTTCTTTCATGTGATGACTGCTACCTCTTGTCTCTGCTCTACCAGACATCATTGTAAAAATTTCTTGAGCTGATTCATCTGCGAAGCTAAAACTCAGCATAGGATGGGGCAAAGAATCTTGTTGATATTTCAGAAATGTCTTGTGGTTAGTAAGTTCTGCTTGAGCTACATAATTCCTGCATTGGCAGCTTTCATTACTTTTCATGTGGAAATTTATTCATTGCTTTGCAAAGTACGTGCATGTGTGGTTGATATTCAGATACAAAATTTACTTTTTTGAGAACTCAAGAGGACAAAATATTAATAAAATAAAATAATGAAATACCCAGTTATATTCTTTTCTATAAAATCTGCTGCCACTATGACTCACCAGCCACGGCCCTTGTTTAACACTCCTTCTTGTGAAAATAAAACCACCTTGAGATAGAGGGAAGTGTATGTTTAAGACAGGAATTCAGACAGACCAGCTAGGTTTCTGCTTCTGACCATGTCATTTAGTAGTGAATACAATGCCCTCCATGGTTACAGGTTAAGAAACTTCATCAAGTTTTCAACTCATTAAAAAAAAAACACCCAGTATAAAAAAAAATGGATTCTGGAACGCAAAGGGCAAGCAAAAATCCAAGGAAAAACCCCAACCTACGTCAGGTCTAATATTTATCAGGAACCTGACACCAATGTGGTCATTTTTTGCTTGTTTACAGTTGAAATTATTCAAATTTGTGATCTACAAACTTTCCTTTAGGCTCCTGGGCTGAAAACAGCTCACTGGGTTTGGATGGAGTGGATCTAAGGAGGAGGAGGACAAGGAGATGAAAGGAAAAGGGAGGAGGCAAGAAATAAAACCTAACTTGCCAAAAATGTAAGATACATAAACTGAAGTTCTTTGCTGGTCATGCCTCCAATTCAGTGGTGTGAATGCTGAGTATTTTAAAATAAGAAGCAAATGAAATTAAGGAGGATTTTTTCCATCTTTGCTCCTCGGAGAATGTTGAAAAATGCTCAGGGAAACTTTTCAGATAATGAGACTACAAGAATGGTCTGTAACCCAAGCAGAAAGAGTTAATCATGTGTATTATGTAGAGAACTAGAAATTATTCCTAAACCCTTCTAGAAAAGAGCTGTACTCCATTTCAGATTTCGGCTGGTATCAGTACAAAATACAGAAACAATCACTGTTAATTTGAGCAATAGTTGTTCTATTTCTCTGATACACCAAATGTATAATCTTTGCTTCTGTATCTCTGGACAAATTCTTGCTTGACCAGCTGTGCACTGCTCAAAGAAATTGTATTGTGGCTTTTACCTTCTTGGCCTCTTTCAACTCAGTGTGATTTATTTGTTTCTTGGTTTATTCAGATCACAGACTAGTGTCAATGGCAACATTTACATTTAAAATCTGCCATTAACATGAAAGACATTGCCAAACAAGAGCTTTATGGGGCATTCAGAATATGATAGAGATGCCCTTACCATCAGGATGGTATTTCAGGTCTTGGTGAGGAACTAAGGTGTTCAGGACTAAAATTAGTAATCTTTTAGCAAGAACCTTTCATAATATCTATTAGTTGCATACAACCCTTTTCCAGGTGAATTTTCTGCAAGATGTCTTCAAGCATTTGGCTGCATGAATAGAGGACACTACTACAGCTGTAAACGAGAGGAGATTTATTTATTCAGAAATGTGGAATAATTCTTATTTTTTAAAAATAATTATCCACTGGGATAAAAATGGTTAATTGCTTTGAAGAAATTTGCATACAGAGTACAGTCTCTTCTTTCCATTATCTAGTTGCTTGAGATCCAACCCAAACACAAATAGGAACAGTAATATGCAATAACAACGTTATACTCCCCGATCTGAGCATATGAATTAATTTCAAGGAGCATCTTATCTGAGTGTACGTAGTAAGATAATTCATTGAAGGAGGTATTGAAAAAAGATCATACAGAAATTATTAAACATCCACAAGCCTCTCTAATGAGGCCTAATTTAGTCTATTTTAAGCTTTGAATTTTTTTCCTTTTTCTTCTAATAGCTTCTAGCTAAAATTTGCATCTAAACCAAGGTTGGTATGATGAATAGCTTGTAGTCTACCGCTACCAGGAGAAATTTATAGCTGCCCACGTTACTTGGCAAAGGAAAAGGATTTTGGAAAGATTAAAAAAGTTAGGAGGAGGCAGTAGATGGAGTAAAGACTCCACTGGGAAAAAAGTAGTTGAGATATGAAGGTCCATATTGTATGAGTCCATCAACTAAGAGTGAGATAGAAAACCACTGAATATTGCTGTTCTCTTTTTCATGAGCATAGAGATCTCCCTTTTCATCTCTCATGTTCTTTTCCAAAATGAATTAGCTTTCCTAACTCTAGAGAGGTTAGATCCTAATTACTAAGTGAAATATCCTCACACAAGCAAAGAAAACCCTGGTTTTTTTAGCTTTAGGAGTTTACGTTGCATACAAATGGCCATCTTCCAAGCAGCAAATCTCAGCACAAAATACAGCTTTTTCTGACAGCCAGCTAGAAGTATAGCTACTATCTTCATATTTATTGCATAATTTGTTGATTTAGTTTAAAGAATGGAAAAACATAAAGCTTTATGGCAAGTTAAGTGTAGGTTTCTAGTCCAAAAAGTGTACACAGTGCA
This sequence comes from Clamator glandarius, assembly GCA_033459285.1. Taxonomy (NCBI): domain Eukaryota; kingdom Metazoa; phylum Chordata; class Aves; order Cuculiformes; family Cuculidae; genus Clamator; species Clamator glandarius. Next base: position 1,360,142 of record JAUNZM010000289.1, on the reverse strand, counting down.
CAGTCCAATAATGAAAAAGGAATGGTATCAAGAAGATAGATGTGTGAAACACATCACAGTTTAGTTTCCAAGATGGAAATAACCATGTTTTTCACTCTTCTCCATTAAACTGTATTACTTTTCTGGAGCAGTGAGAGCCACTCTGTCACCTTAAATAGGTATGTGTAATTTATTAATTGCCCTGTCTAGTCATGGGACATGAAATATTTATACAGAGATAATGAGGAAAATACTATAATCAAGTCTTTGTGGCCATTTATTTGAATAAGAACGAAGACTTCTCTCCATCATTATTCTATACACCTTGTCCACTTTTTAGGAACATTGGCATGAGTGAGAGGAACATGTTGTGAAACTAAGCAAATAGTTACATAGGAATATTCCCGTACCATGTGTATTTACATAAATATTCATTTGAGAAGTATTTAATGGCTGCTTTGACAGGCTATGTGCTGAAGTGAGCTGAAATAATACCCTGTAACTTGGTAATCGGTTGCCCAGAGTAAATTTGGAGCTAATTTATTTAGCAAAAATGATGCTGAGAGACCTACGCTAGGAGGAATCCCCTGGTCGTGTGCCAGTGGGGTGAAAGAAGAGAGAGGAATTGCACCTCTTTAGGAGAGCCGTGGGGAGTAAAGCACCTCTGCAAGCAGGGAAATGCCAGGCTGACAGAACCTCTCAGTCCTCAGCCTGGGTACTCGCACTGTGTGCTTGGGGCAAGATTTGGCCCCAAAGTGCATGCAGTCCTCGCGCACAGTACGCGGCGTGAATGTGTGTGAAATGTTTCAATTACCTCTAAAATAATGTTTAACATGTTCCAGACATACTGCATTAAGCAAATACCCAAGCAGTATTTGAAGCATATTCTGTTTTTCATTTTAATAGATTGTAAATGTATTAAACACGTGTTAAGAATATATTTCATATACTGCATTTGTAAAATATTATCAAATTTATATAGACGGAAACCACAGAGCCACCACAGGATCGGCCCGAGAGCAATACTGTTTTGTAAGTTAACCTTTTAGCACCACTCTATTAGAAGGATAGAATGAAGGACTGGATTTGATTTAATTTTATTCTGTTTGATTCCATTTCATTTTTAAAGAAGAGCCTCTAGGTGGAAACCCACCCTGTCATTAACCCTTTTAGCTATAAAATTGCACTGTATATGAAGCTTATACCCTACCGTACGAAGAAGCTCTTGAGTTACCTGCTCTAGTGCAGAGACAGATGCTGACTGCCAGAGCTGAAAAATTGCCCCTGTAGCCATATAGCTAGATGTCTGCTTCATATTTTACCTACCCTCTCAAATAATTCGATAGTGTTAAGCATCTGTATTAAAAGCGAACACTGGTAGATGTTTTGAAGCTGAAACCCAATATTGAAAATTCAAAATTCAACTCAGCTGGTTTCCCTCTGTCTTGCAAACTGTTTGAGCAAACTGGAGTTGATTTTTGTCCAAGCCAGTGAGAATGTTTTAGGTTTGACTAAGTATTCTGAGTCTGGACACCCTCAGGTTTCTTTGAAAGCAGAATCTAGGTCTGTTTCTTGGAAAAGAATCCCATCTCCTTGCTGAGCTCAGCCAGAAACCTCGAAGTGTAGCCAGAGCTTGGTGTCTGTGAGACAATACAACTTAAAACTACAGGAATTAATCACAGATACCCATAAAGCGTATAGGAACCCAACATGTCTCAAGACTCAACCTCCATTGCTTGTAATACAGGAGTAGTTTCAGTAGCTGGCTGCTACGTTAGATTCTTTTCCTTTCCTGTGGATGAAAAAACCAAAGCCAGCCTAGACCTGTAGTTTGCTAGTGAGAACCAAGACCTCTAAATTTCCCACTTTGCACTGTATTGGAGTGGGAATCCCATATCTTTAAGTGTCTGAGACCCAGATGTACCCAGTCTGTAACCACTTTGCTCAACATTCAAATCACTCTCTGCCTTTCTGCTCCTCCTAGTTTGAGAGCGTGGACAGCAGCTCGAGGGCAGAAAATTGTCACTTCCAAAACTGGACTGAAATAGTTGTTTTGCTTAAAGGAGCTCTGGAAAAAAACTGAAGGGCGATGCAGAGGAAAGTGATTCTTTATAGCGCAGTAGAAGTTATCATCATAGCAGTGCTCGGATAAATCAACCCAGGAACTCAATACAAAAAGTTTTCTGTGCATTCTGCAATAATGAGACGTATCATAAAGTTTATAATTGATGCATGGTTCCTATTTCTCCACCTTTTCCTGGAGCCTCAACTAGTTTATAATAAAATATAATAACGCAAATTTATTTCCAGTTAGAAAGCAGATTTTTAGTTTTAAGTATTTTTCATCCCATTAAAGTATTAAAGCCCAAATCTAATAGATTAATGAGGTAGAATCTTTTAAATTTCAATTAGCATCAGGGTCCGTAGTGGGGAATTTTAATAAGTAGTCTGTTTTTTCCAGCATGCTAAGCTGACAGTTGCCCCTTTTGGTGCATCAGTTTGGAGAGAGGCTGGTGGTTTCACCATCGTTCTCTCTCCACTGGCACAGATTCTCAGCTGCAATAGGGATGCTGTGTTAATATAAGGCAAGGACTCGAGTAATACCAGTCTGTAGGAGGCCAGCGTTACATGAATTACGCTATGAGAGAAAGAGGCAGGGCTCTGGGGAGGATTTGCTCAATGCTTTTCTTCTCTGAGTCCACACACAGAGCGGAGGTTTTTCTGGCTCAGGCAGGACACCGTGGAGCCGCACAGCCTGCCCGGCTTCTCCGCGTCCTCCCTTGCTCACCTATCCTAGTGCAGCTGGCTGGGGCTTGACACCCTAGCTAGGGCTTCAAGCAGGTTCACAACAGATACCTTTTTTAAATTTTTTTTTTTTCAGCTTTGGAAAATGAGACACTAGCGCTATTTTTTTCACTTTCAGTTTGAGCAATTTTAACTAAAATGTAATGGTAGGACTGGCTTTCAAACTGGAAATTCTTACCTCACTGTTCAGCCCAGTACTGAAAGCATTCATCAACTTCACAGGACTCTGCAAAGCTGTCCTTTCCTTCTCTAGCTGTTTCCAGAGAGTTCTTGCAGGGTTGCATGCATGCAGGAATCGAGACTTTTACTGGGCTGGGAGCGCTGTGCTATGGTAGCACACAGCTTGATGCCAGAATCCCACCTTGGTACTGGTCTCCTCTGGGAAGACTAATTGCAAAGCTTTCTAAGCCAGTGCACAGGTGGAAAAGAAGATCCTTTAGGAAAAGATGAGACCTTGGCATTATTACATGTTACTGTTGTAACTGTACGCTATATTGAAGCTATAAAGTATATTGCCATTGACCTGTGGATATTCAGTTTCCATAGGTCTACAGCAGTTCAAGAGATACATTACAGCTCTGAGTACATAAGATCAGGCACATTATGAAGATCCCCATAAGAGTTATGACAGATGTGTCATAGTAACTTAGCTGTACTCTGCAAAAATATTAACTATGAAGTGTGTTGGTTTTTATAGGCTTATTTTACACCATTATCCACTTAACTATCCAATAACATACCAGGTATGTCCAACGAGCAGCAGGAGATATTTGCTGTGCATTGACTTCCCAATTATGGATGTTCAAGATGAAATAACAGTCAGGCATTCTGGAAAAAAAACCCACTCAAATATACACCAGCATTGTAAAAGAATTCCTCTCCTCTCATTTTTCACAATATAGGTTTTACCTTATCATATTTGATAAACTTCTGCTGTATTATTTCTCAGATGCCAAAATTTAAATATTGAAGGGAATATGTTTCCCTCTTTGTTATGTAAAATGTGGGATGTAGCAATTTTAGAAAAGCAAATATTTTATCAGGAGAAAATAGTTAGAAACGCAGTCAAAATTTCAGTCTATGAAGCTGCCGCTTTGCTTCTGATTTGGATTTGCCCTTCTAAAGAGCTACTGTATGACCTAGTGAAGAAAGAACTTCTGGAAGTTATTTTTCCCACATGATAGCATTTTTCTTTTCAGTAAATGTGTGGCATAACTCAGGGAAAATGAGAGATCCCAGATTGCTTTCTCGTGAAAATCAGACTGTTTGTCTTAACCACCAGATTGTCCAGGAGTTCAGCTAACTATGAAGGTTTTCATGTTATGGCCAATTCAAAAGCCGCTAGTGTGGATTCAATAAAGTAACATTAATATCTTTGCAGGTCAGAGAGAAGCATAAAGCGCCTGCCTCATTTTCCTTGCTTTTATTAAATGTGTGCGTATAAATATTAAAGATATTAAAGGCACAGATATGAGGCAGCAAAATCAGATGTTCTCCTAATGAGGGCAGGACAGGTACATGATCAGAGTCAAATAGGACTTAATATTTACTTACCTGATCATACGCAATCACATTTTTGAAAGCAAAATGCCATGTGTTCATCTTGCTGAGGTTTTGTTCACATTGGTTGTCCTTGAATTCAGTAGGTGTTAGACACCGAAATATTTTATTTAATGTGACCTTTATGTCTAAAAGGAAAAGCTAAGGGTTTGTGGGCTTTTTTTTCTGTTCAAAATGGAAACGTAATTGGTAGGAAATGGAACTTTGAATGTTTGTTTTTTTTTTTTCCACCCTTTGTCATTGCCATAAGGCTAATATTGTCACCTAAGTTTCAAGAGAGCTGCACACATGGCTTTGATAGTTACACGAGCAATTAATTTGACCTGGCAGTCTTTCTGTACAGCTGTGAAATATGTGATAAGACACAATGTTTAGAACAACCTCCTTAAAACATGCTAAGAAGGATGTAATTGAGTTTTCAGCTCTGGAAGGAGTCACTGTGAGTTCTGCTAAATGAGATTTCCTGAAGCAACATATCGTCCTTTTGTGACATGAAGAGATAAACTTGAATTAGGAATTAATATGCACTATCCACATCGGTCTTCTGCAAATCCTGCTCAGCTTCATGCGTTCAGAACAAATTCTAGGCAAGAAGCCACTGGGAAATTGTCCAGTTCTCTGTACCCCATGCCCAACTCTGTCAGACTGGCTGCAGAATAATTTATTTCATACAGTTCTTCTGGCCAAGGAAAACATATTTGTGCCTTGTGGCAGGGAAGCTCTGCAATGAAGGCACTGTGTTGCAAATTATACACCCTAGGGGTTGACCTTAGTTCGTGTGCCTTCTGACCTGTAGGAAACTCTGTGCAAGTAGACAGGGGCAAGTAAGAAATGCACTTTATTGGCCCTTATGCCTTCAGAAATCAATTTATAACCGATGGTGTGTGTTAACTTTCTCTTCACTTCATAAAAGTCCGTGATGAATTGATTTTGTTACTTTTTTATTTACAACTGCATGCAAGGTAAAATTTGTTTCTAAAAGGCTGAAGAAAGGACCCTTCAAAATGAAATATCAAGGTGTTGGTTTATGTCTTTAAGTGAATCTGGGCTGGGGGAGGGGGAAATGGCTGTGTATCCATACCCAAACTAATTTCCTTATGTTTTCTCTGAAATGTATTTTTTAACGTCATATTGGAATACTCTTCATTGAAAATATCCCCCCCAACCTCTTTTCCTCATTCCTATACCCTAGAAATAGCTTACATTGAAGGAGGTGAATTAGCTCGATCAAACCTTTCTGCCATGGAAAATGTTGTCACTGGAGCCTAATTAGAGGCAAAACCATAGCAATTTAGAACAGTGAGAGAGTTGCAACTAAATTCATTGGGACCAAGATGTTTCCTTTCAATTCCTCTTTTCAGTTGCTTCAATTTTGCTCATGCATTCCCAGTGGCTGTGACTGGAGTTATCGTTATCATTGGTTCAGAAGGAGAAACAAGGGCTAACACAAAGATTATCTGAACGTGCAGAATTTCTTTCTGAATTGTAACTTCCTTCCAAATTTTCGTATGATTTTAATTCCAAATAGTTCAGAAGAGCTGAAAGCTTCATCTCTCAAAACCACTTTGATTTTTTAATCTTTTACAAGCCTCAGCCGCCCCTGTGTTTCAAGATTTTCTACTTTACGCATTCTGCCAGAAACCTGTTATAAGTCTTCTCAGCTATTATTTTTATCAGCTCCTGGGGACTTTATCAGAAGGGCCTAATCCATCTTTTTTTTTTTTTTTTTCATGAGCATAGTAAACCAGAGTTTTAGCTGATGTAAGTCAAGCTGGTTTCTGATGAAGTCCCAACATCTCGTACTGGCATTCTTCACATAAATAGACGGCACAGGAACTACTCACATGAAGAAAGTTACTCATGTATGTGTTTGCAGGACCTCATTCCTAATGATCTAAGACACCGTATTATTAAAAGATTGTGCAAATTATGCTTTCAGTTACATTAGTGCCAATGTGATATAACTCTTTTGACAACTCATTGTATTTACTTTGGCTTTCCAGTAGCCCAAGTTCAGTGAAATCAGTGGAGTTTCTCTAGATTTACAATGGCATAACAAAAATTGGGGCTCTGGATGTGGAGAACCCACGGTCAGCTGAAGACATACTAGTTCTCAAGAACTACTGTGCTCACCCTCCATGCCATAGGAAAGTTATATCCACAGCAATTTGAGTGCATGTATATTCTAATTGGAAATGAAAATGTCGTAGTGAAATGAAATAATCCAGTGCAGACATTAAAGTTATAAGATCTTTCAGCCTTTGGCTGAATTCCAGGTGTTAAATTCCTCTGTCCCCTCTGATGGAAATCCAGAGAAGCTTTCTTGATGCACTGAATTTAATTTCATGTTTTTACTGTACGTGGAAAGGGCTCAAGGTCTGAGATCTGCTGTCCATAGAGCTACTCTCAAAGTAGTTTTGAATTTTGTCCCCTTTTCATCGTGTGGTTCCTCTGGCACATGCTGTTTTATTTCGAAGCTTAGGAGCAGGAGAGTGTCCCAAAAGTGAGGCTGTGAGCCTGCCTGGGTGTGGGAGCTCTGTGCTGTTGGCTTTACCAGCCAGGCTGTGCCACAGGGTGGAGATATGGATCTATAAATGAGGGAAAATATGTTCCTGAGAGACTCCCATACATGATGTCCTATAAGGAACCAGCAGTGTGTCTATGGGACTTGGAAACCACAACCTAGGGAGTCACTAAAGAGCTCTTTTAAGAAATATGGGAGGGACGTTGCTTTGAAATGTTGCACAGTGGTTTCCTACCTGAGGAAACATGTGAAAGATTCAGCTCAGATTCCACAAGGATTTAGCCCTGTTATCAACTTGCAAGAAAACAAAATTTGAATTCCTCGTTTTATTTAGTGGCTGCTGTTCAACTCCAGCTCCACACAGAATGGCTGATGAGGAAGGCAGTTTGTTAGTTCCCTGCTTGAATTTCTCTTTCTCGCCAACAACATAGTGAGTCTAATTAAATCTTTCAGTATCACAACTACTTGTTTCAGGGCAAGTACAAAGGATGCTGGTCTAGCCGTGCTGCTGTGCGTATGTGGGTCTGTAGAAACTCCATCTCCTAAGCAGCTTCTGTGTGTGAGCTCCCCGCTGCATCCCAAGCTACACCTTTTGGACTGAAATTTTATGGAACCATAATGGAAACAGAAAGATTCCTCCTGCTCATACCCTTCTTTGTCTGTGACTTTCCTGATGCTTAGTGAGACACAACCCTCGTAAAGGAATTGGCTGAGATTGGGGCTCAGAAGAAAGGGAGGTTTTGTGCGTAGGTGTGGGTATGTGGAAGGAGGTAGAAAGGGTAGCCTACCTACATTTTTAATAGTTTCTTTATGAGTGTGATACAGGTATTTTCCTATAATAAAACAGTAATGTTCCCAACCAGCAAGTGCTGTTCTTGGCATCTCATTTTATTCCAATTTGCTTTTCTTGCAACTGTGGGCAAGATTCATGAAAGGGCCATGCCTAACAGGTAGGTAAGAGAAGGCACTATTTATTATACAAATAAATGTCATTCCTAAATTATCTACTTTTAGAGTGCACCATATGGTTCTAGCCTATCCATGCCTTTCTCCCACCTTCTAATTGGCAGCTGCCATGAAATACAGAAAGGTGATTAAATAGTGACTTGTTCCACTGAATCTGAAGCTAATCTGCTGCCAAAACTGAAAACAAATGAGTGCACTGCTTGCAAATATCACGAAGTAGAACTGATTTAGAAGTTTCCTTCAAAATTAATAAACCTCTTGAAAATCATAGGTTTAATTTTTAATAGTAAATGATGAATATTAATATTCCCCCTCAAAAAAATAAATCTTACATATGGCTGAAGATTCCCCATGATTTTCAAAGAGTAAGCTCTCTTTTCTCTCAGAAATTTACTCAGAGAAAATGGACCATATAGTCCATAGAATGAGAATAAACTTGTGAGTCGAAGTCAGGGAATAGAAATCAACTAAATTCTGCTGTTTACCTCAGGGTGACCTTGGTAGTCATGCGTCATTTTGCTATGCCTGTAAAAATCATGATCATCCTACTCAGTTCCACAGCCATGTAGGAAAACATCTCTAAAGAAAATCCAGCTGGGTCTGCACACAGCAGTGCAATGTCCTGGAAAGATACCCGAGTGAGCTCTGCATTCCAAATATGCATCTTAAGTTTTATTATGTAATTAATCTTTTCATATTAATTATATTCTCCATTTATACCCTCTTATTAACTAGACCATTTGTGATGAAGTTTTTCGTATTCTGACTGAGACAGGGACACATATTTAAAAAAGTCTTTTAAGATGCAGAACCCATCCTCAATTACAGTTCATTTCTGTATTGGCTATTTCTGTTAGCAATTGAGTTAGACCAGTTTATATTGTGTTTCTAAATGGTTGGTAATTCTTAGGACTGAGTGCTAAACAAGGCATCCTTTATCAAATATATTTGTATGTTTTCTCATCATACTAATGAAAGTAATGAACTAAATGACAAGAGGTAAATAACAGAAATGCTTCAACAGTCACTGTCAACTTTGCCTCAAGAAGCAAGGAAGGGAGCATGCTGTCATTAAGATGTTTTCAGGGAAAAAGAGAGATCGTTTAGTGAAACTTGAACTTTGAGGATTGTTCAGGCTGTTTGGAGGTAACAGCTGATGAACAAACTTTTGTAGCTCTCAGTAACCTATGGGATTTATATGACCTGAGCAAAGATTTTTTCCTTTACCTGTTTGCAAGTGCCTCAGTTGAACTTACAAGTGCTCTATTCAGCCTTTGAAAGAATAATCGAAGGACTGATCCTAGTCTACCTTATTCTAAAGGTTTGTAAAAAAACACGTATCGATACTGGGTAACACTTCAACTGTTTTTTCTGCCACCGGCTCATAACCACTTTACAAATTAAAATCATATTGTGAAAGAAGGAATCAAATCTCACATTTCAGAATGCAAGGAAGGGGCCTCTGGCTGTAAGTCAAAGGTTGAGGGACATCCAGGCTCCCTTTACTTTGGAGGAAGCGTGGTCCTCAGGGGACACTTTTTCAGGTGTGCACTTTTTCTGCGGCAGCTCTGTGAATTGGAATACCTGATTCAAAGCTGTTTGTGCTTTGAATACAATCTGCAAACCTCAGTGTTAATTCCGGAGATAACACTGAGCATACATCATTTGGCCACACCAGCCAAAGGTGTGTTCTTCTATAGGAAATTTCTCTGTTTTCTGTGCTGAATGCAAATTTTACTAATATTCCTGAAAGCCCTTCTCAGACTGATGGTAACAGTAAACTTCCCACCTTGCAATTCCAGGAACATAGCTGCTGAGGTTTTCCTGTACCAGCTCCAGAGGGCCAAGACAAACCCTAGTGTTGGTGGTTCCTCCAAAATACTTCAGTAAGAATAGGATGTTTCCATCCACCAGTGTATATTGACTCTTGCTATGCTTCTGACCTTAAATCATTTGATGGTATCACATTGTTACTTTGAATCCATGTACAAATAACCTGTATTTCCATTAGGGAACATAAAATGGTCCATTTTGCCTCCCTCTGCAAACTGTTTATGGGTTACTTGCAGCTTTCAGGATTTTTACAAGAGAACATCCACTGTTCATTTCCTGGCTTGGCTCCAACTGGACATGTTAACTTCGCCTAATTTCCAAGACATTTGGTGGGAAGGCTTCATAATAGAAGCATGTTTTTCCACCAGGGAACTTTTTTGAAAGTCTATTTTTCCCAGACAAATTAAACCTACTTTTTATGAGCTTCTTCTAAAGGGTAGAACAGTAGCTCGCCTTGTTAGATATTAGTGCTTCTGTTCGGAAGGGTGATCGTGTAACTGCAGGGCCTCAGTACTTTACACTTTCTGGAGTTCATTAAGCGGAGGCTTCTGTATTTGAACCTGTAACGTTTTAGCTGGACGGGACCCAGAAAGCGAAATCAATCCAGTCCCGAAGCACAGAACTAATTGTCATCATATCCAAATGTGCAAATATACAAGAAGTATATAGGAAGAGAGGCAGGGGAAAATTGAGGGCTTTACTTTTTAGGGTATTATGTTGCTGAAAACTTTTTACATGCTTCCTCACTGACATAAAATACAAAATTGAAAATATGTTTCCTATATCAAAATATCTATACCAAATTGGATGGTTTTATATACCTATATTCATCTAATCAAATGCTTTCCGCTTAAGTCATATATTTGACCACATATTGGGCTGGGTAGGAGTTGGAGGAGTTTTCTCTTCTTGTCAAAGCTTGTAATGTCACTGGATAATTCAAGGAGAGAAGGACCATTTTCCAGTACCTGTTTTCAGCTCAAGCACATGAGGAGAAGGTGGCGCTGTGACCCACCTCCTCCTCCTCATTGCCTTGGAGAAATTAGAGAAATAAGAGTATTATTATTAAACATCTCCATCCTCTAATCAATGCCCTTTATTAACAGTGTTCACGAAAAATGGGCTTAGCCAAAACTAAATACATTATTCAACTTGGAGAGGAAGAGACTATTAATAGAAATGCGATCATTAACTTATCTCCTGTTGTGACTTAAAGCAGTAGCATATTGGCAGTTTAATTCTTGGAGCCGAAACGCAGGGTCTGTGTCTAATCCAAGCAGATCCTTTCTAAATAAATATGACTATATTTAATTCATATACATTTTAAAAACTCCAAGGATGCTTCCAGAGAAGGGCTTTTTTTTTTTTTTAAGGTGTTGCCATATGGTTTTAATTTCTCAGAAATATATAGACTAGCTTGTTCACTGAGAAAGTTGTGCCAAGTATGGTATGTCAAGATAGCTGAAAATGTAATTTAACATCTAGTCTTTTTCTGTAGTGACTCTTTACACATACAGTGGTAATGCTTCCAATGGGAAAGCACATGAACGGTTAAAAGATGAAATTTAAGATATTTATTATTTACTGGACATGGAAAAGAAAGTATTTTTATTTCGTATATTCTTTACACTCATCTGATATCTAATAATTCTAAAAACCCTTCTAAAAATGGTAAATAGTATTTGCTGCTGCAGTTAGAAATTTAGCAGAGCTAGACAAATAAACTCTATGCTTTAAGGACATGAGTTATTCTGTGGAAAGATAGAAGTTTAAATTCCAAAATTACTGCACTGGCAATGAAATGCTATGGCTATACAGCTCTAATGAAATTAATAAAATACGGCATTTAAGTTTTCAAGGCAATGATTTCATGATTACTGAAGTTCACATTCCTTCTCCCTATCTCTATTTATTTTGGTTTTTGACTTAAATATGAATGTACTTGGTAAATAAAAGTGAATCTCACATTAGAGACCACCACTTCGGCAAAACATTTTCTGTGTAACTATAAACTAAGAAGTCCATATATTTGCCATCACTGCGGTTGGTCCCTTTTCACACTATTATTATTTTGTCTTAGGACTTCTTTGTTTATAAAACAGGGACAGAAACACAGACTAAATATAAATCAAATCATCTTTCCACAAAAGAAGCTAAAAAAAGATGTCTGAATTCAGAATATTCCCAAATATCCTTTAAGGTGCCTAAAGGTTTCTCAAACACGACCTTGGAATATTTTTTGTGCTTGGAAGTGGCTGGGGAGAATGACATATGTTATAAGGATGATAAAATTATTTATGGACTAGTCCAATGATAGGAAACTGATCTATCCTGTGGGATTCTTTAAAGCTGGCATCATCCTTCAGGGCTCGATGGAGTGAAATCTCACCGGTCCACATCATGGACCAGCACATCTAAGGGTGCTCTCAGCAAACAGGCGCTGGTCTTGCTTCTGTTTCCTGCTCGACTTTACAGACCCTGCCTGAATGCAGAAACAGAGAGGAGAAGGATTTGAGCAAGGTTTTAACTCCTAGATGTCATCTGCCCCCTGCCAGTGGACTGTGGGTGTTGTAGAGCCACATGAAAAGAAATGCAGCACAGTAAAACCCATAAGAAGATACCAGGTTCTTCAAACATCAACACCAAAAATCAAACGACAAAAGTGGATCCTATTTAAAAGCAAGGAAGTGAGGAAAGAAGGAAAGCTAGAAGGAGATAGTGATAAATATAGGCACAACAGTGAGAGCCTTCACGGTTTAAAGAAAATGGTCTATGATATTTTAAAGGGCTCAAGAATGTAGCAAGACAAATATAAAGGGAGGGGGGAGGAAATTTCACACTGTAAACTCCTGCTCATGCAAAGGAAACAAAATAATCCCAGGATTTTTTCCCTACTGCACAAAGCAGATAGATATATTTGTGTGGATTAATTTGCAGGTATAAACCCCAGCACCTTTATAGCTGAGATAAAACTCTCAGTTTTATCCATAAGTAGGCCTGAGAGCACTGAGATCTTGGATGGTTCTTCCCGTAGCAGTAAAAGAGATTTCCTGTTATGAAAAAAATAGTAATATTTTTTTACATTTCCCTTCCCTCTCCACGTCTCCTCTCATCCAAACTTTTCCTGCCGAAGTCCTGGATTTTCATAACGATTCTAAAGTCTGGCCTGCCTATTGCAATTCACCACAGAGTCCAGAAAAGATGAATGGCTTTTTGAATTAATATTATAAGACAGATCTAATCCATCATTTCAATGTTTGGTTTTTTTAATCCTTTTTTACCTTTAGAAAGTCATTAAGAAAATATCCCATTACAGCAAAAAGTGTATTGGCAAAACAATTGGATTATAGCATTATGAAATCTATATTTCCTTTACAAAAAGTGAGGATGCTGATTGCCCAGATCACTGTATCTGTTAGATGATTAGCATTTAGAATAATATGATGCAAAGGCAAGATTTATTTTAGAACATAGTTTTTTTTATATACAATCTAGATATTGTCTGCTAATTTCTATAAATTCCCACTGAAGGATAATTGGGACTTATATTTTAATATTTAAAAAAAATATATTTTTGGCCGGCTAACCTGTTTTCTCCCTAATACACCTGCATAAATGCCCAGAAGCTGAAGTTTTCCCTGCTGAGCACTTATATACCATTTCACTGAGTTCACTGGCATTGCTGTCCATCTATCAGGTATGCAAAATGCTGGGTACGTTTTTCACTCATTTTTAGTTTGACTTTGTTATCAGGCTGGGGGGGCTGCATGGTGGATGCCGTGCAGTGTTTTGCTAAAAGCAGAGACGTGAACACCCGTCCTTGTGGCTGGCTTACACAAATCCACTAGCTTCTCACTAGACTCCATAGCTTATCTCTCCATCTCTGTGTGCTGGGCAGAACGAATCCCACAGGAGCCAAAAACTACTTTCTGCTCCAGTGTAACACATACTTTCCTAACTTTACTGTTTCTAGTATAAACACGCGACAGTATGTACATGACCTGCATGCAGCCCATGTCCCTGTGCGGAAAGCACAGTGCTGCTATTACAATCCACCCTGCCAAAATGGGATGGAAAGAATAAACCTTTGAGTCTCATTCCCTAAGATAATTCTAGACAATATTCAGACATGATCAAAATGCAGAAATTAAATGCGCTAGTACTAAATATTAGAACTTTCTGTTAACGTTTTGCAGTAAATGAAAAGTCACAATTTGGAAACCTATGGAATGAAGAGAGTCTGGAAAACTGTCTTTTCATAAACTTCTTTCTGTATTGTGGGTGTTATCACACCATCTGTCTGTCACTGTGAAATGGGTATGGGATGTGTTAGTGCACAAAATTGGATGCAATATTATTGTCTGAGAGAACACAGTGACACTGAGCAACCTCTTTTCAAAGGCCAAAGAGCCTGGAAGATAGAAAAAGGTTTATCAAGTCACATAAAGATAAAAAGTAAAATTTTTACTGTTCCTTTTCCTTTTCAGTGTTTCCTTAATACATGAGTATAGAGAAAGCATAAATGAAAATATATTTGCTGCTGTAAGTCTCCACGTTCCCCATATATTGCAGTCTACCTGAAGTTGCATTATTATCTGTAATAACTGTATTTGCAAAAATTGTTTGCTTTTAAGAGTTGTTTTGCAAAATACACTGCCTTGCAGGACACAGTGCTGAAAAGGAGAGGAAAAAGGAGAAGGAAGGAGGAAGTATTTTTAGGGGTGTGTATGTGAGCACATGTGCCTATGCACATATGATGCCGTTGTGGAGATGTGGGGGCTGTTTCCAGTTTCAAATCTCAAGCATTGCTTGTTCCATGGTGCTCCTGGGAGCAATGAGGAACATTGCTTGGTCTTAATGCTTATGGTTCCACCAAGCTGTCAAATGCAAGCCTGAAAAATGTGACGTGCGAGTCTGCCTCAGACATTTAGTCACAGAAACATTTTGAGGGGAGAAGATTAAATCTGCAAGGCTGAACGGGGACAAGTTAGCAACTCAACCCTATTTGGGGTTTGGTTAATAGGTTATTGGGGAAAAAAAGGGCAAGTTTTGTTTAGTATAAATAAATTAATCGGAGAAGAGTTTTTTACCAATGTTCTGTTGACTTTGATTCTTAACTTTTTAAAGTATAGTGTCAACAAGTTAAGTCTCCTGTCTATTTTCACACAAACACCCATCTATTCTGGGACTGTGGGCACAGTTTGAGTACAATAGCATGCCCATTTTGACACTGGTTTCCTACCAATTATATATACGGCCAAGACTTTTTGTACTTTCAGTCCTGTTAACTCAGCCACCATGAGGTAGTTCACAGCCTGTGTGTACTGTAGATTGGGGAGAGGATTTCTGGGGCCAGGATCAGGGCATGGCACTGGGAGCACAGCTTTGACCTTGGCTTTGTTCCACATCTCGTGATGTATCTGCAGCGTAGCATGCCGTAATGTAATAAAATCTAGCAAAGGATCAGAAAAACATTCATGTAATTATTGAGTCATTCATTGGAGTAAACATACAATTAATCACAAGGAAGTATTAATCGTCCTTGTACGTTTGCACAATCCTATATATATTGTCTGTGATCTTGTTATGAGTGTAGGAAAACGTGGCAAAGCAAGTCAGCATTCATTGCCAGTCACAGCCTCTTGATCTACACATTCCCTGGTAGCTGGTGTATGTGGGACTGTCGAGATCAGAGCAGGCACTGGGGAACTACTTTCCTAAACACTCTCTATTGAATTAAAATTTATATCGCCTCTAGGTTGTGATCTAATACTCATTGCAGTTCTTGCTCATTGCTAATGGGCTTTCGTGTCCCAATCCTACATATTTTGTAGTGCTAGCTAATGTGTTGTAGCCTCCCCCTTTCTGATTCCTGTGTCTATGCTAAAGAATACACACCATTCCCATTCTGGAAGCCAGTGGCAGGAAGACAGAATTCCCACAGCTGAAGTTTCATTCTTCAGCAGGGAGCACATCGTGCAAAGCTTGCACTTCATATTAGAACCCAATTTTCTGTTCTTTCTGTCCACCTTGATCATTAATGGACAAACCCCCACCTCTGCTTCTCAGCCTCCTAGGAAAGCAAAACCACGAGAGCAAACTGAGACAACACTATTTGCATCTGCCTGCAGCCTCCCAGGGTGCCCTGCAATTGGAGAGCAGCTGCAGAACATAGAGGTCTTTCTACAAAGCAAAGCCAGCGGAAATCACCACCACTCTTAATTCGAAACAGAATGAGATAGCCACAGTGCAGAGCCTTGAGAGAGTGCACAAAGAAGGCCTTCTCTTGTTCGCAGGGTGCTGACAGTATGGGCGAGAGTCCATCCTGTGCAGCTGATGTGAGGAATAGCACATCCTTAAATCTCAACACCTGGGCACAGCTCAGGAGACCTCAGGAGAAACTTAGAAGGAAGGTTTCTGCGAATGACACTGGCGAGATCCCAGGAGGCTTCTGCAGCTGGCTAGCCAAAGCGCTGCTAAAGAAGGGACTTTAACTGAACTTTGAGATCTCTAGAAAGGCTCATTTATCAATGTAAACAAAATGTAGCTGTTTAATAAATCTGTTTGCTTTAGTCCTTTTCATCAGGTGTCGCTCTTATGCCTGATGGCTTTCACAATGATCAGCTGCTATGTTAAAAAGCACTGCATGCAATCAGTCAGATAAAGATGAGATAAAGAGGTTTTTATTTTTTCTATTAAGTAGTAGCTCAGTTTGGCCTCTGTGTGTGTGTGTGTATCATTCTTCTTTTTATTCCATTTCAGAGTTTCATCTCTTCTAGGGATGGGTAAATAGCTATGGAAAAATAGGACCTGGCCAAACCAAACCCCAGCTCAAACACTGACATCAACCCAAACAGTTTTGAAGGTCAGTGTTAGTTTGGATAAGTAACCCATATACCCAGTCATAAGTAGGGCTGGTTAGAAAATGGTTTTTCCACCTTTAAAAAATTTAGAGATTATATTTGTTTGTAATCCCAGTTTTTGAAAAGGTAAAATTTTTTTTTCTCTTTTCCAAGACCAAGACAAATCGATGTAAGTGGCAATTTTATTAGCATTGTACCACCTCATTTTTTACTTGGATTTTTTTGTATGTTTTAATATAGAGAAGAAAAAGAATCCACATAATACAGGCAAACGAGTGGTTGGTTTAGTAAAATTCCCTCCTCCAAGCTAGCTGATCTGTGTGTGTTTCTCATGATTGCTACAGTATGTAGGACAGCATCTCTTGTGGTTTTGGCCACAGGCTGGGGCAGGGACGACCTTGCAGCTCCTCAATCCTATGCTTGATTGATTCCAGTGGTCCTGCCTGAATGCAGCTGCCAGGCAAGGAAGGGCTGACAGCATGGCCAAGCCTTGTGCTTGGGGTGGCACCACTGCTATGAGAAATGGGAGGTCACCAGGAAAAGGAGAAGAGTTGCATGAGAGAAGTGATGGCTAAGTGCCATCCCAGCAAGCCAGGAGGATCCTTCATAACAGTTAATAATGCAGAACCACAAAAGCAGAACTATAAAAGGGACAACAAGGATAAGAGATATGAAACAAACATTACAAAACCAGTAGAAATTGAGAAATATTTCGATCTGCAACCCAAATTCTGGGGCTTGTTCAGACAGGATCTTCTTGTTCTGAGTTGGGCACGTTCCTTCCAGTTGCATGTCCACGTCTGGCAGCGTGATGGAGAGAGCTGCCACAAGGCACAGCAGAATGAGAACGAAGGAAATCTCAAATGCTTTTAGCTGTAATAAGCTAGATTGTAGGATTGGTTTCATTTCCATGGCACATTTACTGTAAAAAATTGAGCCATTTGAGCAAAAAGAAGGGTAATAATTTTATGTGTTTTTGTGAGTGTAGTGGTTGTCATCCTAAAACACAGGGTATGCTAAGGCAGGTTAACTTTGGGCAAAAGAGAATTGCAGAAAATTTGGTAAGAAAAATATTGGCATGTTTTTAGTGTGTTTGAAATAATAATATAAGCAAATGTTCTTCAGGAGGTCTTTTTTCACTCCCAAATTGAATATAGGACTAAAATAATCATGAAGGCAAATTCAGACACTTCCCTGTCCTTTTCAAATGTGTTATTTCTTTTTCATGAGCGTTTAATTAGATATTGAAAAAAAAGGCAAACAAACGAGACCCCAGTGACTCAATACAGAGCTTTGTGTATAAAGGAAACTTCATGAAATGTGAATCACGTTAAATAGTTCAATTATTGTCCATTGCTTATATGTTTGAGAAGGAGTGTAACTGTTTGAAATTGTTTAAGTAGTTAGTAAGGTGATCGTAACATTTACCAGCAAATGACATAAATCCAGAATTAATTATAATGGCTTAAATGGTTAAAAAAAAAAAGGGGATCATTGGTCCCATGGTTTATTGTGAACTGTCAGGATAATGGAAATTTAATCAGTCCGTTTATTTTAGGAAGGATTAATTGCATGGCATGATGCAGAAAATACAGTGACTAACTTTGGAAACTGAGCCGACTGCATAATTTTATTAAAGCAGATCAGTTGTAGCATCTTAATTTCCTTAGACATGTTTATGGGGAGCCATTTGTTTTGTCAAGATTCTTTCCTGACTGTTGGAGTTGCTGAAAATGAATGTGTTTTCTGAGACCATCGTCATGGGTGTCAATCCTCATCCCACCTGCCCTGCCCCTGGCTATGGGATTTGGGGGGTTTGTATGGAAAAGTACATCAGGGATCTCCTCAGGGCTGGGGTATGGATGCATAGGAATAACATCTGAGGGCTTTCACTGGACAGAAAGGGCCTGTTCCAAAAGTCCTCTGATTTCCCAAGATCCTCCAGAGATTTCAAAAGGTCTCATCCTATAAGCACATTTTGAATTAGCCTAAAGTTGCACAAGTTGTGACCTCCCTTACTGACTCACATGCAGGTAAATAGTTCAAATGTTGTTGAAAGAAAAAAAATATATTGATTTTGGAGTAAGGAAACAACTTTTTTTTTTTTTTTTGGTAAAAGATGGAGTTTTGTGGAGCTCTGAACACTAAGTTCCAAACCAAAGAAGTTTCATTTCACTTGAACATATTTGTTGCTGAGTAATTATTTGCCAGTCAGGTCCATTCTCTCCCTCCTTCCTAATGCTGGGTTTGCAAAAGAACTGGAAACTCAAGTTCTAGATACAGCATGTATAATTTCTGATATTCCACTGGGAAAAGGTAATGTAGCAATTGTACCCATTGTCCCCATTTGACATCCAAGTTCACTTTGTAGTCAGTGAATACAGAAAAACAGCTCCAGAAGTGACCCAGAACATCCTTTACCCATCAGCCTTTCTTTAGCACCAGCTTGGAATAAATGCATATTTTTAGGTGTTTTTTGGGTGGCTGCAGGTAGCCTTCCCCCATGTCCATCTAACCTTCCTCTTTTGGCACTGAAACTCAGACAAGCCATGAGATGGTTTTGGTTTGGTAAAACGTTGGCTAGCTAATTTGCCTTATAAAACAAAAGCTTGGGGACTTTGTATTTATTTTTCTTGTACTCAAGCTGAATCCTGAGAGGCTATGTGTGGAAATTTTGGCCAGCTGCTAATGGTTGTGACACATCTTCAGTTTGTGTTCAGTTGCTTTTCTTTTTATAATTAAAGGGAAAAGAGATATTTTAAATTGTTTAATATCAAGACAGGCTGTCCTTTCTGAAGTTATTTGTTGAGAAGATATTATTAGACTGCATTCGTCAGCTGGTCTAAATTAAAAGTTGGTTATGTGGTGGAGTTTTACTGGTGTGCTAAAATAAAGTGACACAAAACAAGAAAGATGGAAACAAGGTTTACAAGTAGCATCACTTCTCCTTCCTTCTTCCTTTGAAGAGAACGGAAAGAGTGATCGTGTACCTGGCAAGTGGGACTACATGAATATTATAAAACAGAAAATAGAGAAAAGCAAATGTTGCTGTTGTGTCTGAGTTACAGAGAAAAAAATATTTCTACCAAGAATGCAACAACAGTGACCTCAGACTGGGACACCGCACTCGAGAGACTGACTCTCCAGTCTCCTGCATGATGCTCAGGGATGGCCCTAGAACACATGAGCGGTTTTACCTGCACAGGCTTCCAAATACTAGGAATACTTCCTAATTCTACTTATAGAATTTGAAAGAAAGGAAGTTTTGATTGATTCTACTATTAAGAATGTATTAATTTTTAATTTGGTGATAATGCCACTTCTAGATATGCTGACAGCTTAAATTACTCACAGCAGGCATATTATCAATTCAACGACTTTGAATTGAAAGATTTATATTCTCTGAAATGTGTTTATAGAGAATCAAAACCCCTATACATATCCATCTATAAGTACTATGTTCAGATATGCAGTGAAAGTTAATGCAGTTCCTCGTCCTTTACTCAAGCTTCAGAAACTGGAACTGCTCTGTTTGAATTAAGGACAATTATTTTTCTAGATATCACAGAATAATAAGGTTGGAAGAGACCCACCGGATCATTGAGTCCAACTGTTCCCATCAATCACTAAATCATCCCCCTCAACACCTCGTCCACTCCTGCCTTAAACACCTCCAAGGAAGGTGACTCAACTCCCTCCTTGGGCAGCCTCTGCCAATGACCCTTTCTGTGAAAAATTTTTCCTAATGTCCAGCTAAATCTCCCCTGGTGGAGCTTGAGGCCATTCCCTCTCATCCTGTCACTTGGGAGAAGAGCCCAGCTCCCTCCTCTCCACAACCTCCTTTCAGGTAGTTGGAGAGAGCAATGAGGTCTCCCCTCAGCCTCCTCTTCTCCAGGCTAAACACCCCCAGCTCTCTCAGCCGCTCCTCATAAGGCCTGTTCTCCAGCCCCTTCACCAGCTTTGTTGCTCTTCTCTGGACTCGCTCCAGAGCCTCAACATCCTTCTTGTGGTGAGGGGCCCAGAACTGAACACAGGATTCGAGGAGCGGTCTCACCAGTGCTGAGTCCAGAGGGAGAATAACCTCCCTGGACCTGCTGGTCACGCTGTTTCTGATACAAGCCAGGATGCTTGTATCATATGTCATTTTCTGATATCAAGTATAGAAATCATCTCATCAGTTAAAATGTTCACTGTGTGAACAAGAACACACAACTGAAAATTTCTGGGCAACCTGAAAAAGCATATTCCTATTTTTAAGAATTAGGCTGATTTGTAACTTGAATTACTCATGCTTTATAGCTAAAGAAACCGAGAAACAAATAGGATGAGATTAAGATAAGGAAGCAAATAAGGGTGTGGGATTAAAATTCTGACTTTTAGTTCTTCAGTAAATCCACAAGTCCATGCTATATCGCCATGTACAGTGGTCTATGATAGTGCCGCCTGCTATTAAGATGAATAGAGCTTTGTCCCATACATTTGGAGTTTCCTTCCCACCACAAATGTTTTGAAAAGCAATTAAGTTATTTTAAAAGCAGCCAACATGCCTACCAGTTAACAGTAGTTAACATTTAAAGTGAATAACTATAATGTGTTATTTTTTTGAATGATCAGACCTTAATCAATGGATACCAATACTTGCACAACATTATACTGTTTTCATTCTAATATTGCTTTGGCATTCAAAGTAATCCTGGCTCAAATTAGTTATTTTCAGTTTTTAAAAGAGTCAAAATTGAAATCCTATATGAATTTGAAGATTAGCTTTATATGCTTATAATTTCACTGCAATCAAGCATGAAGAGGTAAAACCAGAACAAATAATCTACTATCAGTATCATTTTTATTCTTGTGAACAATAGTTTCTTAATATATCCACATATAGTGTCACAGGCATATGCATATACTCATATATTTAGCATTTCAGGAGTTACTCTCGAAATCTGCAGTATCTGTCTCTGACTTGGAAGGATCTGGACAATCTTGTGCTATGACCTCCATACTTGATTTTCTTTCTCCTTGGCATCTTGTGCTTGTCTCATGGACCACTGGCATCTGCTAAGACATGATATTGGGAAGATGGATGTTGTTCTGATCCAGTCTGAGAATTTCTATTATCTTCATTTTCATCAGAATTAGTTCCGAATAAGGCTTCTTTGCAGCTTAGTTTGTAGAATCATAGAATGCTTTGGGCTGGAAAAGACCTTTACAGGTCATCCAGTCCAAACACTCTGCAGGAGCAGGAACATCTTTAACAAGGTCATGTAGGTGATAGAAACCTGTTTATCATAGTTGCCCAGAAAAAAGACAGATTGAAATTCATATTCATGAGTTAGATTTAGAAAAAAAAAAAACTTTTTTTTTTTCCTAAATGTAACTTTTTAGTAAGAGATCATACTTTGGTTTTGCCAGAGAACAAACTTAGGCAGTTGCTTGTACAGAGTGTATAAATACTGCCACATTTGTCACAAAAGCCAGAGAAAACAGAGCTTCAGGGAGCTGAGGCAGTAGGTTGACATTTTCTTCTTCTTTCTCTCTCTCTCTCTTTTAAATAAAATTATTTGTTTAGTTTGAAAAACAATACCCGGCTGGGCTACAGGGAGTGTGCTCAGTGAGCTAATGCAGGCAGCTGGCATAACCACAATGAGTGGAGCTGCACCCTTCCAAGAGGAAAAAAGGCTCAGATGACAATATAAGTTACTCAAAACAAATAGCGATGAAATGGAGTGAAAGAGAGGTCTCCACTTGAACTACTATAATGTTCCATTTATAGTTTCAGGCTTCCCATAGACTGTGATTATAAAATGTTGGCTGGCATCTACAAAATGGAAAGAAAATATTCTCCTGGAGGTAGAGAATCTAGATTATCAAGTGGACTTTTATTTGATATCAATAATAAATCACTACTGGGCTAATTTTATTGAAGCCAGAATGTAAAATACACCCATTAGAAGTGTTGTAGGGGGTGCTAAACTTAGACCGCAACTCACATTTCTGTATAGCATCTTACACTCCTGGGTCCATGCTTGCGATAATCTTCTAGGGGCCCCGCAGTCAATGATATTGCTTGGCATTGGTTTGGATTCAAAACAAAATGCTGCTTTAGACCTGAAAATAGGACCTTTTTTTTTTTTTGTAGTAAGATGATGTAAACGGGGCATTTTTACACTTCTGTAATATTGCTTCACCTCCAGCATATTTTGATTGCAGAACCTCCCTGCAAACAAAACTCCTGCACAGAGGTTGAACCTTAGTAAAATGGTATTTCCCCATTGATAAACATTCAGTTTTGACCTATTCTGCCTTGGGGAGCCTTCAGAGGGATCCGCAGCAAGCTGCCGTGCTGCCAAGCTCTGTCCTCTGGGTCACTGTACGGGATGGCGTATGGAGGCACAGAGGACCTGGCGTGATTATTTTTTCAACAAAAGAAAACAGTTGAAAGGTAAATGTTTGAAAGCAGTAGTCATCTGAGGAGAAATGACAAAGTGATTGCTTTGGTTAAAAACAAACCACAACACAACTGCCACATTTTTTATTTTTGTCAGGAATGCTGTCCAAGGGGGAGAAGTGAATTGCCTGAAAGCAAAAGGAAATATAATCAAGGAGAGAAGGGAGGATAAGAAATCATCTGAAGATAGATGATAATAAATGAGTAGGAAGTCCACTCTGTCACAAAGAGTTGGTTTAATGTTCTTTCTTCCTGCCTCTGGATATAAAAGCTTTTTTTGTCAGACATGGTTGACTAAAATCACATGGAAAAATCCTTAGATGAAGTTTACAGGACTAGCACCGAGTTCCATACTAAAGACCAACCTGAATGCTATGTGCTGGTCAATGGCATGACTGCCCCATCCTCACATGTCTGGGTGAACTAGGGCAGCCCTGGTTCCACCTGCTGCCTCCCATCCCTGACACAAGTCTGATGGGCACTGGAAATGTGTGACGAAGTCTCTAAAATTCCCATGTCCGTGACTGTATCTGGGGAACTGGAGAAGGAAAAAAAAGAAAAAAGCTAAGTTTGATGGTGGATGGAGGTGTGCAGGGCTCATACTGGGCTTCTGCTTCTCTGAGACAATAGACCTAGCGTGCACTGGGAACAGGATTATGAACTGAGGGCTGAGGCATCAGCTGCTAACACTGTATTTTATCCTTCACTGTGTCTATAGAGGGCTATCTCAGACCATAAAGTGGACTAAGGCTGTGTCTTGGCTGCTGAGGGACTCATTATTCTCCCACACCATAGCCTAAGACAAGGACCAGGAGGTGGTGAAAGCATTCTTCCTTTCGCCCCATGGGAAAGGCTGGCAATTTGTTCTTGACCCTATCTACCATGTGTTTTACTATTGCTTCCCCAAAGAAGTTCCAACCCACTGGCGTACATTCATCCATATGAACGTACATGGCCCTGGTGTGATGTTCACTGCGACTCAACAAAAATCCCTCCGTTCATCTTGACAGATTTCAGGTCTGATCCTTTGGATGGGGAACAAGGAGCACAGGAGCACACACAGTGCAGCTTTACCCTTCTCTTGAGTGGGCAGGGGAGCAAGACTGGGAAGAAGGGAGAAAAAAGCAAATTTGCCATCAGTTCTATGATGTGTACTCAAATTCTGCAAAACAGAGAGATGGAGAGAATCATTTAAAGCAACAGAAATATCCCCAAATGCTTGCTTTGGGTGCCAGGAGGATTGTCCTCCAAGCTCAGTAGCACCTGGAAATGATGCGTCCCCTTCCTGCAACGAGATCCACAGTTAATTCCTGCCAGATAAATAGTGTGGCTTCTCAGCTGGAAAATCTGATGTTAAAGGAAGAGAAATGTGCAGATGATAAATACTGAAGCTATGTTCAATAGCTGATAGGAAACATCCCTTTCCCTGCTCCAAGGGTTATTGGCAGTGCTGCCAGCCCCTGGGATCCTGTCAGTGCCCAGGAGGGGCTGAGTTTTCCTCCCCATGTGCAATCTGTGGTTTTCTCCCTTGGCCATGTTCCCCACGGTTCTTGCAGTTACCTGCGGAAACCGAAAAGCACCGGTCTACGCAGGCGGCTGTCTCCATAGTCCCTGTGTAGACAAGCGGAGCCAGAGGGCTGATCCCTCGGCCCCAGCACACAGCCTTCCTTTCAGCACCTTCCCCTTACACAAAGACTAACTTATCCCACCTTTTTTTTCCCCTCTCTCTCCTTCTGTCTCTGCTCCCCATAGCCCTCGCAATGAAAAGCCCTCCACGCGTAGGCTAATAAAAAGTCCTGTGCCACCTCCTCTCCCCCTCCCTTCCCATCCAGAACGGTGCTGCCAGAAAGGGAAAAAAATAAGGAGAGTGAAGACTGGGAGGGGGTGGAGGGGGAGTTAAACCTGGAACTCATTTAGCAAAAGGGACTTTAGTTAACAAGAAAGTTACCCATCATGAACTGCCGGTAACACCTCAAGTGATCCTAAATCCATTACCCAGAGACTTAGTCCTGGCTGAGTTTGATTTTATGAACTGTGAGGCTGCTATGTTGAAAGTCTGCAAATTGGACATAAATTGGGCTGCAGAAGGCTGGGGAACTGAAAAGGTTGGGGATTTTTTCTTGCTCTGGTGACGTAACAGGCTTTAGCTGCAGACTCGCACGCTCCAATGAGGAAGCTGTTGATGAGACTCTCTCAGAGACAGCAGCTGGACAGTGAGTGAAGGGTTTGGATGCCTCAAGCCTGTGATTGTTGGCTTTGCTGCTGCACCACCTGTTTGAGGACAGGCAAGTCACTGCACTTGCTGTACCTCAAATCCTCCCCTTGTATATCTTGTGAGCTTTCACTCTACTTACTCATATGGAGTCCTCGTTATACTGGCTTAGTTTTGTTTTCATTATAGTTCAGGCTCCAAAATATTGTGATACAGACCAAATTCTAACAGAAGAAAGTAGGTCTGATGAAATACTAGAAGGTGTTTCCTGTGTTCCCAGAACTGAGTACAAAGATGCTGCTCCACTACAAGAGCAGAATGGCAGGGCTGGTCCCTCAATGGGATGCAACAGTTTTTAATGTTCTATTTGAAACTAAGGGCTGTTTTGCACAAGATATTGCTGCAAATGCAGCCCTCGTGTATCATACTTTCCCATGAATTATCTGGATCTCAAATAACTGATTCAACTCCCAAAATGCAGAAGCTTCACACTATGGCTCAGGTTATCTTACATCCTTGGAAAAATTATACAAAACCAAAAGCTGAGGTGGGGTACAATGAGGCACATCAGAAGTGGATGAATTTTGGTGGCAAAGAGAGCAGGTTTCAGGCAATTAGAGGCACAGGCAAAAGACGGGGTTGTCCTGATGTTGCTGCACTTCACATCACCTGTGTTATTCTTGAAATTTAGAGTTTTGATAGTTTTCAGTTCATTGTACAGGTTTTGCTGTTGTAGAAAACTCTTGGGTTATACGCATGGATTTTATTTGCTGGTGATGGTGCGTTGGAATTTAGGTAGCCTAAGGAACAGAAAGACGGCCTGAGGAGCAAACTTTGGATCTGGCTTTAAGAGGTCTCTACCAAGCAGAATTTCTTTTGCCATCACATTAGATTAGACCCAGCTTCAGCAGGAGACAAATTGAGTTTGGTGTTTGCCCTGATAACTTAAGAAGCCACTGAAGAGCAAACACCACCTCTACCATTTCTACTGCTCAGACTGCTGCTGGCTTCTTCTTTGCCTCCTGCTGCTGCTGGTTTTAGATTGAAAGGTATTTACCCCTAGGTAACAGATGAAACGATTGTCACCTTTCATTAACCATGACAGAAGAAATATTTTTTGCGCATAAAGTTGTATGAAAATTTGATTTTTCAGCTCCAAGGCTGAACTAATTTTTTTTTTTTGTTATTATTACGACTTGGGTCAAACTAAAGCAAATATCTTTGGGTTCCTTAGTAAGATAAAAAGTTGAAAGAACAGTCAGGAAAAAAAATCCTTTCTTTTTCTCTGATTTAACCTTTTTTTTTACTGTTGATGTTTCAAAATATAGGCAAATGTTGAAAGAGAGTTTTTTAATAATAAAAATCAGGATGCTTTCTTTTAAAAAGTCATTCTATTAAAGAAAGATCACTGCAGGACTGTATTTTTCAATAACATAAACTATTTCTTGAACCTATTTCAGCATTAAAGCTTCAGGAACAATTGACTAAAGACCTGAGTTTGCAATGCCATAAAATCATTGAGTTTCTTTCTTACTTAGAACCTTTTTTTGTATTTATATTAAGCTCACATTCAGATGCTTTTCTGTGTGGGGAAAGCACACTCACTACATCTCGGCACAGACCTCTGAAAATTTGATTTAGAAGATTAGTTAGTAAAATTTTGCAAGATACTTTTCCCTTTTTTAAGTAATCAAGCACCGCCACTACCAATTTTGGTAGTCTTTGACCTGACATAATTAGGTACAGCACCTTCTCTGTTATTTGATAAGTAAAGGTAACTCTCTGAAACACGTGGCTAATTTTACCAGCAAGGTGGCAACAATTCCGTATGTGAATGTGAGGGCAAAACACAGGCAGTTCATTTGGGTAATTTCTTAGCCTTCTGGCTTCTACAATGTTTCTTTAGGGGGCACTGAATATGAGTGATTGAGTGAGAGAGAGTATGACAGAATTAGCACACACTGGATCTTTTGACCAAGGGGGGAAAAAAAAAAAAAAACAAAAACCAAAACAAAACAGTCTAATGTTGGTCTAGGGGCACGTTCCCTTAGGATTCAGGAAAGAAAAACACCAAAGCACGTTAGTTTGGTGCACCTTGGGCAGAGCAGCGCATTCAATTAAAATCCATTTCAACAAAATAAAAAGACTCTTAATCTTGGATCAAAAATAGCAGGGAGCACCACCCAGCCCAAGCTGTGGTGGCATTTCCAAGGCAAATTCAACTTGCTGATACTGTACCACGAAATGTGCTTCTAAGAAATAGCTGGCAATTCCCTCTTTGAGTTTCCAGTGCTGTCAGCGAAAGGCACGTCTCAGTGAAAGCACACGGGTGCCCCGTCAGAATCACCCCATGGTGCCCCAGAGAACTTTCCAGTTTGTGCAAAGGTTGTGTTCATGTTTGCTATATAAGCCACATACAGGTAAAATTGCTCTGCTCTTTTACTGCTTTCCCTTTTGCTTCCTTTTCCTTTTTATATTTTTTATTAACTCTTGTTTCTGAATCAATGTCTTCTTGCGGTCTGTATGAAATGTCCTCTTTTTTAGCCAACAAAATAGGTACAAGGAAAAATGATAATTTTAACAGCAATGTCTGTCTTACAAACCTTCATGTGCCTTAACACAATCTGGTTGTGGTGCTGGGAACATTAAAGCCCTGATTTTCAGATTAGCCCTTCCCTTTGCACCTGTCTTTCTCTAAGCTCACGTAGCATTATCTAAGATATCCAGTGATATCTAATTATTAAGCTGTAATATAACTCCTTCAAGGAATTACATTTCCAAGGCTATGGTTTCTCTGCAGTGATAGTGGGCACACCCCTGTCACCCTTGGAGCAGCTCACTTGAGTTTCAGCAGTGGGAAGAATGTGTAAAGTGCAAGCCTCCCTCCTCCACCACCTTCCAGGACAAAGTGCTCTCCTTGCCCTTGACTTGAGGTGCTCATGTTGCCCTGGTGTCCTCCATCCTCAGCAGGCTAGTATGGACTCTTGAGGCACCTGGTGGTTGGAGGACCCTCTGGGATTGTCAGATGTTAAGGTTAGACAGACCCAAATAGAGTATTTCTTGGATTGCAGCTCTGCGTCTTATCTGAGATGCTAAACTCTTCACTGAACCCAACCCAGAATGTTTTCATTACTATGTACAGCTCATAGGCTTTTAGGGCTTTATTTCCAGAGAGACTGAGCATCCATGGTTCCTACTTATCTTAGACTGAAGCCACACAGATCATCTGTAAATGCAGCCCTAGCATCAGCTCTGCTGATCTCTGGAGTGTGCAGTGAAGCTCAGAGGAGCAGGGTCACTGCAATGCATCCCCATTGCTCAAAGCTGCATGCTTTGTCTTAATACTGCATACTTTGTCTTGAATTGTGGTTCCCTCCAGCTCCACAGCCAGCGTCCTTCTTGCATGCAAACATGAGTTTCTGACTCACTACTAGAAGGGCATAAAAAAGTATTTAAAGATAATTTATTCCTCCTGAGCGACAATAGCAATAGTTAATCTCTTATATTAAAACCTTTAATGACTTAGGAGACTTATGAAACCGTTGGAGCCTCTTTAATGAAGGTCTGCTCTGGCCCACACTTTCCAAAGCTTAAATCTTTAATAGAGCAGAAAAGAAAATGACAACAAACATTGGGGCAACTGTACTAAAATTTATGGACCTGTTTGTTTTCCAGGACTCCTGTTCCTGCTGGGCAATGCTCTGATGATGTATTATGGTAACATGTCATCAGGGCAATGGAGCTTCGTGATGCATTACAGCAATAAGTCGTTTGTAATACATCATCAGAGCAGCTGCTGCCCCAGATTGGGAGTCTCAAACAAAAAATTAGGCAAGCAATTCAACGTGCATCAGAGATGCTTTCTTCCTTTCTCTCTTTCCTTCCCTTTCCCCGGGTCATTCTCTCCTTCTCACTGCCAATCTGCCCTGCCAATGGCAATTTGCTGGTAATTTATTCATTCTGGCTCTCCCATGAAAATTCCTTTCTGGTGGAACCAATTGAGCACAATGCTCTGCACCCCAGGAACGCACCACGAGGAAGATGAGGATGACTGTAATGAATTAGATGTGTAATCCCTTCAGACTGGTAGCCCACGTCTGACAGTGACTGGCGCCAGATGTTTAAAGGGAGACAGTTCACAATGACAAGTTGCAGGATGTAGGGTAATCTAGGTCCTATTTTACTATCACTAGTTAAGAGTTAATAGTTAAGCCTTGTTTTAGTTGCACCCTGTTTTTACTTCTCATATTTTTCTTCTTTTAACAGTATTAACAATTCTCATTAATCCATGGAAAAAACCCAAAACACTTAATAAACTGGGGTAAGCTCTCAGCTAATGTAAGAACTGTTCTCAGGATTCCTTAGCAAAAGGCTCCATCACCTTGCTCACCTTTACTGAAAAGCTGAATGGGTTCTGGTGCCAGAGCACAGGTGAGGGAAATGAGTTACTGGAAAGATCCAGGTAAGAGTGGCAGCCTGGTGGCATCCCAAGCCTCATAATCCTGCAGTTGCCTTTCCAAACTTTGCCAGCTATTGACTTTTACACATGTGGCAAACAGAACTCTGGAAACTCATCAAACACCCCCACCCCCTTTTTTTTTTCCCTTGAAAACTCATTTTGCTCTATTCCTCTTCTGCTGATTACATTAGAGAGGGGGCCCAGGTGAAATGTCTCAGACCTGACCCTCACTGTTTCTCAAGCTCAAAGGTACTTGGACGTGGCAGTGCAGCCAGGGTGAGGTTTCAGTACATGACAGAGGAAAAGAATGGTTGGGACCACATGTAGCCCCTGATAGGGTGCCTGGGTATTAGAGCAGGGATTAGGACTTTGCTCTAGAGCTATCTGCTGTTCTCTTCAGTGGAGGTTGGCTCAGGAGATAATACAAGGTTCAGTGGGAAACCACTGGATGCACTCTCCATGCACACACTGCAGAGTCTGTTGTGTTTTGAGAGATTGTTTTGACTTTTATACTTTTTTTTTTTAGTGCTCCTTTAGCGTCTAATGCCCTGCACTTATTAAATCATGCAGCACAGCGGAAAGAAAGAGAGGAAAATCACATCTCTGGGTTGTTACAATGCATGAGGCATAACCAAGTGCTTCAAATCCCTGAGGGGATTACTTCAAAATCACCAGGCCACCTGGAGTTTCATTGTGGCTCTCACAAACAGGCTTTTAGCAAGAAGGATGAGGTGGGGGTAGAAGGGGTCTTCTATTTAAGCACTGAAAAGAGATAAAGTTCAGAGAGCTGAACAATGGCTTCCAATGGGCTCAGCCAAGTCAGCTGATACCAGGGACTGGAAAGGATTAATCAGAGCGAAAAATGTCAGCTTACAACAAAATCTACAGCAAAGTGTCCAAGCCACAGAGCTCAGTGGAGACCAGAGTTAGTCATTCTCTAATCACGTACTACTTTTTCCCTTGCTTAGTCTGTGACTCAAGAGTTTGTGTTTGAATCCAAGTCCTTTTTGCTGTATCCATGTCACGAGCTGTTCCTTGGACATGAAGTCCTATCTATAGGAGAGACCCTCTCTTGCTTCCATCTATTTCCTGGCCCATTGGTTTCCCCATGTATCCTCCTCTGTCGCTTCTTATTCTTTTGGTTAGTTACATAGTACGTATGTCTATAGAAGCATATTGTGTATTAATTTTATTTGAGCAATCTTAGAATCATAGAATGGTTTGGTTTGGAAAGGACCTTAAAAATCATCCATTTCCAAACCCCTGTCATGGCAGGGACACCTTCTGTTAGATCAGGTTGCTGAAAGCCTCATCCAACCTAGCCTTGAACCTCCAGGTGTAGGGCATCATGATTTCTATGGGTAACCAAAGAAAATGTAAAAGCTTTTGTTTCCCCAAAAATTTCATTCCACCATGACTTGAGGACGGTATGGCGAGATACAAGCAGGACTGAGGCAGATTGCTACCTGTGGTCAGGCAGGTAACAGCAGGTTCATTGTTCTTAGTGGTCTTAGTACTTTATACTTTTATTATGGTTTATACCATTTGTAAGACGTCACTTCAGTAGGATGCACAATATTCTTAATTCTGAGGGTGTTCTTTATGTCCTAAGATTTGCTGTGACTCAATGAATATATTTTTGTTTGAAAGCATCTTTTTTGCATAGATCAAAACCTGTCCTCATTCTAAGTTAAATATTTATTTTCATTAACAATGGGATGATCCTGCTGATATCCGAGTGCTTTGTTCTGCTTTCAGCTAGAAAGGAATTAAATTTCCCATTTTTTCCTTAAAGGCTCAGTTATAAATGCGACACAAAAGGGAGGCTAAGCAAACAGCACAGTGGAGTGGAGGCAGTCACGGCAAGGATCTGGAGAACTTTCCACCCACAGCTCCTGGGGACCTGTTTTCAAAACAGTGCATGTAACATGTTCACAAGGACCTTTTATACCTCTGCTGTCCTGTGCAGTAGGGAGCCAAGGTTCCTGTAGCTGGTTAACGAGAAGCTTAGTCATTATAGAATACTTTCTGCAGGATTGTTTTCCATGACATAGTGAGCTATGAAAGGGGAGATTTGGAGTCCTTAATTCTATTTTACTTCATTAAATGTGTAGGGGACTCTATTAAATATGTAAGAGTTTGGCAGTCAAATATTGCCAGGTTTTACACCTCAAGGCAACTATCACTATGATTGCAGTCTGGTACATTTGAGCAACATTGACAATTAGGCATGAAAACATGGTCACCTGCACCTAATTACCATGATTGCATATGAAATTATGATAATTCAGGAAGATATTTTAACTTCTTTGAAGTTGGCAGGATCTCTGTAGTCCACTTAAAGGGGTGCAGTATTTCCAGAATGCCGTGGTGAAAGGTGTGTCTGTAAGAGGTCTTTCCAGAATTAAACACCCTGAATTCACAACTG
This sequence comes from Clamator glandarius, assembly GCA_033459285.1. Classification (NCBI taxonomy): domain Eukaryota; kingdom Metazoa; phylum Chordata; class Aves; order Cuculiformes; family Cuculidae; genus Clamator; species Clamator glandarius. Next base: position 1,328,065 of record JAUNZM010000289.1, on the reverse strand, counting down.
AATATCAGTTCTTTTAGTCTGAGACTACAAAAGTGCACCAGTTGCTCAAGTGATGTAAATCTATGCAAAACATGGGTTCTTTTAAGGGGCATCCTCTGTGCTTCTCCAGATAGATGAGGGGGAGGAGAGAGGGGGCAATAAAACTTTTCTTAAAGTGGAGGCTTTTATTTCTTAGAGCAAGAGGAGTAAGAAGAGCCGAGGCTGTTACTAGCACTGAGAGCGAACAGAGCTGTTAGATGTACTGGCACCCAAGTTCATAGATGACGAAGACTGAGGACTGATTAGGTCTCAGTAACAACCAGCAGTTTTGATTGGATCCTCTTCCCCCAGGAAGAGTTTTGCCACCTTTGTAAATTTAATTTATTCATGCTCTAGAAAAGTTTTATTGTATCTCTTTAGAGGAAAAGTAAGTGATATATTAAACCTCTTCACCCCTGAACTCCAATACCTCTCCACTCTTTACTCTTTCACAAAAAAAAAAAAAAAACATGTAAAGCTATGACTCCTGGAAGACCATAAGGTACTTTTTTGTAATATTTTGCAAAATTGTAATAAGGAATCAGAAGGTAAAATCTTCTGGTCTTCATTAAGAAAACAAATAACTGGATATGAGGTTTGTCTTGAACATCACTTTCGATTAGAGTTAATCCTAGTTGGTGAAAGAATGGATGACACATCTGTAAGATATGCTGGCTTTGTAAGAATAATTCAGGGTTTCTAGTTTGAGCCTTCTCTGTAGGAATCCATTATACATTTTACTTGTAAATATAACCAGTGCCACTTACGTAGTCTCTTAAATAACATGTCCATTTTATAAAATATTTGCTTGCAGACTTAGAAAAGAAATCTTGAAAGGATAGAAGAGATTTCATATGATATCTTCAGCCAGCATATGACAGCAAGCTTGTGCAGGTGGAAAAACGTACAGAAGCTGAGGAGCTAGAGCTGGAAAGTGCATTTTTTTTCTTTCCTTGGATTGTTCCTTCATCATTATTAAGGATTTTTATTCCCCTCTACTTTTAGCATTGGTTGAAGTGAGGATTCCTGAACACTGCTCTGGGAATGCTGAAGTCCTGTTATGCCTCTAATCTGCAACATTTCACCTCTTTGGAAATGAGTGTCAGAAGCATGAAGCAGTACATATTGGTCCATGCTGAGTAATTCCTATTACACAGATGGAGGACTGAGGCCAGGCAGAAGTTTAGGAATTCCTTCTTCATCTAAGCCGTTATCATATTATTGAGGATGAAAACTATGCCATCAAATACCTTTACTATGGGCACTGGTATTAAAAATCCTTCATCACAAACTTTCAGCTGGATGCCAATTTGAAACTGTTAGGAAAAAACCTAACCTAAAAATCTACTTACACATTTGTTCTGTCATACTGTTAAAAAAGAACAGCTGAACAAATTATCAACATTTTGTGAGGATTAGGAAAATTGATACAGGCTGAGTCACTGCATGCCTATATAACCCAAAGTAATGTTAAAACCCAGGAAATGAGACTAGGACTGGAAAGGCTGAGAGAATTATTGTAGAATCCTAAAATGCCAGGTTATTGGACTCAGTTTTCCACTGCCTATCTGTGCCCTTGTAAATGCTGGAACATTCTTGCAACATTTATTCATGTGATGTTTCCCTCTGCAAGCTTCATTCTGCAAAAGCACAACTTACACTAAATAATTAATACAAGTTAAGCAGTAGTTTCAAAATATCAGGAACAGTGTAAGAATTAAACCATCATTACAGACTCAATTTAATACAAACCAATAGATAATATAGATAATAAGAACTTTCAGCTCTGTTGGGAAATGTAGGAGTTAGTAAAGATAATCTTTACACTGAAGAACTTCAAGCAGGGAGAAAAATATTCCAAAATAAGTCCAAGAACTGTACTTGATCGTTTTGTATTTTATAGGAATGGTTGGACTCGATCTGATGGGTCTTTTCCAACCTGGTGATTCTATGAGTCTATGATTAACATTCAGGGGGTAGCAGGTATTTCCCTTATATTTATATTTACATCTGAAGAAAAGGAAAGACATGCATCCTCAGCTTCCAGTGTTAACTTGCAGTGTTTGAAAGGATGGTATTTAAATATCTGTCTTGGTCCAAGTAAGGAATTCTGGCCCAGAATTTTCTTTTGTCTTTGTTTCTACTATTGTGCGTACAAGTCTGTGCTAGAAGAGACAGGGCAGCCCTCAGCAAGGTTCTTCCCAGTGACGGAGTCCTATTCAATACAACCCAAGCTGCTGGAAAATTCTCACCTCAAAGCCCGTTTTCAATATCAGAGGCATTATCATCATTAGAGAGGAATCTGACCTGCAGGGGTCACTTTGGAGGCTGTGAATTCTGCGCGTTTTTACACCTGGGATTTTTGACCCAGCTGACTAAAGCTCGTTGGTGAAAGAGATGAATCATAGAATCACCAGGTTGGAAAAGACCCATCGGATCATCGAGTCCAACCATTCCTATCAATCACTAACCCATGTCCCTCAGCACCTCTTCCACTCATCCCTTAAACCCCTCCAGGGAAGGGGACTCAACACCCTCCCTGGGCAGTCTCTGCCACTGACCAATCACCCTTTCCAGGAAAGATTTTTTCCTAATGTTCAGCCTGACCCTCCCTTGGCGGAGCTTGAGGCCGTTCCCTCTCGTCCTGTCCCCTGTCCCTTGGGAGAAGAGCCCAGCTCCCTCCTCTCCACAACCTCCTTTCAGGCAGACTCCATGTCCCTCCTGCTCTGTCGCCTGAGGCCAGGACTTTCATTTTAGCCCCGATGCTGGGTGAATAATCGATGAGACCATTGTAGATCTTGGGACAGAGGAAGCACAGTGCAGCCAGTCTGCAATCAGCTGTTTCCCTGGCTTTGATCCTCTGCTGGGAGCCCCAGGGGCAGCAGCTCCCCCAGGCCCTTGGTGGGCTTTGTGCACAGCGAAGGGATCACCTGTCAAAGTGAATGGCTGCAACCTTTTCCCTCACCACGGGAGGCCTTTTGATGCATCGGCTGCTGATAATTAGGGCCTAATTGAGTGATTAACAGCCCCAGCAGCTCGTGTCTTCAAGGGGATGTGAGGAGCATGGGCAGTGGTTCCCTGCAGCTCCTAAGTCTGAGCCTCTGAAGATGCGTTTTCCCAGCCCCAGCAGAATCATAGAATCACCAGGTTGGAAAAGACCCACTGGATCATCGAGTCCAACCATTCCTATCAGTCACTAAACCGTGTCCCTCAGCACCACGTCCACCAGTCCCTCAACCCCTCCAGGGAAAGGGACTCAGCTATCTCCCTGGGCAGCCTCTGCCAGGGCCCAATGACCCTTTCCGTGAAAAACTCCTCTGGTTGGGCTGTAGATAAACTTCGAATCACAGAATATTTTGGTTTGGAAGGGACCTGAAAGATCACCCAGCTCCAATACCCCTGTGATGGGCAGGGACACCTCCCACTAGGTCGGGTTCCCCCCATTTCTTCACCAGAAATGTGCCGAGCCAGCAAAATCATAGAAGGTGATTCCATTTTTCTCACGAGCGCTATAATCGCCTGTTCTAAACCTCTGCTGATAATAACGGCTGCAGGAATAGGCTCCCATTTGCCAAGACACATGGTCTCTGCCGGCCATGAAAAGCAGCCTAGATATACTGAACTTAATTAACTGAGTTTGAAGAGCCTATTAAGGCAATATTAAAAGAAGCCTATCTCAGCAGGCCCTCACAGCGGGTTGATGCAGCAGAGCTTTCAATTTAAGACTTATTGCAAAGATATCCTGCTTCCCAGCTCCGTGGTCTGCCTGGGAGCTCTTTAATAGATGGCTTGGGAGCAGGGTAGAAGGGCTTTCAAAGAGAGCTGGGTAAGTGGTGGGTATATCAAAGGAAATCAACCTGTAATATATTATTTGCTCACTTTGTGGATAAGGTGGGGGAAGCTCTATCGATGGGGAGGTTATTCAGCACTGGGTGAAACAAATGACTGTGTGAGCATGTTTAAAAATTTCAAAACAGGACTTAGGACTTATCCAAAGATAAGCTTTTCCTGAATAATACTGGCATACTGCAGTGCTACGGTATTAAGTAGCTTCTTGCTAAAAGGTGAAAACTTCTCTCATAAAGTCAAATAAATGCTTCCTGCAGCTCCTCCGTTCTTCTTTTTTTTCCTCCCTCATACATAACTTGGTGACTAGTTTTGCATCCCACTTCACTTCTCAAGAAAAATGTGTTGGCCCCAGTCTGAACAGAATTAGTGGTTTATGGTCCTGGCTGTAGAAGACTACAACAATGGTTAAAAGTTGTCTATTGCCTGACAAATTAATACAGAGCTCTGTCCTGCAAACAGAGGTTCCCTCAAGCCACTATTTATTATAAGCTGCTGAACTGCAAAACTACAGTAAAAATAACAAAAAAATCCCAAAATGTGTTGATTTTGCCTTATTCAGTACAACCTGCAAGTGGAATGGTATGAAAGTTTAATAACATTGCTAATAATAATTCCTATTTTTTATAGAGCATTCTCTCAGTTTAGAGGGCTGCCCAACTGGCATGTGTAACATTGTGAAAGCAGTGTTTACATTCAATTAAATGGCATAGAATTGAACTTAATGTGAGTTAAAACCTTTAGTCCCAAAGGAATGCTGCTAGCCAGCCCAAGACCCAGCTCTTGACTTCAGTGGACTATATTCAAGTGTTTATTGAGATGGGAAGCTCAGTTTTAGTTCTGCTGGTTGTAGAAAGCCACTTGAAAACATGACCTGAGTTGACTCAATAAAGGGGAGGTGGATGGGAGAGGAGTTTTTATGATATAAAATCCTTACAGTATAAAAAAGAGTTTTTAACTGAAACAGATGGTCTATCTAGGGGGTTTGGTGTGGAAATGGAAGATTTCTATCTTCAGCTGGAGCTTAATAGTCCTGCTCATCCACTGGTAGGTAAGTGGGTGCTTAAGGTTTGAACTGATGTTCATTGAAGCATCTACTATGAGACTGTTCAGGTCCTGCTGAGCCTTAGAGATGCAGACCATCCAAAGAGAAAGCTGTGGTGTGAGCAACACCAGTAAAAGCTGCACAAACAGTCTGGGCTGATGGAGAGCAAGTGTTTCCAGAGTGGCCTAACTCTGATATTCCTAATTACAACAAACCCCAAATTGTTATTTGCGTGAATAATGTACTGTGCATGTGTTTACAACTGCAGTTGTTCCTAATACTCTATTTTAATCCAAAATAACAAGGGGCTGTAAAGCCAGTTTATTGCAGTAGCTGAATTAAAAATAGAAGATCCTACTGAAGAATGTCTATTCAGTGCAGCCAAAGTATAATTGTGTGTGGCTTCAGTTTGTTTGGCATAGGAAAACCCAGTGTAACTTGAGAATTCATTACGAGAAAAGTGCAGGATTCCTGCCATCTTCTAATGGTCTTCTTACAGCTTTAAATGAAAAATTTACAAGGAAAGTCTTAAAGTAATGACAGGAAAATTTGAGAAGATAACAAAACTGGACAGGGAAATTAATAGAAGCTTTGGGTTCTCTAATCCACAGTGATTAATATCTTTTCATTCCATGATCCTTGGTTTCCACTGGAATTGATAAACTACCAAATGCTGCTTCTCTGATTTAAATCAATACAAAAAAACTCAGTTGGCCTTGCTGACCTATCTGTCATCTCATTTCTAGCTGATGGTTAGTCATAATACTTCTTAGCTTACATTCACACAAAATCTCAGAGTTGACTGTTGTAGGGTGTATGGCTTTGTGGTGTCTCATCTTTTTGGTTTCTATGCAGTGACCATACAACCTAATCTGAGACTTGCAGGGCACAAAAGCTTCTCAGGATTAGATTATTTGGGTATTCCTCCCCTTTCAGAGGTGATGGCTTGTTTATTTTCTGAGAGCACAGAATCAGTTGGGGTTTTATTCCCAGTGTTGTTATTTTCTTTTTACTCTGACTTTTACAGCAGTGAATTATAAACATTATTGTTTCACTGATGCTGAATAGTGATATATAGGCTCTGAATTTTACTAGAAGTCCATCTCTTTTGCAGTCAAAAAAAGGTTAGAAAACTTCTGAGAAAAATCAACTAGGGAAAATGGAAAAGAAGTTACATTGCTGCTTAACTGTAAAAAAAAAAAGATATGGGTGTGAAACGGTTTAAATGTGTGTTGTATTGCAAGCATAAATTTCTTATCTTTCAGACTTCTAGGTTGGTGCAGAAATTATTATTGATGAGTTGTCTTTAAATGCAGTTTGTAAGGCAAAGATATTTCCAGCCCTGAAATACAAATATCCTGACATTTATTTTGCTGTGGATATTATTTACCATAAATGCGCCCTTACCTTGCTTTAACTTTTGTTGCTAGATACATACAATTATAGTATAAAATGTGATGGGCTTGCAAGGCTGCTTTTAACTAGATTCTGTGAACAGTTGTCATCACAAGCTGAGCTTTTGTTTCAATTCGTACTTTTAAATGTGCCGTCTCCTTCTTTGGGGAAAGCAAAATAAAACTCGACTATGCCTGTGTTTTAGCTCCACACTCCTGTCCTCCATTTAGCTGAGGTCTATTTTCCTTCACACTTACTTGACATCATGGAAATTCAATTGATGCCAATAATTTATTACTGTATGTGTGGGAGACGTAGGTGTTTCTGTCATTAGAGCATTAGATGGCTTTCCCAGTTCAGCTCTCAGCAGCAGCGCTGCAGCAAACCCAGTGTGTCTGCCAGCTCCTTTGCCTTCCAAGCTTACTGCAGAGCAAGAGTTACAAAGCCATCCTCAAACTTGCATCTAGTGTAGCTGGCATGGTAGTTCATGCTTCTCGAAGGGCTGTCACTCATTAATATTTAGACAGCTATTCTGTAGTAATTATTCCTCCCAGATCCCTTCACAGGGGGAGAACTTGCTAGTCTGGAAAACAAGCACGTCATGATGAGCCACCCTTGTGTAAATATATCTCTTTTTTGTATGAAATAAGCCCTTAATTCAGACATATGTTGTGCTTATTTTTGGACATGGTTTTTTGTCAGAGAATGTGCAGCTCAACCTTACACTCAACAGGAAAATGTTTATCTGAAGAGTTAACGCAGATGAGTAATCTGGGACGCTCCTGCCAGTTCTCGGGTGGTGGGATTCCCGTAAACAGCTAGACACTTTGAACTTACGGGGTTTACTTTATGTCACACTCCAACCACTAAAACAACACGCTTCCATGGAGTTCTTCCCTGTTAAACCAAAACACAGATTAAGCCATGGAAATTTAGGCCTAGTGTATCAATTTGGAGGACCTTCTGTTCGTAATCACGTTCTCTTTAATTCACTCTGTCTCGAGGCAGGCAGTGAAATGTCATTTGTGTAGTATGGTGGTTTATTGCAACACTAGTAAAACTGTCCTGGGTCTGTGCAATACCTATAAACTTGGAGATGTACCAGGCATAATTGAAGATATGAAAAATGGGAGAGAATTGATGTCAGGGCTAACAGCTATGTGCGTAAATTTCCTCCTGGTTCCTTTCACTGGAAATTCAATCTTGAACTGGTTATCCCTCTTATCTCCTTGCTTCCAGTTTCCCTCCCTCTCTCTGAAATGCCTGCTCCAAGGGACCAGGAACCAGGCTGGTTGGATCACGGCTCTGACCCTACATAGTAATTTCAATATCCATACAGATTAGCATTCACCCTCTTCTCTCTGCTTTTATCAACTATCAGTACTGCTAGACAGACACTTTTAAAACTTGATTTATTGAAGCCACATTCATTTGTTGCAGGATAGACTTACATGTGCAATAAATACTTTCTCTGACATTTAATTTTGAAGTTGGTTCTAAAAGCTCAGTTCTGCCCAGCTGTTAGTGCCTATCATGGGCATGATACGGGAACTCTATCAGTAAGATTCTAGCAGATTTTCTGTGGTTGCTATGCAGCTCAAATACTCTTGGGTTATTGCTCAATATCAATACCACGTGGAGTTATTAGGCTGAAGTACCCAAGAAATAATAAGAATAATATGCATCACATGTTAAGAACATTACATAATCATTCTGTTACATAGGCATGAGTCACTGTTAAAATGCCCTGTATATCTTTTGGGGTGGATTAAGGATACAAGCCACTGGGTATTGTGAAGGCTGCTACAATGCTCCATAGTGTCTCTAAACTGTGCAATGTCTTTTACATGCAGTAAATATCTTGGTCACTGGGGAGGTCAAAAGCTAAAGGCTCACATCCAGGTTGTGGATTAATGACCTGCAAAATACCAATTTAAAAACAGGCTCTTCTTCCACTTAAAGTCATGCAATAATGAAGCATCTCCTACCATTCCCTAGCCAAGTTTCAGACAGAAAAATGGCATTTGTGCTGGTTCCACAGAGCTGAGTTAAGCAGTGATATAATGAACACTATGTAAATCAAGGACTAGTGGCACTACACCCTGTTTCTTATGTTGTCAGGATGTGGCATGCAGGACCAGAAACATCCAGAAGCCGTTCTTTATGTCAGAAACAATTGTGAGCAAAAGGGTTGAGATGCGTGTTCTTGCTCATGATGTGTTTATGTTGGTCCAACATCCGATGACAAGTCGTAAATGTCCCTAATGTGGACAAAATTCCATTGCAGAAGAGGAATATTTATTATGAGATTAAAAGGTATAGAATGGCAAAAGGGAAGGCAGAAAACCAACCTGTCCTGTGCCTGGAGGATCGATGAGGTGACTTAGTCCTTCATGCTTTGTGTTGTAATGTCCTTGTATGTACGCCCACAGCTAATGATTGGGCTGGGCTGCTTAGAGTAGTTTTTCAGAGAATTTGGTGTCTTCGAGCTTGCCAAGATGTTTTTGCAATTTGTTAGGAAGCCCTCAATTAAATAATAATAAAAAAAAAAATCTTGTTCTAGCTGTGCATTTTTGCAGGGTTTTTTAATGAGACGAGAGGCTGTGATAAAAGGGACTATTTCATGCCTCAGATGGGTAGAAGTGGAAGGAAACTGTGAACAAAACTCTCCTTTAACATAAAGCAACTTAAAAGATGGCACACAATCTGCCTTATGTGGTCCTGTGCCCATAACCTAACTGGGCTGGTAGCCTTGGGAATCTTAATACAATAAAACATGGCTCAAGGCCATTTACTAGCTGTCCTTCTACAAGGTTATTTTCTCCTTCTTTTTGACTTGTGTACCCATTTCCTTCAAACCAAGCACAAGAAACGCCAAAAATAAGGTGAGGAAGTGTCTTAGAACATCAGGCTCTGCTACTTTCTTATCCTGTGTAGTACAGGACAGATTCTGTCTTTTTCAGTCTGCAGAGAACACAGCTTCCTCCTGGCTTTTTTTTTTAACTTTAAACAGGAGAGGCCACCCACTGCTCCAAACATGCCTACTGAGAGGAAAAATAAATGGCTAAGCTCCTCACCAGACATCTATGCGCAGAGCATATCTGCGACGAGGAACTGTTTGGAAAGAAACATTCCCATCCCACCCAGGTGCTGCCATCAGATGGGGCATCAAATGTTTAAGACTTCCTTTAAACAAAGGCCAGGTCCTGTGGTGGGTTAAACCGGCGTAGATGTGAAGAGGGCAGTGGAGCAGTAACAAAGCAGGTCAGCTGCAGATAGACCTAGGAACACTCAAAATGCGTGTGTTTTACGTAGAGCCAGAGTGTGTTTTTGCATTGAAACAGGATAATAGCACTGAGCAAAAGAAGGCAATGAGCATGCATTCTTCTTAATTAATATGTCAAATAATGTGCACAAAATTAAGTCTTGGAGAAGGTGCTGAAGGAGGTCTCAGTGAATGGTTCTTGGGAGTGGGTTGCAAGTGCTGGGGAGATGACTAGCAGGCACAGAAATGGCATCTCATCACTTTCAGCTCTGCTGCTGCCCTGTTCGCAGACTGTTTGTTTTTCCTTTCGTTCCACCCTCCTTATATCCCAGGAGAAGCAAGCACTGTATTTTAGCTTTTCATCTGTATCATGAGCTACTGTGTAGTTAACGGTCAGCCAGATAGCAGCTCAATGCCAGAGATCAATAGGTTGCTCCCTGTTTTCAAAAAGCTCCTTTTATCTTACCATTACTGGTAATAACTAACATGAATGCAGCCAATGTTACACGTTATAGTTTGAAAAAAGAATTAAAATTCTTGATTAAGGGTTATGTCTTGATAGGTTTAATAGGTTACAATCAAAGCCACATGAAAGTGCGGGAGAGTGAACCAAAATGAAATGTGGCATTCGAGGTCTTGTATTACTCATACTCACATAAGGCCATAAGCCAGTGTTCAACTTCACATTTCAGGTTCGAACTATTGAAAACCTTAATGCAAACCTTGAGCTGAAGTGACTTAGTTTCATCAAAGCCATATTTTGTGTGCATATTTTCCACCATAAGTTAGGCAAAATTCATATGAAACGCTGTCCAGCCTGGTTGGAATGTGAACCCAAGCGAGTCTCTCCTAAGTCAAGCCAGGAATCTTCTGTATAAGGAAAAGAACAACTCATAGTTGCAATAGAACTAGGGGAAAAGAAAAGTTGATGTATATAGAAGTTTTTACATGCATTTCTGTATCAGCATTTCACCAAGCGTGTAATGGAGAAGGAAAAAAATCCATTTGGATTTTGGGTATATTTCTGCAAGTTCCTGTTTATAGAATGTTTTTGACATTCCCACTCCCTTTAGTGTGGCAAATATTCATATAGGAAATAATTTTATTTGTTTTCACTTTATTTATTTGTTTATATTCTACCAACCACACGTTTGAGTCACTTGAGAAAACAGGATGTTTCTTTACCCAGAGTTGCTCCTATTAAGCACATTTTCATTCTTGGATGATGTAAGAATCATCTGTTTATGGCGTAATGGAGATTGCCACAGCCAACTGGTAAACATTAAAATGTAGGTTTCGATCATGTTCAAATCTTTCTCAGCTGGTATCACTTCAAAAGAATTGTATGCGAGTCTTCACAGAAATACTTTTTTTGTCTTGGAAGCAGTATTGATAGCCCTGTTTGAGGCGATCCTAGTGAGAGACTCCCTGATTGAGGGTTTTTTTTAAATTATTAGTTTTAACAGAAAGTGAACGTGTGATGAGGTTTACAGAATGAGACTATTGGATTTCTGGAGGTGAAAGAACTAAGGAAAAAGGTTCATTTTTTAAAAAATGTTGCAAAATATACAGGTTACAAAGGAAAACCAAGAAAGAGCTTCATAAACTTAGCAAAAATCAGCATATGGAAATGCTGTTTTATTTTTGGAACTTACATACAGCTTCATTTCATTTGAGAGTTATTCACAGATCCTGTTCCTGAAACCACTCTGGCTCTAAAAAACGCAAAGCCAAGGAGGCATTAGAGTGACCTCTATTTCGGGCCATGTTGGACACATCTCGCTCTGTTGGTGAGCGTGCCGGGAAGGCACGGGGCTTGCATGGAAGAAAGGCTGCGCCTCTGTCTCTCCGTGCTGGTAGAGGAGCAAAGCGAGACCACCGGGCTCGCATAAACCCCAGATAAAAATATGTCAATTTACACTTGAATGCACTTATTACAACTTTTCAAGCAATGTAATTTTAGAAGTGCCTTGGGTCCAAAAAAATGACAATGCATTAAGCGCAAAATCAAACTGTGGAGGTTCATTTTATTTCCATTAAATTCCACCGTGAATATTGCAGAAGCTTTGGTTTTATTATGGTTAATTCCAAGCATAATAAATATGCTTCAGGATCTAGGCTGATTTATTATCATTTTAAACAGTATGATATTTGCAGCTTTTCATAAATTTACAAAATCGTTATTTCCAATTTCAGCCTTTCTTTCCATTTAACTTGAGAGTCACCATCAGTATTAAAATCAGGTATTTAAAACATAATAATTTCCTAACCTGCATCGTTAGATCTATCTCAACATATTCAAACTGAGGGAATGTGGGAAAGATTTGGTTTTTTATTGTCATGTTGTCACTCTGGAGATTTTTTCAAAGGCAGTTAAAAAGAATTGAACTGCACCAATGAGGTTTTTTCAGGTTTTAGAACTTTGTCCTTTTTGTTGTTTCTGCTTTTTGGTAAATTCAGGTAATGATATTAGGTGATCATTTCACAATCACTTGCACTTTTTGTTTGTAGTTTGTACCAAGCTAATACTTTTCTCCTTGTTAACCCATAAGTTACCAAATGAGACATAGTATCAATACAAATGCAAACCTTTTAAAATCTGTGTTTCTTTTATTAATCATACCAAAAGTAAATGGTCATGTTAGATTTTATACCAGTTCCTTGGTGCAAGGACATTTTCTATGCAAATAGTAAATCCCAGTCCTAAATGCTGCACAAAGGATGACTCCTTTCTTTGTTCTGAAGGTAGAAAAACATGCATAGATATTTGCCCAATGGCATGTTCAACCAAAGACTACTAAAGAAGAGAAATTCCCACTAGTCCGTTAAGAAAATGTATTGGCTTTTCTTTTGATTGGGCTGGTTATAATGAAGTGAAATCTGAACTTAATGGCTTGGCCCAGAAAATCCCCAACATGACTCACAAAACTCAAGCTAACACCCAGACAAGTTTTGCTAACAGGTAACTGAAAGACTGTTTGCTATTCTAAGCTAATAGGTTCGGTCTGAAAATAAACAAAGGGTTGATCAGTCCCCAAACCGCTGACCTTCTGGTCTGGAGAAACACACCAATAAACCGATGCTCAAACGCATTGCCTGGCTCTCTCAAGGGTGACATTGCTGCTCTTGCAGAAGGGATCAACTATTCACGTTCTTGCACGCTGTATCTATGTGCACTGGTTATTGTACTTATTAATATGAATATTTTAGTCATGTAGCTTGTATATGACCTGATCCTGACATTGTTAAACTGCCCTGAAACACAATAAGGACAGCTAACTTACCCAAGCATTCCAGGAGGAGCTTGACAGCCTCAAGAATTAATGGAGCAAACCAAGATAATAAAGTAACCTGCAGCTTTTAGTCCCTAAGTGATACAAGGGGCCAGTTGGAGTTTAAATAAAGGATAAAACATTAAATCTTTGTGGGCAATTAACTATGTCATTTGCTGAGAGACTTCTCTGATAGCAGTTTGTATTGGTTTCTATTCCTGCCTGTTTGTCTTTGACTTCATTTCATGGGTTTGTGATCTGCCTGGCTCATGGAAGTTGTTTATGGACATACAGAGGGTGACATTGCTGCATCAGGTTGGGATGGAACCATGGAGAGCAAGGCAGCTGGATTTCTCCAGAATTACGGGACTGTCTCCTGTCTACTCCAGCTTTCAGCACACCCTGAATTTTATCAGTCATAAAGGGCTGGGATGAGCTGGGCCAGGAATTAAATCTTCCTTTCAGTAACAACCATTAAAAACTGAATATAAATCCCTCAGAGGGCAGTGATGGGAGATCGATGTGGGCATTTCCCTTTAGTGTTAAAAGCACTTAGCATTAGATTAGAGTCCTGCCCTAAGAAATTTCTGCCCCTGATTTATTCCATGGAGTGGTTATGGGCTATGCGAAAACAATCCTCCTGCAAATTCCCACATCCATCTCTTTTCAGCTTACTTTGGAAATGCAGATCTGGATTGTATTCTCTTGTAGTTCAACAATGCATGGAGGCTGTACTTAACTCTGTGTATCAACTTCAAATCTTTTCTTTATCACAGCTTATTTATCCAAAGTGGTTGGGTAGATTATTTACTTTGGTGCCAGGACAACATAATTTTTTGAAATCTGCTGTTTTAATACATAAAAAGAAATTATTATTCTGTTTCCAAGAATACTGACACAGCTTCCTCTTCCTCTTTGTCACACTGGGGTTCATCTTGCCTTTTATATTTCATTTTCTTTGGATAACTTCAACAGTTCAAAAGATGAGGCTTTATGATGTTGGCTGCTTAGCTATTTTTTTATAAGAATCTTTCAAGATTTTACTATTAGCAATTAATGCTTCCTAGAGAGACATTTGCCTCTTGAAAATTCACCACAATCTCTACTTAAATCAGAGCAGAGGCCTTTGGAAAGGCAAGAAGGGATGATCAAACCTAGGGGTGATGCTCCAACTTGGCACCAAAATCTGACCAAACTAACACTTACAGAGTAGAATAGGAGAAAGTGAAAGAAATAACTTTTCTGAAATCTGTCCTCTAAGCTGGCATCATAATATTGCTTATTCGTTGGTTATGGTTGTAGCCATAATATTGATTATTGCGGGGCAGAGTAGAGGCTGAATGGTTTAAATTTATATTTCTTCCTTTTAACATATTTTCTGTCTTTGCAGACATGCTTTTGTTCTGAGTTTCAGCTCCATGAGTAGTATTTTTATTGTCACTTACTGGAGTGGGCTCTCAAGTTTATTGTCATTTTTTCTGGGGGGCCCTGTGGACATGCTCAGCTGCCATGCACCCTTCGGCAACAGCATCACCTGAACTTTTCCTTCTCAACACCCTGTGTGCCTGTGCATGCACAGATATCCATCTGCTAGTGCACACTTATGCAGAGGTGGGAGGCAAGGTAGGATTTGGCTTTCAGAGAATCTGAGCTGTCGTTTGCATTTGTAAAATACAATTTCTGTTGGACTCCACCCCTTCTCTCTCCAAACCAGATGAAATATTTATTGGGCTGGAGTGTAAGAGCTCAGTGTTTCGTCTACAGAGGAACAGGGGAGTCCTGGTTCTGACCAGAAATTTCTAAGGCTTCTTTGTGGCTACTAAACGTTGGAGGAAAAACCACAAATTACCATTGCAGTGGGGCTGGGCCCTGTGTCCTGGCTCCAGTGCTTCCCCAGTCCCTTCCCCCTCTCCTCCCATTTTAAAGTGCACTGCATCTGTGTCAATAAGTACCCCACGTATATGGCAAGGTAATACCTAATGTGAACGTAGTGTCTGCAAAATTAACCACTGGCAGGGTGGGGGAGTGAGGGAAGAGTAGAGTTGTAATTATGAACAAAATTAAGCTATTACTATGATCAAGATATTTCTTTAATACATAGCTGAGGAACCTCCTTTGCCCCTAAGCTAGTCCCCATTCATCCCCCGTGTGTCATTTTCTGACTACTCCTAATTTTTAATTTTTTTCTCCCTGCCACACCTAATCCCTGTATTACCTAGGGGAGTCCCACCTCGCTCTACCCATGGGTGAGGTGCTTCTACCTTGGAGTGTCTGTAGCCCAGCTAGAGAGTCACCTCCCTGCGTTGCCCTGGAGGACACGAGTTCGTTCCCTATCACTTTGACTGCGTTTCTGATGTCTTTGAAGCATTGAGCTCTTCCCAGTCTGTCCGTTCCCACGTGTCTTAGTGTCAGTATGTTTCATCTTATCTTCATAACCTTCCCATGAGATTAATTTGGAGATACCTTAATGAATTCAATTAGTCCATAGGCAGAGTTAAACATCCATAAGATAGTAGCATGATAGAAAAAGGATTAAAACAGGGAAACCTGGGTATATTCAGTGCTGATCTGTGTTGGAAACATGAAAGTGAGGAAAATAGATGCAATTCATTATTTTGATGGGGTGAAAAAGAAGAGTCTATCCACCCAACATTTTCAAGAGTAAAGGTGGCGAGGACAGCAGGAGAGTTAACTATGCCAGTTCGAAAAGCCTTCTCCTCCTTGTCAGTGCAGGCTTGAGTTGCAATGCTGTAAATAGTGTGATTTTTTGAGATGATTGTTAGAACCCCTCAAAATTCTAAAACATGCAATGCTGTGCCCCCCAAGCACCATTGCTTGCATTTCATTGCATTACAGATGGCCCTATTTTTACACTTCTTTCCAACATATTTTGTAGAGAAAAAAATGCTTTATATGTTACACGGATTTGGTAATATTTCCCGTAAAGTTTTCAACAAACGTTGCTTGAAAAAAGTCAATTGTTTACAGAAAAATGAGGATTTCAACGATATATCATCAAGTTCAGAAAAAATATTTTCAGGAAAGTGTCTTTTTGTAATGGAAATATTTTTCTTAGAAATAACATTGGTCAGCTGTATTAATGATATTGAGAGAGTTCGAAGTGACAATGAGCAAACCATGAAAAATGGACAGAAAACAAACACAGAATCGCTCCAGTCCTGGACTGCTTTTTAGTTATATTGGAGACTTTCCAGGGCTTCCATTTTTCAACCAGTGTTTAATGGGTTCTCTGTTTGCACTTATGTTTTCCCGATCTTTCAATCTGCTGAAATGGTCACTTCTGGCAGGACTCTGTTAGCGTCGCTCCCTTCATCCCCACTTTTGAGTGTGTGTGTGTGCGCCTCTTGTTTTTCCTGAGGTGGTAGGAGGGAAACACCCTGATATGAATGCTTAAAAGGTAAATACGAAAGAAGTTTGGAAATCAAGGCTTTCAGAGACTGTGTGAGACTCCATCAGTGGATTTAGCTTGTACATGCACTCCCTGGAAAAAGTCCTTGCCCCAGAGGGTTTATGCCAATTAAAATGTAAAAAAATGACATCAGTGAAATTAGCCTAAATTTTGCTTGACCTGGAATTTAGGTCAGTTTAGATCATCGGCTTATGAGGGCTGTCTAAGATTTAAAACCACGCAGTGAACTATAGAAACAGAAATGTATTTCAGAGCAGCAGGAGAACCTGCAAAGCCAGCTTAGAGGCTGGTAGAGGACTGTGGATGAGGTGATGACCAGTACTCCCCATGGACATGCTGATGTTTCCATAGCTTGCTCACTGCATGGTTCCAGCATTGAAAACACTAAAAAGATAAAATAAAGGTAGGCATCAGTTGCCCACTCCTTTCAATGCTTTCTACCCTATAGCACAACCTCCCTAGTATTCTCATTGCAATTTTTCTTGTAGCAATTTATACTTCGTTCATTCTTGTGCTTACCTCTTGGCAATAACTGTAATAGAAAAAAAGCTCATTAAAATAATGGAGATGGCTGGTCAGCAAGTGCGTGTTAGTTGTCGTATACAGGGAATATTTTAATGACTGCATTTACAGTCTGGCTGTTACCAGTTTATTCTTCCCTCCTTAAGCCCCCCAGGATGGACACAGGTCCAAATTTATATTCACAGTGTGTTTAAACAGTAGCATAACACTTGCTTCTTTGTAGAATACTGCAAGTTTGCATACAATAAATATTTTCCACTTCACGAACTAAGACAAATGGCTCTTGCAAGCAAGCTCAGTACTTTGTCCTGCAAAGCTGGTTCTGATCAAATGGTGGCAGTAGGTTGCTTTGTGAGAATAATTCCTCCATGGATTTACATGCCCCACCCTCATGTAAATAGAGTTGGGATTTAGAAGGTGTGAGCTGGCATGGCAATGAAGTCTGCAAAATGTAAGCTGCAGTAGCCCTTTTTCCGAAGTCTTGACAGTAAGCAGAGTTAAATAGGAGACTGGGATCTCATTCAGTATCTGTGAGTGGGAGAAGTGTTGGGGAAAATGAAGGCATGTGTTGCTCTAATTCATTCCTCCCTTAAATCTCACTGTGGTTTTAGTTGTTTCTATTTGTTTTAATATGAAGGGGGTTTTGTGCTGCTGGATGTGTTCCACGGGAATAGCTGTGAATTATCATAGTATCAGCATAAGGGTGTGGGTGGCAGAGACTGAAAACTATCTCAGCGTGCATTTCCAAAAGTTGGAGTGATGTGAGGTAACCTTTTCAGAGCATCTGTGTGCTGTCCAGAAAGATGAGGGCTTCCAAGGAATTAAGTCACTGATGGTCCTGAATCTGCAGTGCCACACATGGAAATGTTACTGACGAATTTAGCTATTTGTTCTTGTTCTTCAGGACTCTGTCCAAACTCCAAGTCACAGAATCTATAAAGAAATCTTTCCTAGTGTTATGTTGTCTCGTATGGTCTGCTGTAAAGCATCCGTTGCAGGAGCTGGTACTAGTCATTGCTGGGGTATTTGGAGCACTGCAGCCACTTTTATAATTCCTGCTGTATGCAGAAAGCATGCAGCTCTGCCGTCCTCATGGCAAGCTCAAGGAACAAGTAGCTCAACAAAAAAAGCAAGGAAAGAGGGTCTGATTGCCTGTCTGTATAACAGACTGAATAATGGAGCTTTTTGTGTCTCAATGTCTGTCTTCCCTTTGTGAAGCAGAAGCTTTGGGTGCTCCTTTCACCTAGGAAATGCCTAACATAACGTATCTGCCATTGTCATGTTACGGACAGCTATGACACTGCGAATAATACAAATTAAAATATGTTCAGTAACTTCAGATAGTGATAAGGACCTTGCCCCACCCTTCTTTATTAGAGGGACAAATCTGCACTGATTATGCCACTCCTTGGCTGGCACTGGAAATCTGAATGTGCAGCTGCCTGGTATTAAGAGATTTTTTTATTTCTATAGACCCTCACATTAGGTGATTTTTCTTATTGTGTTTGACAGCTACCCCTGTCAGATTCTCTTTCCCATGTGACTTTTTGGTTTTTTATGGTACTTTAATGTGATGTCCTGACATCTTTCCAAGAAAATAAAAGCCCATGTGAATTGTTCTCAGACTTTGCGTATTTCCTGAGCTCTGTTCAAAGTATTGATTGTCCCAGGGCAAAGAGAGGACAAGGAGTGTGAGCAGTGCCAAATTAGCACCACGTTCAAAAGGGGTCTTCTTTGCATCTGAGTGGGGTTTGGATCAAACTCTTGCAGAAGAAAAGCTACAGCACTGAAACACAGTCAATCTGCAGTGATTTCCCACCTGCACTGCAGGATGCTACACAACAGTGCAAATGGGTGAGATGGGATTCATCGAACCTAACCCTTGTCATCCAAGTTCTGTAGACTCCCTTAATAATCAACAGAAAGCTGAATCATACCTCTGTTAGACAGCTGTCCAAGATGAGTGGGCTGAATTGTTTTCTGGATATGTCTGTCTCCCCCATTAATTACAGAGAGTTTAGGTAACTAGTTTGGACTGGATGCCTTATTTTTAGAAGCTGAAGTGAAGGCAAACAGATCCATCCAAACCCCTCTCTGCCTCAGTATCATCCACTGTAAAATGCAGACCATTTGTGTGCTTGACTTTCGATAGTAAACTTTTTATAGTATGGTCTCTGGAAATAACATGAGTTGCACTCTTCATTAGAAAAGGGAATTTCAGTTGTTTCCTATATCAATCACAACAACAGATATAAGTAAAAAGCAGGTGATAGGTTGAGCTTCAAGTCATGCATGTGTGGAAGTTTATTGTTTTCATGGGGATTAAGGGGCCAAGCAGTTTCTTATGAGGAAATAACATTACAGCCGACATCATCATATTTCACATACTGTGATGTCCTTGAAAGCTTGTTCCTCAACCTGTGGAGGTTCTACAGGGCAAGGGTTGTAGTTGCTCTGATGTATTGTGTTAAGGAATGAGGAAAATTCACCCGAAGTGGATCTAATGTTAAAGATTTCTTATTGAAAAACATGACTGCAGAATCAGGCTTCCAAATTTATTATTTGGTTTGGTTAAAAACTTGTTTTCAAGTACTAAGGGAACATGGAGATCCACATTCATTTAAGACTTTGTCCATTTTTTTTTCTTTCACATGTGAGCAATAATTTTCAAGAGTTACAAGAAACAGCTTGCTTTATTTACTTTGGTTTCTAAATGCGATGGTCTTAGATTTGTTATACAAAGCAGTAGTTTATTTTTATTGTGAGTCATCTCTCGAAAAAAAATTACAAATATACACAATATTATTATCAGTAGAAGGCATGGGGAAGTCACCAATCCAGTTTGACTTCCAAGTACTAACATGGAAATCCTCTTGCCCCACAACTTTTTAGTAAGAGGAACAAAGCTGCGGTTCAAGGCAGTTGAAGTCTTCATTTGGAAACAGATTCTGTCTAGGTGTTAACACCTAGATCCGAACCCTGTACCATTCATGCCAGGATTTTCCATTTCCAGTTTCTATTTCCTCTCCTGTGGATACTCACAAGAGTCCTGATAATCTGCACCATAGCAATACCATGGTTTTTTCTTCAGAAAGAAACAAACACCATCACTGCTGTGTTGAGCTGCCTAGATGGTTCTGGTCCTCAAAGAAAACCTGGCAATGACCTCGCACTCCATCTAACCTCACCTCCATTCAGTGGGCAGAGGCTCCCCTCGGCTCCTTGTGAGACACATTCACGTTTTGTTTGTTCATTTGCCAGGTTCTTGTTGGTTTAAAGACATGACTCCATTAGACCACTCGAGGTCCAGAGTGGCGTCTCCCAGCTTGGGCGGCTGCCTGGTCTAACGTGATTGATTGGAGCTTTGATCATTAGAGTCAAGACAAGTCTGCAAAGGGTAGCCGTGCTCTGTAGTCTGACTGTATGATTTGTATGAGTATACATTGCCATACACTTCTAGATTAATGTGCTGCACTCCCATATGAAATAACCCCACTTCCTTCTGAATCAGAAGATTTGCAGGCATCGTTACACAGCAACACAGAATGTTAAATGAGGAAGACTTAAAACATGGAGTTACCCAAATAATTTGAGAGAACAACAGATACAATCACTTGTTTTTCTCTCTGAACTCATATGACAAACTGGAAAACACAGACCATACATCAAACTGGCAACTTTCAAGAACTCTTCATTCTTTGGTCAGCTTCACCTATGGTTGGAAGCAAACCCCCACTGCTCTAAAATACATCTGTTCCTGAAAATGGTCCCTGTTGTTCCTACTTCTCTTACCCAGAGAAGCAAGTATGAACAACAAAAACTGAAAGCATCAGCCAAAAGAATGTCCTTATTGTTTTGTACACATCACTGTGTTTCCATAAATACCAGCCCAGCTGCTGTTGCAATAATCTTCAAGTTTTTCAGTCTATTCTATTCTGTTCATGTGTTTGTATTAAATGGGTTGTTTTCATGAGGCCAAAATATCTCTTTCCAATGAACTGAATTTAGCATTCAGCAAATGCTGCTCAACCACCCCTCGGACCATTACGTTTGTAAGTTATTTTGGGGGTTTGGCAAAACCATTAGCAAGAGCCTCAGAAAAGCCCTTCAAAATGTGTGCTCAGCTAAATTCACTTAATATTAAAAAAATATTTAAAGTCCAACCAAGTCGCCCACCTTCCTTTTTGCTTCCCATTCTATGGGATTGTTTTCAATTGAAATACCATGTGGGCGTATATATTCTACTGCCTTGTCCAAATGGATGGGAATAGGGATTATTATGATTAATTTGCATGCATTTACATTCTCCTGAAGAAAATTTTGGGAAGGAGATTGTGTACCTTACGTTTCACACAAACTTTTAGATGTTTAAAAAAGTGAAACTATCTTCTGGTTTTTAGGAATCTAGGGTAATTGAATTGGAGGACATCAGCTGAATCGGCAAGTTTGCAATCCTCTGTAATCTGAAATGGTCATATAATCCATAGTTAGACCAGTAAGATCCAAGGCAACATCCAGTCCAGAAACAACCACATACCACAAGTTTTAAAACACCTATTAAAACCCCCAAGTAACTACTTAGTGTCCTTTATGAAGTTGAAAGCCAGACAAAAAACTCCATAAAATGACTGGTTTCATTAAAAAATCTCAAAAAGTGTTCCTTTTCTGTCTTTAGAAATCTCAGATCGTTGATCAAATTGCCTCAAGAGAATGGCATTTTAAAAATCTTCTGTGATCTGACCTTCAGGAGATGACGTTTTAGATGTATGGACCTGCAGGAAGAAGTGTGATGTTTCTACAACTCGATAATAAAATTTTATTGTAATTTTAATGTTTTATCCCAAAGTCAAAACTGCATAGTTGATTCATATGTTAACATTTAAGTCTGATTTTAGTTTTATTCTCCTTATTTCCTATTTGCAGTTCAAGGAGTACAAAATATTCTTATCCTTAAAATGTGTTATAAAAGTTCTGAATTGGGGATCAAGAAAAAGATTTTAGTGAAACATAAATAACTTGAACCTGTGCCTAAGATTTAATTCAGACTCAAAGGAGTACTTCTGGAAACTGAAATGAAGTAAGCTTAGCTTCATTTGGTTTTTACACTTCTGTTCCCTGCTACTCTTCTCCTCTGCCCTTTATCTTTTCAGCTTCATTATTATGTTTCTCTCACCTGTTTTCTGGGTATTTCCTTCTCAAATGAAAAATGAGATAATTCCCATGTTTCCTATGTCTATTAGTCTACTTCTAGACAAGACTTCTAGGTGACGTATAATTTTATCTACCCTGTGCAGGAGTGGGGATGGGATTTTGGGAGCTTTGCTGGAGCTGGGGCTGTGAATCTCTCAGAATCATAGAACTGTTAAGGTTGGAAGGGGCCTTAAAGATCATCTAGTTCCATCCCCTCTGCCATGAGCAGAGACATCCCAGTAGATCAGGTTACGCAAGGCCCCATCCAGCCAGGCCTTAAACACCTCCAGGGAATCTCAGCTCTGTTGGGATGAGCATCCAGCTGCCTGGATTCTCACCTTGCAAATGTTCACCTCTTGAGCAAGCTGGTGCCTCCCACTTTGACAAACAGAGGAGAGCGTTCTGAGATAGTGAGCAGATTCCAATTGTCTGCTTAATTTCATAAATTAAGTTCCTATGTTATGTGGAATCATTACCTAACTTCTGTGTTCCCATCTCAAAGATGACACTGATGTTTCTCCCACCAGCTGCTGTTGATCAGCTCATTCACATTTGCTGATGTCTCCTTTGTGCGACGTCTAATCAAGTCGCTGCAAAACAGGGCTGCTGGGTCAGAACAGTTGACACCTGCCAACAACAGCAAAATCAGATTTTCAGATTTATGTTCCCAGCTCTCTGCACCAGACTGACGTTTCTTCAGCCAATGCTCTCTTCTCAGTCTCCTCACAACCCCTAGGTGCCTGTGGAAGGGGCCCAGTGTTAAAGCTGTAAAATCCAAGGGTTGTTATCTTATTCTACAGACTGGCTTCTTTGTGTCACTGTTGTGTTCCTAGCCAGGAAAGGCATGTGCTGAAACTGCCCTCATGATACCTAAACAGTAGATAAACAGAAACTTTTAATTTTCACTGCTAGTACCATTCTCCAGGCTCTCTAAACAAGAACTACTCACCAAATATCATGAGCTCTTGATGGATGGATGAATGCTGCCTAATCAAATGTGCAGAAAGAGCGTTTTGTTGGGATTTTTCTCCCTGTCTCTTCCAGTTATTAAGTAGATTAAATAAATAAAAATAATTCCCTTTCGCTTGTGGTCCAGTGTAAGCAACTTTATGACGTTTGTTGCTTTGGGATTTATGCATTAGAACAACCTTTGGTTCCAACATTTTCTCAAGATTTGCCAGCAAACACTGCTCTCTAATTTAGTTTAATGTGCACGTCATCGAGGATGGGATAAAAAAGACCAAGAATGCTTCTGTGTTGCTCCTAGTAGTCTGCTGTGCTAATTTAAAATCAAGCTGTGATTAATGTAAGCAAGGATTTAGTTTGCATTTAAATATAGTGTCTTTTCAATTAACATCATCTGAGAGTTTTCCTTGGTAGGTAGACTTCTGGCAAATTCCTCCTGTAGCCCTATTTTCTTCTTAGCTGTGTCAAAGTAGAAGGAAATCAAGCTACTTAATTTGGCTGACAGTTTCGGCCTTCCCCAGATATCTGGCAGATTCAGTGTTGGATCAAACATTTTTTAAGATACTTTTCAAGTCGATACAATCTGAGACACATGTTTCAGATCATCAGACCAAACTTGGGGGTGTTCAGGATCTGTGGTTTTGGTTTGGACCTATCTTACTTTTTAATGTCATGGTTGACAAGTCCTCCTTGTTCCAATGTGCAGATTGGCTCTGAAAAAAAAAAAATAAACAGTGGAAAAAAAACTTTTCTTATGGACAAAACATAAAACTATTCCCATGTTCTATTTGAAATTTTCCAGGAGAATTGGAACTTTCTGAATAGTCCTGTGGAAAGACCCCAGAGAAGATTGCATTTTTTACCACACTGAATGTTCAGGTAAGATTCGCTGCTGAGGTAAAAATGTGTGATTCTCCTGACGAGGCCATCTTCAGGGTAAACTTACAAATTCATTGGCTCTGTTTTCAGTAGGAGGTTTTTTTCATGGATAAGCTCTATGCCAACAAGCAAACACTGCATCTTGTGCAATAACAAATAATGATTCACTGAGATGGTGTTAGCAAAGTTTGGAAGTGCTAATGAACCTCCTACAAGTTCACCTCTCGTACAATTGCTGCTCAATCTCCAGTGCTTTAGAGGGAACAATATAACACAAATCACAGAGCCAAGCAGTGTGTTGGGGAGGAAAGGGGAGTATTTATCTTCCCTGGAGGTGATCAGCAAAAAGTGTGATGCCTGAGATCAATATAATGTGAACGTGGTGTAGACGGATAGTAAAACTAGCTATGAAACTCCTTTTTGACTTAAAACAGGTATAAACATTTCTATTAGTTTTTCATCAGCAATATTGCCTTGATAGAGGTCTTGTTATATAATCAGACACATATAACTTTATTTTAGAGCATATAGGCTTTCTGTCCTGTAAATGGAGAACTCTGGGTATCTTCAGATGGCGATTCAGCCCATCTGTCTTAGGTTAGGATAGGACAAGTTTATTATTTGGTAAAATAGTCTCTCTTCTTTGATTCCAGCTGGATAGGACTCCTACCTTTGGTTACAAATATAAATATTTGATGGATATATTTTAATGAAATCAATCTGGATTTATTTCTAGAAAACTGAAAGAAGGGTTTTCTTGTTTGTTTTGCACTTTTAGTTTATAACATCTTTGTTCCATATCTAGGAAGGCAAATCCATCATTTCACTTCGGACAAAAAACTTTCCTAAAGCCAAAATCTTCATCTGGACCTGTGTTTTCCAGCATATTTATCAGTCCTGATGAAGATGGTGTTCTCCTAATGACTTTTAGAAAATAAATTAACATGAATCCTACAGTGACAAACAAAAATAAACACTAACAAAGTTGAAGTATTAATTTTATATGTGTAGTAGGAACTTTCTGGGTATTCTCCTAAGCCCTCTACAAGGTATTCAGGTAGTTTCATGCTGGCAGAAATAAAGTGAACTTCAGTAGTTGATTTTTCTTTGTGGCGAATTTATACTTGGTAATGATGATAGACTACTGTTGATTTCCACACAGTGAAATTCATCATAAGCTAACAGAGCTGTCTTACAAATTGCTGCCTTTTTGATGACAGGACAGCAAGATGGCAAGGCAAAAGGTCTAAACTGAACTTAGTTTACTTAAGAAATGAGGTTGCATTATCAACATAGGAAAGACATCCAGCATCACTTCTACCATGAGCATGTAGTCCAAGGAAAGCAAACAACTAGCAACAAAAATCTCAGAAGGAACCTTCCTAGGGCATTCACAGGTCCTCTTGGAAGGACAAAAATGGTCCACGATCCATCATTCGTAAGTTCACTGATCATACCAGGCTGTTGATAAGCAAACTTGGTTTCATGTTGTGCCAGACAAAGATGTAAACACTGGCTGGTGACTGCAAGGAACATCACAACCCGTATTGTACTGTGCTGCACTCAGGTAAGGTGGGAATGGGAAGGGGTTTTTTTATTTGGGGAATAAAGACACCTGAATGACTGAAAATCATTGTTTCGATACAATATTGGGAGAGGTGTGTTATGCAGGCTGGGCTGATTTTCCAGCAATTGCTTCTGCAAGTCTGTAGCTGACTAAAACTTGTCAGCAAAAAAAAAAAAGTATATGTATTTCTGAGCATTTCAAGCTCCTTGGATTGTTCCTTTCTGTAAGGGGGGCAACCTACTGACATAAAGGAATGAAAAATACAGTCAACAGTCAGCAAGTTGTTTATAGTAGAAACTACTGATACCCTCATAACTGTGCACAAGGTAGAGAGAAGTAACTTGGAGTGGGATAAAATGGACAACTTTTTAATAACAACAATACATGCTTCTACCAACAGTAGCACGCATGCACCAGGTATTAATAAAAGCATTAGCCTTACCGATGTGTTCTTAAACTGAATATTTGATAAAACTGATAGAGGTGTAAAGATACATTCAGCACTGTGTACTAAGACTGTAGGGATTTAAAAGCTTTTCCCCATGTAGAGATGGGCCATGTATAGTCTCTGAGTCCAGCCTAATGTGGCAGTCATTTCTGGCTCTATTATTCACAGCAAATTGTTATATTCCTAGAGCCACGTCTTTTGCTGAAATAAGCCATGACCTGTCTCCAGTGCCCATAGGAGTTTAGCTTCCCTGAGCACTAGTTTGTCCAGCTTGCTTTGCTCAATAGAGACTTTTAACAATACCAAACCAACACAACTAAAGCAACTACCCACTCATTTCCCCAGGAGACAAACCCAGCTTTGCCTCCTCCTCCCTATCCAGGTAATGAGGCTCAGAATCAGGTCACTCTGCAGTGTTTCAAAGCAAACTCCTCATACATCTTGACCAGTAACAAGAAATCAAGACAGACAAGTTCTGGTCAATAAATCATGATTTAAGAGAACATTCACTTTTTCCTCACTGAGAAAGCCATGACATTGCCTGACCAGTTAAATGTCTATGGGTTTATCTCTTCCTCCATGTGTCTGAAATCAAGGAAATTAGAATAAAAACTGTAATCGTGTATCTTATTTGAGTGGAAACTCACTGCTCCTCTTTAATTGCCTACTTTTTTTTTAATCAGTAGGCTTTTAATCAGTAAGCACATCATCATTTATTTACCCTAAGAGAGAGTTTAGGGCAAGATTGATTGTTTTTTTTTCTTCTCCTAAGCAACACTTTTTTTTTTTTTTTTATATGTACTTTAATCTCAGCCCCAGCTTTGTCAATATTTGGTCTTATCTTAAAGAACTCCAAAGCAGGGTTGAAAGAAAGCAAACTCTCCTTCCAGAAAACAAATATCAATTATCTAACTACCTCACTCAGAAAGAACTCTTTGGATAAGTTCAGAATAGGAAAAGGAAGAAAGGCTGGTTCTCCAGACAGACCAGCGCTGTGGTTTAAACCCACCGCCCCCTTCTCTCAGTGGCTGTTGATAGAGAACAAACGTGCCTTTCTGGCACTTGGCTGCTCCATGAGCTCACCAGGCAGAGTGAAGGGTGGCAAAGCATCACCTGCTGTGCAGTCCCTGCACGTAAAATCTTGGCCATATTAAAACCTGTGGGTTTTTTTACTGTTGGATACAAGACCAAGTTGTCACCTCTACCTTTCAGAGTCAGAAAGCACAATTAAATCCCTATTTATAATTGTTTGCTGGAAATACATCAGGACTAAATTGCAGAGTGTTAGGCAAGCTGTTAGAATTAAAGGATGATTTTAGAACAAGAATTTCTGGGTTTAAATTGAAAGTGAATGTATTCTGGCTGTATTGAAATAAGTATTTTTACCATCAAAACAAAGAAATTCTGGAACAATGTTTGACAGAAATGGCTGACAAGATATTTTTTTTAAATAATCAGAAAGGCGGAATGGGATGCATTTTATGGTAACCTGCCATTTATTGTGATCATTTCATCATGATGGAATAGCTATCAAAGGTGCAACATCCATTTATTACCATTGCACGCTTCTGCTGTGCACCACTTGGTTATTATTGTGCATCTGCAAATTAGCCTTTAGCATATAAAACTCTCCTATAAATCTGAGGTACAGTGGCAAGGGGAGATACAGAAGTAACTAGCACAGGCAAGACACGTCAAATACACCTTTATACCTACCTCACAAAATTACTTGTATATTTACTGAGTTTAATATGCTGTACCAGGCATAATTTCAGTTCTGGCAAAACACTTCAAATTGCACTTTAGAAGCAGAGGCTTAGAGCATCAGCATCAACCTGGTTTTGCAGAATGCATCCTTAGAAGCAAATTTACCAAGCAGCAGCAGATAAATTCTCATTCATTTCTGTAATTTCCTAACAATACAATGATGGTCATTGCTATAGTCAGGTTCTCTCAGACTAATTCCACAAGAGGAAGAATAGGAATGGGAAAAGAGATTAAATGATGCTTTAATGTGACTATAGGAACCGTGCAGCATTGAACCCTAAATTTCAGTCATGCCGATATGAATGAACCTAGTGGAGAGTAGTGGCTATTTCACACATACAAATAACACGTTAAATTTGATAATAGGTCCCTGAAGCAGAAGGCTATAAAGAGTTTATAAACCCCTTTGTGTAGTCATAGCAGTAGAGAATCAGAGTGGGTTAGGGGAGCCTATGTGTTAATACCTCACACGTTTATAATCCTTCTTCCTACGTGTTTTATATCAATATAGTTCATAGCAAAACGTTCATTTTGTGACTATTCCCTGCCTGAACTTTTTATTTTGGAATTATACTGCTTACCACATGGTACTGTTTAAATGCTCTGACTAGAAGACACATTCAATTACTTGCCAGTAAGGCTATACAGATATTAGGACACTATAAAATTACTCAGGTTTATAGAATTTAAGAAAGCAGATCATTTAATACGCCTTCTCAGAAATGCTATATAGCAGAATTAGTCTTTTGAGAATGATTTCACTTAATTAAATAAAATTTACATTTCTGAAGAATAACCTCTGCAGTAACTGAAAAATTTTCCCAGCAAGCACCATTGCATTCGTCAGTATTAGACCATGAAAACCTCAGTTCTCATAGACTGTCATGGTAGAAGTGCATTGCAAAGTTTATGCATTGCAGAGCTTTACAACACTGATTTTGCACCGACATCCGAGGAGCGATACTTTGCAATGTGTTTGCTTGCTTAGTGGTGTCTCTTTCTGCTAGAATCTGAGGCAAATCAAGAAGATGAAGACTGAAGGGTCAGAACAGACAAGTCAGGAAATATTGTGCTTTTACTGTAGTCCTCTCAGTGTGGAAACTTTGGAGGAATCCCTTCTCTAAGATAATACAGATTGTAATTTATTACATACAATGCTTCAACTAGCTAAAGAGAAAAGAAGAGAATAAGTCTAGTGTTTGGTCACAGAGATTTTCCTAGTAAAAATAAAAAAGCTCAGTTTACACAGATGAAGTGTGTAAAAAGTAGGGAGTGAATCACCAGCAAAGGGAACTCTGTCAGAATTATGAAATTAAGTTCATTAAAGGTGTGGTAACTTAATTTTCTATGCAAGCATGTAATGATGAGGGTTGGGCAGAAAAAAAAGTTCAGACATTCAATTTAACACAAACCCACCCAAACTTGGCAAGGGGGAGCGTCCCCAGCTCAGCCCAGCCTCCTGGCTCCCTGTTTAGATTACATTTTCTCTAAATAGTCCAAATTAGCCCTGGGCTGTGTATCCTCCTTGTCCCCTTCATAAGTTTTCCGTTGTGTCAACAGCATGAGAGCAGGCAGACTCTGTGGGCTGCCACCGGTGTTAATGTGGGGCAGCTCCCCAAAGCCCTCCTGAGGAGCCACAATACGACTCCCGTGTCCAAAAGAGGGAAGAAGCTGCATCCCAGATGAAGACGTGGCCCCTCTTTCCCTCCACGTGAGGCATGTCCGTGTCTTCTACCCATTTACGTTTCTGAGTATTGGTGTTTGTGCACCGATTATCCTCTGACCCTTCTCCCGCCTCCATGGGACCATGGTGATTGCTTTTGCCAAGCTTCCTTTTTTACATTTCCTCTGAACACTAATAATGCGAATACACTGGAATCATATAATCCTCCTCTTAAGCCTCAACGTTCCCTGCTCTTGTTTCTATAAGGTGTGTGTGCTTACGCATTAGCATGGAGCAGATGAACAAGTCTTTCCTCTTGTTATTGAGAGAAAACTCAGACATGAAATCTCTTTTTCACTCCAATTCACTCCTTATATTCGCTACTTTTTGATTCAAAACAAAGGTACATAAACCAAAGCAACATCTGATTTGACCTCATCGTATGGTCCTGAAACTTTACAACTAGTTTCAAGAAATCACTCTCATTGCCTCACTTACCATTGAAATGCTTAACAAACTAAACAAATTTTGTTTCCCAAATGAATCCTGAGGTTTTATTCCTTTCTAGTCTTAACTGCGTGCTGTGTGATTTCCTAGCCCAAACCAAGATCCTGCATTAATTTACCAAAGCTCCTGAAATCACTTGGATTCATATAAACCTAAAATAAGAACCCTGCCTGCGTCCTATGATTCTCTACATAGAGTTATTAGTATAGCCAAAATTTCTGGTGGCCTATTAGCGTTATATGAAACTATAAAGATTTCCTGTTTCAGCAAAAAGCAGGTTTTACAGAAAGTCTGAAGCGGTTTAGTTCAGCAAAAGTCCATCAGAAGTCCCACTGAGAGACATCACTAAGACATTTAAAAGGCCACAAGGGTTTCTGCTGCCTACACGGAGGGTTCTCTCCTTCCACTCCCACCCCAGCAATCCATGTCACGGTCCTACCTTCCTCGTTGTACTTGGGAACGAAAGGCTTTAAGAAAGCACCTCCAGGGTTGAAGAGCTATTTTGTAGATGGTATAGCAACACGTTAGCTGAGATCCTGGGGAATGGATATAGCAGCAGTCTTACGGCTTCCGTGGATCTGGGTTGCTCTACATTGATAAGAACAGTGAACAGGGACTGAAATTTCACATTTCTTTCTGACCTCTGAGGATGCGTGTCCTTTTGGACTCATAACAGTCTCTGACTAATGCTGTCCTTATTGCCCGTGCCCAAAAGCAGTGATTAATCTAGTTCCAATTAACGTTCGTTTCCACACCATCTAAATCAAATTCTGAGCCATGGCCTCCTAAGTGGGAGATGAGCCCCAAGCGACCTGCCAGAAACCACAGCTCCATCCTCCTCAGCCCATGGAGCAGGTTGGCGGGTGGGCACAAGGGAGCTCCTGCCCCCAAGGTGAGTAACGAGGCAGGTGACTTGTTGTAACATTGATTTTCAACGCCACACATTTCACTGTGGATTTGCTATGTTTTTATTCCACCTTCTGAAAGCTGTGAGAGTGAACATTATTAAAATTTAAAAAAAAAAAAAAAAGGCAAAAAGAAAACAGTGAAAAGCAACAAGGAAGGTTTCTGTCCAAAAAAAAGTCCGAAACTGGCTCCAATTGGACCTCAGTACGGAAATGCTGGAACTTGTACCCTCCAGTGGCAAAATAAAACAGGCTACCATTATTAGAAATTTTCTACAGCTAAAGATGTAACATCATAGCTAAATTCAGTCAGAGACAGGTCGAGCAACAAAAACCAGGAGCCAAGGCAGTCTAGTCTGGTCTGAAACTTGATTCAGGCACCAGATTATGAATAGATTTAACTAGTTTGCCAAATGAAAATGTAGATTTTGGCAGTGTTTGGACTTTTTTTTTTTTATTTTTTTATGTTTTTGGTGTGCTATATGTGGAGTCCTATTGCACGCTGTGGGGATATGAGAAAAGAGCCTTTTTATATTATATAACTACTTGACGCGCATGTGTGTGTGTATGTAACATAAAAAACAGAGTTAACCCCATAAATGCTAAAAACCCTGAAGGACCTCTGCATGATGTCTCTTGGTTAGGAACATGCTTTGCTTTGGAGGTCCTGTGCAGAAATAGGTGGGTATTTAAAAGTTTATAAAGGCTTAAAATACCCACAATTCTGCAGCAAGAAAAACAAACAAGTGATCTCTGGAGGTATATTTTGATGACAGATGCCAGTTCTCTGTGGTCAGATTTCGCTCTGATTCCGTTCAGGTATGTGATCTAGGAAGCAGTAAAAAAGGTAGGAGTTTTAAAAAAAAATACAGTCGAGGGCGAGAGGAGATTGTCAAAGGAGAAAGGAGCAGATGCCTACTTTCTGTGACTGCTCCATGGCTGTGGGCCCTTCTGGAGTACTTCATTAAGAAGGAAAATACACATCAGTCTGTGCATTTGTGTATTCGCCAGATGTCACAGCTGAGTCTTAGCATAAATATCTCTGTTAGCCTTTGAGCTCCAGAACTACTGTCACCAAGACAAAGGACACCAATTCACATTTGTACGGCACAAGGTTTCAGCATCTCATTGTATCACAGAGTACTTAAATCAACAGTTTGAACTGAAGGGTCTCCACATTAATTACTTGTAGTAGAGATGTGATGAAACAGCAAATGGGTTTTTGAGAGCTGAATAACTACATATACATGAGTGAGAACACGACTGTCAAGCAGAGACTCTTAGAAGGGCCTGAATTTTGTCCCTCCTTATACTTAGCGTATTGCACAGTTTGTTATTTTGAGAATTGTAATGCTGAGGATTTAATATGGAATTTTATTTTACATTTGGAAAAACTTGGAATTAATCTCTTCAACCACCGCTTGTATCCGTAAGTTCACTGACTAATTATAATTTTTTATTTTATTAAGTCATTCTGCACACAGTAAATCACTGGAAATAACGCCAGTGTGACACTGTACCATGTTTCTTCCTTCTTTACTCTGGAAGTGTTGACTAACTCTCTCCTATACGAACTGCAGTGTCTGCTGGTGTCTGTGCCAGGTCTGGTATTAGAAGTAATGTAGCTCTATCACCAGGGTGTTATGTCTAGCTGAACAGGTTTTGCCACCCAGGCTCTTGGCGTTGCGTGTTTTTTCCTTGGGAAAGTGCCAGATCAGGTCAACACAAGGTTAGGTGTCATTGTACCTTTCGTGCTGTCGGTGCACTCGTAATAGTTTCATTTGCAGTGAACTCAAATTATCCCCCTAAAAGCCAATCCAGGATATAAGGAGTTACTACATGCTCAAAAGTACCGAGGAGATCCTCAGTATTTATCACCATCTCTCGTAGTGTCAGTGTGTGTTGGAGTAGTTTGCAGTACAGCTCCTCTCCTTTAAGCTGTTCTCAGAGGTGCTGAACTGGTGGAGGTCAGACTAAACTTAAAACAGACATTTCTCACCTCAACACCTATTTCTAGACTCCCAGTGTTTTCTCTTATGTATTGTTTATTAAAATAGGGGGGAAAAAAAAGGTACCTGAAAAGATATTGTGGTTAGAAAGCACCTTTCTCAGTGATGTCCATGTCTGCAAAGGAGACGCTCTGCAACGCAGACAGCAGAGACAGCTCTCATGGCAGCAGATTTCACACTGGGCTGAAGCATCACAGAGGAGAATCCACATGCTGGTTTTGATATTCATTAATCATCCAGCTAATTTGTTTTTACACAGGAGCGCTGACAGCTATTATAACAGTATGTTATAATAGCAACAGCACACTGCATAATCCAGACTATTATGGTATTAGCATTGATGAAAACGGCTGCTCTGTGTTTGCTTATGTTCAATTCTCTATCCAACTGCAATTGTAAATATATCTATTTTTATTCACATCTGCTGAAAGGGATAGACCTACCATATGTGGCCAGATGGATAAAAGGATTGCTGCAGTCTTTTTCTTTCCTCCTCCCTCTGGTCCTTATCTCAGGAACATGAGTTGAAATCTGGCCCAGAATTTACTGACTGTCCAGAGACATTTTATGAGGCGATGCTTTTTCAGGCTGATATTGAGAATATATATATTTAAATATATGTACACACATGCACACATGTGTTATTTTGCCTAAGGTTATTTCTCCAGCAAATCTCTTTCATATTTGTATACAGTATGCACAAGCAGTATTCACACAAGACAGAAAAAATAATCCAGTGGTAAAGGTCAACTTGGGATTTGAGAGACCTGGTTTTAATTCTTCCCTCTGCCACAGGCTTCCTTTTTAATACATACATACATATATATATATATATATACACACGCACAAGCACGTATGCACCATGGAAAAGACACTTGGGGCATTGCCTGCATTGTCCTTCAAACACAGACCTGAACTCACACTAGAGTCTAAATATGCATTCCTTTTGCACTTTAAAGATAGGAGTCTACATTCAGCAAAGGCTTTGGTGAACTTTGACTGACATGGGACAGGGACAGACTTGCGCCACATCCTTTAGGATGACAAGAAACTCACTCAGCAATTTCTTTCTCTCCAGACACATGTAAGCTACAACAGATCTTGATATCACCCTCTGTTCTATCCCACTGGGAGATCTTATGAGTGCAGAGGAAAACAGTGAACACATACAATGATCAGCCCTGTCAGAGGATGCTTAAGAAAAGCTAATTAATTATTTTATCACCTCTCACTAATATTCTCATGGATCCTTTAAGGAGCCAATACTCGTGTCACCTTTTGTGTCGAACTGTTTTGCCATCACAACAAAGTGGAGTGCAGGGACCAAATTTGAGTATACTACAAAAAACTCAGTGTGTTATGGAGACTTCAATGCTCCCTTGGGCATCATCTTTGGGTTGGGGGGGGGGGAGGAACCTCTAATGGCTGCAGGTGAAGAGGCACAGGAATTGTATGGATTATCCAGGAGGCTTGGGTTAGCATTCTGTCAGCGCAGTTGCTCGTATGTTGTCACACTGAATAATGAATTTGCTTATATTCAACACCACATGATGTTAAAGTGTTTAAAGCTTAACTATAGCTATAAGAATTATTTTGAAACAGATGGGCACCTGGTCTTTCACAACATGGCAACTCCCTGCACTCTCTTATTTTAAGCAATCCACTCATAAAAGTCAAGCATGCCAAAAAAGAGAGGAGAAAAGGGTTTTCAGTGTTTAGTGGCTGAAAAATTATTAATACCAGTTTCAAATATATGATTGTGTTTTGTTATTACAGATAGTACAGTATAAGAAAAGTCATAACAACGATATATGAAAAATTGAAAGCCCTTTCCTGCAATAGTTTCAGGAGTTGTGCACATGGCCTTTATTAGACTGAGATTTTAACCATTTGGGTTACTACAAATTTATAATGGAGTTCTGTTTTACATGGTTGCAGAATGATTTACAAGAGTTCATTTTAGCCCCTCACCAAATACAGGCTAAGTACACTACAAAATGGACCAAAACCCCAAATCCAGCTTCTGTCTGCTTTAAGGAAGACCTAAGGAGATACAGAAGACCAAATCATAAATACATTGACACCCAGTTCTACCTGGAAAATGTAATACTCATGGAAAATGAATTGCTCCTTCTCATATCTGTTTGTCTTCCATTATTTGTGGTCTCTCACACAGTAGGAAAGTTGTGGTTCCCCTGATTTGCTCACTCATTCTGTTATTAGAGGAGATCTTGCCCTGCACCACAGGGACCCATTTTTCTGTCCTCACTCTTTAGCCAGTGCGGGGATCCCCGTTCATCAAAACCATTTGTCAGAAAGTTAAAACATGTCTATGCTTCTTCCTTCCCATTTTCTGTTGTTCAAATACTGACAGCCAAAAATGTGTTCATATGCTTTATGCATGAGGGAA
The DNA here is from genome assembly GCA_033459285.1 of Clamator glandarius. NCBI lineage: Eukaryota > Metazoa > Chordata > Aves > Cuculiformes > Cuculidae > Clamator > Clamator glandarius. The sequence continues at coordinate 1,292,961 of JAUNZM010000289.1, read as the reverse complement.
GGTGACTATTGATGCTAGAAAATGTGTGGTCATTTTTTTTCTTGTCAAAATCAGTCTCTGGAATCAGTGATGCCTTGTGAAATTACAGTCTAATGTAACCAAGTCAAGTATAATGTAGCCAATTTCTTTACTTTTTATGAAAATTGTTCTCCTGGAGGTTGAAACACAAAACCAAGAAATATATGAATTTATTTTTGTCCCTAGTCAGGGGAAATTAATGAAATAGCACCTCCCATTCTGTTGACATTGGCCGGGGTTGCTAAAGTCCTTAGTAATATTGGGGTTCACATTATGGGGAATACTGTAATAACAGGAGGGATTCAGAATATTATACTGGTGGGAATGTCCATGTAAGCATCAATGAAGCCACGTACTTCATTCCAGGCTTAACTTTAAGCAAATAATCAGCTGGAGTCAATAGTTACAGAGCTATGACAAAATATGCACTTAGATGCTGGATCAAATGCTATAGTGAAAAATACACACACTGAAAGTCAGACCTGAAACATCAGAAATCATCAGTAAACACTGTCTAAAAAAAGATTCACTTGGTATATATTCAGGAGATGTATCCATATTTAAAATGTGATGTGACTTTTCTATAGTTGACTTAATTTTCAGTTTGCAGCATTTTCCCATTCAAACAGAAAGATCTAATCCAAACAGAAGGCATTTTTCCCTTTCAGCTCCAGTATGAAAATTTTGCTCAGTACCTTTGAACAACATAGCTGTGCTTTCAACTTCTTGACACTCGCGTCATCGCTACATCAAGTATTGTATTGACATCTCTGTGTGATGAATTTGTGAGGGAAATGACACAGGGAGGCCAAATAGACATAGTGAAACAAGGAACCCCAGTAAGAAGAAAAGAGAGAACTTCTGGTGAAACAAGGCATTATTTAACATCTATTTTGGTAACGGTCTTTGAAATACAGATCTTTCTTTGCACAGATATGTTCATTTACTGCAGTTCTTCCTGGAGTTTGGCATTCTTCAGTACTTTTAAACCACTGAGTTTGCACCATGTCAAAAACTTTATCCCGAACACTTAAACAATAAGAGTTACACATATTAATCAAATATGCTTTTAAATTTAAACATGTGAACTGGAAATTTTTTAACTAAATATGTTTTTGGAAGCTGTAATTGACATTCAATTGTCAATTGAGTTGTATTAAAAATATATTCCATCTACTGTGTAACTGTATAATTATATGCCTTGATATAATGGGTTTGAAGACATTATTCTCTTCTCATATAAATGAGCTATTATAGAAACTTCTATTTGGCCTCCGAAGGTGCAGTTTCCTCTGAGTAATTCTAGTGTATTTGTTTTTCTTCTCATATCTCTTAATAGAAAGCATACCTGATGAAGAGATAGTTAAATAGTGATCAGATGAGGACTAATTCCAGTCCAGTTTCCAGTGATGTTACCATGGGATAAACCCCATCTCTTACAGTGGAGTGGTCCCTGACAGATGCTGCTGTGTGAATGAGGGTGTGGATGAGATAACTGGCATCAGCCCAGCCAGTTCTCCCATCCCAGCACTTGCAGAGCTGGCACCGATCCCTTGCAGTAGAAGGATGGGATGTTGCAGCAAGACCCTCCCTCCTTCTCTATGTTTGCATCTTGTTTGGCTTTCCCTCTGTCTTTAGATCCTAAAGGCAAGGTGAACAGTGGTACCCAATCAGGGTTGCTGGATCTTAGCCTCCTTTTGCTCCACAAGTCCCAAACCCAACTCCTGGACTTAATGAGGTGTAGAAAACCCCAAGGCACGGCCGGATCAGGCCCAGCAACAAGGGGAATCTATGCTCAAAAATAAGAGAGAAAGAAAATCAAGAAAGTTATTGCAACATCATGTAGCTCCTTCTCTTCAGAAAGACCCCTGTAAACATCTCCCTTCCAATTTTCCTGATACCTAGTGTAGCAAATTGACAGCAGAAGCATGAAACCCGAAAGCCTGTCCATGAGCATTCAGTTAGGAGCCGACTTTAGCCAAGGACCCCTTCTCTTTCACATCCTGCCCTAGTGTTCCCTCCCCATCTCCCCCCATCCCTTCCCTTCCCCTCATTGTACGGCTTCCAAGATTTCTCATGGAAATACCCCGTGGCTTGTTTTCCATTGCAGGTTAATACCAGATTCAAGGCTGTTATTTTCTTTTCCCTGACATGTCGCCCATCACATTATGATTATTAGAGTTTTCTTTTGAAGAGTTACCTTAGGTGAAGTCTAATTGGACTTGAGGCTGCTGAGGAAGGATGCCAGGGCTCGGGAGCGCTGCCAGCCGCTGATGTGGCTCACGTGCAGACACCGATCACAGCAACAGCCCCAATTTCATGCCATGATTTAAGATATAGTCTGTAAGGGGACACCAATGATAAAGCTTCAGTGCCTCTAAGAGAGCTGGAAGCAGGAATGGTGCCACTTCAATGCAGAGAGACTGATCAGCATTTAGTATAATATTTAATGGCAAAAGAGCTATATATCAAATAACAGAAAGCAACAAAGGAGATGTTTAACCGCTGCTAACTCTGACCCTGTAAGAGTTTCCAGGCATTCTCGCTGGTTTTGGGAATCCAGTAGTGACTAACAGACACTGCAAAGACTACACATTAATGGTTTAAACAAAATTATCTTGTATATTCTGCCTTATTCTGCAAGGCATTGCAGGCTGGATTCTACCACTCTAAACTGCACAAAATCTGTCTCAGGGCTGTGGTACTAATCACACTTTATTGCTGCTCTGCTTGATTTTAGCAGCATTGTTCACTCAAGCGAGTGCTGCGCGAGGGGGATGCACTGGTAGGAATTGCTTGGAAGGGTTTGAAAATCTGGCTTGTCATTTTCTGTCATTTGATAATAACTGAATGAAAAGTAGCGATAGGACACTGAGCATCTCTGGTGATGCTCCGTTGATTTCACTCCTTCAGTTTATGAATCCTTATGAACTCCTTTCATCTGTTTCTAGCCAAGACCTGACTGTGTTGATAATGAATAAAATGCCAGGTCCAGAGATCTGGTGCTTTGTGGTAGATTCAATTCACTTTAAATGCTACTGAATTAACTGCTTTTTTTTTTTTCTTTTTTTTTGCCTACCAATGTAGCTATCATGTTTTTCTAACTAATAACATAAAAAAACAAGAGAAGGAAAAGGACTCAAATACTGTCACAAGCCACCTTCTGGACTTCAAGGGCTCCACCAAGCAGGCATTAATAGCAGTATTAGCAACGTGCATTTTGTCTGTCTTGGGATTTTGCAGTACAAACACTGGCTAAATGTCCAAGTCAATTTATTTTCATGAGGTGTTTTAAATAGAACCATTTTATCAGCAGCTGAATGGGGTGACAGTGGGGCAAGGAGATGGTGGATGAAACAAATTAGAAAAAAAGAAACTGAAATGTAGAGGAAAAGGAAAAGAGAGGGGAAATCAACTGTTGAAACAAGTTTGCTTTTCTCTCTCACAACTTCCTTTCTTTTCACTTTAAACAAGCTCTAGAGAACATTTTGATGTGGTCTGTGGGATTGTTCCCTCAGAGATAATTAAAAACAAATCCCATCAGCCATTAGACCCTTTTGATATCATATTTTTCCATATTTTATCAGCCCAAATGGCAACTGAACTGGGAACAAGTGCCAGTTCACCAGCTCTCCAAAAGCATTTTCCTAATCAAAGATGGCAAAATGAATTTGCAATTTCCATTCATAAAAATGCCCAGCAAGCACGCACATGCATGCGCCGACACAAGCATATATAGGAGGGAGAAACTAAAGCTTTTATTTACCATTTCTATACAATCAGATGTTTTAGAGATCAGGAGAAAAGGGGAAGGGAGGAGAGGAGGAGGGTAAAGTCACATGGGAGAGAAGAAAAAAAACAAGCCACGTTTTCTATCTCTGCCTACAGTTTTTTTTGTTGAGGTTGGGTTTTTTTTTCAGTTTCCAGAACCATGTTGTGACTTTGACAAATGATGATGCATAGAGAAAATTTATGTCAGGTCTCAGAGCATTAGCACATTATCACGAGCAAAACAGAGCCCTTGGTCGACATCATTGGGGACCCATTGAGAAAATTTTTGAAAGTGATATATGGGCCAAGGCCCATCTCAGAAAGAGCTGTGGTGCTGTCCTGCTGGATGAAGTCTGGGTAAATGCCCAGAGAAAGCCAGGTGAAGACACTGAGCATTAGATGAGAAACGATTAGTAAAAACCCATTCTGGAAAGGAAAGAGGAACCTCCCTGCTCTCAAGGGACCGGCGCGTTGAATGATTTAATGGCTACCTTTAGGAAATGCCTTTTGCTTTATTGCTTTCTTTCTACTTTTTTTCTTTTTCTTTTCTTATTTTTTTTTGTTTTAAGGAAAAGAAATACAATGTAGGTTCTTCCCCTCATTTTCACTTCAGTATCCCGATTCAGCGCTCCTGCAAGGCCACAGCTTGAGACCCGTCATCTTTGCACAAGACTCCCAAGCTGCCTACAGACAGTCTTTGCTTAGGACCTTCTGAACTGACCAATTGCTGAGACAAACCACCAAAAAAAAAAAAAAAATCAAATTAAATGTAAATGCACTTGCTACAAATGCAACAAGGTTTCACTACAGAGAGTTTCCACTTCTGTTAACTTCATCCTGAAGTAACTCCCAGCATAGCTCAAGAGCAGGGCTATACCTCCCAGGATTAACTGCACAGACTTTCCAGATAGGTGTCAGAATCTGCATGGAAAACTGCTTGGATTTTTAGAGCTACTCGATACATTGACCCAATAGCTTTCATCCTGCTTCGCTGTTAAACCTTCCTTAAAATACCTGCCCCGCAAAAGAAACTGTGTAAAACTTAGTTTGCATGTAAGCTGAGTTATTGATGACATTCATTATGCTTCTGGAACCAAATGTTCCATTTTCAGTATTTCTCTAGAATTAAAATTTTCTTGGATTTTGGGAATGAACATCAGCATTTCACTTATAAGGTTTTACTCTCCGATTTGCTTTGAGATTCAATAAAATCGTAGAATTAGAAAGTCTGTATTTTAGTTCTGGTTTCTCTGTAACTGAAATCTCATGATGTTATTTCATTTTTCAGATTTTTGTTTTCTTGTGTCTTAAATGTCAAGGAAGTATTAAGATTTCAGAACTAACAAGTTTCAAACAAACATTGTAGAGAGTTTACAATTTGAGAGGAATTTTAAACTGTTCTTTTAAGAACCTGTGTCTCTTTTCTAGAGCCATATAATTTTGAAGCCACAATAGTCTCTCAGAAGTTATTGAGAAACTTTGGGGTACAGTATTCTAGTGAGATAAATGCACATAAAAAAATCTATGCAGAGATGAGAAACTATAGAAATTATACAAATGGTGCTTAAAATTTTGATTGATTAAATTTGTCTCATTGGAATCTCCATTTTTTTCCAGAGATGGCTAAATGATTGTTATATATGTGTCATAGTTGAAGAATCCAGTCATTTATTTCTTATCTATAGTATTCTGAATGATCTGTGCCCTGTGGAATGCCACAATTTAGCTAGAGATCTAACATAGATTAAAAAAAAATAAACAACAAAGGCTGGAATCAGAAGAAAATATTTAAAGCTTAAGGAGTAAATGTAACACAAGTAGGTTCTCTCTCACACAGAGGCGTGTTGCACATCCTTGTTTTGAATAGAAGTGCCACTGAATGAAAAAAAAACTCAGTTATTCTCCTTTCTTACACAAACTACAAAAGTCAAACACGTCTCGAAAACAATGAATAGGGAATGCAAAGATTTCAGCGCTCTTATGGAAGTTTTTCAGGGTGCACACAGATAAAGAAAACATTTTTGAGTAAATGACTTGTGTCTTTTCAGCACCGTTTCAAGTACAGTGTGTCAAGATGATTGATGATATAAGCCTGCAGCAGCTTCATGACAAATTAGTGATTTTGACATATGTTTGATGCTCTAAGCATTTTTCACTTGAAAGTAAGACAACTCGCTTTTCAGGTGCTGCTGCTGTTGCTCAGAAGTTTGCAATTGAGTCTGGGAATTCAGTTATCTGGAGGACAGCAGTATTTCTGGAAATACCATCAGAGCACTCAAAAATCAGTGTTTTCCCAGTGCTACTGTCTTATTATGTGTGAAGAGATACAACCTAAATGCAGGAGAAATGTTAGCAACAAAGTAAGAGAATTGGATATTAGCCTCAGAAGGGTGATGGAATGACTGTAGCAATACAGTCTCACAGCTCTCTTTCAGCAGACAGAGCCTTTTATTTACTTTTTCTTTTATTTTTGCAAATTGTTCAGTCCTGCTATTTTATAGGTTTGTGGATTTGTGTATTAGTAGCATTCTGCAAGTAATCAGAGTTCATTGTTCTTGGTCAACTGTCTTCAAAGACAAGACTAAGAAAAAATATGGGTCTTTGGTTAAATAAACTCCAACATGTTACAAACCTACTCTATAGGGAACACTAATAATCCTAATTTCACCAGCTGCCTTAGTTTAGATGCGACTCCACCCTCACAGAAGCAGGCAGGGGAACTGAAAGGCTTGCAAAGTCTTGATCCCCTCCTTTCTTTAGCTTGGTATTGAGATAACCTTTGCTGATGAGTTACTGGCTTTACCTAAGCATATGTGGCAGAATTAGATCCGATATTTTATCGTGGATAGGAAAAAAGAGGGAAGAAAAGGGCATTTTCCACAAATAATGCTGCTCAGTGTTGCCGCCAGCTCTACACTGAGATATCAGACCGTGCTTGCGCTCTTTCCTCCTTGGACAAAAACAAACCAGTGTTTTGAGAGAGTACCGTTGTAATTGTGGGCAGTTATATGGAGGGGAAAAATAATGTGGTTTGTCATCAATCTCTCAGTGTGGCACACAAGGGCTGACTTGTTGAAATTTTGTAGGCTGTATTTACAGAGAAAACATAGACCTGGTGCTGTGCAGGGCCCTATCAGTCCCAAGGTCTGGAAGAATCATATCAGAGAAAAAGGGAAGGCTTGAATTGTAACCTTTCAGGATAATCTAATCCATAAGGGAACCAAAATTACTCTGCTTCTGTGAGCAAGATCAAAACCCGAAGAATTTAATTATTAGGGATTTATTTGTGAATATGTACATAGACTGGTTTGAGGCAAGAGCTAATAAATAGCAACAATTGCTCATGCTGCTGTTTTACACTGCCACAAAAAAAATGGAGAAAATTAAGGATTGATGCTTCCAGCCCTGAAACATGCTACAGTGGAGCAAAATGGGATGGTGTGTTGCAATGTTTGTGGAAGGTGTAACAGTCCTAACTTAAGAGACACCGCTCAGCTCAAGTACTGGAATTCTGACTGAGGCATTTTTTGCTTATGTTACCTTGTATATAGTGTTCATCAGCATAGTGCCCTTTATCTTCACTTGTCTGTTAAAATGACCTGATAGAACTGATGAAATGAAATGAAATGAGGAATTTTTTTTAATTATTGGATGAACTGAAAAAGGGGAGGGAGAAGCTGGCAGGTTTTGCAGGGTTTTTTTTTTTGCTAGATGCTATTCATTTGGCTTACACTTGTGAATATTATTGGTGTCTTTCCTCCCTCTACCCCATCGAGACATAAGACTAGACAACCTGTAAAGATCCTTCTCAACCCAAAACATTCTGTGATTTTACAATTATTCTTAGAATGTTGGTGTTATTACATGAAAGAAAGAAGCACATGAGAGACAGTTTACTTCTGTCTCCACGTATTCCCTATAAATCTAGGCAACTCTATAGCTGCAGGATCCAACTACATTCAATGGAGAAAGGAGCCAGGCAGCTCAAGAGGAAAAATCATCCCTTAAGGCAATATATGGTATTATCACCCTGAAATAAAACTTGGCTTTCCCTTGGAAAAGTTCTGTTAGTTCTGTTTGCAACCCATACCGTGTATTTTCTTTCTTTTTTTTTTTCTTTTTAACCTTGTTATTCTGTAAAATTAGAAATGCCATATGAAAGGTAAAACCATCCTGATATAGTAAATGGCCCTCATTCTGCAATCTGACTATTTTTCTCCTTGACTTAAATAATTTTGGAAGAGATGTCAGACTAGAACTGAATTTACTTCTTATTAATATTGCCAAATCAGTAACTCACATGTATAGCTCTAATACATAAAAGGAGCATTTTCTTTTACTTCCATAAAAATATCCAGAGGGCAGTGGCAGTGAGAGTAAATTGAGAAGACTAAAGTTAAGCAAAACCAGTCTCATACACTTTCTGCAACTTCATTGTCTGCTTTGCGTCTTGCAGGAAAAAAAAAATATGTAGGTTTGCCATGTACAAGTCCTATAAGTAAAGAAATTATCATAAAACCCCAGTGGCTATTTTAAAGAGCTTACTACTTACGCACACATAAAGAGATTTCATTTTCATATTCTGTCTTGTTAAGACCATGGTTGGTAGCTGGTGGGTAATTGCTTATAAGGTCACCCCAAGTGATTTGAAAGTTGCCAACTTTCAGGTTTTGCCGTAAGTCCAAATCTAGGACAGATTTGTGGAGTTTTATTACTGAAATTGGTAGTTTTGTATCTTGAGCTGGTTTGCCTGGAGTTCACAAAATTCCAGAGAACAATTGATTGATCGGTCTAGTGTCTATAAATGTATACGTTGAGCGTAGGTGCCCTGTGAGTCTAAACCTTCACAGAATCACAGAATAACCAGGTTGGAAGAGACCCACTGGATCATCGAGTCCAACCATTCCCACCAATCCCTAAATCATTCTCCTAAGCACCTCATCCACCCTAACCTTAAACACCTCCAGGGACGGTGACTCAACCACCTCCCTTGGCAGACGTTCCAATGCCTAACCACCCTCTCCGTGAAGAACTTTTTCCTAATCTCAAGCCTAAATCTCCCCTGACGGAGCTTGAGGCCATTCCCTCTCGTCCTGTCCCCTGTCCCTTGGGAGAAGAGCCCAGCTCCCTCCTCTCCACAACCTCCTTTCAGGTAGTTGGAGAGAGCAATGAGGTCTCCCCTCAGCCTCCTCTTCTCCAGGCTAAACACCCCAACTCTCTCAGCCGCTCCTCATAAGATTTGTTCTCCAGCCCCTTCACCAGCTTCGTTGCTCTTCTCTGGACTCGCTCCAGAGCCACAACATCCCTCTTCCTTCAGTATGCTTCCTTCAGGGCTGGTTCTTGCAGTAGTCTCTCATTTAAATCAGCAGCAAAACTCCGACAGAGCCTAAAGGTTTTAGGATCTGGCCTGCAGAGCCTTGTCCACACAAAGGGGGACAGTGAGATTTCTTGCATGCTCTCTTCGCAAATTATTGTCATTTTCAGCTGACTCAAGCTGTTTGCACGTCTTGCATTGCACTGAAGTTCTCACCATTGCTAATGAGAACAGTGGATGGCTGGAGATATCCAATATTAGTCAGAGTCCTGTTCAGTTACCTGTTTTCCTATGGATAATTTTGAAAAGCATTTGAATATGACAGAGACAGTAATAGGGTTTTCCTGCCTTTTTAGCTAGATCAAAATTAATAAATCCATAGAAATCTGCAGGCACAAAACAACTGAATATACTGGGGTTTGTCCTACAGACTTTAACAGGGAACAATATCTCCTACATAGACTTTTAAAATGAACATCTGGGATTTCATAATGAATTGTTTCCCATTTCTAGTCTCACAGAAATTTTCTTAAATATTTAATCCAAAGCCCATCGGAATCAATAGAAATCTTTTCATTTACAACATGGGACTTTGAATAAGACCCTAAGTAGCCATGAAATAAATACAGCTCTATAAAAAAGAAACATAAATATGCCCAGTAATCATTTTAAAACTATTCAAAATGTCTTGGAGAATAAGAGGATTTTTGTACAGGATTTTTAAATGATCTCACAGACCATGATAGCCAGAAATGTGATTTCCCATCAGATCTCAGAAGCTGGGTTGAAAAAGATCTCATTTTCTATTATTTTCTGTGAAATACAGGGGTATTCTTCAGGGGTCAATTCTGACTTGCTACAAAATCAAACCAAGTGATCGTATTTATCTTCTCAAAACAGGATACATGACAACTAGTAGTTTTAAACCAGTCTCCAGAAGTTCCTGACTTTCAATGAAGTTTCAGGGTATTATACACCCTCTGGTTTCAAATGCACAGTGTTTCCTCTGCAGATCTTCCTCCTGCCAGGAGGCTCATCTATTTTTCACCTGATTTAACACGTTTCCACTCATCTTCTGGTTGCCTTTCTCTGTTCTTCATATATACAGCTATGTGTATATACGCGTCCAGCTATGTCAACGCATGCATGTTCTCCTGTTTTAACACCGAGAGGCATTGCAGTTTATTTTCAGTTTAGTGGAAAAGCAGCCCTTCTTCATTAACGCCAGCAACAGTGTCTTTTGGGATAGATTTCAGTATCAGCTCCCAAAAGACTTGTTCCTTCACTGAAGTAAATTATTGTATTATTATTTCTTCTTCTGTATTTGAGAAGGTGATGAGATCATTTATTGTTTTTAAGGGTTAATAGAGCCTGTCAGGGTCTTTTTCCCTCGACTGGCTTCGCTGCTGCTATAGGATCAGTAACAGCTCCAAGCTACATGATGCTAAATCAGACCACACTTTCCTGAAGAAAAGAAATGAAAAAAAGAAAACTTACCACCAAGTGAAGAAGCAGTTCAGTCTGGTTTAAAGGAAGGGGAAGGAGGGAGGTGGGGGGAACAGGGACTAACTTTGGAGAGAAAATAACAAACTTTAAGTCCTGAGGTCTTTCCTCTATATTGAAAAGGCAGTTTGGAAAGGAAATTAGTAAAAACAAACAGAAGGTGCCAAGGTTTCTTTATCATACCTGGAGTAGGATATGCTAAATTCCACAAGCCCTCGCACTGGCGCCTGGTGCTGTGCTGGAAAAAATGGTACCCATGGCTCTATAAAATGATCTATTGGGACTTCAAAGTCGTGGCAGCCCCGTGTGGCACAGGATGTGCTCAATTAATTACGTGATTTTTAAATGACAGGGGTTGGAAAAAGTAAAAATAACAAAAAAGGAAGAAAAGAAAAAAAATAAAATTATGAAGAAGAAAAAGGTTTTTAAAGAAAATAATATTAAGAAAAAAATGGAGAAGTAAACTGAAAGGCCTTGTTGTCTGTCTGCCAAACAGCAGCAGCAGATAAGGTCCATAGTTGCCTTGGAAACTCAGGCCCGTAGGAGACAGAATCCAATTTCAGAAACCACAAAATCAACATAAACGTGTGCAAAAATAAAAAGGTTTGTTTGGCAAGTAATAAGTAGAAGGCTACCAATGTATAAAACAGATGAACCGGGGTGACCTTAGCCAACTTTAAGCCATAATAATGATGATGTCCCATGTAGCTTTGGCACCTCTGAAACGAACAGTAACAAGACGCCGACCGTGCTGCTAACTGTTATCATCTAATTGCCACCTTTTTATTCTGTAGTACTCATTCCCTTCATCTCCCTTAAAAAGGAGTGGAGAAGGAGAAATGTCCGTTAAAGCAAAGTTAGTAATCTCATTTTAAAACTCAAAAGGCCCAGAACTGATGTTTTCACTTCAGTTTTCATCTATATGTTATGTATTAATACTTTCCAAAGTCACTATATATGAAAAAGTCATTTTCTTTTCTTACTCTTTATCATAGATGGACAGAGAAGGCAAGATCTTAAACCATTTCATGTCTATGAAGACTATTCAATTACAACTTTTGCTGTTTTCCTGGAAAAAAGCTATAGTACTAGCTATGATAATAAAATAAAATGGCATATAATATATACAATAATGTAATAATAATATAAAATGCTATACTGCTATAATGACTATCACTATAGTAAACCACATATCACTGAAAAGACACCAGAATATCCCTTCTAATACCAACTCCAGAATTTCCTGTAGTGAAGATGCCTTTGGGATACTTAGACAACTTTGAAACTAACCTCTGTAGGTCTTGGGCTGAGTGGGATGGCCAGAATTTTCCCCTGCTTATATTCATTTTGAAATTTTTAGCATGTTCTGCCATTGTATGAGACACCTCTTAAAGAAAATCGAAAAACAATGAACCTCAAAATGCTTAAGCCAGAAAGGATTTCACCCAGCCTGGTCTTGGTGCCCTCAAGTGGCAACGAGGCTTTAAGGGTCTGCCATGGTTAGAAACTCACCCTGAATTCTACTCTGCTCCTCTGAAGAACATTTTTTAACTTAATCCAACCAAACAGCAGAAATATCTGGGAAGCAATTTTAAACAGTATTGCCAGCAAGCTGGGAGAGCAGGGGGACAGACTAACAATTGTGCTTTTAGGGTAAAAACTCAATTTTGTATTTTATTACAACCTGTCTGCTGGGAGTCCTTGACAGTGAGAAGGGATGCATTCACTTTATTTTAAGGGTCCATTTCCAAAAGAAACAACAGAATGGATCATGCCTCCATTCAGTGCTGAGTGCCTATTTTTGGTTTAGAAAATACAATCTTATCTTCTCTATCTGATGATTAAATTTGTGTTTCTTTTTCCCATACGCTAAGAACAAGGAGCTGGGTGTTAGTCTTATACTTCTGCCACCCTCTGCCCAGATCACAGCCGTCTGTTGGGGAAGAAACTCAAAACAGAATCCAAGCAGGACTCCTCATCTTCAAGATAAAAATCTCTTGCTCCATTGGTGCTTGTAGTGGCATGATATAAGCATTGCTTTAGCATACCCAACGTAAAATACTGTACTGGTGCTGAGTAAGACACTTCTTGGCAATCAAGAGGGGTTATTCACAAAGGACAGCAGAACTTAAAGGCCATCAATCTTAACAGGGTCCCTATTTCTGTATCACTATGTCTTTGAATTTTTTTCAGCATACCTTACGTTGACATTAATCGTCCTTATTCAGGTGAAATGCAGTTGGCTGCAGTGCTGGTCAGCTAACTTCACGGGAGGTTTTGACTTGACGAGCGTGGGGGGAGGCATTCTGTACAATGCATTGAAAACAGTATTTATGGGCAGGAGAGTTTTTATGAGGCTTCAGAAGGGAAAAGCCTGGTAATCCTCTGCACTTCATACCGATCACTGGATTTTTGCTTTATCCTAATAATTTCTTGTTTTCAACAGTGGCATGCAGGCAAAACAGCCAAGAGCTTCTTCAAACATTGTCATTTGTCACTTTTTTCAGAGTATAGTTATACAACCACATGGAGTTTCTCTAACAAGAGGGCAGAAGATTGAGGTGGAAGATGCAGGACTAAAGTTTTCACAATTTCCATGTGAATTTCCATTCACTTTATGAGTGCTTCTGTCCAACAGTGTAGCAAGCTTGTCCTTCTCTAGCCTTTACTTTGGGAGCTTCAGTTTCACCCCCAAATGGATCAATTTTCTACTATTTTGCAAACTCCTGGGCAGAATGATTGAGAGCTTGGGCATTGCAGACATCTAGGGACTCTCTACTACCCTCTTTAAGGTTGTCTTTGTTAGGAAAAAGCCTCACGATGGAAGCAGAGAGGAGTCAGGAGGAAAGAGATGGGAGGAAAACCTAAGCCGAGAAATATAAGAACATCCCTCATTGTTACAGAAGTAATTTGCACTTTCAGCTAAATTCACTACAGCTTTTCAGCAAGTTTAACAGAAAAGCATTTCTGTGTCACTGAGCAAACTTAATAAGAAGTAGTGACAGCATGGGGTTTTCATGTCTTGCTGCCTGGAGACTCCCTGAGCACAATGCGCTTTGACCCTGCGAGCTGCCAGGCCGGAGCTGGGCTTGTCAGGTTTTTCTCTTCTTTGCTTTCACAAGACTTGCTCTGTCAGCGAAATCCAGAGCTAAGGTGGCTCGCTTGCCATCCACAGGCCAGATTTGTCACCTAGCTGTTAATGTCCCCAGCAAATGGAGCGACGCCAAGTTCCCACACTCTGGTCATACACAGCCCTCTAGAGCAAATACCTTGAGGGTTTGAGTTTTTTTCTTGTCACCTGGGTGCTGCAGGGTTTTCCAAGAGCAGTTCCTCCTTCAGTGATTTTGCTTTTGACTGTGTGAGCCCAAGCAGCCTGCGAAACGGGACAAAAGAAAGAGGTGCAGCCTGCGAAACGGGACAAAAGAAAGAGGTGCAGCCTGCGAAACGGGACAAAAGAAAGAGGTGCAGCCTCGCAGACCCCAGCCAGCTTGTAAGAACCACAGGATGATGGTCTAGCAGGCACAAGAGGCTAGGAATAAAGAGGTCTGTGTTCCTATCCTGAAGCTGCCAGCAGTTTGCTGCGTGACAGCAAGTGAGTTATTTTGGCCTCTACTTTCCAAAGTGCCCACAAGCTTGGATGCATCAGTTTTTGCATAGTCAATTCGGCTTACTTGCGTTCTGAAGGGCCTGGCTCTCAGAAAAAAAATTATGGCCTGAAGATGTAACTCATTTCCCTATGGGCTGCAAAACGTAGACACTCGTTACCCACAGACAGGCACCAAAAATTAGTGACAACTCCTCTGCTTAGGTACATAGCTTGGGAAAAGATAATTACTCCTTCTCTCCTGCACATCTGCATGAGGCCAAATATAATGAAGCCCTATATTTTAATGGGCAGTAATGTTTAATATTTGACATTAGGTAAATATACTTTCCTCGCCGCTAGAATAATTTCATACAGATTTAGGGTGGAGCTTTGAAAAGCTGCTGGGTAATGGAGTACAAATTCAACTGCGCTCAAGGCTTATACTGTGTTGAAAGTCCCACCCTTAATCTCTGATCATTATAAACTCTTACCAGCCAGTAAATCTTGACCGCTGTGTTTTCAATAATGGTTATACCAAAAAAACCCAACACCTGGGGTCAAATCTTCTGAGCCTCGGCGGTGGTGTTTCTGAGGGCAAGCGGTGATGTCACTCGCAGCCCCTTGGGCTCCACGGAAGGGCTCGGGTCAGGGAGCTGACAAGGAAAATTTCTATTTGTGCAAAAACCTTGGCAATGCAGAGCAATGGAAAAGGACATAAAGAGAGAAAGTATATAGCTGAAATGTAAATAGCAGTTTTTATGAAATATGTCTCCAAGTTAGTCCATGCCCGACAAAAGTTCTTGAAACATATCTGGATATATTGTAATTTCTTTTTTTTTTTTTTTAAGTACTTTCCCAGTCTATCTATGGCAGTTTAGTGGATGTCAGCAGCACTGCTGTGTTTAAAATGATAGGTATTTTAGAATGAAACTATAAATCTTTATAGACTTACAATCTACTTCCTTTAAAAAAAAAAAAAATGTGGGTAACGGCACATGGAAATTTACAGTCATACAGGATTGAGCGGTGGTAGCATCCGGGCTTGAGGCAGCAAACATGCATCTGCTTTCTTAAGAAGGGGTAATTCTGCTCGTTGGCCTGAAGTCAGCAAAGGCATCAGTCAGGAATGACCCATGAAATGCTCTTGTAGAAAGCATATACTAGTGATCTAGCTCATTTAATCAAGGAAAAGTATCTCAACAATGCTGCTGAGCTATAAGCTTCCTCTGGTTTGCATGATGGAAGTGATGAAATGCAAATTTAATCAGGTAGTGAGGCTTCCCTTTGAGCTTCACCTACTCTCATATGGTTCAGAAATAACATCTGAAGAGTTTTGCAAGGTGACATCAGGCACTGAAGAGAGTTTCTGTTCCCAGATTATGACCTTATTAGAAAGTGCATCAGCATTTTGTGAGATGTCTCATAAGCTATTTTTCTCTACAAGATAATAGTAATACAATAAATTATCCTGAAATAAGTTAACACAGGCCTCCTTAAATCATAACATTGCAAAACTGTATTGTTTTTCAAAAGAAAATGAAATAGCCCATTATATGTTACATTCTCTTTTATTACACATGCAAGGCATAGTTTATTTTTCCATTAAAATCTAGCTGGCCTCCAAGCATAAGAAAGAATAATGCTCACAAACATCACATTTTTTAGGACTAGATGAGTTGCAATAAACTTTAAGTATCACCTTTTTACATTTAATACCTATACCAATGCAGTGCCATCTCATTGAAGGTCTTTTTCAGGACCATAACACCAAAGAGGCGTTTCAGCTTTCCTTGAGAGGAACTGACTCAACTCCGTGACCCAGTTTGGTCAATATATGACTCGGATATCTGGGTGGGTATATAGTCTTCCCAGTGCATCACACATTAACAGTGCTAAACTTAAAAAGAGTCTGTGAAATACGCTGGTTTTTGCAGAGTTGATTAAGCAAGACAAAATCAATTAGTGTCTGAGACCGCACAGGTTTCTCTAGGCAAATTGTTCCAATTACCAGCACCCAGGAGCAAATTAGGAGGCAAATAAAAGGAGTAGCTGCAATTTCACTGAGTTACTTTTATCACTGTCATATACATTCCGATTTAGGCTCTTTAGAAAGGTATTTGTCATTTGAATTTTTCTTTAATGGTGGCATTTCTCTTTCAAAAAAGTTGAAACACTTATTACATTTGGAAGCATTTCCTAAAATCGAGATGAGTGAGTGTATGTGCATATGTCTGTTTATACGGACTGTGGTTCAGGTAAAATGTTTCTGGAGAGGCTGTTGCTGCTACTGATTCCAAGAGCTGATTTGCATGCACAGAAGTCTCAGTAAAAAAACAGACCTCTATGCACAACATAATAACATATACTTTCTTGCAATCCATCAGGAAGATAAAGAAGAGAGAATACCCCATTATCTATCCATCTTCTCGTCTGACACAAACCAAAAAACTCTTATTCTATTAGTTTATGTTCACACAAATCATATACAAACTATTCTCACAAGCTGACTACTATGGAGTCTTTAGTCAGGGATCTCAGATCACATTGGAAATATGAATTAATTATGCTTCCCTCTGGTTTTGAATCATGGTCAGATGAAGTGAGGAACTTAGATTTAAATTACTCAGCATCACACAGGAAATGGGAATTCTAGCTTTTAATATTTCCGAAGCAATTTGCCGTCCTTAACTCATTCCAGTTGGAAGAAAAATTCACGCTATGCAGCCCTGTACCATCAAATCCAACTTTCCTCATCTGACTTTTTTCCTAAGCACTTTCTGCTGTCACCAGCCATTCTGCCCCAAGCTCTGCCTTTTTCCATTCACATTCCTAAAGCTTTTGGAGATGCTCCATCTTCTGTACCTTCAGCCTCGGGGCACAGCCTAATCCAAACGTGTTTAGTGCTTTGGGTGCTGGCTGGTTTCCATGGGCTTGGAGCAGTTCAGTAGTGAAAAGCTTCATGCCAAGGAGGGAACGTTCCTGGTCAGTGGGAGGCAGAATCAGGCCCAAGCATGGGGAGGAGCAAAGCCACTTTTCTTATATTTTACCAGTTGATTTATCCACCTTATATCTTCATCCTCATCCAGTGCTGAATCCAAATCCCTTTGTGAGAGTGGAGGCAAATCACACCAAGAGCAGAGCCAAGAACAAATGTCGAGAGTGAGTGGATTCTTTTGAGAGAAAGGCATTTGCAGTCCTACTGAACCACAAATCCACTTTGTCAGGGGCAAGGGAAGGATGAGTCAGTGGAGATATGGCACTTGGAATACAAAGAGCAACCAGAGAGGAAAAGGGAGCTCCTGTCTGATGCTTGAGGAGACACGTGTTCCAGTATAAAGGGAAGTGGGAGGTGGGAGACAACCCCACCTTCTGGAAAGTGTGAAGGAGAGAAAGTTGCAGTTTGGCGCAGGAGTGAGGAAAGGATGGGGAGAGTCAGAAACACATTTTAAGGAGTTGAGATGCTGATTGCATTTGTTCTTGGGCATTTAAAAGGTTAAGAGCCTTCTCGGTTAACACCATGTGCTAGTTTGAGAGGTACCACCCAAGGAAAAAAAAAAGGCAAATTAAAAAACAGGCTTCACACCCACTAGTCTGCAATCAAATCTGCTCCGTCATGCTGAGGGACTGGTGGAGGAGAGGAGAGCAAAGGAAAGCAGCTCGCTCCAGCACTAATAATTCTGATGATTCATCGCTCCAAACTAACAGAGGTCTTTGGGGACAGAAGCAACAGGATCACACTGCTTCTTTAGGGATAATAAACACTCGTGGTAAACATGCCTTCCCCAGCCCCTAAATATTCACCTCACGCAAATAACGTGAGTCATAGATCCCACCCAACGGCAGGTCACTGGCTACTCAGACCTTCCTTTAGCACAGCATTTATACCACCCAGCATCAACCCTCCCCAGGAAAAGGCTGCTGGAAAGCATACAGGGTTTGTTTATTTGGACAGAGATGCACATACACACACGCACACATGCACGGTCACACATATATCTGTATAAGAAAGACTAGGTTTTTTTTTTAAGGGAGCATGGAAAGGCGCCTTGCCAAATAAATGACACTAAGCGGCGCGTTCCATTTTAGGTGTTGACAGTGTATAATAAATCCCGGCCCTACCTAACATTTACAGGAACATTATAAAATAAGTGAAACGGCGTGAGCTGGTTCCCACGGCAACCAGACAAACACAATAAACAGGCTGCAGAGGAAAGAGTAAGTTACACCGTACTCCTGGGTCTCAAATATATCACTTTACATTAGCCTTCTGCTGCTGCTGCTCCTGAAAGCTCTTTGTTTTATTATTATTTGAAAAAAAAAAAAAAAGACTGGTATTTTTTTAGTGCAGATCAGCGTGAAATCGATGAGTTCCTTCAGTTGCTAGTCTTTATAGGTCTTTTACTGTACATTAAAGCTTCTGTGAAAATAATAATGACTATTAATAAGTCTTTATAAAGAACTGCATCCTTCTCCTGCAGACGAATATTATTAATAAGGTGTCTAGCAACCCAGAGCCTTTGTTGGCCCACTAAAACTTAGTTTTGAGGGGTATTTTTCCTCAACAGAGATGCAAAATATATAGACTGTATAAGCCATTTCTCTTGATTCAACGGCCTTCCTCTAACTTTTCATCCATTTGGATCCAATACATTTCTCTTCGTCTGAGTACTGAAAGGGCTGTACATGTGTTACAACAAGATTTTCAGGTGCATACTCTAAATACATGATTTTCAGAATGCAGACTGCCCAGGAACAAGGAATTTCATTTGAGATGGAAGAATGAAAAGTGAGATTTTGAGAGAGGCACAAGAGTTGTGATAGATTTGGGAATTCTGTGGTATTTTGGGGAAGATGACCTGAGAAGTTCCTCAGCCTTTAGGACTATCCACAAGTGATTTATCCACTGATGCATCTTCAGTGCTTAAACAATTGATTTTTGCAGTTTTTCTCCAGTCCTGCCCATCTACTACTGCAACTGATGTTGTGTTTAAAGCTTTTTTACTTATGCTTGTTGAGCCACCTTTTTGCTTTTTCTGTAATTGTTTTGGCTTCTCCTGTTTCAGGATGGACAAACATGAGGAGGTTCCATCTCAGGTAACTATCCTGGTGATTCTACTTGGATACAAATTGGGTGACTCAAGAGCAGTATGTGGAATATGTGAATCTGGAAAACCTAATTGAGTCATCCAGTTTATCTACCTCCACTTCTCCCGACCTGTCCTTGTATGAGGAACGATCATTACCAAAAGGGAAATTGCTTGGAAAAAAGAGGCTGCAAGTTAATAGCCCCAAAATTTTAAAGGCACTTCAGTGATGACTAGAACCCTCCTTCATCTGTTACCCAAGGTTTTCTGCTCAGTAATGGCATTTGGAAGCATGGATACCAGACTGACTTACAAGTAAAGGGTGGGGTAATCACATGCTCCTGGTTTCTTTGCCATATTTAGCTCCATCCTTTCCAGACTGCCGCAGCTAACAGGCTTGGGTTGAGTGTCCCTGCCAAGAAACAAGCTGTTGGCCCGCAGACACCAGGGTGGATGGCTGCTGAGTGAGAACACATCCATCCGCTCCAGCCTGAGAGCCAAGGAGACAGCTTTGTGTGTAACAACTATGTGTAAAGGCAGAGAGTGGAGGTGGCTTTTTTTTTTTTATGACCAAATTGCTGCCCTATTGATGACTAATTAAAATGAGTGAGGTCCAGATGGCCAGGTTCTTTAATGAGGCCAATTAAGGATTCAAATCCTTTCATGCTGTGCCCTTTTTCCTAGAAAGACTAAGCAGCAATGGAGGTCCCACTTTCTCCTCCAGACACAGGCCAGCAACGTGATCCTAGAATACTTAAAAAATAAAAGGTAAATGCGATAAGGAGAAAAAAAAACAATGTAGGTTTCCAGCAGGGAGACTTTATGTCATGCCTCAGTCACCAAGATTTACTCCAAATGCTTCCCTCAATACCTTCTCAATACTAAAACCTTTTCTTGGTAGGGTTACCAAGCTTCACTTTCTCTATTTTACTATTCTTTTTCTGCTGCAAACTCTGCACTCCTGAGTCATGGTCATGAGGAGAAGAGCCGCAACACTGTGAAACAGAATTTCCGATTTCTAACCTGAACAGACACAGTGAGTAGCTCACGAGGTTTCCACCCTTGTTTTGCAGGTTTTCAATAGGGTGTCTAAGCAACTGGCTTTGGAGTGTTTATTTGAACTGAAGGAGCTTCCTGAGGCTCTGTTGTCACAAGAGCTCTTTCTGTCTGGCCACCTGAGGTTTATAGGACATCCATTCCTACATTACCATTCTACCTGAGGACCTCTTGAGCTTTTAGCCTATCTCTCTTCACAAGACTCCCATGAAACAGTTGCATTTTATAAATGGGGAGTTTGGAAGAATACAGACAGAGAACGTGGAAAATGAAACAAAGAAAAGAGTACAGATTTCCAAACTTCAGGCTAATATTTAACTGCTATGTCAGTCTTCTTGCTGCTGCATTTCCTGGACATTAAGAAAGAAAACTCCAATTCTATCACAGACCACACATCTGCAACCTGTACTCTGAGTAATAAATGCTTATGTAGAAAGGCACGCATTCTAATTTGCTTTCAGGAAAGATGCTCAGATGAAAAACCCCCAGACCTGCAGCCACTTCTACTTCCCATTGTTTTTGAGGATGGAAAATTTATTTCAGTCCTGAACTGGTCTGCAAGCATGAAACCTAAACATAGGTTGATAAATGAAACAAATAAATGAAACAATCCTTCTGTTCACACTATCTTTAATTTTTACAAAACAGATTTTTCATTTTAATAATCCAAAGGGAAGAACAAACATTCCGTTTTAACATTTCCAATAGCTAGAGTAACTCCACCGGATTGTCAACTTGGTGTCAGAGTAGCTGAGGGTCTGACCGTGATGTTCCAGGGTCACAGACTCCCCAGGTACGCAAGCTCTCCCACCTGGGAAATGGCAGCTGAGGAACACTGTGCATTCCAAAATGCACAGGGCTATTTGGAAATGTACACGTCTGAGTGCACTGGATTGGATCAACCACAAATGTTCTGAGGTTTGTGGTGTGTCTGAGTGTAACAATAGCAACAGAAGTCTGTATGAGATTTCCCAGATGTGTAGGGTTAGTATAGATTACGTATGTTCCATTAAGTACACTGCGAACTGCTCCTTAGATGTGTAGAAAATAATATCAGTGTTGCCACGCTTCATGACTACATGGTGTTATATCTGTTATCAGATATACTGTTATCAGAAATACAGTATGTAGGAAACTTTACGCTTCATGTAGTCATCCACTCATCTTGCTCTGGGAAGTTGGGTCCCAGTTCCTGGTAAGGAACATGGAGTGACCACAGCTCTCTCATCCAGAAGACGGGGAATCGAGCGTCTCTTCTTATAAGAGATCTGGGTTATTTGTTCCATCAGAACTGGCAGAGAGAATAGGGTTTAGAAAAGTTGGTGCTCTAAAAAGTTAGAGGTAGAGAGAACTTTTGAAGCTAGAATTGTCAATGTGTTTGAGAAACGATTGACCGAGGATGTCCAGGGAGCATCGCTGTAATTTTCAAGGCTTTATTGAGTAAGTGGCAGGAAGTATCTGTGCCAAATTCCATAACAAACAAAATGAACATGAATAAATATGCCTGGAGAGTAACCCTTGGGCAGGGCAGTGAAAGGGAGACCAAATGCTGTACCTGATGTGAATACAGAGGCACTTGCTTTCATTCAGAATAGAAAAAAATGAATGAAGTTATAAATTTCTTCGTTGAGTTGGTAACTTCATAACTTCATGCAAAACATGTCCTGCAAAGAGGCAAACTTAAGTTCCTAATAGAAATGTCCGAAAAGCCTGTATGTCTGGCAAGGCAGAGGCTAAAGGGTCGTTACAGGGGGCGTCTGACTGGGAGCAAAGAAACATGCTGCCCACAGGCCCTGTGGGTGTGCAAACAGATAGAGGCTTGAAGGAAGCACAAAGCCATTTAAGGGCAGAAAAGTCTCCTGGGAACTTCTCATGTATTTAGGGGCTAAACTGAGGCAAACAGAAAAAGGACTGAAAAACACGAATAGTGGGCAGAGTAGAGACAGCCTAAAAAACCCTGGGGTTGAGCTCCCTTTGTAGTTATTTGTGGCGCTGGGTAGGATTTCACTCGTGGTTTTTATTCTTTCCCTCATCCTTAAAAAATGTGATGAATTCAATAAGCTTTCTGGCTGCCAAACAGGTCCGGCACCACAGGACCAGCCGATCCTTCCCATTCACACAGTCCTCGCTCCGAACTGGACTTTAGCTCTGGGAATCCAGAGAATGTCAGGGTTACCCAGCTGGTTTTCAAAGGCTGTGTCCCTGCACACAGTTTACCAGACTTGTCAGTATTTCACAGCAATCATCCCAAGTTTTGCAGGGTATCCAAAGAAAAAGTTTCTTTACATCATTTGTATAGGCTGTAAGAGGGAGACTGATGGCAGTAAGAAATCTAATAGACCTGATTTCCTGATGTATTTTTGTTCTTCCCTGAAATTTTAGTCCATGTTTATCTCCTCCAACTGCCTCTCCTGTGTCAATGTCTTTGTCCCAAAGCACAGCTCTCCTGCCAGCTTAGCCGCCACCCCCAAGTTCCCATAATAAGTCTCAATCTCCAATAGCCCCTGCTACCCATTAATTACACCAATGCACTCAGACACACCAATACTGGCCGGGCTGCCAGCCCACCTCACTGCTTCTCTGTAGAAAGCGTGGGCTTCACAAGTTTCCAGACAGGGGAAGGGGGTTAATGTGCTATAAGCCATATGTCAAATGATTATCTGTAGCTCTATTAAGCAGCCAGGAATGTATTTCTAAAGCTTTAGGGAAAGTTTCTAGCCTTCAGTCTAAACATGATTTACCCTGTTTCAGGTCTGGAAAACAGCTTAATTTCATTTAAAAGTCAGCTATCAGTCCTAGCCTAGGTGCCGCCTCTTATCTGCATGATGCAGACACAAAGACACAGAGAAGACTTTGCTCCCCTGCTCCCAGCTGCTGTTACCCCATCAGGTACCACTGACACTTGCTCAGGAATGAGGGATTTGGCCACAAGGTTTAGGATTCATCATGTGTCACCCTAAACACTCTACCACAGCCACATAACCTACTAAGTAGTGATGGAAATGTTACCAAAATCCAGTGCAAACTGCCTTTATTTTGCTTAGCTACTCCATGTTTTGCCACATGTTAATTCACAAAGGATGACTTAACACGCTACATAGAAAAAGTCATTTACTGTCCACCCACGTTAATGGGCTCAGATGAAAATAAAGCCTTTTTCGAGATGTCCATAATTTAATAAAGCAGATCTAAGGCTCAGAGCTATCTATAGGCCATTTGCAGTGCTATTTACTGACACTAACAAGTCACAACAGCACCCAGGTGTGCTTTAAGCTATTGTTCTGTGTATGTGGGCACATTATTCAGTCCCTATTTCAGAAGCCCCGTCCAGCACCAAGCCAGCTAACTGGGCCATTCCCCTCAACACGTTCCTGGCAGCTTCATCATACTGCTCCGAGAGCTCCTTGGCCAGGCTGATTTTTTGGATGTTCTCTCTCAGGTTATCTTCTAGCCGTACCTGGTCCAGATACTCTGTGTTTGCAGTTTTGAGCCTTTCTTCCAGCTGAGTCTGGCTCTGAAGCACAAAGAAGATCATTTCCTGCAGAATAGTTTTTCTAGCAAGGACACGCTTTGTGGAACGACTCAGCTCCCCCACCTGCTGCTGGACCTGCTTCAGTTTGTCAGGCACTTTCTTCTCCTTTAAAATGAGTGAGAAGCTATAGCCTTCCATGCTCACCTGAGCTCTGTAAGCACCTGAAAAGACAAAACAACATCTTATGTTGTGACTTGCATCTAGTTGCAGTCCAACAGAGGGATCTATATACACTTTTGTTTCTGCAAAACTTAACACACGATGCAATAACACTCCGGTGACTGAAAAATATCCATAAAACAATCTTGTTTCCAGTTTCCTTATCACTGTCACTGCTTTGTGTGTGTGTGTGTGTTATATAATAGAGGTGTATGCCAGTGGCAACCCAATAGACTCATATATAAATTCCTTAAGGACTTCCTTAAGCACACAGGGCCAAAATCATCCCCAATGCAGCTGCTCTGGCTTCCCTCTGGTGAAATGAATAGTCTTTCCACCTGGTGAAATTTGAAATATCTTTTCTGTTTGTTCCTTTAGTGAAAAGCATAGGATATTGCTTGAGCTCTTTCTGAAAAGTGTATTGCAAATCCATTCTAATCTTCCATTAGCCACACTATTTTCCTCTTGACCAGGTCCCCCTGAGTTTCAGAGGTGGTTTTGTGGTATCACAAAGGCAGACATCACAGGGTAGGGCTGGACTTAGTGCCACATGAAGTGCCAAATCTCATGACATGCCAAGATCAGTCAGAAATGTTATATTGTACCATAAAGTAGAAACAAGCTATAAAAATGGCCAGAATTTCCATGAAATCTGAAATCTACACTGTGCCATACGGCATGTCAAGTAGCAATGACTGGACTTCTGAACAGGCTCCAGAAACAGGTACTGTGACATAGCAGCACCTATGAGAACGCTGTTCATTCACATGGTTGTGATTATTTTAATGTTAGCTCCGGTTATTTCTTATTTTTCACCTGCTTACCATGCTCCTGCTGCAAAGCTTCTATGCAGGCTGTAAGACTGGCAGTGGGAGGGCAGCCAGAAACCTCTTTCAGCTTTTGGGCAGCCTTCATCATAGCAGAGTAATCATCGTGCTGCTTGTTAAAAGTCTTGGCAAGATCAGAGAAAAGGGTGTCAATGGCACGTACATTTACCAGCTTCATCATCAGGGTTTCCTTCTTATTGAAGACCCCTGGGGAAATTAAAAAAACAGAGGAATTTCAGAAGTAGCAACAGAATAAACCAAGCGGAGACTTGGGGAAGGAATGGAGGACAGTGAGAACTTGTTTGAAATGAGCATTGGACCCTGATTTAGATGCTTTGATCAGGTACAGACCCTTTGCTTGCCTTTGGGGGTTCTTTTGTTACCTGAAATTAAAACTTCACAGATTTGGGGCAATTTCAACAATGTCATTTAGAGCAGGAGGTGGTGATGGGGGGCGGGGGAGCACTGCACTGGATGAAATATTCCACTTTAGTAAGTTACAAAGTAAAACAAAAATTACAATGAGTTTTTAATTTGAAGCGTAAATTGACTATTGAATCATTCCTCTCACTCATTGCAAGTTTTGGAAATGCCATATAAACAAAGAACTCTTCATAGTGAGCAGAAAGGCATAACCTGTTTTCAGGTCTGAAACATGATCATGGTGAAAATCTCTCCAAAGCAGAAAGTGTGATATTGGTACACCAGATGCTTCAGGGGGAAGGCAAAGAAGCCCTCATCAAAGAAACAAGGATTCTGTGGCCTCCACAAGGCTCTTCCTTTGCCAGGAAGAAAAAGGACAGCGGTTTTTATACTTCATAGTTAAAAATCACCTTGGTTCTACTGAACTTGGATAAAACTTGCTGATTTACAGTAGCAGAGAATCTCATTCAATAATTTTTCATACCTCAAGTAGATCAAAATGTTTCTCCGCTAAGCAAATCTTTCCTTCTTATACCGAGGGAATATGTAGTCCAGAAGTTTTAAATCCTCTCAGACCATGCTCAGTTCACAATAATTCTAATCAGAATTTGACATTCAAATCCCTTAGGTGGCTTTAGAAACTGCAAAGCAGTTGCACCATTGGAGCTCTAATTAAAAGCTCAGTTATCCTACTGGAAATCAGACCACTGGGTCCATGACAGCACTCCTAGACCATAGTTTGTTTTACAAACCTGCAGAAATCTAGCTGCATCTCCTGCGCAATGGAATACATGATCCATTTGCTAGCAATGCTTCCAACAAATGTCAGAGAGGTTTGGTTTTTTTTATAGAAGGGATACTTCAGTCTCAGTTTTAAACAATACGAGCTGTTTTAGTAAGTTTTCTTGTTGCCAAATTAATGCTGAGTGTGCTTTGCTTTGCTTCTCTGTTTTGCCTTTTATGTGTCTAAGTTTCCTAAAAAAGAAAAAAAAAAAGGAGGAGGAGGAGCAGGGAGGGAACATGGATTTCTTTCCAACAAAGTGACGGGTCCTAATGATAAGTAGAAATGAAGAATTTACTCTCTGTGGTACCATAAAACATCACGATGTTCCTACACATTTATAGCAATATAAGAGAAAGAAAATTACTTTCTATCAAATTCCATCTAGTTCTATAAAATATATTTAAACTGGAGTCAATGTATAAACAAATACTCCATAAGGATACCCTGAAGTGTGTGATACAGGACTAATTTAAGGAAAATTCAGATCAAAATCTGTGCTAATTAATGATTCCATAGCTTCTCCTTTTCAGCACTTGTTCTTGGCTTCCTTTGCACTGAATAACTAGGATTGGTCTTTACCAGAAACATCGGGCTTTTAAGAAAATTAAAATATTAAAATAAATTGCCTGGGTTTTTGGAGAAAATCAGACTTTTATTAAAAAAATATATATCCTGGAAAACGTTAAAATTTTTTGTCTTCACTGAAAGCTAAAACGTTTTATCATAGGCCTAAAAGAGTCCTGGTATGAAAGATCATGTCAATGTTTCTTGGAAGGGTATTTCAACTGTCTCCTGTTTAGTCTGTTAGTGGTTGTCCTGGGCACTTTTTGCCTCCAGTGAGATGGGAGGCTGGGGCTCACTGGGAGGGATGTAATGGGATAAGGTGAGTTGATCCATGTAGGAAAATCATGCTTTAATTTATCCAAACTGCAGCTCCTACAAACTGAAAAAATACTAGGCTTTAACTTTTTTCAAGAAGTTCAAATTTCATCATTTTTAGTTCAGCCAATTAAATAAGGTTCGTTTTATTTCCCCTTCTGTGACCCCCACCAAAACTTTGGTGATCTGGAGCCTTGAGAACATTTTTCATGAGGGAATGGCATGGAGCTGGACTTGTGCTGTGTCTTGCATTGGAGAATTTATGACTAAATTAGCATTACAAATGGAAACTGTCATTGTACACTCCTTTAAATGAACCTTCGCATCGACATGCAGTATAGTAAAGTCAGCACATCCAACTTGGGCTGGAAAAAATGTCCTAATTTGTTATATACTTCTTGCTCATACAATGTTATTTTGATCTTCACAGGAGTTTCTGCATCGCATAAATAATCCACTGCATGGTCTGTAAATAATCCATTGCACATTCTACAGCTTCAACACTTTTTTTTTTTTTTTATTCTGTGCTTCTTGTAAACAAGTTATTTTGGGGGAACCTTGAATTTTCCTTCATTTCTACTGAATTTACTATTTTTCACTTCCTGTCCTTAAGTGTCCCAAAGTGGCTTCCCATTAGCAGCCTTGCAGCGACTTTTAGAAACGCTTGGCAGTTTGCAAAGCACTTAGGTTTCTCCTGGATGAAAAGCACTGTATGAATGTGAGGTCATTACCATTTAATGTACTCTTTTATAACTGCATGTTTACAGTCTCTGGCAGGGGGGTTACAGCACGACTTTTTGTTTCTATCGGTGTCAGAAAGTGGGGGGGGGGGGTTTACAATCTGAGTATGTGTTTCCCTTTTGAATCTGTGTACAATTTCACTGCTGGAGCATTTTTGGATGAGCACCAGGATTTATTAATTATCACTTTAACCACTATCCACAAAGAAGGGGGTGAAGGGTGAAACATCCAAAGAAAATAGTTAAAACCTTATTACCAATGTTTCGGCAGGGCTGCCTTGTGTTTACAGGAAGGGGTTCCCGCTGTGAAAAAGAAAGAAAGTTATGATGTCTTTTTCAAACAGAGGGGGAATCAGCTTTCTTTACACAACAGTTTTCTCTATATATGTTCTCCAGAGGGAAAGGCTGTATTACGGGGAAAGGGTCTCTTGAGCAGACCAGGAAAGCCAGAGGGTTTGGATGGATCAGGCCCAGCTGCCACAGAATCACAGAATAACCAGGTTGGAAGAGACCCACTGGATCATCGAGTCCAACCATTCCCATCAATCCCTAAATCATGCTCCTATGGCTGGACGCGACCACCTCATGCCCTGCATTAAGTCATAATTCACTGGACCACACGTTCAGAAAGTGTATGGACTGTGCGAGCCAAAGAAAGGAAAGCTTTACATCGAAATACCAGCTAAAACTCAGATTTGGAAAGTTGTGTGTAGGGCACAACACCGTTTTCTCTCACCTCTCCCACCAGAGTCTGTACAGCTTTCCCTACGTCTTTTGAAGCTCCACCAGCAAAAACCCTGTCATCTTCCCATCCGTCTGTTTCTGAGCCAACATCCAAATGCTTTTCTAACTCTTGGCTACCTCAGAGAAAAGGCAATGCGTGAGCCCTGTGAAGCAATCCAAGGTAATCTATCAGGTGATGCCTGATGCTGTGCTGGCACCAAACCCTCTCACTGATCTTTGGTTGAACGGAGAAGGCCTTTTCTGGTTTTAGCCTCCATTACACGCCCTGGTATTACCACCACAAGTTGTTACCTGCCTATCGTCACTACATCACACACTTCATAACTCCGTGTACCAAATCCTACCTCCTGCTTCCCAGCCTGTCCCAAGACGAAATGATGGAAAAAACATTTGCCAGTCAGTTCAGGAAGTCTTAAAAATTGAAAAAAAAAAAAGGGTTAGAGAATTTAGGACTTTTTCTACCCTCTCAGTGCCTACATTTCTGGGGTTTTATTGGCTTTATTTTTAATTACAAGCTGAGGACACTAACTCTTACCTATCTGGCACTGAGGCATGTTTGACTCAGGTACGAAACACTATCCAATTTGGATAACTTCGAATCAAATCCTACAGGAAAATTTCACCTGTTCACTTTACAAGCGTGAAATTTCAGGGTTTTATACACAAAATTAAAAAAATTCTAAAAGAATAGCTATATTCAGATTAAAAAGCTGGATTGTGACATTGCACTAATGGGCAGGCATCACAGCAACTTAAAAATAGCAGTGTTGGCTTTACTTCTTGATTGGAAAATCAGTGAATAATTAGCAATGATGTTTGTCTTAGGAATAGTATCATAATGTATCTAGATATGCATAATATGTAAGATATAAAAATGATATTTTTTTGGAACATGCTCTCCCTCAAAAAATGAATGAAAAAATTGGGAGTTTTATGTATAAAGAACAGAGACCAGAGAAAACTTGTTTATCATCTCACAATGATAGTAATTCAGGCTGGTACGCAGCATCCACCTCACAGGCACAGCAATAGGTTACCTGTCTTACCTGCACAGGTGGGAGCTGTGACCACCATGGGATGTGTCACCTTCACCCACCTTGAACATGAGCTGAGATGTCAGAAGAGCAAGGGACTGTTTAGTGCCTTCCTAATCTCAGTCCAGACCCACAGAGTAGGATGCGACCCCTCTGTTAAAGAGCAGTGGCCAGCTTGCTTTGCAAAGATGCATTAAAAAATCTTTGTAAATCTGCAGGAAGCTGATGGAGCTGGAGGGTGGCTGTGGGTGGGACATGAAAAAACCCACCAGTGGAGTGATCTGGGGCTAGGTCAGCACACGGGGCACAGCTCTGCTGCCTGGACGCCTCTCGCTGAGGGGTGTTTGCATATCCAGACATCTTCGTATCAGGTCAATCTCACCCTCTGACTGCCCCAGTGTGAGAAATGTTTAGCCCCCTCTCTCTGTCCCCATCAGCTGAGCCAGATGCAGAAGGGCTGGCCCTTCTCCCAGTGCTACAACTCCATAATAGATCTTGTTACCCATCCAGTTACAGCCAAAAACTCCTTCCCCTCCCCTTCTACTCCATGTTCTTCCTGTGCTGTTGATGCCAGTGTGGGAAGCTGCTTTCTTACCTCTTCTGAAGTAGCTGGGGGACAGCAACAGCAAAGGAAAGGCATGTCAATCTGAAAAAAAAAAAAGAAGTCCCAGAAAAGTGTGATCATAACAGTAAAGTGTCTTACTAGGACCTTTAAGAAGCCTTCTTACACCACAAGGAAACAACAACAACCCCATTGCAAAACAGTTGCAGCCCAAATATAGTCAGGACTTCAAGTCGTAGCACGTCCAGGGACTTCCCACTGCAAAATAATTCCTTGCCCCAATAGTCACTGAAAACATTTCTCTGTAAGTCTACTTTTTTCTTTTGGCAATGTAGTGGCATCCAAGAAGTCATCTTCTCCCTCTAAACAAATAAATTTGAGATTATCAAAAAAAATACTTTGCTCTGGATATCCTCCCAGCATTCCCTCTTGGTCCTTCCAGGATGAGGGAAATCCAGATTACTGCTGGCACCAGAAGAAATGTGGCCAGATCTGGTGATAGCCACATGCAAAAATTATTTTCCTGCATACTGAGCATGCATCATCGGGAAAACATAGGGCTGCCCCTACAGTAGGGTATTTTATTGTGCCAATAAACATGGCAGATTGGGACTAGATGTTGATATTTTAGGCAATGCTCACCTTTAGTTCCCAATATTCTTTCCATCCTATGTTTGAGTGCTTCTCTTGATGTGTCACAGCAAGAAGATGATCCTGTTTAACCTGTCTGACACCACATTTCAGGACATGTTGTCTCTCGTCTTCATGGGCTGCAACAATAATCGTGGGCATTTCCTATTCCACCCTGCACGTGCTGATTGGAGAATTTTTTGTAGATTCATCAAGCTAGACAAAATTCAGCCTTCTTACTACAGGCTAAGAGTAAAATGATGTTTACACTAAGAGGGTAACATGGGGAGCTGTGGCAGTGACCTGTAGCAATAGTGCTAGAACTCAGATCCTCTTTGGGACAAAGCAAAAACTAGAGAGATGGACATCTCCTTCTTGGCCTCAAAAAGCCTTTGATTTTAGGAGAGCTCCTGTAATACAGTCAGACAGTTTCCAGCCAATAAAAGGCAGAGACATAGATTCATAAAAACTTTCTGCATCTCATAAAATATAAAATGCAATTGCTAAACTAGAAATTCAATTCTTCCACGTACTTGGCTGAATGGAAATGGAGACTCCAAATTGCTTATGATTAACCACACTGTACTGGGCTGGTTTTTTGTTTTTTCCCACCCCAAACCCACTCATTCTATGACATCTTTTCTCTTTTTCATACCCCTCTTTCAACCACGAGTCCCAAGTCATAGTCAGATTTGTGTTTCAGTTTCAGGTCTCCTGACCATTCTCTTACTCATATAAAATGGTGCAATTAATTTATTGCAGTCTTGCCACAGTTGTTTTATTCATCATCACTGTAAAGCTCCTGTGAAGTACGCCCAAGAGAGGTAATATCATTTTAACAAAACTGTGCTGATGAAAGAAAGTTGAGAACCCAGGGAGAAACAGTGAGCTTATATACCTAGAGTGCATTTCTGAGATAATATTTCTTCCAATAAAACATTATTTTATATAATAATGAGTATACAGCCTGTTCAGTGAAGAAGCCACACAGTAAACAGATGTGGAAAATGTCAGAGAGAAAAAAAACCAACATTAGCAGGCATCAGAATTAAGCTAAGTAAGCTATTGCAAATTCATTGAGAGATCCACTCTTATCTCACGCATGGGTCTGAGATGAATATGTGACTGTCTTGAAAGTACGTGCATATCCAACAAAGAAATGATGGCAGCTGTTTTGTGGGTGATAAAATGCAGCTGTGGTGGATGTTAGAGAGTAGTGCCCATATTCAAAGAGATAGTGAGAGCTTCTGAGAATGCTGGGTCTCCTTTTGGGAAGATGATTGTTTGTCCCCAGGAAAAAGGCAGATCTCGGTCCTGGTGTTCTCCAAGACTGATTTTGTATGGCCTTTTGACCAACCAAGCCAATTTGATGGGTGCCGGTTACTCATGATGCTATCTAAGGATATTCAGGGAAAAAAAGACAGATCGACCTCAAAAAGCAGTGGGCTGAGCAAGCTGCCATGAGGCTAATAAGCCTTTTTCACAAATGTTTTGTTTTACTTAGAGTTAACATTTCCAGCAGAAACCTTGACACATGTAATTAGGTTTTATGGGCTCTAGGCATGCACCTAATGCGATTCTTACTGTTTAAAATGGTCTAAGTCTAAATCATAGTCTACAACCTGCCTCACTCAATGATTTCTTACTGCCATGTTGAAGTGCTGAAATGGGCTCTCCATTTTTTTTCCTAAGTTTTTTCATTCAGTACCTGAAATCCTCTGACATTACATTAGCTGAGGCCACTGACAAATAGCTCTCATTCTGCTTCTAGTCTATCTCTGTAGCCCACTAGTTTTTATTATAGTTCTTTTAAGTGGTTGCATAGAACATGGAAAGGGTTCGCATATTTTTTAAAAAATATATAAAAACAACAAGCTGAGATACAAAACTGGACTGTCTCACTATGACATAGTGCCATGAGGTTCCCAGACTGCTATTAAGAAAATATAGCTCATACTCGTAGTGCCCCTGCCCAGCTATGCTTCATCTGCCAGGCGATGTTGAAATTGTGCCTTCCTGGCGCTGCCTTTATTTACCACAGTGGCATTGACTTCATGTGCTGCAGCCCTTTCCATTTGGGTTGCCTCAGCCAAGGTCATCATTGCGTAAAGCATGAGCCCGCAAATAGCAATTTCTTGCTATTTCTGAGGAGAATTACTAGTTCTGTTTGCATCAAGGACTGTGAGGAATCCCTGCTACACTTGGGACGTGGCAGAGCTGACTTAGTCAGAGTTTCTTGGATTGAGCAGTAAGAAAAAAAATAGCTAGAAAGATGAGTCACTGCTGAGTGAAAATGTACTCTGTAGCTTTTCATGGAAATAGAGCTTTCTTAAAAATCATATGATGTGTCCTTATGTGTACGTTTTCAA